>JASDDO010000026.1:357999764-359199764 GCA_030015575.1 Agapanthus africanus
GGTGTTTTAGGTACAAATTTTGATGGAACTTGATTCAATAGGTATGCGGCTGTCTCAAGCGCACAACCCCAAAAAGAAATTGGTAACTCAGCATTACTCATCATAGAGTGCGACATATCTAATAGGGTGCAATTCCTTCGCTCCGATACTTCATCGTGCTGCGGTGTATACGGAGGAGTAAGCTGAGAGAGAATCCCATTCTCTTTTAGATAGTCTCGGAACTCCGTGCTCAAGTATTCTCCTCCCCGATCAAATTGAAGGATTTTGATACTTTTACCCGTCTGGTTCTCTACTTCGTTCTTATATTCCTTGAATTTCTCAAAAGCATCAGACTTGTGTTTCAACAAGAACACATGTACGAATCTTAAGAGATCATTGGTGAATGTAATGAAGTACGAGGAACCATTCCTGACATGTGTAGACATAGGACCACATACATCACTATGTATTAATCCTAAGAGTTCAGTAGCTCTTTCTCCGTGTCCAGTAAACGGAGTTTTGGTCATTTTACCTTTGAGACATGACTCGCAAGTTTCATAAGATGTAAATTCAAACGGATTCAAATATCCATCTTTATGCAACCTAGCTAGTCTTTTCGCATTGATATGACCAAGTCTACAATGTCACAAGTAGGCTTCGTTCATTTCTGAACTTTTCCTCTTGTGTATGTTCTGTATATTTAGAACTGTGGTTTGATTCAGAACGTATATACCGTTACACAACGTACCAAACCCAATCAACACTTAATTTTGGAAAATGTTCATAACTTTATCCTCTAATGCAAAGTTATATCCTTCTTTATGCAACAAAGAAACTGATTTAATATTGCACATCATATTTGGTACATAATAACAGTCATTCAGAATCAATGTATTACCATTTGGTAATACTAAGTAATATTCGCCAACTACTTTGGCTGCAACAATTTCTCCATTCCCGACTTTTAGAGACATATCACCCTTTCCCAGTTCTCTATCTCTTCTTAGCCTATGTGACAAATTACATACATGGGATCCTGATCCTCCAATACCCAGGATGTAGAGCAAAATGTGAAACAGTTCTCGGTAAAAAACAAACCCGAAGAAGATGCATCAGAATGCTCCTTCTTCGTTCGGGTGGCGTGGGAATCCGGGTATTCCACTATTCCATGCTCAGACTTATGACAATCAAATGAAAAAGCGGAACCAACGTTCCCCAGCTCAGTATAATAAGTGGGTTCGGTCAATACATCCATATTATTATCTTGATTAAGGCGTGTCATTGGTCGCTACCTGGAGAGAGAGAGAAGGAAACGCATTAGCGTGCGCTCTTTGCAAGATTAGATTGGTTATTATCTTATCTAATCAGGATGGCTCTCACTGTTTTTATCAAATCTTTCTTCAAACCATAAAAGGTAAGATTAGCCGCGATTAATTACACCCTACAAGTTCGCCAATCGGTCAGCCAGGCAGGTATTGGTACTCCGAGGGAGTCTCCTCATGCTTTCGCATGGAACTAATTAAATAACCTCGTTTCGGCAAGGGCATAACCCAGTTAACACCTTTCTTAGACACCTACTGGATCGGCTAATTGTAAATCGGAAAACTCTCCTAGGAGTAACTCTTACTCGTAGTGGGTATCTGGATCTAACTATCTCATAGAAGGTATGCAATCTCATTGCAAATTTCAACACTTAAATTTCCCAATATCTATTTTTACCCCTAGCAACTTATGACCTTAACAAGGTCAACAAATCATAAGCGCTAGCCAAGTTCAACCCTTCATTTCGTGATTGAATTAAACCCATCCATACGACCCTTAACAAGGTCAACAAAGCCGTACGACTACCCTAATCCAATCGCATCACATGCGGCATATAAGCACTAATCAGCTACCACACACTACGCCTTGACAAGGTCAAAAAACGCAACACGAATACTAAATAGCACTTATCTGAAATGACTGGTTTTGTAAATAACCTTTAGCGTAATGAACTTGATATCGTTGTAGAATCTAGTGATTTGAAAAGGAGTGTTTTTGTAGCATTTGCTAGTTTTGCTAAAGAGGTCACTCTCGGTGAATGGGTCTCGGCTCTTTTCTTATCGAATGAGGTGCTGGATATTCATCAAGGAATACCACTATGCAAAGCAAGAACTAGAGAAGCTATAAAAACAAAACCGAATGGGTTGTACTATTTGCAAGTTTTGCAAAAGAGGTCACTCCCGGTGAAGGGATCTCAGCTCTTTCCTCATCGAATGATGTGATGGATATTCATCAAGGATTACCACTATGCAAAGCAAGAACTAGAGCTATCTTTTTTAAAATTTTGATTCTACAACATCTTTAGGTTTCTTTTCTATTCATTAATCTCATTAATGAAGTCGCATAATTTATGTTTCCCTAAACATCACAGAAAAGATATGAAAATAGAACATACGCTTATGTCATCTGTATTCGCCACAGGGCCCCGTCAGGTTACTTAACTAACGGTAGAGCGGGGGCTGGACTAGCGCGGGTGCAAAACATAAGCAACGTTTATTATATATAGCATTCGCCTTATGCAGTTATATGATCGCATCACAGAACCAAGCAGCAGAAGAAAAACGTATGAAATATTTGATATACTAGGAGGTATGTGTTTTATATTCAGCCATTAATGAATAACAGGGATTCCACAGTCGTGATGAATAGCCAAAACCACAACCCTAGACCCCTACGAGAGCGGCAAGCAACCCTGCCAATTCTAGAGTAAGGAGACCCGGTCTCGACTCCTCGAGATGGTCTCCCACTGGACTCAAGAACCCGGTTACTTGTGCTCCCCGCCTTGGGTCTAACCTAATGCGGAAAAGTAAATAATATACATAATTGATGACATCATCCTCAACCCGGAAGTGTCCCAATAAAAGAATATTACATACAATTTTACTTGAATGAAAATTGAAAAACTCTAATCTCACGCAAGACCCCCTAGCTATTCTTTCACGACGATCCAATATAACATATCACAACAACACATAATATCACATTTCATCAACGTAAGTAAATATGCGTATCCCGAATTCCGTTGACATATAGCAACGTGATCGGGGATACCCCACATATTACATTTACGGTCACAGAAAAAGAAATGAAAAGGTACAATTTTTAGAATCCGCAAACACCTTAGAAATCATAAACCCGGAATATCTCATATTCCGAATTTCATGCCTAAGCTATAAACATTGCATTTTAGTCTCAAACTGAAAACTCTTTTCAATAAGCAGTCGGATAATTCAACAAGATTCCCGACCATGTGATCGCGTACAATACGCGATTGCGACGGAGTTTTGATCCGAATCGAAACTCCGTGGCAATCGATCAACCGAGACTAAAACGCCAGATTTATAATTACAAACTAGTTTTCACAAAACTAATTATTTTGGATTCTATAAATTGTATCACATATCATCATAATCTATACGACGTTAAACATTTCGATCGATTCATGAAACAACCTTAAATCACAGAGACCTCAACAACTTGAGCATTACTAAAATCATCCAAGAAGTGCCAAATAAGACAAAGGAGCAGCACAAGAAGCAGGAGCCCACAATCTCCCAAACATGCGGCGGAACCGTGGCCAAACTAGGGTTTGGGCCGCGGTTCCGTGGCGGTTTAGAGGAATTGGGGTCTCGTATTTCTTGAGGCTCCATAGAATACCTTGCACAATTTTCTGCATATTTTTAATCTTGAAAATTTCAACTTTTGAAAAATGGACAGAAACTTGGTGAAAATTGGGTTTCCAAGTTCGATCGAACACTTTAACATCGTAAAGACTTTCCCTAATGTTCTAGCTCGGCTCTGATACCATGAAAGTCTACATTCGCACCACCATGAGGTTTTCACAAGCATCTAGCATGCAATATTTAAAAATTTTGGGTGCTAAGCTAGACTAAATTTTACATGATGATATCAAAAACTTTACACTAAGAGAAATAGGCTACATCCTTTGGAGACCGTGTCCTTCTCTTCTCAAGCTCCATGTAGTAGTCCACGCGACTCCACTAGGCTCCACTTGATGTTGGATCGAGCTTCCTTTGCGATCTTCGTACCGTAGATGATCCACCCGAAGCTCCACTAATCCAAGCTACTTCTTCACTAAACTCTTTAGTGAAGGAAACACACTACACTTAATTGCTAATCAAGTGTAGGATGGTGAAGTAGGAGTTTTGTTTGCTCAGTAGGGTTCTCACAAGCTAAAGGTTTCACAACCCATGTGAGGGATTGAGCTTGGAGAAGGTGAGGAAGAAGATGAAGAGAGCTAGAGAGGAGAACTCATCATATGAGCTCAAGGAAAAAAATGGCTAAGGAAAAATTAACCAACCACCAAAAATGGCTCTACACATGCTCACTTATTGAAGCATGGATAAATTTCCAATAAATTTATTCAACCATGCTTCAACAGTGTTGTGAAACCAATATATAAATAATAAAAGCCATGCCTTGCCATCCCTCAAAAGTCTCCCCATTTTTCACCTCCTTTTCTATTTTCCATAAAATAGAAAATCAACCATGCTTCATATAATATATATATATATATATATATATATATATATCATATATATACTAATATATATATTATGAAGAAAATAATTAGTGAGGTAATAATATTAGTTGACATATAATTATATCAAATATAAATATATATCAAATTATTAAACCAACGCTTGATTTAATAATCCGGTTATATCACTTATAACCGACTAATATCATTTATTTGTATATCACATTATCAAATCAAGACTTGATTCGATAATCCGGTCATATCACATATAACCTAACTGATAACAAATAACCGTCAGATTAGAATACGGTATCACATACTCGTATTTAATCAGGCCCCCCGCACATATCAGCAATTGTGCCCTACTACGTTTCGCTTGAATTAGGAAACTTTTGTGTGGGACTCTAAAGACTCGTCAATATGCCAGCAGTAGGTAAAGATCAAGCTTGTCGAAACTCCAATGAAGCCTATAAGTAACACTTACCATACAGTCCGGTCTCTTCGTCTGATATGTCGCATATCGAGTCTAGGGGTGGAATCGTCAGACCCCAGTAACTTGATAAGTCATGCCCATGTATGGCTCATAACGGTTCAAGAAACTTCTGGTAACTCTTACCAGTAAATCTCATCAGTCCTGGCAAGGGACTTACTGTTATAGCCAATCGAGCATAGCGCATCATCAACTCCCAATACCGGGAGAGACGAAACCCCTCCTATCGCTCACTGCCTCCATGTGACTCCGGAATGTACCTAAAATCCACATGTTTGTACGACTTCTTTGAGCCATGGCAGGGGGGAAATCAAAGCACAGTGGGAACCACACAAGACATTATGACGATCTCGGGTCTACAGACTAACCTGTACCAGTGTCACCAGAGAACTGCTATCTGACGATAGGTATAGTACTAACTAGGAGTTCTCGGCGTGTCCTGTTCAGTGTACTCATTCACTAATGAGCACCTGTGTACACTCTTTGATGTCCAACACCAATGGTTATGGGATCAACCATCGCCCCCTACAGGGTCAAGAAACATACACACTAGTCTACTCTGGAATATCGATACCATGTCTCGATATCCCCTCGACTAGGAACAATTAAAGGTTATGCTTGGGGACTACACAAGTCCAAGTAGTATGATCCGCATCATAGTCCTGATAGTCAAGCAAACATCTTAAGGGCTTTATCAACATGTATCAGAGAGACAGTATAATAATACAAGTGTACATGTTAAGATAAAGAGCAACCAGATAGCACACTATCATGTCGAGCAAGAAAATCCTCTATATATATATGTAAAAGCATCCACTATATCATACAATAATGGCCTCTAGAGCATACATATTCCTAACATTGTCATGCTATTAGGGGTCTGACATTTACCAACCCCTAGGCCCCGATATGCGATACTCTTAGATGAACAGACCGGACTGTACGCACATATAGGCTGAGTAGGGTTTTCGGACAAGTTATCTTGTCGATCTTCCTTTCGACAGATACCTGGGTAGCCGTCACGTACAGCTAGTGCCATTGACGTGCTTGTGGTTAAACTCACTGCCAGCATATTGTCGAGTCTTTAGAGTTCCACACAGATGGTTTCCCGGTTCAAGCGAAACGGTGTAGTTTGCATATAGTGATACGCTCGTGTGTTCTATTGAACACGTGTATTTATACACGTGCTTTAATCGGACGGTATATTAGTACTGGTAGGTTTGAAAGACAATCAGTTTTGATGCTAGTATTATATTTCTATCTGTTGGAGGTAGTGCCCTCAGAGTCAATTATTGGATTACAGGCACCTGATTGCAATGATTGAGGGATGACCTATTCCGGTAGGACAGTCTTACTCAAGATGATAGTATACTATCTGGTTTATCTTTATCATCGTGTACTACTTTAGGTGACCCTACAGGTCGCTATTACACCTTGATAGAGCCCCTAGGATTCTTGCTTGACTGCCAGCAGTATGAGGGCGATCATATACGTGAGAGCTGGTAGTCTATAAGCACATCCTTAAAAGGTCCCTAGTCGTGGGAGTTTCGAGACTGGGCATCGATACTCTAGAGTAGACTAGTGTATACAGTCGAGACCCCGACGAGTGGCGGTGGCCGGTCTCACAAACCACTGGTGTCAGTTGGCTCACCTAAGATGTATACAGGTGCTCATTGGGTTATGAGTACACCGGACATGACTTGCCGGGAACATGCTAGTTGGTCTTATACCTGACGTCAGATGGCAGTTCCCTAGTGACATGTGTACAGGTTAGTTCATCGACCTGAGGATCA
The DNA here is from genome assembly GCA_030015575.1 of Agapanthus africanus. Classification (NCBI taxonomy): domain Eukaryota; kingdom Viridiplantae; phylum Streptophyta; class Magnoliopsida; order Asparagales; family Amaryllidaceae; genus Agapanthus; species Agapanthus africanus. The sequence goes on from JASDDO010000026.1 coordinate 358,006,570, forward strand.
TCATTTGTCTCGTGTGAGTTCCCACTGTACTTTGATTACTACCCTACCACGCTCAAAGGAGACGTGCAAACAGGTTTTAGTTGGGTACAGTCCCGAGCCACATGGAGGCAGTGAGCGGATCTTCAGGGGTTCGTCTCTCCCGGTATTAGGGGTGAGGTCGCGCTGTGTCTAGGAGAGCCATTACACAAAGCCCTCGGCCGATGCAGGAGATTTACTGGTAGATATTCCAGTAGTATCTCATGGTGTTCTTGGTTACACTCCTACACGACTTGTACCGCTTTTGGGGGTCTGACTTTTACCAACCCCCTACGCCCGCCATGCGATGCTCATAGACGAACGGACCGGACTGTACGGATATTGTCACTGACAGGCTCAGTAGGGTGTCAGGATGAGTTCGCTCATCGACGTCCTTTTTGGTCCATAGCTGGTAGCCCGTCACGTATGGCTAATACCTCTGACGTGCTAGTGGTTAAATCCATATCCATAGTACTGACGAGTCTTTAGAGTCCCCCACAGACAGTTGCTCAAGTTTCGGGCGAAACGCTGTAGAGGCCGTATGGAGATATGGCAGGGTTCGATCAGATAGGTGCGGTATTGCACGGATCATTATCGGACAGATAATACTAGCGGGCTTTGGTTTAAGCCGGATCCTAGTATTGTACAGTGTAGATTTTGTCTCATTGCAATTGTATTTCGGTCGGAATACAAATGCGGGTATGTATATACAGTAGCGGGGTTTTCCTGTAATTTTTTAGAGGATCGGTTTTTTGGAGTTGCCAGATTGTTTTCCGTTTCGGGCATATTTCTCTGTATCTTTCATTGGCTGAAGATTGGTGGAGGAAGGCTTATTTGCATTTGTGCAAATAAGCATTTTGGAGGGTTGTCTTTGCATTTTGTATGGTTCATGATTGTTGCTCCACCATTTGACTTCCATGGTTCATGATTGTTTGACCTTTGTTTGATGGTGATGGGAAATGATTCGATTTTGGAGTGAGGTTTTTGTTGTGATGATTCTTTCTCATCATGACTCTTTTCTCACTCATGCATGATACTTTCCCACCCCTTGACCTTTCCTCTCTCTCTTTCTCTATTCTCCTAGTGAGGCCGGCCACATTCTTATGGTTAGGGTGGGTGTTCTTCATTTTGGTGATGGAAAAATGTTCATCACATTTTTCCTTTTGCTTGCTACAAAATCATTCATCTCCATATAGTTTATTTCCTCCACCATATGGCAACTCCTTAAACCCCTAAAGACACAAAGAGCACTACACCATTCTATAGCAAACCTTGGGCACGTCGACTCGCCAACTTCGTGCCCGAGTTGCCTCAGTCCAGAGGTGGGAGCCCGTAAAAGAAGCAGGTGACGTGGTGCCTTTCCGGCGACTTGATGGAGACCGTAGATTCCGCGGGGAGATCGGGACGACGACGAGAATACCGAAGGACACGGATCGCTCGGTATATCTCTCTACTCCCTCTCTAGATAGCTAGGACTAGTTTAATGGCCCGATCTGGGTTTATAGTGCGCGGTGGTGCCGGTTTGAAAAGTTAAAGAAAAGCATCGCTTCCGCATTCCGGTGTCGGATTGACGGCGGGGGCGCCGTCGTGCACTTACAGTGGTATCAGTGCCTCGCTATTAACCTAATCTAGCTTGGTATAACGTGTTTACACTTCCGATCGAACAAATGTTCCAAAACCGCGTTTTCCAAAACATCAGTTTTTTGTCGAAATTTTTTTAGCTCGAAATTTTTTTCAGTGTGTTGCAGAAAGATGTGCAGGGAATTATAAGCCTTCTGTGAAAATTTGGTTGCACGAACCCACTATCTCACCGCGGAACCGCGGCCAAACCCATGCTTGGGCTGCGGTTCCACCGCAATATTTACTGTTCAGTGCAACAACTTTTTACAGAGGGTCTCTGGGCAGAAAATAGGGGTTTTGGTATATTCATTTTGGGCCCAGAATTTCTTTATGTGCTACAGTAGTGCTTTAGGGCCCACTTGGTAAATTTGATCGATCGGATATTTTAAACACATTAGTTCACAGTATTTACATTATATCTGCGACCGTGAATGTCACTCGATCGGTAAATCCTGTCTAACTGCTATAGCCCAGTTAGACGGATTTGCGAACGTGACATTCACGTTGTTGTTCTGTGTATTGCTGTGATGTTGCGGATTGGTCGTGGGGGATAGCCTGGATGCAATGGTAGTACAGATTTGGTTGTATTATGTACATTTGATATTGCGGGGCGAGCGTCCGACACGTGGACTGCCGTCACTGCCTGATTGTATATTATTCTTTTGGGGCACGACCAGGTCGAGGTCGATGTACCCGTTGTATTTATATTTTACTTTCTGTACTAGGATTACCCCAAGGTGGGGTGTACGGATAGCCGGGTTCTAGAGGGCAACAAGCCCACATCTCATGGCATTGGTACGGAGGGGTCTTTACTCTAAAATTGACGGGCTATTCGCCGCACTCGTAGGGGTACAGGTGTTAGTTATATGTATGCCTTAGAGGCCATTACTGTATATAGGATGTATATTGTAGTGGATGTTGGGACATATATAGGGAGGACTTTCTTGCTCGACATGATAGTATACTATCTGGTTACTCTTTACCTTAACGTGTATACTGATTGTCTCTCTGTTACATGTTGGTAAAGCCCTTAGGATGTGTACTTGACTACCTGGACTATGATGCAGATCATACTAGTGGGGACATGGTAGTCCATAAGCACATCCTTCAAGGTCCCTAGTCATGGGTGTATTGAGACGGGGCATCGATATACCAGAGTAGACTAGCGTATACCTTCTCAACCTATATAGATGGGCGATGGATGATCCCATATCCATTGGTGTTTGACATCAGAGAGAATATACGGGTGGTCTGTGGAGACTGGGTACACTGGACGGACTCGCCGAGAACTCCCAGATGGTATTATACCTTACGTCAGATGGCAGTTCTCTAGTGACACTGGTACATGTTAGTCTGTTGACTCAAGATCGTCATAGAGTCTTGTGTGATTCCCACTGTGCTTTGATTTCAGAGCACAGTGGGAATCACACAAGACTCTATGACGATCTCAGGTCAACAGACTAACATGTACCAGTGTCACCAGAGAACTACCATCTGATGTAAGGTATAATACCATCTGAGAGTTCTCGGCGAGTCCGTCCAGTGTACCCAGTCTCCACTGAGCACCCGTATATTCTCTCTGATGTCAAACACCAATGGATATGGGATCATCCATCGCCCATCTGTATGGGTCGAGAAGGTATACGCTAGTCTACTCTGGTATATCGATGCACCGTCTCAATACACCCACGACTAGGGACCTTGAAGGATGTACTTATGGACTACCATGTCCCCACTATGATCTGCATCATAGTCCAGGTAGTCAAGTACACATCCTAAGGGCTTTACCAACATGTAACAGAGAGACAATCAGTATACACGTTAAGGTAAAGAGTAACCAGATAGCATACTATCATGTCGAGCAAGAAAGTCCTCCCTATATATGTCCCAGCATCCACTACAATATACATTCTATGTACAGTAATAGCCTCTAGGGCATACATATAACTAACAATCTCCCACTTGCACTAGGGCCATCTGTAGCAGTGGTTGCAGTATCTCATACTCAACCATCCCATAAAAGTCTCTCTCTGGGAAAAGGCCTTTGTGAGTGGATCTGCCGTGTTGTCCTCTGAGTCTACTCTCCTAACCTTGATCTCCTTGGAGATCAACCATCTCCATGATCAGGTGATACTGCCTTAGAATATGTCTGGATCACTGATGGGACGGGCGTTCCTTGGCATAAGCCACAACTCCATTGTCTCGCAATGGTAGGAACGAAGTTCATCTCATGAACCAATATACACCCAGACTGCCTCTTTGGTAGCATCTTAAGTAGCGATGTATCCAGCCTTAATCGTCTAGTATGCCACGGTATCTAGCTTGGAACTCTTCCAACATACCGTCCCTTTACTGAGGGTAAAGACAATGCCTGCGACTGACATTCTATCGTCCTTATCACCCTGGAACCTTTCCAGTGATTCTCCCCAGGATCAATTGATACCATCTCACTACAACTAGTGAGTATCCTAATATCCAACTAGATCTATCTCATAGATCCAAAACCCAGAATTTAGGTTGTATCACTTTGATCCAATATGGAGAATCATTGTGATATGCGAAGATTGACCGATCGTAGCATAGGAAACTCCTTTCTTATCAAGAGTATGTCATCCACGTACTCTACGAGGATCACCACCATACTCCCTACTACCTTTTTGTATATACAAGGTTCATCTACCATTTTGATGATGTCAAACTGTTTGACTAACTCATCAAAACAGATGTTCCAACTCCGCGATGCCTGTTTTATCACATAAAACATCTTGCACACGTTTCCGCTGCTCCCACTGTCTACGAGGCCCTCTGGCTGTGTACTTATAGACGCACTCTTCTAAAACATTATTTAGAAAAGCAGTCATGGCACCCAACCGCCGGATATCGTAGTCATGGTATGTAGCTGTGGCAAGTAGGATTTGGATGTACTTAAGCATAGTTACTGGAAAAAGGTTTCATCATTATCCACGCCTGGTCGATGACGAAAACCTTTAACAAGTCTAGCTTTGAAAGTCTCAACTTTTCCATCTACACCAAGTAATCTTCTCAAGATATACTTGCTCCTGATGGGAATTTAACCCTTCAGATATAGCAACCAAAGTCCATACTTTATTGGTGTATAAGGATTCTATCTCAGATCGATAAACATCCAGCTATTCTTACAGAGTCCCACTCCTGATAGCCAGTTCGAAACTAGTTGGGTCATCATCTCATGATGCAATCCTCGCTCCCACTTTCATAGAGAAACCAAAGTATCTCTCAGATGGGTGAGGAACCCTACTAGATCGGCGGAGAGGCTGAGGTTCGTTGGAATCTACTGAATCCTTTGGTTCTATCAAATCATCAGCTGCAGTTTGTATAGCTGGAACATTTCCAGTTCTACATAACAGACCTTGCCTCGAGGTTGTCCGGATTTTTCTTTTTAGACATAGGCCGGACAACCCCAAATCTTAACAAACTTAAGATATGGGCTCTTTCCTTTCCATATCACATATGAAGTGGTAGGCAACTGATTTGATTTGAACCCTATTCAATAGGTATGCAACTTCATAAGTGCATAACTCCTTAAAGGAAATAGGTAACTCAGTAGTACTCATCATAGAGCACACCATATCATATAGGGTGTTATTGCTCCGTCCTGATACACCGTTGTACTGTGGTGTATTCAGCGGAGTAATACTGAGAGAGAATCTCATTCTCCTTTAGAATAGTCCAGGAATTCTATGCACAAGTATTCTCCTACCTGATCTTATCATAGGACATAATACTTATACTCGTATTCTGGTTCTCTACTTCTAACTTATATTCTGTGTACATCTCAAAAGGTTCGGACTTGTGTTTCAACAGGAACATATATCTGAATCTTGAGAGATTATCAGAGAATGTGATGAAGTATAAAGAACCGGTCTTGGCATGTGTAGACAGGGGACCTACATACATCAACATGTATCATCCCAAGAGTTCACTAACTCTTTCTCTGCTTCCAATAAATAGAGCTGTGGTCATCTTATCTTTGTGACATGACCGACAAGTTTTCACAAGATGTAAATTCAAACAGATTTAAATATGCATCTTCATGCAACTTAGCTAGTCGGGTCGCATTGATATGTCCAAGTCTACAATACCTCAAGAAGGATCCGTTCATTTCTGAACTCTTCCTCTTGTATGTGTTCCGTGTACTAAAGAACTGTAGTTTGATTTAGACCATCAATGCTTTTAGATAACGTGCCTGAACCGATCAACTTTTGATATAGGAAATGTTCAAAACATTATCCAACAATACAAAATTTTATCGTTTCTTTACTAATAAAGAGACAGATATGATTTTGTATATCAGGTTCGGAATCTAATAGCATTTGTTCAGAATCAATGTACTGATAATACAGGGTGACAGTGACCAACAGACTTGGCTGCAACACTTGCCCCGTTTTCTGTCTCATGAAACTTATCACCCGTTCTCAGTTCTCTACCTATCTGTAGCCCTGTGTAACAGATTACATATCTGGGATCCTGATCCGGTATCAAATACTCAGGACGTAGAGGATATTGAGAAACAGTTCTGTGTAACGAACACACCCGAACATGATGCATCAACATGCACTTTCTTCATTTGGGCGGCACGGGAAATCTGGTATTCCCCAATTCCTGCTCTGTCTTATAACAATTATGAGTTGGAGCGGGACCAACGTTCCCCATCTCAGTATAACAAGCGGGTTCGGTCAATATTCCGTATTATTATCTTGATTAAGGCGAGACATGGTCGCTACCTGGAGAGAGAGAGAAGAAGACACTCAGCGTATGCTCTTGCAAGATCAGATTGGTTATTATTTTATCTAATCAGGATGGCTCTCACTGTTTTTATCAAATCTTCCTTCAAACCCTAAAAGGAAAGACTAGCAGAGATTAATTACACGCTACAAGTTCACCAATCTTTCAGCCAGGCCAGTGCCGGTACTTTGAGGGAGGTTCCCCGTGCTTTCGCACGGACCTAATTATAGTAAATCTCATTTTCCCAGAGGCGTAACCCCGTTGACACCTTTCTAGACACCTACTTGATCGGCTAATTGTAATGTGTAAAACTCTCCCAGGAGTAACAATTACTCGCAGCGGGTATCGGGATCCAACTATCTCATAGAAGGTATGCAATCTCATTGCAAATTTCAACACTTGAAATTCCCGATAATATTTTGCCCCAAACGATCTATGATCTTGACAAGGTCAACAAACCATAGACCGTAAGTCAAGTTCAACCCGTCATTTCTTGATTGAATCAAACCCACCCGCACGACCCATGACAAGGTCAATACGGCCGTACGACTGCCCTAACCCAATCTGCATCATATGCATAAGCAGATAAGCATTGGTTAGCTACCGCACACTGCGCCTTGACAAGGTCAACAAACGCAGCACGGATACTAAACAGGACTTATCTGAAATGACGGAGGGCTACGACAGGTTTTTCTGAAAACCTATTGCGTAATGAACTTGATGTCGTTGCAGGATCGAATGAATTTTGAAATGGAGTGTTTTTGAGGCTTTTCTCGTTTTGCTAAAGGGGTCACTTCCGGTGAAGGGTTCGTCGGCCCTTTCCTCGTCGAATGAGGTGCGGGATATATCATATATATCACTGTGCAAAGCAGAAACTATAGAAGCAATCAAAAGACAACCGAGGGTTGTAGCATCTGCCAGTTATTGCTAAAGGAGTCACTCACGGTGAAGGGATCTCGGTCCTTTCCTTATCGAATAAGGTGCAGGATGTTCTATTAGGAACACCGCAATGCAAAGCAAGAACTGTAGCTACCTGTTTTATTTAGAAATTCGATTCCACAACATCTTAGGTTTCTTTTCTTTCATTAATCACATTAATGAAGTCCCATCATTTAAGTACCTTAACATCACAGTTAAATACGACGTACACTTATGCCATCCGCATTCGCCTCGATGTCCCCTCGTGCACCGTTAGGTTAGGTAACTAACGGCAGAGCGGGGCAGGGCTAGCGCGGGTGTAGAACATACGTAACATCTATATAATATATCATATATACTATATACAATATCCATCTGAACATATAATGATCACATCACAGATATCGCGGCAGAAGAATCATACGAAATATTGGACATACTAGGACGTCCGTGTTTTCAATACGAGCCAGTATAAAACACGGATTCCACGGTCGCGATGAATAGCCAAACCCACACTCCTAGACCCCTACGAGAGCGGCATGCAACCCTACCAATTCTAGAGTAAGGAGACCCGGACTCGACTCCTCGAGTTGGTCTCCCACTGGACTCCAGAACCCGGTTACTTATGCTCCCCTCCTTGGGTCTATCCTAGTGTGGAAAAGTAAATAATATACAAACGGTGACAGCTTCCGCAAACTAGAAGTGCCCCAATAAAAGAATATTACATACAAGTTTTTACATGAATGAAAATGAAAAACACTCATCTCACATAAAAAACCCCCGGCTATTCAAACACGACGATCCAATATAACATATCCAGCAACACATAACAACACATGTCATCAACGTAAGTAAATATGCGCATCCCAATTGTCGTTGACATATAGCAACGAAACTGGCGATATCACATATTACACTTACGGTCACAGAAAAGAAAGTGTAAAATTACAACAGTTGGAATCCGCAACCTACATAGACATCGCATGCCTAATCAAATGAATTCCTTAGACATCGCATGCCTAACAATTATAAACCCCGCATTTTAGTCTCTATATCGAAAACAATTTTCAATATCTAGTCGGGCAATTCAACAAGATTCCCGAAAAACTGATTGAATGGTCGTCGCAAACTTTAGTAGGCGGCCGCACCCCTGATGCCGTCGACGAAGTGCACTAAGGCGGAACACCGCTGCCGCGAGCACCCGAACGGATGCTTTCGGCGACTGGGTTCTCCTACAGTCACTTGGTCGGGGCTATGGGGCGTGGCTGTCTATTAAGTTTACCGGCAAATATCCGCGTACTCTACGTGATTGCGACGGACTTTTGATCACATCAAAATTCCGTGGCAACCGATAAAGTGAGACTAAAGTGCTATGTTTATAACATCCAAATCAGTTATATCATAACTACTTGTGGATTCCAGATATTGTATCACAATCCGTATAAATAGAAAATGTTAAACATTCCGATCGAACAATCGAACACCCAAGTTTTCCCGAAACAGCTCAACACATGAAATAAGTTCAAAAACATTCACTTCATGCCTCAGTACCAACGGTCCAGCCGTAGAAGGGTCAAGCCAACGCCTCACATGTGGCACGCCGTACTGCCCCAAACCCTAAGGTTCAAAGGGCAGTTAAAGACGGTCACATAATCGAGTTAAGGTTTATTGTCTTCTAGAGGGTCCATCGCGTTACTTGCACTACTTAGAACGTTATTAAACCACGGAAAAATCCAAGAATTGGAAATTTCCCGGCAGGGGAAAAAGTGGGTATTCATATCCGGTAGAACTTTTTAACATATTCAAAAATTATCCGGAAAACACATAGACAAGATTAGACAATCCGATCGAATCACCGAAGTCCCAATACAACCCCAGAAAACTCAACTGTTGAGTATTAATTAAAAATTCCCATAAAATACAGCACTTAAAAATAAAGATTACTGTGCAAGCCACGTGGAATGATTCATTAATTTGGCCGCGGAACCGCCGCCCAAGCCATGGTGTGGCCGCGGTTCCGCGGCGCTTTAGACGAATTGTGGTCACGTGCTTTACAGTAACTCTTAGAAAACCCTGCTGAATTTTTTGACAATTTTTAATTCGAAAAAATCCCCAATTTCAAAAAATGTACAGAGAGCAATTTTGCATTAGGTTTTCGGTTCGATCGGACTTCTAACTCCGTCTACGCATCGCCTAAGGCTCTAGCTAGGCTCTGATACCACTGTAGGGTTCCTAGGCACTCTAATGAGGTCTCTCAAGGCATCAACCATGCCAATTTCAAATTTTTCCGGTGCCGAGAAACCCTAACTAGATCGTTAACTAGAGATTAGGCGATAACAAATGCGAGCAAACAACTTTACTCTAAAGTGTGAACGAAAATACAACCTTTGTAGATCCGGTCCTCCACCTCCATAGCTCCGTTACGGTGTACCCTCGCTGCGATCATCGGATCCCGGACTCTAGCGTCGGCTTCATCGGAGAAATGGGCGGGCTAGGTCGTCGACTTCGATGCCGAAGATGATCTACGTCGAGGCAACACAAGATCAAGTTCCAACTTCACCAAGCCATGAAACTTGTCAAGAAAACACCCTATACTACTTGGCACGTGGTAGAGGATGAAGAAATTGGAAGTGGGTTCACTTTAGAATTGGATTTCTCACTCTTTTTCTCATTTCACCATTGAAGCTAGCAAGCTTCTTTCTTCTTGAAGAAAGAAGAAGAAGATGATAATATGATAAGCATTTTGAAAATAGAAAATAAAATGATACTTATCATATTTGCAACCATGGTTTAGTGTAGAGAATTAACAAGAGTTTAGTTGAATGGTTAGGGTTAAAGGAAAGAAACAAAATGGTCAAGCTTTCAAACCTTCATGAAGTTTCAAAGAAAAGACAAAGCAAGCCATCATTTCATTTTCCTTTGCCAAAATAAATAAACAAAATAAATAAATGAATAAGTAAATCAAATGAAACCCTAACCATTAACTAACCATGGTTCAAATCACACACTAACCCAAGTTTGCATGTATCATCAAACATGATACAATCTTATGCACAAAAAATATATCGCATATAGAATGTGCACAAACAAGTGAGAAAATCTATTTTAAGTGAACCAATACTAGTTAATGCAAAGTAATATATCAAATATATAATTATACATTAAATCATTAAATCAACACTTTATTTAACGATCCGGTCATATCGCATATGACCGACTAATATCCAATGTATCGGCTTATCGAATCAATCCTTGATTCGATAACAAGGTTATATCGCATACAACTAATCGATACATTCATCGCGAGAATAGAATACGGTATCACATACACGCATTATTCTCGGTCCCGCACATATCTCATATGCGCTCCTATTTCGTTTTGCTTGAGCCAGGAAACCTCTATGTAGGACTCTAAAGGCTCGTCAATACGCCGGCAGCAGGTGATGATCATATCAAACACCCACAAGCCGCAAGCGGTCTGCTAAACGTAACGGCCACCTGGGTATTGAGCGATCAGAAGATCGACGAGCAAGCCCGCTCACACTCCTGTGAATCCAACCAGTAACACTTACCATACAGTCCGGTCTGTTCGTCTGATATGTCGCATATCTCGCCTAGGGGTGGTAAACGTCAGACCCCAGTAGCTCGATAAGTCGTGTCGATATGAGGTCTATAACAGTTTGAGAAACTACTGGTAACACTTACCAGTAAATCTCAGCCACCCTGGCCAGGGATTTCCGGTTATAGCCAATCGAACACAGCGTAACATCAACTCCCTATACCGAGAGAGACGAATCCCCTCCTATCGCTCATTGCCTCCACGTGATTCGGGACTGTACCCAAAAGCCACCGTTTTGCACGCCCTCTTGGACGTGGTAAGGTGGCACTCTAATGAGGTCTCACAAGGCATCAACCATACTAATTTCAAATTTTTCCTGTGCCGAGAAACCCTAACACAGGTTGACCAAGGAGGGGTGCCCAAGTTACCGGATTCCGTGAACTTCTGGGTGGTCCATTCACGTTGCTTAAGGGGGATGCCTCGCTTTCGGTTTTGGAGGGTAACTTGCCGCGCCCGTAGGGGTCTAGGATTTATTGCACAGGCTATCCACACGACCAGGGGAATGTTGGGTTTCAGTAGTGGCTCTGTGAAACCCGGGGATCCCAGATATCTGTATTATTCTGTGATGCTGTACATTTCTGTGATGTTGCATTTTATCACGCCTTGAGCGAAATATTATATATTGATATATATACTAGTAGATGTATATATTTTGCATCCGCGCTAGTCCAGTCTCCGCTCTGTCGTTAGTTAGCTAACCTAACGGGTAATGACGGGACCCGGTGGCGAATGCTGATGGCATATACGTACGTCATTATTTTCGTTCTTTATGGTGTGATCAATTGATGGGACTGCGTTGATTCAGATCAATGCAAGTTAAAAACAAACCTATTCTGATGTTGTTGGAACACTTTTCAAAAAGCTGTTATTGCAAGGACGTTCTCTTTTGTTTTGCATGGTGGTATTCAGTTGGAATATCCTTCACCTCAGTCGACGAGGCAAGGGCCGAGTTCCCTTCACCGGGAGTGACCCCTTGGATAAAAAGTTTGCGTCAGGGCAATAACTTCACTATAGCCGATTACTTTTGCTTTGCATCGTGGTATTCAGTTGGAATATCCTGCACCTCATTTTACGGGGAAGAGTCGAGATCCCTTCACCGTGAGTGACCTCTTTAGCAAAGGTTTTTCGTCATTATATTTTTAAAAGCTATCAGTTCCTTCAACGATATCAAGTTCATTACGTTAAAGGTTTTCGCCAGAAACCATTCGTAACCCTCCGTCGTTTCATATGGGTGGTCAATAGTATTCAAGCTGTGTATGTTGGCCAAAGTCAAGGCACTGTGATTGGTAGCTATTGGGTATTCATATGCAGCATAGATAGATGCGTTGGTTTGGGGTAGTCATACTACTATTTTTGCCAAAGTCAAGGGTATGTACGGGTGGGCTCAAATTAACTTGGAGAATGACGGGTAGAACTTGACATGTGACTTATGATATGTTGGCCAAAGTCAAGGTCATAAGAGCATGGGGCAGAAATCACATCGGGAGTTTCTAAAGAAACTGAAACTTGCTAGATATGCGCATACCTTCTGGAGTGTGATGACGTGAGCGGATTCCGTCACGTTATCATGCAATGATAGTTGGATCCCGATTCTCACCGATGATTTAGTTTACTCCTCGGGTGACCTCGACTAATTCTTCTTTCAGGTTTGGAGGAGAATTTGACGGTACAGTGGGAGGTTTCCAGATTAGATAAATTGGTAACCATTCTTATCTAGGTTAGAGTGCACGGTGAGTGTTTCTTTTCTCTCTTTCTTCGGCAGCGACCATTAACCTGACCCTAAGACTATGACTCAGTAACCAAAATTAACTGAACCTTCTTAAACACTGGCTTTTGGATTGTCAGAGTTGCCAACCTCATTGCCACTCCTACTTTTACCCTTTTCTCCAGGACACCCCGTATTACTACGAACGTCCACTTCCATTGGACAAAACCATCGTATGGTTATATACGAACTCGAAGGAATTTATTCGAGGATGGTTTCCGGTTCTGGAGAAAACGGATAGGACTATTCAGTTGTCTTTTCCTTTTACCTTCTCTCAGGTTGCGAGTACTCCTTGGTTTAGGAGATAGTACACCTATTACGCAAATTGGATAGTCTTCTTCCAAACCTTAGGCTGGTGCCGACCTGTGGGAAATAAAGAAAACCAATTAGCCTAACGATGGTGTACAGAAGGTATTAAGTGAAGACATAACAAGGGATTAGTAAGAGGGCAAAGTAAATTGCGAATGCTATTCACGACCAAACCAAGTATTTCTTCGCCAATCCTAAATCACCTTTGTATTTTCTCCAGGACACTCCGTATCACTAAGAAGATCCACAGTTTATTGGATACTCCATCGTATGGTTATTTACGAACTCGAAAGGAACTTGTTCCAGTTCGGGGATGGATTCTGGTCCAGGAGAAATAGGAATAAGGTTTATTCGGTTGTCTTTTATCTTCACCTTCTCTCGCATTGCGAGTGCTCCTAGGATTAGGACAGTACACCCATTATGCTTATTGGATAGTCTTCTTCCAAACCATAGGCTGGTGCCGAACGGTAGGGAAGGAAGAAACCATTTGGCCTAAAGGGGTGTACAGAAGGTAATGACTAAAGACATAGAAAGGGATTTGGAAAGATGGCAAAGAATTACACGGTTACAGTTGTGAATCTGGATAATGGAAGAGGCATTACTAGGAATACCAGGATACCCCTACGAAACATTTACAATGTTTCAGTTTCACTGTGTACTGTTAAAGGAAAACTGATTTCCCAATTAGTCCTTACTCCAGGGTATGTATTTACCAGGTATGATTCTCACATCTGTATGGTTTTACAGATGATGAGTGGGAGTAAGTTATTGGGAATTGGGTGATCATCCTCATTATATCGGGATTCGTTGTAATCAGTGATATTTGAGGAAGTCACCTGGGTTGTTTGCCGGACGACAAATATTTGGTTTTGAATATCCGTTGTTATGCACCAATTTCAAATTGATATATCTGTACGTCTATTTTCATAGAGTGAGATATACCTTTTTGAAATTATGTCAATGACATTTACCTATATCAGTGGATGGTTAGGTAAGGAGCATTGAACAGCGGTTTAATTCTTCTTAACCATAAGTACAGTTTTCAACCTACGACACACAGGGATTAAGTTATTAGACTAAAGGGACTTATACAGAGTATTGTATGTTGTCCAGCATCCATGAGGACAGAGGGGTTGGTTCTCATACTATATTCGGTTTACTTATGACTTCTCTAGTTATTAGACAGGTGTTTCGTAGAAACACAGGGTCCAAGTTTTGAGAAGTTATAGGTATATGGATAAAGTAGATAACCAGGTGTTGCAAGTATCGGGATTCTTCAAGTTGATCGAAGATATAGATACTTGTGTATGGTGTTCAGTTGATAGTAATGATTAAGAGAACTTGCCTCTCTTTCTGGTTACTCATAATTGGAAGGATTCCTAAGTAGAGTAACGCTGATCGGCCTCCTTCCATTTGGTTGACATGCACTGGAAACAGCTGCATGATTTGATTCTGGTTCAATTAAATCAGTGCCTCTGGTTCTATATTGGATATAGAACAGTTCATATCTTAACGATGTTAAGGTACGGGGAGTTGTCCGGCTTATGATTAAAACAAGACTCTGGATAACTCAAGGCACGTTTCTGTAATGGCTATTTGTGGGTTGACCCCGGCTATGACGTGGGTTGACCCCGGCTATGACGTGGGTTGACTTTCTACCATCTGGAAGATCAATAATGATATTATTCTAGACTCGCCACAATTTTAATAAAAATTGATTTTTTCAGAAAACAGAAGTGGGAGTATGGTAAAACTGGAAGTGATTCCAGAACCACAAACGATTACTGAAGATTTGATAGGAACCTAAAGATTCAATATGGTTTGACATTCCATTGGCCACTCCGCAGATAAGGTGGGTAACCTCAGGCACCCGAGAGGTACTCCGGTAACCTCAAGGACGGTGACAGGGAGGTTCTTGTTTACCCACACTTGCCATTGCTGTTGTTCCAGGCTGCGAGACCCGGCAGGAGGATGAGTATAGCGTCATTCTAAACTAGCTTTAGAAGTGTACGTGTATATGACTTTGCCATAAGGTTGTCGTAGATAGTGGGAGCAGCTGAAGCATTGGTGGACAAGTTGCTTATGTCTATTTATAGACTAAAGCAGATATAGCGGAGATAGATCATCTATTTCTGATGTGACAGTCATAGGTTTGACTTCATCAGAATAGGGGATGGATCTATTGAGAAGGTAGTAGGGTGTGATGTCCTGGTATTTGGATGACAAACACAGAGTAGGACGTGATATTCCTACAATACGATCGGTTATACTTTGGTCGTCACACAGTGGTTTCTCCACATGGGACTTGGACATTATATAAGACATACTGGTTACTAGATCTATGGTTTTAGATCTAGATTTGGGTGGTTTCGCAATCAGGGTACTTAGACAGCATTCTACAGGTACTTTAAAATGGGCGACTCCTGGCACGGTAGTGTACCTGCAGGTGATGGAGTCACCCTCTCTAAAGGTGTCTTACAGACTAAAGGGGAGAGGGATGTGCATAATTGACAGATCACTTGCTCAGGCAATTGAGTCAATCATGAGATGTCAAGTACCACACCAGATGTTGTTTTTGCAGTAGATGCAATAAGTTGATATTGATCCAATCCTTAAGAGACGGTCGGAAGCAGTTTTAGAACATAAGTGGATGTTCTAGTGATATGATAACGACAACCTCATTCGGGAGACAGTTATCATTCCAGGCTTCCAAGGTGACCTGGACGACAAGGAGGTTGTCAGAGTTATAGTTTTCCTTCTGACGAGGGGCAGTATTTTGGACAGGTGGTCCAAGACAATACTGAGGGAGGCATGGCGCAGGATACTGATTAAGTTCAGTTGACGATACAGTCTAAGAAGTTTGGATTTGGAATTCATTTATGAGCTAGGTCCCATCAGACATCCAGACACATTCTAAGACAGGTATTGCTCATTTTGGGAGATGGCATTCTCCGCGAACTTGAGATATAGAGAGACATAGAAAGAAACATTAAAGCGGATCCACTCACTGAGGCTATTCCTCGAACGCAATAGTTTCGCAAACGAGCTTTGTGAGACAGACTAGTAGAAGAGTTGGGTGTTCGGTATCACACGGGCTGTGAGTATGCGACATCGCAATAATTAACCTTGAGTGCAAGTGGGAGATTGTTGGAGATAGTGCCCTCAGAGTCAATTATTGGATCACAGGTACGTGATTGCAATGATTGAGGGATGACCTATTCCGGTAGGACAGTCTTACTCAAGATGATAGTATGCTATCTGGTTTACCTTTATCATCGTGTACTGCTTTAGGTGACCTTACAGGTCACTATTGCACGTTGATATAGTCCCAAGGATTCTTGCTTGACTGCCAGCAGTATGAGGGCGATCATATACACGGGAGCTGGTAGTCTATAAGCATATCCTTATGCGATCATATAAACATGATAGTATGCTATCTGGTTGCTCTTTACCTTAACGTGTACACTGATTGTCTCTCTGTTACATGTTGGCGAAGCCCTTAGGATGTGTACTTGACTACCTGGACTATGATGCGGATCATACTAGTAGGGGCATGGTATTCCATAAGTACATCCTTCAAGGTCCCTAGTCGTGGGTGTATCGAGACGGGGCATCGATATACCAGAGTAGACTAGCGTATACCTTCTCGACCCATACAGATGGGCGATGGATGATCCCATATCCATTGGTGTTTGACATCGGGGATGATATACGGGTGCTCAGTGGAGACTGGGTACACTGGACGAACTCGCCGAGAACTCCCAGATGGTATTATACCTTACATCAGATGGCAGTTCTCTGGTGACACTGGTACAGAGTAGTCTGTTGACCCGAGATCGTCATAGAGTCTTGTGAGGTTCCCACTGTGCTTTGATTTCCACCTTACCATGTCCAAGAGAGCATGCAAAACGGTGGTTTTTGGGTACAGTCCCGAGTCACATGGAGGCAATGAGCGATAGGAGGGGATTCGTCTCTCCCGGTATAGGGGGTTGATGTTGCGCTGTGTTCGATTGGCTATAACCGGAAATCCCTGGCCAGGGTTGCTGAGATTTACTGGTATGTGTTACCAGTAGTTTCTCGAACTGTTATAGACCTCATATCGACACGACTTATCGAGCTATTGGGGTCTGACGTTTACCACCCCTAGGCGAGATATGCGACATATCAGACGATCAGACCGGACTGTACGGTAAGTGTTACTGGTTGGATTCACAGGAGTATGAGCGGGCTTGCTCGTCAATCTTCTGATCGCTCAATACCCGGGTGGCCGTTACGTTTAGCAGACCGCTTGCGGCTTGTGGGTGTTTGATATGATCATCACCTGCTGCCGGCGTATTGACGAGTCTTTAGAGTCCTACACAGAGGTTTCCTGGCTCAAGCGAAACGAAATAGGAGCGCATATGAGATATGTGCGGGACCGAGAATAATGCGTGTATGTGATACCGTATTTCATTCTCGCGATGAATGTATCGAATGGTTGTATGCGATATAACCTAGTTATCGAATCATGGATTGATTCGATAAGTCGATACATTGGATATTAGTCAGTTATATGCGATATGACCGGATCGTTAAATCAAGTGTTGATTTAATGATTTAATGCATAATTATATATTTGATATATTACTTTGCATTAACTAGTATTGGTTCATTTTAAATGGATTTTCTCACTTGCATTGCACAAGTTGTATATGTGATATACTTTTGTGCACTTGATTGTATCATGTTTGATGATACATGTTTACTTGGGTTTGTGTAAAGATTAAACCATGGTTATATGAATGGTTAGGGTTTTCTTTTATTATTCATTCATTTATTTATTTATTCTTTTTGGAAAATAAATGGCATAATCAGAAAAATGGTGGCTTTCTTTGTTTGCATATTAAAGCTTCATGAAGCTTTGACCAAGTGACCATTTTGTCTCATGCTTAACCCTAACCATTCCACTTAACCATGATTCATTATCTACACTTGACCATGGTTATATTATGATAAGGTTGATTATTCTTTTCTATTAAATTAACTCATCATAATATTATCATTATCTTCTTCTTCTTCTTCACTTGAAGAAAACCTTGCTTCATCAATGGTAACTTGATGTAAAGTGTGAGAAATCCAATTCTAAAGTGAACCCACCACCTATTTCTTCATGCTCTACCTCTTGCCAAGTAGTATAGGGTGTTTTCTTCACATGTTTCATGACTTGGTGAAGTGGGAGCTTGATCTTGTTATGCCTCGACGTAGATCATCTTCGGCATCGAAGTCGACGACCTAGCCCGCCCATTTTTCCGATGAAGCCGACGCTAGAGCCCGGGATTCGATTTGGACAGCAAGGAGACTTCATTGCGGAGCTATGGAGGTGGAGGACCGGATCTACAAAGGTTGTATTTCCGTTCTTTTAGTTAAGTTGTTAACTAGTTGCATCTTTCGCCTAAAATTCTAGTTAACGATCTGTATTAGGGTTTCTCGGCACTTGTAATTTTTGAAATTGGCGTGGTTGATGCCTTGTGAGACCTCATTAGTGTGCCTAGGAACCCTACAGTGGTATCAGAGCCTAGCTAGAGCCTTAGGCGATGCGTAGACGAAGTTTGAAAGCCGAACGAACCCGAAACCCTAAAATTTCATGCTCTTTGGACTTTTTTCAAAAACTTGGTTTTTTCCAGATTAAAAATGCTTAAAAAATTCAGCAGGAAATTCTAAGAATTACGGTGCAAAAATTACCTAATGATCTTTCTAAAGCGCGGCGGAACCGCGGCATTAGCCGCCTATTGCGGCGGTTTCGCGCCCATTTAGTCTCATCAGCCAACCATTTTTGCACAGTAATTCCTATTTTATGGTGCTGGATTTTATGGGAATTTTTAATATTTATTCAAGAGTTGAATATTCTGGGTTGTTTTGGGGATTCGTTTATTCGATCGGATTATCAAGCTTTGTCTATATGTCTTTCCGGATAATTATTGAATATTTTAAAAAGTTCGACCGGATATAAATACCCAATTTTTCCCCTGCCGGAAAATTTCCAAGTGTTGGATTTTTCCGAGGTTTAAAGACGTTCTAAGTAGTGCAAGTAACGCGATGGTCCCTCTAGAAGACAACAAACCTTAACTCAATTATGTGACCGTCTTGAACTGCCCTTTGAACCTTAGGGTTTGGGGCAGTACGGCGTGCCACATGTGAGGCGTTAGCTTGACCCTTCTACGGCTGGACCGTTGGTACTGAGCCACGAACTGAATGTTTTTAGACTTATTTCATGTGTTGAGCTGTATCGGGAAAATTTTGGTGTTCGATTGTTCGATCGGAAAGTTTAACATTTTCTATCTTGTCCGGAATGTGATACAATACTTGGAATTCACAAATAGTTATGAGATAACTGAATGAATGTTATAAACATAGCAGTTTAGTCTCACTTGATCGGTTGCTACGGAATTTTGATGTGATCAAAAGTCCGTCGCAATCACGTAGCGTACGCGGATACTCGCCGGGTAAACTTAATAGACAACCTCACCCCATAGCCCCGACCAAGTGACTGTAGGAGAACCCCGTCGCCGAAAGCATCCGTTCAGGTGCTCGTGGTAGCGGTGTTCCGCCTTGGTGCACTTCGTCGACGGTATCGGGGGTGCGGCCGTCTACTAAAGTTTGCGACGAGCATTCGATCAGGATGTCGGGAATCTTGTTGAATTGCCCGACTTGATATTGAAAAGTGTTTTCGATAATGAGACTAAAATGCGGGGTTTATAATTGTTAGGCATGTGATGTCTAAGGAATTCATTGGTTTAGGCATGCGATGTCTAAAGAGGTTGCGGATTCCAACTGTTGTAGTTTTACACTTTCTTTTCTGTGACCGTAAGTGTAATATGTGATATCGCCGGTTTCGTTGCTATATGTCAACGACAATTGGGATGGACATATTTACTTACGTTGATGACATGTGATGTTATGTGTTGCTGGATATGTTATATTGGATCGTCGTGTTTGAATAGCCGGGGGTTTTTATGTGAGATGAGTGTTTTTCATTTTCATTCATGTAAAAACTTGTATGTAATATTCTTTTATTGGGGCACTTCCAGGTTGCGGAAGATGTCACCCTTTGTATATTATTTACTTTTCCGCACTACGATAGACCCAAGGAGGAGGGCACAAGTAACCGGGTTCTGGAGTCCAGTGGGAGACCAACTCGAGGAGTCGAGTCCGGGTCTCCTAACTGTAGAATTGGTAGGGTTGCTTGCCGCTCTCGTAGGGGTCTAGGGGTGTGGGTTTGGCTATTCATCACGACCGTGGAATCCGTGTTTTATACTGGCTCGTATTGAAAACACGGACGTCCTAGTATATCCAATATTTCATATGTTTCTTCTGCTGCGATATCTGTGATGTGATCATGTGATGTTCTGTGATAGATACAGTATATAGTATATATGATATATTATATAGGCGTTACTTATGTTTTACAACCGCGCTAGCCCTGCCCCGCTCTGCCGTTAGTTACCTAACCTAACGGTGCACGAGGGGACATCGAGGCGAATGCGGATGGCATAAGTGTACGTCGTATTTATCTGTGATGTTTAGGTACTTAAATGATGGGACTTCATTAATGTGATTAATGAAAGAAAAAAGAAACCTAAAGATGTTGTAGAATCGAATTTCAAAATAAAAAAGGTAGCTACAGTTCTTGCTTTGCACAGAGGTATATGTGATATATCCTGCACCTTATTCGATGAGGAAAGGACCGAGATCCCTTCACCGGGAGTGTCTCCTTTAGCAATAACTGGCAGATGCTACACACTCGGTTTGTCTTTTGATTGCTTTTAAGAGTTTTTTCTTTGCACAGAGATATATATGATATATCCCGCTCCTCATTCGACGAGGAAAGGACCGACGATCCCTTCACCGGGAGTGACTCCTTTAGCAAAACTAGAAAAGCCTCAAAAACACTCCATTTTAAAATCATTTGATTCTACAACGATATCAAGTTCATTACGCAATAGGTTTTCAGAAAAACCTGTCGTAGCCCTCCGTCATTTCAGATAAGTTGTATATAGTATTCGTGCTGCATTTGTTGGCTTTCGTCAAGGTGCAGTGTGCGGTAGCTATATGCTGCTTATCTGCTGCATACGATGTGATTGGATTAGGGTAGTCGTGCGGCTTTGTTGGCTTTCGTCAAGGGTCGTGCGGGTGGGTTTAATTCAATCAAGAAATGTACAGGTTGAACTTGACTAGCGGGCTATGGTTTGTTGGCTTTCGTCAAGGTCATAGCACGTTAGGGGCAAAATATTATCGGGAATTTCAAGTGTTGAAATTTGCAATGAGATTGCATACCTTCTATGAGATAGTTGGATCCCGATACCCACTGCGAGTAATTGTTACTCCTGGGAGAGTTTTACACATTACAATTAGCCGATCATGTAGGTGTCTAGAAAGGTGTCAACGAGGTTACGCCTCTGGGAAAACGAGGTTTACATTAGTAAGGTTCGTGCGAAAGCACGGAGGACCTCCCTCAAAGTACCGATACTGGCCTGGCTTAAAGATTGGCGAACTTGTAGTGTGTAATTAATCCCGGCTAGTCTTTCCTTTTAGGGTTTGAAGGAAGATTTGATAAAAACCAGTGGGAGCCATCCTGATTAGATAAAATAATAACCAATCTATTCTTGCAAGAGCGCACGCTGAGTGTTTTCTTCTCTCTCTCTCCAGGTAGCGACCATATCACGCCTTAATCAAGATAATAATACGGATATTTGACCGAACCCGCTTGTTATACTGAGTTCGGGAACGTTGGTCCCGCTCCAACTTATAATTGTTATAATACAGAGCAGGAAATTGGGGATTACCGGAATTCCCGTGCCGCCCAAACGAAGAGAGTGCATGATGATGCATCATCTTCGGGTCTGTTCATTACAGAGAACTGTTTCTCAGTATCCTTTACGTCCTGGGTATGTGATACCAGATCAGGATCCCAGATATGTAATCTGTTACATAGGGCTACAGAAAGGTAGAGGACTGAGAACGGGTGATAAGTATCATGAGACAGAAAACGGGGCAAGTGTTGCAGCCAAGTCTGTTGGTCACTGTCACCTTGTATTACCAATACATTGATTCTGAACGAATGTTATTAGATACCGAACCTGATATACAAAATCATATCAGTCTCTTTATCAGTAAAGAAATGATAAAATTTTGTATTGTTGGATAATGTTTTGAACATTTCCTATATCAAAAGTTGATTAGTTCAGGAACGTTATCTAAAAGCATTGATGTTCTAAATTAAACTACAGTTCTTAGTATACAGAACACACACAAGAGGAAGAGTCCAGAAATGAACGAATCCTTCTTGAGGTATTGTAGACTAGGTCATATCAATGCGACCCGACTAGCTAAGTTGCACATAGATGAATATTTAAATCTGTTTGAATTTACATCTTATGAAACTTGCTTGTCATGTCACAGAGATAAGATGACCACAGCTCTGTTTATTGGTAACAGAGAAAGAGTTGGTAAACTCTTGGGATGATACATGTTGATGTATGTAGGTCCCCTGTCTACACATGCCAAGACCGGTTCTTTGTACTTCATTACAGTCTCTGATGATCTCTTTAGATTCAGACATATGTTCTTGTTGAAACACAAGTCCGAACCTTTTGAGATATTCACAGAATATAAGTTAGAAGTAGAGAACCAATATGGGTATAAGTATTATGTCCTTTGATGTGATCAAGGAGGAGAATACTTGAGCACGGAATTCCTGGACTTTTCTAAAGGAGAATGAGATTCTCTCTCAGCATTACCCCTACGTATACACCATAGCACGATGGTATATCGGGGTGGAGCAGTCACACCCTATATGATAAGGTGTGCTCTATGATGAGTATTACTGAGTTACCTATTTCCTTTTTGGGAGTTATGCACTTGAGAAGCTGCATACCTATTGAATTAGGTTCAAATCAAATCAGTTGCCTACCACTTCATATTTGATATGATAAGGGAAGAGCCCATCTCTTAAGTTAGTTAAGATTTGGGGTTGTCCAGCCTATGTCTGAAAAGCAAAATCCGGACAAGCTCGAGGCAAGATCTGTTATGTAGAACTGGAAAGGTTCCAGCCATACAAAACTGCAGCTGATGATTTGACAGAACCAAAGGATTCAATAGTTACCAACGAACCTCAGCCTCTCCGTCGATCTAGTAAGGTTCCTCACCCGCCTGAGAGATACTTCGGTTTCTCTATGACAGTGGGAGCGAGGATTGCATCATAAGATGATGACCAAACTAGTTTCGAGCTGGCCATCAGGAGTGGGACTCTGTAAGAATGGCTGGATGCTTAGCGATCTGAAATGGAATCCATCTACACCGACAAAGTATGGACTTTGGTTGCTATATCTGAAGGGTTAAATCCCCATCAGGAGCAAGTAGATCTTGAGAAGATTACTTGGTGTAGATGGAAAAGTTGAGACTTTCAAAGCTAGACTTGTTAAATTTTTTCGTCATAGACCAGGCGTGGATTATGATGAAACCTTTTTCAAGTGGCTATGCTTAAGTCCATCCAGATCCTACTTGCCACGGCTACATACCATGACTACGATATCTGGCGGTTGGGTGCCATGACTGCTTTTCTAAATGATGTTTTAGAAGAGAACGTCTATATGTACACAGCCAGAGGGCTTCGTAGACAGTGGGAGCAGCGGAAACGTGTACAAGATGCTTTATAGGATAAAGCAGGTATCGCGGAGTTGGAACATCTGTTTTGATGTGTTAGTCAAAGAGTTTGACATCATCAACATTGTAGATGAACCTTGTATATACAAAAAGGTAGTAGGGAGTATGGTGGTGATCCTCGTAGAGTACGTGGATGACATACTCTTGATAGAGAAGGAGTTTCCTATGCTACGCTCGGTCAATCTCCGCTTATCATAATGATTCTCCATAAAGGATCAAAGTGATACCTCCTAAATCCTGGGTTTGGATCTATGAGATAGATCTAATTGGATGTTAGGAATCTCACTAGTTGTAGTGAGATGGTATCAATCGATCCTGGGGAGAATCACTGGAAGGGTTCCAGGGTGATAAAGACGACTGAATGTCAGTCACAGGTATTGTCTTTACCCTCAGTAAAGGGACGGTATGTTGGAAGAGTTCCAAGCTAGATACCGTGGCATACTAGACGATAAAGGCTCGATACATCGCTACTTAAGATGCTACCAAAGAGGCAGTCTGGATGTATATTGGTTCATGAGATGAACTTCGTTCCTACCATTGTGTGACAATGGAAGTGTGGCTTTGGCCCGGGAACCCCGGTCCCATCAGTGATCCAGACATATTCTAAGGCAGTGTCACCTGATCGTGGAGATGGTTGATCTCCAGGGGATTGAGCTTAGGAGAGTAGACTTAGAGGACAACACGGCGGATCCACTCACGAAGGCCTATTCCCAGAGAGAGACTTTTATGGGATAGTTGAGTATGAGATACTACAACCACTGCTATCAGATGGCCCTAGTGCAAGTGGGAGATTGTTAGTTATATGTATGCCCTAGAGGCCATTACTATACATAGGATGTATATTGTAGTGGATGCTTAGACATATATAGGGAGGACTTTCTTGCTCGACATGATAGTATGCTATCTGGTTGCTCTTTACCTTAACGTGTACACTGATTGTCTCTCTGTTACATGTTGGTAAAGCCCTTAGGATGTGTACTTGACTACCTGGACTATGATGCGGATCATACTAGTGGGGACATGGTAGTCCATAAGTACATCCTTCAAAGTCCCTAGTCGTGGGTGTATCGAGACGGGGCATCGATATACCAGAGTAGACTAGCGTATACCTTCTTGACCCATACAGATGGGCGATGGATGATCCCATATCCATTGGTGTTTGACATCGGGGATGATATACGGGTGCTCAGTGGAGACTGGGTACACTAGACGGACTCGCCGAGAACTCCCAGATGGTATTATACCTTACGTCAGATAGCAGTTCTCTGGTGACACTGGTACAGAGTAGTCTGTTGACCCGAGATCGTCATAGAGTCTTGTGTGGTTCCCACTGTGCTTTGATTTCCACCTTACCACGTCCAAGAGGGCGTGCAAAACGGTGGTTTTTGGGTACAGTCCCGAGTCACATGGAGGCAATGAGCGATAGGAGGGGATTCGTCTCTCCCGGTATAGGGGGTTGATGTTGCGCTGTGTTCGATTGGCTATAACCGGAAATCCCTGGCCAGGGTTGCTGAGATTTACTGGTAAGTGTTACCAGTAGTTTCTCGAACTGTTATAGACCTCATATCGACACGACTTATCGAGCTATTGGGGTCTGACGTTTACCACCCCTAGGCGAGATATGCGACATATCAGACGATCAGACCGGATTGTACGGTAAGTGTTACAGGTTGGATTCACAGGAGTATGAGCGGGCTTGCTCGTCGATCTTCTGATCGCTCAATACCCGGGTGGCCGTTACGTTTAGCAGACCGCTTGCGGCTTGTGGGTGTTTGATATGATCATCACCTGCTGCCGGCGTATTGACGAGTCTTTAGAGTCCTACACAGAGGTTTCCTGGCTCAAGCGAAACGAAATAGGAGCGCATATGAGATATGTGCGGGACCCAGAATAATGCGTGTATGTGATACCGTATTTCATCCTCGCGATGAATGTATCGAATGGTTGTATGCGATATAACCTAGTTATCGAATCATGGATTGATTCGATAAGTCGATACATTGGATATTAGTCGGTTATATGCGATATGACTGGATCGTTAAATCAAGTGTTGATTTAATGATTTAATGCATAATTATATATTTGATATATTACTTTGCATTAACTAGTATTGGTTCATTTTAAATGGATTTTCTCACTTGCATTGCACAAGTTGTATATGTGATATACTTTTGTGCACTTGATTGTATCATGTTTGATGATACATGTTTACTTGGGTTTGTGTAAAGATTAAACCATGGTTATATGAATGGTTAGGGTTTTCTTTTCTTATTCATTTATTTATTTATTTATTCTTTTTGGAAAATAAATGGCATAATGAGAAAAATGGTGGCTTTCTTTGTTTGCATATTGAAGCTTCATGAAGCTTTGACCAAGTGACCATTTTGTCTCATGCTTAACCCTAACCATTCCACTTAACCATGATTCATTCACTACACTTGACCATGGTTATATTATGATAAGGTTGATTATTCTTTTCTATTAAATTAACTCATCATAATATTATCATTATCTTCTTCTTCTTCTTCACTTGAAGAAAACATTGCTTCATCAATGGTAACTTGATGTAAAGAGTGAGAAATCCAATTCTAAAGTGAACCCACCTCCTATTTATTCATCCTCTACCTCTTGCCAAGTAGTATAGGGTGTTTTCTTCACAAGTTTCATGACTTGGTGAAGTGGGAGCTTGATCTTGTGATGCCTCGACGTAGATCATCTTCGGCATCGAAGTCGATGACCTAGCCCGCCCATTTTTCCGATGAAGCCGACGCTAGAGCCCGGGATTCGATTTGGACAGCGAGGAAACTTCATTACGGAGCTATGGAGGTGGAGGACCGGATCTACAAAGGTTGTATTTCCGTTCTTTTAGTTAAGTTGTTAACTAGTTGCATCTTTCCCCTAAAATTCTAGTTAACGATCCGTATTAGGGTTTCTCGGCACTTGTAATTTTTGAAATTGGCATGGCTGATGCCTTGTGAGACCTCATTAGTATACCTAGGAACCCTACACTTAAAAGGTCCCTAGTCGTGGGAGTTTCGAGACAGGGCATTGATACTCCAGAGTAGACTAGTGTATACAGTCGAGACCCCGACGAGGGGCGGTGGCCGGTCTCACAAGCCACTGGTGTCTGTTGGTTCACCTAAGATGTGTACAGGTGCTCATTGGGTTATGAGTACACCGGACAGGACTCGCCGGGAACATGCTAGTTGGTGTTATACCTGACGTCAGATAGCAGTTCCCTGGTAACATGTGTACACGTTAGTTCATCGACCTGAGGATCGTCTTTTGTCTCGTGTGAGTTCCCACTGTACTTTGATTACTACCCTACCACGCTCAAAGGAGACGTGTAAACAGGTTTTAGTTGGGTACAGTCCCGAGCCACATAGAGGCAGTGAGCGGATCTTCAGGGGTTCTTCTTTCCCGGTATTGGGGGTGAGGTCGCGCTGTGTCTAGGAGAGCCATTACCCAAAGCCCTCGGCCGAGGCAGGAGATTTACTGGTAGGTATTCCAGTAGTATCTCAGGGTGTTCTGGGCTACACTCCGACACGACTTGTACCGCTTTTGGGGGTCTGACTTTTACCAACCCCCTAGGCCCGCCATGCGATGCTCATAGACGAACGGACCGGACTGTATGGATATTGTCACTCACAGGCTCAGTAGGGTGTCAGGATGAGTTCCCTCATCGACGTCCCTTTTGGTCAATAGCTGGTAGCCCGTCACGTATGGCTAATACCTCTGACGTGCTAGTGGTTGAATCCACAACCATAGTATTGACGAGTCTTTAGAGTCCCCTACAAAACAGTTACCCAAGTTTCGGGCGAAACGCTGTTGAGGCCGTATGGAGATATGGCAGGATTCGATCAGATACGTGCGGTATTGCATGGATCAGGATCGGACGGTTGGTACTAGAGGACGTATGGATATATGGCAGGGTTCGATCAGATACGTGCGGTATTGCACGGATCAGGATCGGATGGATAATACTAGCCGGCTTTGGTTTAAACCGGATCCTAGTATAGTACGGTGTAGATTTTGTCTCATTGCATTTGTATTCGGTCGGAATACAAATGCGGGTATGTATATATAGTAGCGGGGTTTTCCTGTAATTTATTACGGGGTCAGTTTTCTGGAGTTGCCAGTTTGTTTTCCGTTTCAGCCATATTTCTCTGTATCTTTCATTGCCTGAAGATTGGTGGAGGAGGGCTTATTTGCATTTGTGCAAATAAGCATTTTGGAGGGCTGTCTTTGCATTTTGTATGGTTCATGATTGTTGCTCCACCATTTGACTTCCATGGTTCATGATTGTTTGACCTTTGTTTGATGGTGATGGGAAATGATTAGATTTTGGAGTGAGGTTTTTGTTGTGATGATTCTTTCTCATCATGACTCTTTTCTCTCCCATGCATGATACTTTCCCACCCCTCGACTTTTCCTCTCTCTCTCCATTCTCCTAGTGAGGCCGACCACATTCTTGTGGTGAGGGTGGGGGTTCTTCATTTTGGTGATGGAAAAATGTTCATCACATTTTTCCTTTTGCTTGCTACAAAATCATTCATCTCCATATAGTTTATTTCTTCCACCATATGGCAACTCCCTAAACCCCTAGAGACACAAAGAGCACTACACCATTCTATAGCAAACTTTGGGCACGTCGACTCGCCAACTTCGTGACCGAGTTGCCTCGGTCCAGAGGTGGGAGCCCGTAAAAGAAGCAGGCGACGTGGTGCCCTTCCGGCGACTTGGTAGAGGCCGTAGATTCCGCGGGGAGATCGGGACGACGACGAGAAGACCGAAGGACACGGATCGCTCGGTATATCTCTCTACCCCCTCTCTAGATAGCTAGGACTAGTTTAATGGCCCGATCCGGGTTTATAGTGCGCGGAGGTGCCAGTTTGAAAAGTTAAAGAAAAGCATCGCTTCCGCATTCCGGCGTCGGATTGACGGCCGGTGCGCCGCCGTGCACTTACAGGTGCCGGTTTACAAGTTCGTAAAAAGGTTTGTTTCTGCATTACGGCGTCGGATTGACGGCCGGGGCGCCGCCGTGCACTTACATGGTATCAGAGCCACGCCATTAACCTAGTCTAGCTTGCACTAGTATGTTTAAAGCTTCGATCGAACAAATATTCCAAAACCGTATTTTTCATGTGCATCAGTTTCTTTCGAATTTTTTTTGGCTCCAAAAATTTTTCAGGTTGTGGCAGAATGATGTGCAGGGAATTCTAAGCTTTCTGTAAAAATTTGGTCTCGTGATCTCACTACCCCACCGCGGAACCACGGCCAAACCCATGCTTGGGCCTCGGTTCCGCCGCGACTTTCACTGTTCAGTGTACCAAAATTTTACAGAATGCTCCTGAGTTGAAAATGGGGTTTTTGGAATATTCTTTTTCGGCCCAGAATTTCTTTAAGTGCTACAGTAGTGCTTGGGGGCCCACTTGGTAAAATTTGATCGATCGAAAATTTTAAACACATTAGTTCACAGTATTTACATTATATCTGCGACCGTGAATGTCACTTGATCGGTAAATCCTGTCTAACTGCTATAGCCCGGTTAGACGGATTTGCGAACGTGACTTTCACGTTGATGTTCTGTGATTGTGCTGTGATGTTGCGGATTGGTCGTGGGGGATAGACTGGATGCAATGCTAGTACAGTTTTTGTTGTATTATGTACATTTGATATTGCGGGACGAGCGTCCGACATGTTGACTGCCGTCACTGCCTGTTTGTATATTATTCTTTTGGGGCACGACCGGGTGGAGGTCGATGTACCTGTTGTGTGTATATTTTACTTTCTGTACTAGGATTACCCCAAGGTGGGGTGCACGGATAGCCGGGTTCTAGAGGGCAACAAGCCCGCATATCATGGCATTGAGACGGAGGGGGCTTTACTCTAGAATTGGTGGGCTATTCGCCGCACTCGTAGGGGGTACAGGTTGACCCAGGAGGGGTGCCCAAGTTACCGAATTCCGTGAAGTGCCGGGTGGTCCATTCACGTTGCTGAAGGGGGCTGCCTCGCTTCAGGTTTTGGCGGGAAACTTGCCGCGCCCGTAGTGGTCTAGATTTTCATTGCACAGGCTATCCACACGACCAGGGGAACATCGGGTTTCAGTAGCGGCTCTGTGAAACCCGGGGATCCCAGATATCTGTATTGTTCTGTGATGCTTATTACATTTCTATGATGTTGCATTTTATCACGCCTTGAGCGAAATATTATATATTGATATATATACTAGTAGATGTTGTATATGTTTTGCATCCGCGCTAGTCCAGTCCCCGCTCTGTCGTTAGTTAAGTAACCTAACGGGTAATGACGGGACCCAGTGGCGAATGCAGATGGCATGTACGTACATCATTATTTTCGTTCTTTATTGGTGTGATCAATTGATGGGACTGCGTTGATTCGGATCAATGCAAGCTAAACAAACTTATTCTGATGTTGTTGGAACATTTTTCAAAAAACTGTTATTGCAAGGACGTTCACTTTTGTTTTGCACAGTGGTATTCAGTTGGAATATCCTGCTCCTCAGTCGACGAGGCAAGGGCCGAGATCCTTTCACCGGGAGTGACCCCTTGGACAGAAGTTTGCGTCAGGGCAATAACTTCATTATAGCCGATTACTTTTGCTTTGCGTCATGGTATTCAGTTGGAATATCGTGCACCTCATTCTACGGGGAAAGAGCCGAGATCCCTTTACCGGGAGTGATCTCTTTAGCAAAGGTTTTCTTCACTATATTTTCATAAAAGCTATCCGGTTCCTTCAACGATATCATGTTCATTACGTTAATGGTTTTCGCCAGAAACCATTCGTAGCCCTCCGTCGTTTCACATGGATAGTCAATTAGTATATTCAAGCTATGTTTGTTGGCCAAAGTCAATGCATAGTGATTGGAAGCTTTTGGGTATTCATGTGCAGCATAGATAGATGTGTTGGTTTGGGGCAGTCGTATAGCCTTGTTGGCCAAAGTCAAGGGCTTGTGCGGGTGGGCTCAAATTAACCTGGAGAATGACGGGTAGAACTTGACATGTGACTTATGATTTGTTGGCCAAAGTCAAGGTCATAAGAGCATGGGGCAAAAATCACATCGGGAGTTTCTAAAGAAACTGAAACTTGCCAGATATGCGCATACCTTCTGGAGTGTGATGACGTGAGAGGATTCCGTCACGTTATCATGTGATGATAGTTGGATCCCGATTCCCACTGATGAGTTAGTTTACTCCTCGGGTGACCCCGACTAATTCTTCTTTCAGGTTTGGAGGAGAATTTGAGGTTACAGTGGGAGGTTTCTAGATTAGATAAATTTGTAACCATTCTGATCTAGGTTAGAGTGCACGCTGAGTGTTTCTTTTCTCTCTCTCTTTGGCAGCGACCATTGACCCGACCCAAAGACTATGACTCAGTGACCAAAATTAACCGAACCTTCTTTAAACACTGGCTTTTGGATTATCCGAGTTGCAAACCTCTTTGCCACTCCTACTTTTACCCTTTTCTCCAGGACACCCCGTATTACTACGAACGTCCACTCCCATTGGACAAAACCATCATATGGTTATATACGAACTCGAAGGGATTTATTCGAGGATGGTTTCCGGTTGTGGAGAAAACGAATAGGACTATTCAGTTGTCTTTTCCTTTTACCTTCTCTCAGGTTGCGAGTACTCCTTGGTTTAGGAGATAGTACACCTATTACGCAAATTGGATAGTCTTCTTCCAAACCATAGGCAGGTGCCAACCGGTAAGGAATGAAGAAAACCAATTAGCAAAACGATGGTGTACAGAAGGTATTAAGTAAAGACATATCAAGGGATTAGTAAGAGGGCAAAGTAAATTGCGACTGCTATTCACGACCAAACCAAGTATTTCATCGCGAATCCTAAATCACCTTTGTATTTCTCCAGAACACTCCGTATCACTATGAAGATCCACAGATTATTGGATACTCCATCGTATGGTTATATACGAACTCGAAAGGAACTTGTTCCAGTTCGGGGATGGATTCTGGTTCAGGAGAAATAGGAATAAGGTTTATTCGGTTGTCTTTTATCTTCACATTCTCTCCCATTGCGAGTGCTCCTAGGATTAGGACAGTACACCTATTATGCTTATTGGATAGTCTTCTTCCAAACCATAGGCTGGTGTCGAACGGTAGGGAAGGAAGAAAACCATTTAGCCTAAGAGGGTGTGCAGAAGGTAATGACTAAAGACATATAAAGGGATTTTGGAAAGATGGCAAAGAATTACACGGTTACAGTTGTGAATCTAGATAATAGAAGAGGCATTACTAGGAATACCAGGATACCCCACCGAAACATTTCAATGTTTCAGTTTCGCTGTGTACTGTTAAAAGAAAACTGATTTCCCAATCAGATCTTGCTCCAGGGTATGTATTTACCAGGTATGATTCTCACATCTGTATGGTTTTACAGATGATGAGTGGGAGTAAGTTATTGGGAATTGGGTGATCATCCTCATTATATCGGGATTCGTTGTAATCGGTGATATTTGAGGAAGTCACCTGGGTTGTTTACCGGACAACAAATATTTGGTTTTGAATATCCGTTGTAATACACCAATTTCAAATTGATATATCTGTACGTCTATTTTTATAGAGTGAGATATAACTTTTTGAAATTATGTCTGTGACATTTACCTATATCAGTGGATGGTTAGGTAAGGAGCATTAAACAGCGGTGTAATTCTTCTTAACCATAAGTACAGTTTTCAACCTGCAACACACAGGGAGTGAGTTATTAGACTCAAGGGACTTATACAGAGTATTGTATGTTGTCCAGTGTCCATTAGGACAGAGGGGTTGGTCCTCGTACTATATTCAGTTTACTTATGACTTCTCTAGTTTTTAGACAAGTGTTTCGTTGAAATGCAAGGTCCGAATTTTGAGAAGTTATAGGTATATGAATAAAGTAGAGAACCAGGTATTGCAAGTATCGGGATTCTTCAAAGTGATCGAAGATATAGATACTTGTGTAAGGTATTCAGTTGATAGTAATGATTAAGAGAAATTGCTTCTCTTTCAGGTTGCTCATAATTGGAAGCACTCCTAAGTTGAGTAATGCTGATCGGCCTCTCTCCATTTAGTTGACATGCACTGGAGACAGCTGCAAGATTTGAATCTGGTTCAATTAAATCAGTGCCTCTGTTTTCTGTATTGGATATAGAACAGTTCGTATCTTAACGATGTTAAGGTACGGGGAGTTGTCCGGCTTATGCTTAAAACAAGACTCTGGATAACTCAAGGCACGTTTCTGTAATGGCTGTTTGTGGGTTGACCCAGGCTATGACGAGGGTTGACTTTCTACCATCTGGAAGATCAATAGTGATATCATTCTAGACTCGCCACAGTTTTAATAAAAATGGATTTTTTCAGAAAACAGTAGTGGGAGTATGGTAGAACTGGAAGTGATTCCAGAACCACAAACGATTACTGAAGATTTGATAGGATCCTAAAGATTCAATCTGGTTTGACATTCCATTGGCCACTCCGCAGATAAGGTGGGTAACCTCAGGCACCCGAGAGGTACTCCGGTAGCCTCAAGGACGGTGATAGGGAGGTTCTTGTTTACCCAGACTTGCCATTGCTGTTGTTCCAGGCTGCGAGACCCGGCAGGAGGATGAGTATAGCGTCGTTCTAAACTAGCTTTAGAAGTGTATGTGTATATGACTCTGCCAGAGTGTTGTCGTAGTCAGTGGGAGCAGTGGAAGCATTGTTGAACAGGTGGCTTATGTCTATTTATAGACTAAAGCAGATATAGCGGAGATAGATCATCTATTTCTGATGTGACAGTCATAGGTTTGACTTCATCAGAATAGGGGATGGATCTGTTAAGAAGGTAGTAGGGTGTGATGTCCTGGTATTTGGATGACATACACAGAGTAGGAAGTGATATTCCTATACTACAATCGGTCATACTTTGGTTGCCACACAATAGTTTCTCCACCTAGGACTTGGATATTATATCAGACATTCTGGTTACTAGATCTATGGTTTTAGATCTAGATTTGGGTAGTTTACCAATCAGGGTACTTAGACAGCATTCTACAGGTACTTTAGAATGGACGACTCCTGGCACGGTAGTGTACCTGCAGGTGATGGAGTCACCCTCTCTAAAGGTGTCTTACAGACTAAAGGGGAGAGGGATGTTCATAATGGACAGATCACTTGCTAAGGCAATTGAGTCAATCATGAGGTGTCAAGTACCACACCAGATGTTGTTTTTGCGGTAGATGCAATAAATTGATATTAATCCAATCCTGGAGAAACGATCGGAAGCAGTTTTAGAATATAAGTGGATGTTCTAGGGATATGATAACGACAGCCTCGTTCGGGAGAACATTATCATTCTAGGCTTCCAAGGTGACCTGAATGACAGAGAGGTTGTCAGAGTTATAGTTTTCCCTCTAACGAGGGGCGGTATTATGGACAAGTGGTCCAGGAGGATACTGAGGGAGGCATGGCGCAGGATACTGATTAAGTTCAGTTGACGATACAGTCTAAGAAGTTTGGATTTGGAGTTCATTTATGAGCTAGGTCCCATCAGACATCCAGACACATTCTAAGACAGGTATTTCTCATTTCGGGAGATGGTTTTCTCCGTGAACTTGAGATATAGAGAGACATAGAAAGAAACATCAAAGCGGATCCACTCACTGAGGCTATTCCTCGAACGCAATAGTTTCGCAAACGAGCTTTGTGAGACTGACTAGTAGAGGAGTTGGGTGTTCGGTATCACACGGGCTATGAGTATGCGACATCGCAATAATTAGCCTTGAGTTCAAGTCGGAGATTGTTGGAGATAGTGCCCTCAGAGTCAATTATTGGATCACGGCACGTGATTGCAATGATTGAGGGAGGACCTATTCTGGTAGGACAGTCTTACTCAAGATGATAGTATGCTATCTGGTTTATCTTTATCATCGTGTACTGCTTTAGGTGACCTTACAGGTCACTATTACACGTTGATAAAGCCCTTAGGATTCTTTCTTGACTGCCAGCAGTATGAGGGCGATCATATACGTGAGAGCTGATAGGCTATAAGCACATCCTTAAATGGTCTCTAGTCGTGTGAGTTTCGAGACAGGGCATCGATACTCCAGAGTAGACTAGTGTATACAGTCGAGACCCCGACGAGGGGCGGTGGCCGGTCTCACAAGCCACTGGTGTCAGTTGGTTCACCTAAGATGTATACAGGTGCTCATTGTGTTATGAGTACACCGGATAGGACTTGCTGGGAACATGCTAGTTGGTCTTGTACCTTACGTCAGATGGCAGTTCCCTGGTGACATATGTACAGGTTAGTTCATCGACCGGAGGATCGTCATTTGTCTCGTGTGAGTTCCCTCTGTACTTTGATTACTACCCTACCACGCTCAAAGGCGACGTGCAAACAGGTTTTAGTTGGGTACAGTCCCGAGCCACATGGAGGCAGTGAGCGGATCTTCAGGGGTTCACCTCTCCCGGTATTGGGGGTGAGGTCACGCTGTGTCTAGGAGAGCCATTACACAAAGCCCTCGGCTGAGGCAGGAGATTTACTGGTAGGTATTCCAGTAGTATCTCAGGGTATTCTGTGTTACACTCCGACACGACATGTACTGCTTTTGGGGGTCTGACTTTTACCAACCCCCTACGCCCGCCTCGCGATGCTCATAGACGAACGGACCGGACTGTACGGATATTGTCACTGAGAGGCTCAGTAGGATGTCAGGATGAGTTCGCTCATCGACGTCCCTTTTGGTCGAAAGCTGGTAGCCCGTCACGTATGGCTAATAACTCTGACGTGCTAGTGGTTAAATCCACAGCCATAGTATTGACGAGTCTTTAGAGTCCCCCACAGACAGTTGCTCAAGTTTCGAGCGAAACGCTGTAGAGGCCGTATGGAGATATGGCAGGGTTCGATTAGATAGGTGCAGTATTGCACGGATCATGATCGGACAGATAATACTAGCGGGCTTTCGTTTAAGCCGGATCCTAGTATTGTACAGTGTAGATTTTGTCTCATTGCATTTGTATTTCGGTCGGAATACAAATGCGGGTATGTATATACAGTAGCGGGGTTTTCCTGTAATTTATTACGGGATCAGTTTTTTGGAGTTGCCAGTTTGTTTTCCGTTTTGGCCATATTTCTTTGTATCTTTCATTGGCTGAAGATTGGTGGAGGAGGGCTTATTTGCAGTTGTGCAAATAAGCATTTTGGAGGGTTGTCTTTGCATATTGTTGTATCATGATGTTTCTCCCACCCTTGACATTCTTTTGCTTCATGATAGTTTTCATGATGGGTGTAGCTTTCATTGACTCCATGAATTCATGATTACATGACTTTAGGTGTGATGATGGATGTTGGAGTGTTGGACATTGATTGTGATCATTGCTTATTATCATGACCTTTTCTCTCTCTTGCATTATTGAGATGCACTCCTCCTTGGACTTTGACCCTCTCCTCTTCATCACATGTGGCCGGCCACTTCTTCATGAGCTGTCCCAATTTTTGGATGGGGGAATTAGACTCGTTTGGCTTGGCAAAATCATTTTAGCTCCTCCTCCAAAAGTTGATATCTCATACCTCCACCATATGGCAACTTCCTCTACCCCAATAGAGACAAAGAGCACTACACTATTCTACAGCAAATCTTGGGCACGTCGGCTCGCCAACTTCGTGCCCGAGTTGCCTCTGTCCAGAGGTGGGAGCCTGTAAAAGAAGCCGGCGATGTGGTGCCCTTCCGGCAACGAGGTGAAGACCGGAGATTCTGCGGGAGATCGGGACGATGACGAGAAGACCGAAAGACACGGATCGCTCGGTATATCTCTCTACCCCATCTCTTGTTAGCTAGGACTAGATTAATGGCCCGATCCGGAATTTTTAGGCGCGGTGGTGCCGGTTTACATGTTCGTAAAAAGTTTCGTTTCCGCATTCCGGCGTCGGATTGACGGCCGGGGCGCCGCCGTGACGCTCGGGTGTTCTATTGAACACGTGTATTTATACACGTGCTTTAATCGGACGGTATAGTAGTACTGGTAGGTTTGAAAGACAATCAGTTTTGATGCTAGTATTATATTGCTATCTTTTGGGTATTTGTATTTTAACACGAATACGGTATTTATACGAATACGTGTATTTGTATAAATACGGGTATTTGTGCTTTGATATAAATACATGTATTTCTTTCTAAATATGAATACACGTATTTTGTATTTTCGGTACAAATCCGGTATTTGTATTTTGGTAGAAATATGGTATACGTATTTATTATAAATACGCGTTTGGTATACTTGTTTATATACATGCATTTATATTTATATATAAGTGTATGTATATGTGTATCTAGTGCAGTGGAAACACGCACACTCTCTCTTATTTCTTCATGATAAATGAAGAAGTGTGTGGGCTTGTCACTCACCCTTGTGAGTCACTAGCCCACCCACTTTTTTGTTTTGAGATAACGAGATAAGTTTGGAGAGAGTGTGAATTTTTATCACGTGAGAGATATTTTTCTTGAGTTGCGATCTCTCATCTTCTTCTTCCTCACTTCTCTACTTGAATTTTGATAATGTATAGAGATCATCTTGTTTCATAGACTACACGCTCCTAAGCATTTTTTCCAAGCAAGACTCGATCTTTAGTTGCTTCGGTGAAGCAATCGCTGGAATCGGCATCCTCGGGTGGATTGTCTTTGACGCGGGAAGTTCGACTTCGAGAGCTCGTTCTATCAACTTTAGGAGCTCAAGGAGTGAACCTTTCAAGACCCAAAGGACCGTCTACAAAGGTTGTTACACTAACCTAGTAGCTAAAACACTAGCTAGTGTTGTTTAGTCTGGTGTTTGGGCATGTATTCTAGGGTTTTAGTGTATTATGCTCAAGTTTTTAAAGTTTTTGATTCTGCAAAGCCGTAGTTGTCACAACAAAGAGCACCATGCACTTATAGAACCAGATTAAATAATTATGCAGCTGTTTCCAGTGCATATCGACAAAATGGAAAGAGGCCATGCAGCATTACTCATAAAGGAGCGCACCCACGGATGAGTAACCTGAAAGAGAATAAAGTTCTCAAATAAATTATTTATGACGGAATACCTAGCATAAGTATCTACATTTTCGATCATCTCGAGGAATCCTGATACTTCCAACATATGGTTCTCTACTTTATTCTTATACCTATACATTCTTAAAATTTGGACCTTATATTCAACGAAATACGTTTCCAAACCAAGAGAAGCCATAAGTAAATGGAATATAGTACAAGCACCAACCCTGTTGGGTTGTCTAGAGGGTCCACCGCATCACTTTCACGATATTTGAATGTTCTTTCACTATGGGGGAAAAAATCCAACTCTTGAAAAATTTCCGGCAAGGGTTAAAGTGGGTATTTGATATCCGATCGAACTTTTTAACACCGTCTAAATAACCCGAAAACAAACTAGAATTATGAATACGAAACACTCCGAATTTCCTCTATAAAAAGATAACATCACATGAAAATTTAGCAAAAACAAACAACACCTGAAATACCAAACCACAGAGACTTGAACACTGTAAAAAACTAAGGCCCAA
Source organism: Agapanthus africanus (assembly GCA_030015575.1). NCBI lineage: Eukaryota > Viridiplantae > Streptophyta > Magnoliopsida > Asparagales > Amaryllidaceae > Agapanthus > Agapanthus africanus. The sequence continues at coordinate 358,044,839 of JASDDO010000026.1, forward strand.
AATCCAATAAAAAAATGATTTGGCTGGTTTTTCTGTGCTTGTGCTCGGCCATTTTCCAGCGAGGGGAGCTCAGGTTTCTACTGTGTTCATGTTGCATCTCATACAACATTCTGCAACTATTTAAAAAAAATTTTGACACTCAGAAAATTTTGTCAGAAACTAGGGTTCGTATTCGGGTGTTTCGGAGTTGTTTCGGTTTTGTAATCCTGCACAATCCGTCTAATTCTCTAGCTAGGCTCTGAAACCACTGTTGGGTTGTCTAGCACGACAACAAGGTTTCAGGAGGCATCGTCCATGCCAATTTCAAATTTTTTCCGTTCTAGCTAACCCTAACCCTAGATTTTTAACTAAAGAATCATACGGAAACATCAAGTAAATTATATTACTTTTAAGTGATTAGAGATTGCAACCTTTATAGTCCTCTCCTTCACTTCTATAGCTCCAAGTTATGGTCCCTTCACTGCGATCATCGAGCTCCCGGACTCTTGAGAGGCTCCACACGTTGTATGATGCATCCTTGCTTGAAGTCTTCACAATCCAAGATGATCTACGTCGAGGCAACACGAACTCAAGCTTTCTCGTCACTAATATGAAATTAGTGAAGCTAACACCCTCATCTAAATGGCTAGTATAGAATAGAATGATGAAGTAGGAAGTGGGCTCTCTTTAGTTTTCTTTTTCTCACATTTTTTCTTCTTTTTCTCAAAGTCAAGAGAGCTCAAAAATGAGATGAGGAAGAAGATGATCAAAAATTGAGATAAGGTTAGAAATGCAACCTTGGGTTAATATGTGTTATGGCTAACTCATGTAAAGAATAAACCATGGACTAGGGTTAAAGGTTGGGTTAACAAATATCTTAGTAAATATCAAGAGAGTGGACTTAGTCAATATGAATAAATATCTTAACAAAAGTCCACAATTTAGAATTAACTAAAATATAATAAATCTAACCCTAATCACTAGCTATGGTGAGAATCTCATAAACCATAGTTGCATGTATAACCTAGCATGTTACAGTTATACATATCACATATATATAATTTTGTAACAAAAGAAAAGAATACAATAAACATATATCACATATATGTTAAATGTATCCAAGTGAGAAAAAGTAATTCTTAACTGAGCTAATATTAGTTAATGTAATTTAATATATCAAATATATAATTATACAATAAATTATTAAATCAATACTTAATTTAATAATCTGGCTATAGAACATATAACAGACTAATATCAAATGCAACAATTTATCGAATCAACACTTGATCCGATAAGCCGGCTATATCACATATAACCCACCAATGTCACAAGTCGCGAAAATAGAATACGGTATCACATATCGTATTAATCTCGGTCGCGCATATATCACATATATGCTCCTTCTCCGTTTAGCCTGAGCCAGGAAACCTCTGTGTAGAACTCTAAAGACACGTCAATACGCCGGCAATAGGTGATGATCATATCAAACACCCACAAGCTGCAAGCGGTCAGCTAAACATAACAGCCACCCGGGTATTGAGCGATCAGAAGATCAACAAGCAAACCTGCACACACTCTGTTAGTTATATGTATGTCCTAGAGGCCATTACTGTACATACAATGTATATTGTAGTGGATGCTTGGACATATATAGGGAGGACTTTCTTGCTCGACATGATAGTATGCTATCTAGTTACTCTTTATCTTAACATGTACTCTAATTGTCTCTATGTTACATGTTGATAAAGCCCTTAGGATGAGTACTCGACAGCCAGGACTATGATGCAGATCATACAAGTGGGGACAGTGTAGTCGCCAAGTACATCCTTCAAATGTTCCTAGTCGTAGGTGTATTGAGACAGGGCATCGATATACCAGAGTAGACTAGCGTATGCGCTTCTTGAACCATATGATGGGCGATGGATGATCCCTTATCCATTGGTGTTTGACATCAGAGAAGGTATATGGGTGCTCAGTGAAGACTGGGTACACTGGACGGACTCGCCGAGAACTCCCAGATGGTATTATACCTCACGTCATATGGCAGTTCTCTGGTGACACTGGTACAGGTTAGTCTGTAGACCCGAGATCGTGATAGAGTCTTGTGTGATTCCCACTGTGCTTTGATTTCCATCATACCACGTCCAAGAGGGCGTGCAAAAAGTTTGCTTTTGGGTACAGTCCCGAATCATATGGAGGCAATGAGCGAAAGGAGGGGTTTCGTCTCTCCCGGTATAGGGAGTTGATGTTGCGCTGTGTTCGATTGGCTATAACTGGAAATCCTTGTCCAGGGTTGCTGAGATTTACTGATAAGTGTTATCAGTAGTTTCTCGAAATGTTATGGACCTCATATCGACACGACTTATCAAGCTACTGGGGTCTGACCTTTACCACCCCTAGGCGAGATATGTGACATATCAGGCGAAGAGACCGGACTGTACGGGAGTGTTACTGGTTGGATTCACGGGAGAATGTATAGGCTTGCTTATTGATATTTTGATCGCTCAATACCTTGGCTGCTGTTACGTTTAGCTGACCGCTTGCAGCTTGTGGGTGTTTGATATGATCATCACCTACTGCCGGCGTATTGACGATTCTTTAGAGTCCTACACAGAGGTTTCCTGGCTCAGGCAAAACGGAGTAGGAGCACATATGTGATATGTGCGGGATCGAGAACAATACGTGTATATGATACCGTATTAGATTCTCGCGATATGTGATATCTGCCGGGTATATGTGATATAGCCGGATCATCGGATCAAGTGTTGATTCGATGAACTGATACAGATTATATTAGTCGGTTAATTGTGAAATAGCCGGATTATCGGATCAAGTGTTGATTCGATAATTTAATGTATAATTATATATTTGATATATTAAATTACATTAACTAATATAAGCTCACTTAAAGATTCTTTTTCTCACTCGGGTAATACATCGATATATATGTGATATATGTTAATTGTATTTTTTTATTTTGTTACAATAAATATTGTATATGTGATATATAATATTCTAACAAGTTATGGTTTTAAATGCAACATGATTTGTGAAGTTTAAATATGGTTAGGGTTTGGATTAGGGTTAAACTTTCATAAAGCTTTCAAGAAGCATCTTGAAGCTTTGACTTTCACCTTGATATTTTGTGATATTTTGCAAAGATATTTCTATAACCCAACCCAACCCTTTTAACCATAGTTAATTCTCTACATGGGTTAAGTCTTCATACTTAACCCATGGTTGCATTTCTTACCTCACTTGATTCATTATTCATCACAAATGGTTTTTGATTCTTCTTCTTCTTCCTTTTGATGAAAAAGCTTTCTAGCTTTTTCTTAAGTGATGAAAATGAGTGAGATAAAGAAAACAAATGAGAGCTAAATTCCTACTTCATCATCCTCATCTATTCTAGCTGCTTAGATTAGGGTGTTTGCTTTTCTAATACTTGATTAGCAAAGCAAGAGCTTGGGTTTGAGTTTCTTCAAGGTTGATCATCTTTTTTATTGAAGATCGGAAGCAAGATTGCATCTTTCTCTTCATGGAGCCTCTCTAGAGTCCGGGTATTCGATGATCGCAATGAAGGGACCTCAACACGGAGCTTTAGAAGTGAAGGAACGGACTACAAAGGTTGTAATCCCTAACTCTTAGATGTAAAGTTGTTTACATGCTTTGTTTCACCTAATCTCTAGTCCAAGATCTTGGTTAGGGTCGTTCGGCACTTGTAAAATTTAAATTCGGCATGGTTGATGCCTTGTAGACCTTTATGACAGTGCCTAGTAACCCTACAGTGATATTAGAGCCAAGCTAGAGCTTTAGGCGAAGTCTAGACGAAGTTTAATGTCCGATTGAACCCCGAAACGTCGATATACTCCCCCTCTCTGGAAATTTTTTAAAATGTTGATTTTTTTTGTATTAAAAATAGTCAGAAAATTAAGCAGGTAATTTTATGGATATGTGTGAAAAACGACCCCCTGAATCCATCAAAGCATCGTGGAACCGCGGCCAAACCAGGGTATTGGCGGCGGTTCCGCGGAAAGTCTTGAGGATTGAGGGATCGTTTTTCGACAGTTGATTCGTAGGTACTTTTGCATGTTTCTGGGAATTTTTAATTCTACTCAAGTGTTGAGTTTTCTGGAGATCTTTTGTATTCATTGATTCGATCGGAAAGTTTAATTTCCTTTAGTTTTCCTGATAATATAGAACGCGTTAAAAAGTTCGAACGGATATCAATAACTCACTTTTTCCCCTGTCGGAAAATTTCCATGTGTTGGATTTTTTCCTTAATTAAAGAACATTCATAGTCGTGCAAGTAACGCGGTGGACCCTTTAGAAGAACACAAACCTTAACTCGATTATGTGACCGTCTGAACCGTCTCTATACCTTAGGGTTTAGGGCAGTACGGCGTTGCCACATGTGAGGCGTTGTTTGACCCTTCTACGGCTGGACCATTGGTACTATGGCATGTGATGGATACTTTTTGAACTCCGCTCAAGTGTTGAGCTATTTGGGAAATCTTGGGTGTTTGTTTATTCGATCGGAAAGTTTAACATTGTCTAGTTATCTGGAATGTGATACAATATTTGGAATCCACAATTAGTTATGAGATAACTAATTTGAATGTTATAAATCTAGCAGTTTAGTCTCAGATGATCGGTTGCCACAGGATTTTGATGCGATCAAAAGTCTGTCGCAATCACGTAGAATACGCGGATACTCGCCGGGTAAACTTAATAGATAGCCACGCCCCATAACCCCGACCAAGTGACTGTAGGAGAACCCCTTCACCAAAAGAATCCGTTCGGGTGCTCGCGGCAGCGGTGTTCCGCCTTAGTGCACATTGTCGACGGCATCGAGGGTGCGGCCGACTACTAAAGTTTTCGACGAGCATTCAATCAGGATGTCGGGAATCTTGTTGAATTGCTCGACTAGATATTGAAAAGTGTTTTCGATATTGAGACTAAAATGCGGGGTTTATAATTGTTAAGCATGCGATGTCTAAGGAATTCATTTGGTTAGGCATGCGATGTCTAAGGTGGTTGCGGATTCCAACTGTTGTAGGTTTACACTTTCTTTTCTGCGACCGTAAGTGTAATATGTGGTGTATCGCCGGTTTCTTTGCTATACATCGAAGACAATTGGGATACACATATTTACTTACGTTGATGATATGTGATATTATGTGTTGCTGTGATATGTTATATTGGATCGTCGTATTCTGAATAGTCGGGGTTTTTTATGTGAGATGAGAGATTTTCTTTTTCATTCATGTAAAATTCATTTGTATGTAATATTCTTTTATTGGGGCACTTCCGGGCTGAGGATGATGTCACCATTGTGTAATATTTACTTTTCCGCATTAGGTAGACCCAAGGCGGGGAGCACAAGTAACCGGGTTCTAGGGTCCAGTGGCAGACCATCTCGAGGAGTCGAGACCGGGTCTCCTAACCCTAGAATTGGCAGAGTTGCTTGCCGCTCTCGTAGGGGTCTAGGTATGTGGGTTTGGCTATTCATCGCGACCGTGGAATCCGTGTTTTATACAGGCTCGTATTAAAACACGGACCTCCTAGTATATCCAATATTTCATATATGTTCTTCTGTTGCAATGTTCTGTGATGAGATCATATTACTGCCTGAGACGAATGTTTATATTATATATATGAGATATATGTTATATTGCTGATTTCGTTTCAAATGTGATGCTTGTGAAGCATAATAAAATGAGACTTCATTAATGAGATTAATGAAATAAAAGAAACCTAAAGAAGTTGTAGAAACTTGTTTAAAAACTGGTAGCTCTAGTTCTTGCTTTGCATAGCGGTATTCCTTGTAGAATATCCATCACTTTATTCGATAAGGAAAGAGCCGAGATCCCATCACCGGGAGTGACCTCTTTAGCGAAACTAGCAGATGCTACAAACTCGGTTTGTCTTTTGATTGTTTTTATAGTTCTTGCTTTGCACCGTGGTGTTTGTGAAATATCCTGCACCTTATTCGATAAGAAAAGAGCCGAGATCCTTTCACCGGGAGTGACCACTTTAGCAAAACTAGTAAAAGCCTCAAAAACACTCCATTCAAAATTCACTCGATTCTACAACGATATCAAGTTCATTATGCAAAAGGTTCTCTTAAAAACCTGTCGTAGCCCTCCGTCATTTCAGATAAGTCCTACTTATTATTCGTGCTACGTTTGTTGACCTCCGTAAAGGCGTAGTGTGCGGTAGCTAACTAGTATTTATCTGCTTATGCATATGATGCAGATTGGATTAGGACAGTCGTGCGGCCTTGTTGGCCTCCGTCAAGGGTCGTGCGGGTGGGTTTAAATCAGTCAGGAAATGACGGGTTGAACTTGACTAGCAGCCTATGGTTTGTTGACCTGCGTCAAGATCATAGGACGCTAGGGGTAAAATATTATTGGGAATTTCAAGTGTTGAAATTTGCAATGGGATTGCATACCTTCTATGAGATAGTTGGATCTCGATACCCACTGCGAGTAAGGATTACTCCTGGGAGAGTTTTACACATTACAATTAGCCAATCAAGTAGGTGTCTAGAAAGGTGTTAACGGGGTTGCGCCCATGGGAAAACGAGGTTTACTTTCATTAGGTCCGTGCGAAAGCACGGGGAACCTCCCTCAAAGTACCGACACTCGCATGGCCGAAAGATTGGCGAATTTGTAGGGTGTAATTAATCCCAGCTAGTCTCACCTTTTAGGGTTTGAAGGAAGATTTGAGTAAAACAGTGGGAGCTATCCTGATTAGATAAATTGATAACCAATCTAATCATTAAAAGCGCACGCTGAGTGTTTTCTTCTCTCTCTCTCCAGGTAGCGACTATGTCACGCCTTAATCAGGATAATAATACGGATGTATTGACCGAACCAGCTTGTTACACTGCACTAAGGAACGTTGGTCCTGCTCCAACTTATAATTGTTATAAGACAGAGCAGGAAATAGGGGATTACCAGAATTCCCGTGACGCCCAAACGAAGAAAGTGCATGTTGATGCATCATCTTCGGGTATGTTCATTACCAAGAACTGTTTCTCAGTATCTTTTACGTCCGGGGCATGAGATACCGGATCAGGATCCCGCAAATGTAATTCTTTGCATGGGCTATAGATAGGTAGAGAACTGAGAACGGGTGATAAGTTTCAAGAGTTGGAAATGATGCAAGTGTTACAGCCAAGTCTGTTGGCAGTTATCACCCTGTATTACCAGAATACATTGATTCTGAACGAATGTTATTAGATACCGAACCTGATATACAACATCATATCAGTCTCTTTATTAGTAAAGAAGGATATATTTTTTTATTGTTGGATAATGTTTTGAACATTTCCTATATCAAGAGTTGATCGGTTCAGGCACGTTATCTAAAAGCATAGATGTTCTAAATCAAACTACAGTTCTTAATGTACCGAACACACACAAGAGGATGAGTTCAGAAATGAACGAATTCTTCTTGAGGCATTGTAGACTAGGTCATATCAATGCGACCCGACTAGCTGAAGTTACATAAAGATACATATTTAAATTAGTTTGGATTTACATCTTGTAAAACTTGCCAGTCATGTCACAAAGATAAGATGACCACAGCTCCGTTTATTAGAAACAAAGATAGAGTTAGTGAACTCTTAGGATTGATACATGATGATGTATGAAGGTCCCCTGTCTACACATGCCAACACCGGTACTTTGTACTTCATTACATTCACTGATTATCTTTGATGATCCAGACATATGTTCCTGTTGAAACATAAGTCTGGAACATTTTGAGAAATTCAATGAATATAAGTTAGAAGTAGAGAACCATAAACAGGTAAAAGTATTATGTCCTTTGATGAGATCAAGGAGGAGAATACTTGAGCACGGAATTCCTGGACTATTCTAATGGAGAATGAGATTCTCTCTCAGCATTACTCCTCCGAATACACCACAGCACGTCGGTGTATCGGGGCGGAGCAATCGCACCCTATGTGATATGGTGTGCTCTATGATGAGTACTACTGAGTAGCCTATTTTCTTTTGGGGTTATGCACTTAAGAAGTTGCATACCTATTGAATAGGGTTCCAATCAAATCAGTTGCCTATCACTCCATATGTGATATGGTATGGGAAGATCCCATATCTTAAGTAATTTAAGATTTGGGGTTGTCCGGCCTATGTCTAAAAGCATAATCCAGACAAGCTCAAGGCAAGGTCAGTTCTGTGGAAGTTTGTTAGGATATCTCAAGCATTAGCAAGGGAATATCTTCTACCACATCGAGAAACAAAAGATGTTTTGTTTCTCAGCATGCCACCTTTGTGAAAGGGAATTTCTTGTGAAGAAATTAGTGGTCATAAGGTAGAACTGGAAGGAGTTCCAGCTATACAAACTGCAGCTGATGATTTGGTAGAACCAAAGGATTCAATAGTTTCCAACGAACCTCAGCCTCTCCGCCGATCTGGTAAGGTTCCTCACCCACCTGAGAGATACCTCGGTTTCTCTATGATAGTGGAAGCGAGGATTGCATCACGAGATGATGACCCAACTAGTTTCGAGCAGGTCATCAGGAGTGGGGACTCTGTGAGAATGGCTGGATGCTTAGCGATCTAAGATGGAATCCTTATACACCAACAAAGCATGGACTTTGGTTGCTTTATCTGAAGGATTAAATCCCCATCAGGAGCAAGTATATCTTGAGAAGATTACTTGGTGTACATGGAAAAGTTGAGACTTTCAAAGCTATGCTTAAGTCCATCCAGATCCTACTTGCCACGACTTCATACCATGACTACGATATCTGGCGATCGGGTGTCATGACTGCTTTTCTAAATGTTGATTTGGAAGAGAGCGTCTATAAGTACATAGCCAGAGGGCTTCGTAGACAGTGGGAGCAGCGGAAACGTGTGCAAGATGTTTTATGTGATAAATCAGGCTTCGCGGAGTTGGAACGTCTGTTTTGATGTGGTAGTCAAAGAGTTTGACTTCATCAAAATGGTATATGAACCATGTATATACAAAAAGGTATTAGAGAGTATTGTAGTGATCCTCGTAGAGTACGTGGATGTCATACTCTTGATAGGGAAGGAGTTTCCTATGCTACGCTCAGTCAATCTCCACTTATCACAAAGATTCTCCATATATGATCAAGGTGATACCTCCTAAATCCTGGGTGATGGATCTTTGAGATAGATCTAATTGGATGTTAGGATTCACACTAGTTATAGTGAGATGGTATCAACCGATCCTTGGGAGAATCACTGGAAAGGTTTCAGGGTGATAAGGACGAATGAATGTCAGTCGCAGGCATTGTCTTTACCTTCAGTGGAGGGACAGTATGTTGGAAGAGTTCCAAGCTAGATACCGTGACTTACTAGACGATTAAAGGCAAGATAAATCACTACCAAGGATGCTACCAAAGAGGCAGTCTAGATATATATATAATAGTTCATGAGATGAACTTAGTTCCTACCATTGTGTAACAATGGAGTTGTGGCTTATTCCTAGGAACCCCCGTCCCATCAGAGATCCAGACATATTCTTAGGCTGTATCGCCTGATCATGAAGATGGTTGATCTCCAGGGAGATCGAGGTTAGGAGAGTAGACACAGAAGACAACAGCGCGGATCCACTCACAAAAGCCTATTTCCCAGTAGTGTTTTTTATGGGATGGTTGAGTATGAGATACTTCAACCACGGCTGATTGTTGGGTTTGCGATACCACAACAGATGGCCTTAGTGCAAGTGGGAGATTGTTAGTTATATGTATGCCCTAGAGGCCATTACTGTACATACAATGTATATTGTAGTGGATGCTTGGACATATATAGGGAGGACTTTCTTGTTCGACATGATAGTATGCTATCTGGTTACTCTTTATCTTAACATGTACTCTGATTGTCTCAATGTTACATGTTGATAAAGCCCTTAGGATGAGTACTCGACTGCCAGGACTATGATGCAGATCATACTAGTGGGGATAGTGTAGTCACTATGTACATCCTTCAAATGTTCCTAGTCGTAGGTGTATCGAGATAGGGCATCGATATACTAGAGTAGACTAGCGTATGCGCTTCTTGACCCATATGATGGGAGATGGATGATCCCATATCCATTGGTGTTTAACATCAGAGAAGGTATACAGGTGCTCAGTGGAGACTGGGTACACTGGACGGACTCGCCAAGAACACCCAGATGGTATTATACCTCACGTCAGATGGCAGTTCTCTGGTGACATTGGTACAGGTTAGTCTGTAGACCCGAGATCGTCATAAAGTCTTGTGTGATTCCCACTGTGCTTTGATTTCCATCATACCACGTCCAAGAGGGCGTGCAAAACGGTGGCTTTTGGGTACAGTCCCGAATCACATGGAGTCAATGAGCGATAGGAGGGGTTTCGTCTCTCCCGGTATAGGGAGTTGATGTTGCGCTGTGTTCGATTGGCTGTGTAGGGTTCCTAGGCACTCTAGTAAGGTCTCACAAGGCATCGAACATGCCAATTTAAAAAAAATGGTGCCGAGAAACCCTAGACTACGGATCTTAGACTAGATGTTTAGGCGAAAAGATAATCTAGTTAACATATTAACTAAAGGTTAGATGCTACAACCTTTGTAGATCCGGATTTCCACTTCATTAGCTCCACGAGGGCGTCCTCTCGCTGTCCATCTTGAACCTTGGACTCTCGTGACGGCTTCATCGGAGAAACGTGCGGAATAGGTCGTCGGCTTCGTGTCAAAGACGATCTACGTCGAGGTTGCACAAGCTCAAGCTCCGACTTCACAAAGTAGTGAAACTTGTGAAGAAAACACCCAAAACCACTTGGCAAGAGGTAGAGGATGAAGAAATAGGAGGTGGGTACACTTTAGATTTGGATTTCTCTCACTAGATCTCAAGTTGGATTTCTCTCACTAGATCTCAAGTTGCCATTAAAGTAGCAAGCTTGAAGAAGAAGAAGAAGATGATGGTTATGATAAGTTGTATTTAAAAAGAAATAGAAAAACAATACTTATCATAACTTAAACTAGGGTTAAGTGTAGAGAATAAACCATGGTCATTTGAGTGGGTTAGGGTTAAGCATGAAGACAAGAATGGTTAGCAAAGTCAAAGCTTCATGAAGCTTCAACATAAAACAAATAAAGCCACCATTCTTATCTAAATCCATTTCAAATAAATAAATAAACAAATAAATAAATAAATGAATATGCAAAACCTTAATTATCAAATTAACCATGGATTAATTCTATACACTTAACTAAATGATCAAGTATCATCAAACACGATACAAAAAATGTGCACGAAAGCATATCACATATACAATGTGCATCAAGTGAGAAAAATCCGTTTAAAGTGAACCAATACTAGTTAATGCAAAGTAATATATCAAATATATAATTATACATTAAATCATTAAATCAACACTTGATTCAATGATCCGGTCATGTCGCACATGACCGACTAGTATTCAATGTATCGGCTTATCGAATCGATCTTCGATTCGATAACCAGGTTATATCGAATATGACCATTCGATACATATATCGCGAGAATGGAATACGGTATCACATACACGCATTATTCTCGGTCCTGCACATATCTCATATGCGCTCCTATTTCATTTCGCTTGAGCCAGGAAACCTCTGTGTAGGACTCTAAAGACTCGTCAATACGCCGGTAGCAGATGATGATCATATCAAGCACCCACAAGCCGCAAGCGGTCTGCTAAACGTAACGGCCTCCCGGGTATTGAGCGATCAGAAGATCGACGAGCTAGCCCGCTCACACTCCTACGAATCCGACCAGTAACACTTACCATACAGTCCGGTCTCTTCGTCTGATATGTCGCATATCAAGTCTAGGGGTGGTAAACGTCAGACCCCAATAACCCGATAAGTCGTGCCGATGTGAGGCTCATAACGGGTCGAGAAACTACTGGTAACACATACCAGCAAATCTCTGATCAGCCCTGGCCAGGGACTTCCCTGCTACGGCCAATCAAGCACTGCGCATCATCAACCCCCAATACCGGGAGAGACGAAACCCCTCCTATCGCTCATTGCCTCCATGTGACTCGGGACTGTGCCCAAAGACCACCGTTTTGCACGCCCTCATGGACGTGGTAAGGTGGAGATCAAAGCACAGTGGGAATCACACAAGACTCTATGACGATCTCGGGTCTACAGACTAACCTGTACAAGTGTCACCTGAGAACTGCCATCTGACGTGAGGTATAATACCATCTGGGAGTTCTCGGCGAGTCCGTCCAGTGTACCCAGTCTCCACTGAGCACCCGTATACCATCTCTGATGTCAAACACCAATGGATATGGGATCATCCATCGCCCATCACATGGGTCGAGAAGCGTATACGCTAGTCTACTCTGGTATATCGATGCCCCGTCTCGATACACCCACGACTAGGGACCTTGAAGGATGTACTTATGGACTACCATGTCCCCACTAGTATGATCTGCATCATAGTCCAGGTAGTCAAGTACAAATCCTAAGGGCTTTACCAACATGTAACTATAAGACAGTATAAAGAGACTAGTGTACATGTTAAGATAAAGAGCAACCAGATAGCATACTGTCATGTCGAGCAAGAAAGTCATCTCTATATATATCCAAGCATCCAATATAATATACATCATCTGTACAATACTGGCCTCTAGGGCATACATACAACTAACAATCTCCCACTTGCACTAGGGCCAGCTGCTGTAGTATCGCATACCGAGCATCCCGAAGAGTCTCTCAAACTGTATCTGGGGAATGGCCTTCGTGAGTGGATCCGCAGTGTTGTCCTTCGTGTCAACCCTCCTGACCTCGATCTCCCGGCGATCAACTATCTCCCGGATCAGGTGATATCGCCTCAGAATATGCCTGGATTGCTGATGGGACCTGGGTTCCTTGGCCAAAGCCACTGCTCCATTGTTATCACAATACAAAGGTATTGGATGCTCAATGGATGGAACCACACCAAGTTCAGTAATGAACTTCTTGATCCAGACAGCCTCTTTGGCAGCATCGTTGGCAGCGATGTATTCAGCCTCCATCGTCGAGTCTGCCACGGTTTCCTGCTTGGAACTCTTCCAGCTAACCACCCCTCCGTAAAGGGTAAAGACAAAACCCGACTGCGACTTAGAGTCGTCCTTATCACTCTGGAAGCTGAAATCGGTAAAGGACTCCACTTGGAGTTCTCCGTTACCATACACCAAGAACATATTTCTAGTCCTTCGTAAGTACTTGAGAATGCTCTTCACAGCTGTCCAGTGACTCTCTCCAGGATCAGCTTGATACCTGCTCACTATACTTAGTGAGTATGCTACATCGGGTCTGGTACATAGCATCGCATACATGATAGAGCCTACTGCCGAAGCATAGGGTATCTGTTGCATGCGAGCTCTCTCCAAATCAGTCTTAGGAGACATCTCTTTGGAGAGAGTGACTCCAGAGATCGTGGGCAAATTCCCACGCTTGGATTCTTCCATACTAAACCTCTTTAGTATGGTGTCAATGTACCTGGATTGGGACAATCCCAAAATCCGTTTGGATCTATCTCTATAGATCCTGATCCCCAATATGCAGGAGGCATCACCAAGATCTTTCATTGAGAATCTTTGTGATAAGAAGAGCTTGACCGATTGCAGCATAGGAATATCATTTCCTATCAAGAGTATGTCGTCCACGTACAATACGAGGAAGACAACCTTACTCTCTGCCACCTTCTTGTAGATACAAGGTTCATCTGGATTTTTGACGAAATCAAACTCTTTGATAACGACGTCAAAGCAGATGTTCCAACTCCGCGATGCTTGCTTTAATCCATAAATGGATTTAAGCAGCTTGCACAACTTCCCGCTGCTCCCACTGTCTACGAAGCCCTCTGGCTGAGTCATGTACACGCACTCTTCTAAATCACCATTTAGAAAGGCGGTCTTAACATCCATTTGCCAGATTTCGTAATCATGATATGCAGCGATGGCAAGCATGATCCGGATGGATTTAAGCTTAGCCACTGGAGAAAAGGTCTCGTCATAGTCCACACCTGGTCTTTGACGAAAACCCTTTGCTACAAGTCTAGCTTTGAAAGTCTCCACTTTCCCATCTACACCAAGTTTCTTCTTGAAGATCCACTTGCTCCCAATGGGTTTTACCCCTTCAGGAGCAATGTCCAAAGTCCATACTTTGTTGGTGTACATGGATTCCATCTCGGACCGCATAGCATCCAGCCATTTCACTGAGTCCCTACTCGTGATGGCCTGCTCGAAGCTAGTTGGGTCATCATCCTCCATGATGCGATCCTCGCTTCCACCATCAATGAGAAAACCGTAGTATCTCTCACGTGGACGAGAAACCCTACTAGATCGGCGGAGTGGCTGGGGTTCATCGGGAACTACGGAATTCTCTGGTTCCACCAGATCTTCTGTTGTAGCTTCTGCAGCTGGAACCTCTTCCAGTTCTACCTCATGACCACTAATCTCTTTTTCAAGAAATTCCTTTTCTAAAAAGGTGGCATGCCGAGAAACAAACACTCTTTGTTCCTCAGGGTGGTAGAAGATATATCCTTGAGAATTCTTGGGATATCCTACAAATTTGCATAGAACAGACCGTGCCTCGAGCTTGTCCGGATTTTGTCGTTTGACATAGGCTGGACAACCCCATATCTTAACATAGTTAAGACTTGGTCTCTTTCCTTTCCATATCTCATATGGAGTGGTAGGCACAGATTTGGTTGGGACCATATTCAATAGATGTATGGCTGTCTCAAGCGCATACCCCCAGAAGGAAATAGGTAACTCAGCTGTGCTCATCATAGAGCGCACCATATCTAATAGGGTGCGGTTCCTCCGTTCTGATACACCATTGTGATGTGGTGTATATGGAGGAGTCAGCTGAGAGAGAATCCCATTCTCTTTTAGGAAGTCCAGGAATTCATTGCTCAAGTATTCACCTCCTCGATCAGATCGAAGGATTTTAATACTTTTTCCGGTTTGGTTTTCGACTTCTTGTTTATATTCTCTAAATTTCTCAAAAGCTTCAGATTTGTGTCTTATCAAGTACACATGTCCGTATCTTGAGAGATCGTCAGTGAATGTAATGAAGTACGAAGAACCATCCCTGGCATGCGTAGACATGGGACCGCATACATCACTATGTATTAGTCCCATGAGTTCGGTAACTCTTTCTCCGTGTCCCGTAAACGTAGTTTTGGTCATCTTTCCTTTGAGACATGACTGGAAAGTGTCATAAGATGAATATTCGAATGGTTTCAAATATCCATCTTTATGCAACTTAGCTAGTCGTGTCGTATTGATGTGACCTAGTCTACAATGCCACAAGAAGGATTCGTTGAGTTCAGAACTCTTCCTCTTGTGTGCGTTTGTTATACTCAGAACTGTTGATTGATTTAGAACATAAATTCCATTGCATAACGTGCCTGATCCAACCAACTTTTGGTTATGGAAAATGTTCATAACATTGTCTTGTAATACAAAATTATATCCTTCTTTACTTAGCAAAGAAACCGATATAATGTTGCATATCAGGTTCGGCATGTAATAGCATTCGTTCAGAACCAATGTATTACCAGTTGGTAATACAAGGTGATATTCCCCGACAGTCTTAGCTGCAACAATTGCACCATTTCCAACTCTAATGTCTTTATCACCTTCTCCAAGTTCTGTACCTTTCCTAAGCCCATGTAACTGATTACATATATAGGATCCTGACCCGGTATCCAATACCCAGGACGTAGAGCAAATGGAGAAACAGTTCTCAGTAACGAACACACCCGAAGAAAATGCATCATCATGTACTTTCTTCATTCGGGTAGCATGGGAATCCTGGTATTCCCCTATTTCCTGTTCATTCCTATAACTCTTATAAGAAAGAACGGAACCAACGTTCCCCAGCACAGTATAACATGCGGGTTCGGTCAATACATCCATATTATTATCTTTATTAAGGCATGAAATGGTCGCTACCTGGAGAGAGAGAGAAGAAAACACTTTAGCGTAAGCTCGTGCAAGATCAGATTGGTTATTATCTTATCTAATCAGGATGGCTCCCACTGCTTTTTATCAAATCTTCCTCCAAACCCTAAAAGGAAAGACTAGCCGGGATTAATTACACACTACAAGTTCGCCAATCTTTCAGCCAGGCCAGTGTCGGTACTTTGAGGGAGGTCCCCCGTGCTTTCGCACGAACCTAATTAATGTAAACCTCGTTTTCCCAGAGGCGTAACCCCGTTGACACCTTTCTAGACACCTACTTGATCAGCTAATTGCAATGTGTAAAACTCTCCCAGGAGTAACTCTTACTCGCAGTGGGTATCGGGATCCAACTATCTTATAGAAGGTATGCAATCTCATTGCAAATTTCAACACTTGAAATTCCCGATAATGCTTTTGCCCCTAGCGTGCTATGACCTTGACGAAAGCCAACAAACCACAGCCCGCTAGTCAAGTTCAACCCATACATTTCTTGACTGAATTAAACCTACCCGCACGACCCTTGACGAAAGCCAACAAAGCCGTACGACTACCCTAATCCAGTCGCGTCATATGCAACAGATAAACAGCACATAGCTACCGCACACTACACCTTGACGAAAGCCAACAAATGTAGCACGAATACTATATGTAACCTATCTGAAATGACGGAGGGCTACGCAGGTTTTTCTGAAAACCTATTGCGTAATGAACTTGATATCGTTGTAGAATCAAATGAAGTTTTGAAATGGAGTGATTTTGAGGCTTTTTCTAGTTTTGCTAAAGGAGTCACTCACGGCGAAGGGATCTCGGTCCTTTCCTCGTCGAATGAGGTGTGGGATATATCATATATATCGCTGTGCAAAGCAAAAACCCAAAAGCAGTCAAAAGCAAACCGAGTCTGTAGCATCTTCCAGTTATTGCTAAAGGAGTCACTCCCGGTGAAGGGATCTCGGTCCTTTCCTCATCGAATAAGGTGCGGGGTATATCATATATACCGCTATGCAAAGCAAGAACTGTAGCTACCTGTTTATTTTAAAATTCGATTCCACAACATCTTAGGTTTCTTATCTTTCATTAATCACATTAATGAAGTCCCATCATTTAAATACCTAAACATCACAGATAGATATGACGTACACTTATGCCATCCGCATTCGCCTCGATGTCCCCTCGTGCACCGTTAGGTTAGGTAACTAACGACAGAGCAGGGCAGGGCTAGCACGGGTGTAAAACATAAGTAACGTCTATATAATATATCATATATACTATATATTATATCCATCACAGAAACACATCACAGATATCGCAGCAGAATAAACATATGAAATATTGGATATACTAGGACGTCCGTGTTTTCAATACGAGCCAGTATAAAACACGGATTCCACGGTCGTGATGAATAGCCAATCCCACACCCCTAGACCCCTACGAGAGCGGCAAGCAACCCTGCCAATTCTAGGGTTAGGAGACCCGGACTCGACTCCTCGAGTTGGTCTCCCACTGGACCCCAGAACCCGGTTACTTATGCTCCCCTCCTTGGGTCTATCCTAATGCGGAAAAGTAAATAATATACAAAAGGTGACATCTTCCGCTACCTGGAAGTGCCCCAAATAAAAGAATATTACATACAAGTTTTTACATGAATGAAAATGAAAAACACTCATCTCACATAAAAAAACCCCGGCTATTCGAATACGACGATCCAATATAACATATCCAGCAACACATAACATCACATGTCATCAGCGTAAGTAAGTATGCATACCCCAATTGTCGTTGACGTATAGCAATGAAACCGGCGATATGAACATACTACACTTACGGTCACAGAAAAGAAAGTGTAAAACTACAACAGTTGGAATCCGCAACCTCTTTAGACATCGCATGCCTAACAGATATAAATCCCGCATTTTAGTCTCATTATCGAAAACTCTTTTCAATATCATATGGGACTAAATTGCTAGATTTATAACATTCATTCAGTTATCTCATAACTACTTGTGAATTCCAATTATTGTATCACATTCCAGATAAACAGAAAATGTTAAACTTTCCGATCGAACAGTCGAATAACCAAGTTTTCCGGATACAGCTCAACACATGAAACAAGTCTAACAACATTCAGTTCATGCCTCAGTACCGACGGTCCAGCCGTAGAAGGGTCAAGCCAACGCCTCACATGTGGCATGCCGTACTGCCCCAAACCCGAAGGTTCAAAGGGCAGTTCAAGACGGTCACATAATCGAGTTAAGGTTTGTTGTCTTCTAGAGGGTCCATCGCGTTACTTGCACTACTTAGAACGTCGTTAAACTACGGAAAAATCCAACACTTGGAAATTTCCCGACAGGGGAAAAATTGGGTATTTACATCCGGTCGAACTTTTTAACATATTCTAAAAAATATCCGGAAATACACATAGACGATATTTGATAATCCGATCGAACTATTGAATCCCCAAAGCAACCCCAAAATACTCTTCTGTAGAATAAAATATTAAAATTATCCAGAAAACACAGGAGTCAAATATAACAATTACTGTGGAAAGAGGAGTCAAAGAGTCAACATTACTGCCGCAGAACCGCCGCGCCACATGGGCTTAGGCCGCGGTTCCGCGGCGTTATGACGGCGTTAGCACTCCGTTTTTCACAGTAATTCATAATAAAGCCTGCTTGATTTTCTGGATATTTTTAATCTTGAAAAATCCACATTTTTAAAATCTGGACAGAGAGCATTTTTGAATATGGGTTTCGGGTTCGTTCGGATTTCAAACTCCGTCGGGACTTCGCCTAAGGCTCTAGCTAGGCTCTGATACCACTGTAGGGTTCCTAGGCACTCTAGTAAGGTCTCACAAGGCATCGAACATGCCAATTTAAAAAAAATGGTGCCGAGAAACCCTAGACTACGGATCTTAGACTACATGTTTAGGCGAAAAGATAATCTAGTTAACATATTAACTAAAGGTTAGATGCTACAACCTTTGTAGATCCGGATTTCCACTTCATTAGCTCCATGAGGGCATCCTCTCGCTGTCCATCTTGAACCTTGGACTCTCGTGACGGCTTCATCGGAGAAACATGCGGAATAGGTCGTCGGCTTCGTGTCAAAGACGATCTACGTCGAGGTTGCACAAGCTCAAGCTCCGACTTCACAAAGTAGTGAAACTTGTGAAGAAAACACCCAAAACCACTTGGCAAGAGGTAGAGGATGAAGAAATAGGAGGTGGGTACACTTTAGATTTGGATTTCTCTCACTAGATCTCAAGTTGCCATTAAAGTAGCAAGCTTGAAGAAGAAGAAGAAGATGATGGTTATGATAAGTTGTATTTAAAAAGAAATAGAAAAACAATACTTATCATAACTTAAACTAGGGTTAAGTGTAGAGAATAAACCATGGTCATTTGAGTGGGTTAGGGTTAAGCATGAAGACAAGAATGGTTAGCAAAGTCAAAGCTTCATGAAGCTTCAACATAAAACAAATAAAGCCACCATTCTTATCTAAATCCATTTCAAATAAATAAATAAACAAATAAATAAATAAATGAATATGCAAAACCCTAATTATCAAATTAACCATGGATTAATTCTATACACTTAACTAAATGATCAAGTATCATCAAACATGATACAAAAAATGTGCACGAAAGCATATCACATATACAATGTGCATCAAGTGAGAAAAATCCGTTTAAAGTGAACCAATACTAGTTAATGCAAAGTAATATATCAAATATATAATTATACATTAAATCATTAAATCAACACTTGATTCAATGATCCGGTCATGTCGCACATGACCGACTAGTATTCAATGTATCGGCTTATCGAATCGATCTTCGATTCGATAACCAGGTTATATCGAATATGACCATTCGATATATATATCGCGAGAATGGAATACGGTATCACATACACGCATTATTCTCGGTCCTGCACATATCTCATATGCGCTCCTATTTCGTTTCGCTTGAGCCAGGAAACCTCTGTGTAGGACTCTAAAGACTCGTCAATACGCCGGTAGCAGATGATGATCATATCAAGCACCCACAAGCCGCAAGCGGTCTGCTAAACGTAACGGCCACCCGGGCATTAAGCGATCAGAAGATCGACGAGCTAGCCCGCTCACACTCCTACGAATCCGACCAGTAACACTTACCATACAGTCCGGTCTCTTCGTCTGATATGTCGCATATCAAGTCTAGGGGTGGTAAACGTCAGACCCCACTAACCCGATAAGTCGTGTCGATGTGAGGCTCATAACGGGTCGAGAAACTACTGGTAACACTTACCAGCAAATCTCTGATCAGCCCTGGCCAGGGACTTCCCTGCTACGGCCAATCGAGCACTGCGCATCATCAACCCCCAATACCGGGAGAGACGAAACCCCTCCTATCGCTCATTGCCTCCATGTGACTCGGGACTGTGCCCAAAGACCACCGTTTTGCACGCCCTCATGGACGTGGTAAGGTGGAGATCAAAGCACAGTGGGAATCACACAAGACTCTATGACGATCTCGGGTCTACAGACTAACCTGTACAAGTGTCACCTGAGAACAGCCATCTGACGTGAGGTATAATACCATCTGGGAGTTCTCGGCGAGTCCGTCCAGTGTACCCAGTCTCCACTGAGCACCCGTATACCATCTCTGATGTCAAACACCAATGGATATGGGATCATCCATCGCCCATCACATGGGTCGAGAAGCGTATACGCTAGTCTACTCTGGTATATCGATGCCCCGTCTCGATACACCCACGACTAGGGACCTTGAAGGATGTACTTATGGACTACCATGTCCCCACTAGTATGATCTGCATCATAGTCCAGGTAGTCAAGTACAAATCCTAAGGGCTTTACCAACATGTAACTATAAGACAGTATAAAGAGACTAGTGTACATGTTAAGATAAAGAGCAACCAGATAGCATACTATCATGTCGAGCAAGAAAGTCATCTCTATATATGTCCAAGCATCCAATATAATATACATCATCTGTACAATACTGGCCTCTAGGGCATACATACAACTAACAGGCTGTAACTGGAAATCCCTGGCCAGGGTTGCTGAGATTTACTGGTAAGTGTTATCAGTAGTTTGTCGAACTGTTATGAACCTCATATCGACACGACTTATCAAGCTACTGGTGTCTGACGTTTACCACCCCTAGGAGAGATATGCGACATATCAGGCGAAGAGACCGGACTGTACGGGAGTGTTACTGGTTGGATTCACGGGAGAATTACAGACTTGCTTGTAGATCTTCTGATCGCTCAATACCTGGGTGGCAGTTACATTTAGCTGACCGCTTGCAGCTTGTGGGTGTTTGATATGATCATCACCTATTGTCGGCGTATTGACGATTCTTAAGAGTCCTACACAGAGGTTTCCTGGCTCAGGAAAAACGGAGTAGGAGCACATTTGTGATATGTGCGGGACCGAGAACAATATGTGTATGTGATACCGTATTAGATTCTCGCGATATGTGATATCGGTCGGGTATATGTGATATAGCTGCATCATCGGATCAAGTGTTGATTCGATGAACTGATACAGATTATATTAGTCGGTTATTTGTGAAATAGCCGGATTATCGGATCGTGTTGATTCGATAATTTAATGCATAATTATATATTTGATATATTAAATTACATTAACTAATATAAGCTCACTTAAAGATTCTTTTTGTCACTCGGGTAATACATTGATATATATGTGATATATGTTAATTGTATTTTTTTATTTTGTTACAATAAATATTGTATATGTGATATATAATATTGTAACAAGTTATGGTTATAAATGCAACATGATTTGTGGAGTTTAAATATGGTTAGGGTTTGGATTGGGGTTAAACTTTCATGAAGATTTTAAGAAGCTTCTTGAAGTTTTGACTTTGACCTTGATATTTTGTGATATTTTGCAAAGATATTTCTTTAACCCAACCCAACCCTTTTAACCATAGTTAATTCTCTCCATGGGTTAACTCTTCATACTTAACCCATGGTTGCATTTCTAACCTCACATGATTCATTATTCATCACAAATGGTTTTTGATTTTTCTTCTTCTTCCTTTTGATGAAAAAGCTTTCTAGCTTTTTCATAAGTGATGAAAATGAGCGAGATAAAGAAAACAAATGAGAGCTAAATTCCTACTTCATCATCCTTATCTATTCTAGCCGCTTAGATTAGGGTGTTTGCTTTGCTAATACATAATTAGCAAAGCAAGGGCTTGGGTTTGAGTTTCTTCAAGGTAGATCATCTTTGTTATTGAAGATCGGAAGCAAGATTGCATCTTTCTCTTCATGGAGCCTCTCTAGAGTCCGGGTACTCGATGATCGCAGCAAAGGGACCTCAACACGGAGCTTTAGAAGTGAAGGAACGGACTACAAAGGTTGTAATCCATAACTCTTAGATGTAAAGTTGTTTACATGCTTTGTTTCGCCTAATCTCTAGTCTAAGATCTTAGTTAGGGTCGTTCGACACTTGTAATATTTGAATTCGGCATGGTTGATGCCTTGTAGACCCTTGTGACAGTGCCTAGTAACCCTACACACTCCTATTAATCCAATCAGTAACACTACCGTACAGTCCGGTCTCTTCGTCTGGTATGTCGCATATCCAGTCTAGCGGTGGTAAACGTTAGACCCCAGTAACCGATAAGTGGTGTTGATATGAGGCTCATAACGGGTCAAGAAACTACTGATAACACTTACCAGTAGATCTCCATATCAGTCCTGGCCAGGGACTTCCAGTTATAGCCAATCGAACACAGCGCAACATCAACCCCTAATACCGGAAGAGACGAAACCCTTCCTATCGCTCATTGCCTTCTTGTAATTTGGGACTGTACCCAAAAGCCACCGTTTTGCACGATCTCATGAACATGGTAAGGTAGAAATCAAATCATAGTGGGAATCACACAAGACTCTATGACGATCTCGGGTCTACAGACTAACCTGTACCAGTGTCACCAGAGAACTACTATCTGACGATAAGTATAATACCATCTAGGAGTTCTCGGTGAGTCCGTTCAGTGTACCCAGTCTCCACTGAGCACCCATATTCCATTTTTGATATCAACCACCAATGGATGTGGGATCATCCATCGCCCATCATATGGGTCAAGATGCGTATACGTTAGTCTACTCTGGAGTATTGATGCCCTGTCTCGATACACCCTCGACTAGGAACAATTATATGATGTACTTTTGACTATCCTGGCCCCACTAGTATGATCTGCATCATAGTCCTAGTAGTCAAGTACATATCCTAAGGGCTTTATCAACATATGAGAGCAAGACAGCAATACAATACAAGTCAACATGTTAAGACAAAGTGAAACCAGATAGCATACTATCATGTCGAGCAAGAAAGTCCTCTCTATATATATCCAAGCATACACTACAATGTCCATCATATGTACAATAATGGCATCTAAGGCATATACATAACTAACAATCTCCTACTTGCACTAAGGCCAGCCGTTGTAGTATCTCATACCCAACATCCCGAAGAGTCTCTCAAATGGTATCCGGGGTATGTCCTTCGTGAGTGGATCCGCAGTGTTGTCCTTCATGTCAACTGTCATGACCTCGATCTCTCGGTGATCAACTATCTCCCGTATCAGGTGATACCGCCTCAGAATATGCCTGGATCTTTGATGGGACCTGGGTTTCTTGGCTAAAGCCACAGCTCCATTGTTATCACAATACAAAGGTATTGGATGCTCAATGGACGGAACCACTCCAAGATCGTTTATGAACTTCTTCATCTAGACAGCCTCTTTGGCAGCATCGTTAGCAGCGATGTATTCAGCCTCCATCGTCGAGTCTGCCACGGTTTCCCGTTTGGAACTCTTCCAACAAACCGCCCTCCATTGAGGGTAAAGACAAATCCCGAGTGCGACTTAGAGTCGTCCTTATCACTTTGGAAGCTCGAATCGGAAAAGGACTCCACCTGGAGTTCTCTGTTACCATACACCAAGAACATCTCTTTAGTCCTTCTCAAGTACTTGAGAATGTTCTTCACATCTGTCCAGTGACTCTCTCCTGGATCTACTTGATACCTATTCACTACACTTAGTGAGTATGCTACATCGGGTCTGGTAAATAGCATCGAGTACATGATAGAGCCTAATGCCGAAGCATAAGGTATCCCTTGCATGCGAGCTCTTTCCAAATCAGTCTTAGGAGACATCTCTTTGGAAAGAGTGAGTCCAGAGATCGTGGGTAAATTCTTACGCTCAGATTCATCCATACTAAACCTCTTTAGTATGGTGTCAATGTACCTGTATTGGGACAATCCCAGTATCCTTTTAGATCTATCTCTATAGATCTTAATCCCCAAGATACAGGAGGCATCACCTAGATTTTTCATTGAGAATCTATGTGATAAGAAGAGCTTGACCGAGTGCAACATAGGAACATCATTTCGTATCACGAGTATGTCATCCACGTACAATAGAGGAAGACAACCTTACTCTCTGCCATCTTCTTGTATATACAAGGTTCATCTACGTTCTTGATGAAGTCAAACTCTTTGACTACTACATCAAAACAGATGTTCCAACTCCGTGATACTTGCTATAACCCGTAGATGGATTTAAGCAGCTTGCACACCTTTCCGCTACTCCCACTGTCTACGACGCCCTCTGGCTGAGTCATGTACACGCACTCCTCTAAATCACCATTTAGAACAGCGATCTTAACATCCATCTACCAGATTTCGTAGTCATGGTATGCAGCAATGGCACGAAGGATCCATATGGACTTAAGCATAGCCATTGGAGAAAAGGTTTCGTCATAATCCACACCTGGTCGTTGATGAAATCCCTTTGCAACAAGTCTAGCTTTGAAAGTCTCAACTTTTCCGTCTACACCAAGTTTCTTCTTAAAGATCCATTTGCTCCCAATGGGTTTTACACCTTCAGGAGCAACTTCCAAAGTCCATACTTTATTGGTGTACATAGATTCCATCTCAGATCGCATTGCATGCAGCCACTTCACAGAGTCACCACTCGTGATGGCCTGCTCGAAGCTAGTCGGGTCATCATCTTCCATGATGCAATTCTCGCTCCCACCATCAATGAGAAAACCGTAGTGTCTCTCAGGTGGATAAGGAACCCTACTAGATCAGTCGAGCGGCTGAGGTTCGTCGAGAATTATTGAATCCTCTGGTTCCACTAAATTTTCAGTTGCAGTTTGTGCTGCTGGAACTTCTTCCAGCTCTATCTTTTCGCCACTAATCTCTTTTGCAAGAAATTCCTTTTCTAAAAAGGTGGCATGTTGAGAAACAAACATGTTTACCTCCTCACTTAGGTCAAAATGATATCCATACGAATTGCTTGGATATCCCACAAACTTGCAAAGAACTGATCTTGCCTCGAGCTTGTCCGGATTTTACTTTTTAACATATGCCGAAAAATCCCATATCTTAACTCGTTTAAGAGATGGTCTCTTCCCATTCCATATCTCATATGGAGTGGTAGGCACCGATTTGGTTGGAACTCTATTCAATAGGTATGCGTCCGTCTCCAGTGCATAACTCCAAAAGAAAATAGGTAACTCAACGGTGCTCATCATAGAGCACACCATATCTAATAGGGTGCGATTCCTCCGCTCCGATACACCGTTGTGTTGTGGTGTATAGGGAGGAGTAAGCTGAGAGAGAATCCCATTCTCTTTTAGATAGTCCCGAAACTCATTGCTCAAGTATTCTCCTCCTCGATCAGATCGAAAGATCTTAATACTTTTACCCGCTTGGTTCTCGACTTCGTGCTTATATTCTTTGAATTTCTCAAAAGCTTCAGACTTGTGTTTCAACATGAACACATGTCTGTATCTTGAGAGATCGTCAGTGAATGTAATGAAGTACGAGGAGCCATTCCTGGCATGTGTACACATAAGACCACATATATCACTATGTATCAGTCCCAAGAGTTCCGTAACTCTTTCTCCGTATCCACTAAACGGAGTTTTGGTCATCTTGCCTTTGAGACATGAATGGAAAATATCATAAGATGATAATTCGAACGGATTCAAATATCCATCCTTATATAACTTAGCTAGTCGTATCGCATTGATATGACCTAGTCTACAATGCCACAAGAAGGATTCGTTCATTTTTGAACTCTTCCTCTTGTGTGTGTTCTGTACATTAAGAACTTTGGTTTGATTCAGAACGTATATGCCATTATTTAACGAGCCTGATCCAATCAACTTTTGATTCAGGAAGATGTTCATAAGATTATCCTGTACTACAAAATTATATCCTTCTTTACTCAATAAAGAAACTGATATAAGATTGCAGATCAGGGTCGGAATGTAATAGCATTCGTTCAGAATCATTGTATTACCATTTGGTAATACAAGGTGATATTCGCCAACTGCTTTGGCTGCAACATTTGAACCATTCCCTACACTTATGGAATGATCACCTTCTCCCAGTTCTCTATATTTCCGTAGCTCATGTAACATATTACATATGTGGGATCCTGATCCGGTATCTAATACTCAGGACGTAGAGTGAACTGAGAAACAGTTCTCGATAACTAACACACCCGAAGAAGATGCATCATCATGGTTATTCTTCGTTTGGGCGGCATGAGAATCCGGATATGTCCCTATTCCCTGCTCAGTCTTATAGCAATTATAAGAAAGAACGGAACCAACATTCCCCTGCTCAGTATAACAAGCGGGTTCGGTCAATACATCCATATTATTATCTTGATTAAGGTCTGACATGGTCGCTACCTAGAGAGAGAAGAAAACACTTTAGCGTATGCTCTTGCAAGTTTAGATTGGTTATTATCTTATCTAATTAGGATGGCTCCCACTGTTTTCGTCAAATCTTCCTTCAAATCCTAAGAGGCAAGACTAGCCGGGATTAATTACACCTTACAAGTTCGCCAATTTTTTGGCCAGGCCAGTGTTGGTACTTTGAGGGAGGTTCCCTGTGCTTTCGCTTGGACCTAATTAAAAAAAACCTCGTTTTCCCAGAGGCATAACCCCGTTAACACCTTTCTCGACACCTACTTGATCGGCTAATTGTCATGTGTAAAACTCTCCCAGGAGTAACACTTACTCGAAGTGGGTATCGGGATCCAACTATCTCATAGAAGGTATGCAATCTCATTGCAAAATTCAACACTTGAAATTCCCGATAATACTTTTGCCCCTAGCAACTCATGACCTTGGCTATGGTCAACAAATCATAAGCACTAGCCAAGTTCAACCCGTTATTTCCTGATTGAATTAAACCCACCTGTACAATCCTTGGCTAAGGTCAACAAAGTCGTACGACTGCCCTAACTCAATCGCATCTCATGATTTATCAGATAAACACTAATCTGCTACCGTACACTACGCCTTGGCTAAGATCAACAAACAAAACACGAATACTAACTAGTCTCTGTCTGAAATGACGGAGGGCTATGAAAGGTTTTTATGAAAACCTTTTGCGTAATGAACTTGATATCATTTGTAGAAATAAGTGATTTTGAAAAAAGAGTGTTTTTAGGATTTTACTAGTTTCTCTAAAGAGGTCACTCCCGGTGAAGGGATCTCGGCTCTTTCCTTATCGAATAAGGTGCAGGATATTTCACAAATACCGCTATGCAAAGAAAGAACTATAGAAGCAATCAAAAACAAAACCGGGTGAGTTGTGGCATCTGCTAGTATCGCTAAAGAGGTCGCTCCCGGTGAAGGGATCTCGGCTCTTTTCTTATCGAATAAGGTGCTGGATATTCTACAAGGAATACCGCTATGCAAAGCAAAAACTAGAGCTACCCTTTTTGAAAATTTGATTTTACAACATCTTTTAGGTTTCTTTTCTTTCATTAATCTCATTAATGAATTCCCATCATTAATGCTTCCTAAGCATCACAGAAGAAACGAATATACAACGTACGCTTATGCCATCCGCATTCGCCACAGTGTCCCGTTATGCACCGTTAGGTTACTTAACTAACGGCATAGCGGGGTGGGACTAGCGCGGGTGTAAAACATAAGCAACGTTTATTATATATCATATATACAATAATAAAGCATTCGTCTCACGCATATAAAATGATCACATCATAGAATATCAGCAGCAGCATAAAATAACATATGAAATATTGGATATACTAGGAGGTCCGTGTTTTATTTCGAGCCTGTATAAAACACGGATTCCACGGTCGCGATGAATAGCCAAACCCACATCCCCTAGACCCCTACGAGAGCAGCAAGTAACCCTCCTAATTTTAGGGTTATGAGACCCGGTCTCGACTCCTCGAGATGGCCTCCCGCTGGACCCTGGAACCCGGTTGCTTGTGCTCTCCTCCTTGGGTCTATTCTAATGTGGAAAAGTAAATAATATACAATGGTGATATCATCCTCAACCCGAAAGTGCCCCAATAAAAGAATATTACATACAATGAATTTTACATGAATGAAAATAAAAACTCTCATCTCACATAAAACCCCCGGCTATTCAAATCATGAGGATCCAATATAACATATCACAGCAACACATAAAATCACATGTCATCAACGTAAGTAAATATGCGTATCACAATTGTCGTTGACATATAGCAACGAAAACGGTGATACACCACATATTACACTTACGGTCGCAGAAAAGAAAATGTCAAACTACAACATTTGGAATCCACAATCACTTTAGACATCGTAAACCTGAAATATCACATATTACGGATTTCATGCCTAACTATATGAATTCCACATATTGTATCACATTCCAGAAAAAGCTAGACGATGTTAAACATTCCGATCGAATCAACAAACACCCAAAATTTCCCAAAAAGCTCAACACTTGAGCGCAGTTTAAAAATACTCAGTACATGCCACAGTAGCTATGAACCAGCCGTAGAAGGGTCAACCAATGCCTCACCTGTGGCACTGCTGAACTACCACAAACCCTAGGGTTTAGTGGCGGTTCTGACGGTCACAGAATCGAGTGAAGGTTTCGTTCTTCTAGAGGGTACACCGCATCACTTGCACGATATTTGAATGTTCTTCGACTATGGGGGGAAAAATCCAACTCTTGAAAAATTTCCGGCAAGGGTTAAAGTGGGTATTTGATATCCGATCGAACTTTTCAACACCGTCTAAATAACCCGAAAACAAACTAGAATTACAAATAAGAAACACTCCGAATTGCCTCTATAAAAAAATAACATCACATGAAAATTTAGCAAAAACAAACAACACCTGAAATACCAAACCCCAGAGACTGGAACACTGTAAAAAACTGAGGCCTAAAATCCAAAAAAAACAGATCTGGCCGGTTTTTCTGTGCTTGGGCTCGGCCATTTTCCGGCGGGGGGGGGGCTCAAGTTTCTACTGTGTTCATGTTACATCCCATACAACATTCTGCAACTGTTTAAAAAAAAATTTGACTCTCAGAAAATTTCGACAGAAACTAGGGTTCGTATTCGGGTGTTTCGAAGTTGTTTCGGTTTCGTAATCCTACACAATCCGTCTAATTCTCTAGCTAGGCTCCGATACCACTGTTGGGTTATCTAGCACGGCAGCAAGGTTTCGGGATGCATCGTCTATGCCAATTTCAAATTTTTGCTCTTCTAGCTAACCCTAACCCTAGATCTTTAACTAAAGAGTCATACGGAAACAACAAGTAAGCTATTTTACTTCTAAGTGATTAGGGATTACAACCTTTGTAGTCCTCTCCTTCACTTCTATAGCTCCAAGTTGTGATCCATTCGCTGCGATCATCAAGCTCCCGGACTCTTGAGAGGCTCCACACGTTGTATGATACATCTTTGCTTGAAGTCTTCACAATCCAAGATGATCCACGTCGAGGCAACACGAACTCAAGCATTCTCTACACTAATATGAAATTAGTGAAGCTAACACCCTGATCTAAATGGCTAGTATAAAAGAGGATGATGAAGTAGGAAGTTGGCTCTCTTTAGTTTTTTTTTCCTCACAATTTTTCTTCTTTTTCTCAAAGTCAAGAGAGCTCAAAAATGAGATGAGGAAGAAGATGATCAAAAATTGAGATGAGGTTAGAAATGCAACCTTGGGTTAATATGTGTCATGGCTAACTCATGTAGAGAATAAACCAGGGGCTAGGGTTAAAGGTTAGTTTAACAAATATCTTAGTAAATATCAAGAGAATGGACTTAGTCAATACGAATAAATATTTTAACAAAAGTCCACAATTTTGAATTAAAAAAAATATAATAAATCTAACCCTAATCACCAGCGATGGTGAGAATCTCATAAACCCTAGTTGCATGTATAACCTAGCATGTTACAATTATACATATCACAAATATATAATTTTGTAATAAAAGAAAAGAATACAATAAACATATATCACATATATGTTAAATGTATCCAAGTGAGAAAAAGTAATTCCTAACTGAGCTAATATTAGTTAATGTAATTTAATATATCAAATATATAATTCTACACTAAATTATTAAATCAATACTTAATTTAATAATCCGGCTATAGAACATATAACGGACTAATATCAAATGCAACAATTTATCGAATCAACACTTGATCCGATAACCCGGCTATATCACATATAACCGACCAATGTCTTAAGTCGCGAGAATAGAAAACGGTATCACATATCGTATTAATCTCGGTCCCGTACATATCACATATGTGCTCCTACTCCGTTTCGCCTGAGCCAGGAAACCTCTGTGTAGGACTCTAAAGACCCGTCAATACGCCGGCAGTAGGTGATGATCATATTAAACACCCACAAGCTGCAAGCGGTCAGCTAAACGTAACAGCCACCCGGGTATTGAGCTATCATAAGATCAACAAGCAAGCCTGCACACACTCCTGTGAATCCAATCAGTAACACTACCGTACAGTCCGGTCACTTCGTCTGATATGTCGCATATCCAGTCTAGGGGTGGTAAACGTCAGACCCAAGTAACCGATAAGTCGTGTCGATATGAAGCTCATAACGGGTCGAGAAACTACTGACAACACTTACTAGTAGATCTCCATATCATCCCTGGCCAGAGACTTCCAGTTATAGCCAATCGAACACAACGCAACATCAACCCCCAATACCGGAAGAGACGAAACCCCTCCTATCGCTCATTGCCTCCCTGTGATTCGGGACTGTACCCAAAAGCCACCGTTTTGCACGTTCTCATGAACCTGGTTAGGTGAAAATCAAAGCATGGTGGGAATCACACATGACTCTATGACGATCTCGAGTCAACAGACTAACCTGTACTAGTGTCACCAGAGAACTGCTATCTGGCGATAGGTATAATACCATCTAGGAGTTCTCGGCGAGCCCGTTCAGTGTACCCAGTCTCCACTGAGCACCCGTATACCATCTTTGATTTCAAACACCAATGGATGTGCGATCATCCATCGCCCATCATATGGGTCAAGATGCGTATACGCTAGTCTACTCTGGAGTATCGATGCCCTGTCTCGATACACCCTCAAATAGGAA
Organism: Agapanthus africanus; assembly: GCA_030015575.1. Classification (NCBI taxonomy): domain Eukaryota; kingdom Viridiplantae; phylum Streptophyta; class Magnoliopsida; order Asparagales; family Amaryllidaceae; genus Agapanthus; species Agapanthus africanus. The sequence continues at coordinate 358,076,247 of JASDDO010000026.1, forward strand.
CAATTATAGGATGTACTTTTGGACTACCCTGGCCCCACTAGTATGATCTGCATCATTGTCCTAGTAGTCAAGTACATATTCTAAGGGTTTTATCAACATGTGAGAGCAAGACAGTAATACAATACAAGTCAACATGTTACGAAAAGGTGAAACCAGATAGCATACTATCATGACGAGCAAGAAAGTCCTCTCTATATATATCCAAGCATCCACTACAATATACATCATATGTACAATAATGGCCTCTAAGGCATATACATAACTAACAAACCCCTTGTCCTAATGGACATCGGACAACATACAATACTTTGTATAAGTCCTATGCGTCATAGGTTGAAAACTGTATTATGCTTAAGAAGAATTACACCATTATTGAATGCACCTTAACCTAATCATCAACTAATAAAGGTAAGTTTATAAACATAATTTCAAAAAGTTATATCTCAATTTATAAACTAAACGTACTGTTATATCATTTTGAAATTGGTGCATAACAACAAATATATTCAAAACCAAATATTTGTCGTTAGGCAAAACCCAGGTGATTTCCTAAAATATCACCAATTACAAAGAATTCTGATATTGAGGATCTAGTCATCCAATTCCCAATACTCTACTCACACTTAGCATATGTAACGCTATACAGATGTGAGAATCAAGTTCAGTAAATACATACCCTATAGTAAGAATCTAATTTGGGAAAGCAGTTTTCAATTAACACCGCACAGTAAAACTGAAACATGAAAATGTTTCAAGTGAGTGTCCGGGAATTTCTAGCAATGCCTCTTCCAATACCAGACTCATGACATTAGTTACAATTTCCATTGTCCTTACTCCAATCCCTTTATATGTCTTAACTTCTTATCTTCTATACACCTTAGGCTAAATGGTTTTCTTCTTTCCCTACCTTTCGACACCAGCCTAAGATTTGGAAGAAGACTATCCAATAAACGTAATAGGTGTACTCTCCTAATCCTAGGAGCCCTCGCAACCTGAGAGAAGGTAAAGAGAAAAGACAACTGAATATTCCTATTCATTTTCCCCAGAATCGGAATCCATTCTCAAACTGAAATAAATTTCTACGAGTTCGTATATAACTATACGATATGGTTTTATCCATTCTATATGGATCTTCGTAGTGTTACGGAATGTTCTGGACAAAGTAAAGGGTAAAGCGAGAGTGGCATGGATATATATGAATTTGTCGTGAATCATGACAAAACAAAGCCAGGTTTGTAAAAAGGTTCAGTCATCTTGTTTTACGAGTTTTAGTTTAAGGCGGGTTATGGTCGCTGCCAAAGAGAGAGAAAAGAAACACTAAGCGTGAACTTTATCAAGATTAGATTGGTTAATCACTTTATCTAATCAGGATGGCTCTCACTGTTTCCTCGAATTCTCCATCAAACCCTAAAAGAAGAACTAGTCGGGATCATTTACACCTTACAAGTTCGTTAACCGTTTAGCCAGCCAGGACAGTGTTAGTACTCTGAGGGAGGCTCCCCGTGCTTTCGCACTTTCCTAATTAAATAACCCCGTTTCTGCAGAGGCGTAATCTCGTTAACACTTTCAAGACACCTAATGGGTTAGCTAGTTGTTAAGTGAAAATCTCCCGAAGAGTAATACCTACTCACAGTGAGAATCGGAACCCCAACTATCATTGTGTGATAACTTTGATGGAATCCGACCAAAATTATCACACTCCAGAGGTATGCGCATGCCTGGAAAGTTTCATTTATGTTTGAAACTCCCGATGTGGTTTTTGTCCTTAACGACTTATGACCTTGACTAGGTCAACATATCATAAGTCGCAAGTCAAGTTCAACCCGTCAATATTCTAGATTAATTAGGCCTACCCGCACGAGCCCTTAACTGGTCAAAATGACCGTACGACTGTCCTAATCAATTGCATCACTATACAGCAGAAAAGCACTGCAGAGCTACCGAACACAACACCTTGATCAGGTCAACATATGCAGGACGAATACTAAGCAATACGAATTTGAAAACACGGAGGGCTACATCTGGTTTCTGGCTAAAAACCCTTAATGTAATGAACTTGATATTGTTGAAGGAACACGAGTGGTTTTGAAAATGAGTGGTATAAAGCTCTGCTTTTAGGACAAGTGGTTTTGAAGAAAACCGAGTAGTTTTAAAAATTGGTTCAGACAACATCATTAGGTTTGTTTTCCTCGCATTAAACCAATAATGCGATCCCATCAATTAAATTTCTATACATCACAGAAACAACCAAAATAGAATGTAAGTATATGCCACCCGTATTCTCCACGGGGTCCGGGGATTTCACCGTAAGGTTACTTAACTTACGGCAGTGGATGGACAGAGCTTGCGCGGGTGAAAAACATATACAACATTTATATATATCGTCATAGGCAGGGAAAAAATATCACAAGCATGCGATAAATAAAATGGTATAGTGGATAAATTAGGAGCCCCGTGTTTCGTTTGAGCTACAAATGAAAATCAACATTCCCTGGTCGTATGTGTTGGATATATGTATGCCCTAGAGGCCATTATTTGATAGTGGATGTATTTTCATGTATATATATTCAGAGGACATTCTTGCTCGACATGATAGTATGCTATCTGGTTATTCTTTATCTAGATATGTTCACCTGATCATGCACTTTATTCATCGGATACATATTGATAAAGCCCTTAGGATATTTGCTTGACTACTGTGATTATGATGCAGATCATACTTGTAGGGTTCCTAGGCACTCTCAAGAGGTCTCACAAGGCATCAACCATGCCAATTTCTAAAAATACGGTGCCGAGAAACCCTAGACTAGATCGTTGGCTAGATGTTTAGGCGATAAAATGAAAATAGTTTACAGCTAAACTAAAAGAACGGATATACAACCTTTTGTTAGTGTATATGCCCTAGAGGCCATTACTGTATCATACTAGTTTGTATATTACTTGATGGAAGCTTGGGATATTCACCTTGTATAAACAATCTTGCTCAATATAGTAGTATGCTACTTGGTTTGTTTCTACTTCAATGTGTACTTGTGTTTATTTCAGTATATCACTTATACGCATTAGTGGAGCCCTTAGGATCTTTGCTTGATTACCAGCGTTGTGATGGCAGTCACACTAGTGGGGGCTGGGTAATCTATAGGCACATCCTTATACAGGTCCCTAGTCGTAGGACTATCGAGACAGGGCATCGATACTCCGGAGTAGACTAGCGTATGCGCTTCTCATCCCAGTGTGGGAGATGGTCTGTCCCACAGCCATCAGTACGTCGTACTGGAGATAGTATACGGGTGCTCGTTGGGTTACGAGTACACTGGACAGGACACGTCGGGAACTGAAAGGTTGGTATTATACCTATCGTCAGTTATCAGTTCCCAGGTGACATGAGTACAGCTTAGTCCGCTGACTTGACACTGGCACTTCGCCTCGAGTGTGTTCCCACTGCACTTTGATCACTACCCTACCACGGCTCAAAGGAGTCGTGCAAACAGGTGGTAGTTGGGTGCAGTCCCGAAGCACTTGGAGGCAGTGACGGTTAGACAGGATTCGTCTCTCCCGGTATTGGGGGTTGACATCGCGCTGTGTCTAGGAGAGCCATTACACGAGTAGTCCCTGGCCAGGGCAAGTGAGATATACTGGTAGGTTCCAGTGTTATCTCAGGGTGTTTTGGGCTTCACTCCGACACGACTTGTACCGCTATTGGGGGAGTGACGTTTTACCGCCCTCTAGGCCCGACATGCGATGTATCAGACGAACAGAATGGACTGTACGGAGAATGTCACATTCAGACTCAGTAGGAGTTCAGATGGGGTTTCACCTCGTCAGCCTTCTTGTCGGCATCTACCTGGGGACCGTTACGCACAGCTAGTGCCGCTTGCGGTCTGTGGTTAAACCCACTGCCAGCGTAGTGTCGAGTCTTTAGAGTCCCACACAGAGGGTATTCGCCTCTGGGCAAAACAGAGTAGAGGTCGCATGGTTTTGCGACAGGGTTCGTTCTCATCCGCGCACTTGTGCACGTTTGTAGTCCGGACGGTTTATACTGGCAGGCTCTGGTTTGAGCCAGATACTGGTATATGTTTTGGGGTTGCTTTTATCTCTCAGTATTCATGTTCCTCGGAACAAGAATGCAGGTGTGTATGCACAGTTTTTGAGGAGGAGGAAGATGACTTTCATTAGGGTTTCGGAACGGGTGCGTATGCACAGTTGACAGTCGTCTTTTTCCAAACCCTAATGGATTTGTATTATATCAATTAATAATATATAATAAAATAAAATTGTGTTATGGTTGGTTTTTGTTGACTTGTTGACCATGGTTGACTTGTTGACCATGGTTGAAGTTTTGACCATCATCATTACAAAAGAAAGATGCTCTTTGATTCTAGCAAATTCATTTAATGTTTGAAATGATAATGGTCATTCTAAAACTTTCCATCAACCTTTTCATTTTCATTATTATTATTATTGATAATTCTTTTTCTTTTGCATTATGGTTGCAAGAAAGAAAAAGGATAGCTCATTCTATCATATTCATTTCTCTCTCTTCACTTCATCTTCTTCTTACTCTAGCTAAAGAGAAACCTTCTCATGTGTTGAGAATCCTTCTCTTTAAAAAGAAAAGCACCCCTTAGACTCTCTCTACTCATTCTAGGTTCAAGGTTTAGCAAGCCGGAAACCCTAGTTCACTCAAAGATCGAGGAAGAGCCCAAAGGTCGAACCTTCGAGGTGGATCCATCTTCGGCGGAAGAAGGCAACAAGAAGAGAACCATCAACCTCTACAAAAGTTTGAAGAAGAAGGAGTTCAAGTTTAGGTATAACCATCCTCATCCGAGTAGCTAACTTTCCTTAGCTTGTATGCTAGTTTTAGTTTAGCTAAAGATCCCGACTTTGCTTAGTCCATGTTGCCCCTTGCGCTAAAAATTTGATTTTTATACCGTTTCCGCCTCCCCGTAAGAACCGGGGGTCGCAACGTGGACTTACAGTGGTAGCAGAGCCTAACTAAACTTAAACTAGCTTGGTAGTGAAGTGTAACGAAGTTCGGAACCGAAAAAAATCACAAAACCGGAAAAACAAAACCCTAAGTTTCTGTTGAAATGTTTTCTGCTCTAAATGAAATTCTTTATACTTGTAAATTCGGCTCAGGGTTTTGTGTGAACACCCAAGAAAAACGATGCAGTGATTCGTTCAAACCGCCGCGCTTCCGCCGCACGAGGTAGGCATGTGCCGCGGAAGCGCCGCGGTTTGTCGTCTTCTGTGCATCGTTTTTCGTGCAGTGTGTGTCTGTGTTGGTTTTGGGATTTTTAAAATATATTATATGTGCCCAGATTTTCCAGAACTGAAATTCACTTTTGGGGTCCTATAATTCCGTATTTTTTCCGAACTTCACTGCACTTTGACTATGATGGTTATATCTGTGATGCTTGCATGTATTGAACGTCGGCTAATCGCTATAAGACGATTAGTCGGGGTTATACATGATCTGTGTTTGATATTGGAATGTGTATATGAATGTATTGGACTGTCGCGGGTGAATAGCCGGGGTGGATGTCAGATGAGCTTTTGTTTTTCCTTTCATTCATTGTAAATGTAAATTGATGTAATTATATTATTTGTTTGGCCGCACAACCGGGTCGGGGTTGTAGCCGTCATTGTATAATTCTTTTTACTGTTTTTGCTCTTAGGATAGACCCATGGAGGGGGTGCACAAACTGCCGAGTACTTGGCGGGTAGTTTGCCGCACCCGTAGGGGTCTTGGGTGGGGTATTTGGCTATTCACCGCGACCGTGTAATCCGCTTTTCGTTGCAGGCTCGAAAGGATTGCGGATTGCTAGTATATCCAATGTATTCATCTGTGATCTGTAATGTCTATCATTGCTTTCTATTTAGGCGTTGCTTATGTTTTACAGCCGTGCTAGCCCAGCCCCCGCTCTGTCGTTAGTTAAGTAACCTAACGAGTGATGACGGGACCCCGTGGCGAATGCGAATGGCATAAGCGTACGTCATATTTTGGTTGTTTTCTGCAATGGTAGGAATTAAATGATGGGACGCATTAAAAGTACTAATGCAAGAATATCACGCATTAAAAGAACTAATGCAAGATAATAAACCAAGTTAAAATCGTTGGAACACTTTCGAAAAACCACTCGGTTCTTTTCAAAACTAACTTTTAAACGCGGAGATTGAGCCACTCCTTCTAAAAGCTATCTCGTTCCATCGATCATATCAAGTTCACTACGTTCACGGTTTTACCAAAACCATTCGTACCCCTCCGTCGTTTCACATGAATAGTCAATAGTATTCAAGCTGTGTTTGTTGGCCAAAGTCAAGGCATAGTGATTGGTAGCTATTGGGTATTCATGTGCAGCATAGATAGATGCGTTGGTTTGGAACAGTCGTACTGCCTTGTTGGCCAAAGTCAAGGGTAGGTACGGGTGGATTCAAATTAACCTGGAGAACGACGGGTAGAACTTGACATGTGACTTATGATTTGTTGGCCAAAGTCAAGGTCATAAGAGCATGGGGCAAAAATCCACATCGGGAGTTTCATAAGTACTGAAACTTGCTAGATTTGCATACCATTTGGAGTGTGGTGATTCTGGTAGGATTCCTTCAGTTTCGTCACGCGATGATATTTGGATCCCGATCCTACTGTGAGTATATGCTACTCCTCGGGAAATTTCTCACTAAACGATCAATGCTATAAACCTAGTAGGTGCCTAGAAAGGTGTTAGCGGGGCTACGCCCCCAGGGAAAAGAGGTTATTTAATTAAGGAACTTCGCGAAAGCGTTGGAAAACCTCCCTCGAAGTACCGACACTGGCCTGGCTGAACGGTTAAGCCAGTATTGTGCGGTGGGATTGATCCCGGCTAATTCTTCCTTTGTGGTTTGAGGAGGGATTCGAGAGACAGTGGGAGCCATCCTGTTTAGACAAATTAAAAACCATTCTAAACTTGCAAGAGCATCGTGCTAAAGTGTTTCTTCTCTCCCCCCTGCAGCGACCAAATTCGAAATGACTGGACTTAAGTTACTTCTAGATAAAAACATATTGACAGGGCCAAACTACAAAGATTGGCTCAGGAATGTCAAATTGGCAATCACTTACGACAAGCTGGGGTATCTTCTTACCACCAAAGCTCCCCCCGTCCCAGGTCCCACCTCCAGCGTCGCGGATAAGGAAATCCGTAAGACTTGGGAGATTGACAGCGCGAAGGCCAGATGCCTCGTACTTGCCTCGATGGACAACGACCATCAGAGGAGGCACGAGAATATGGACTTGGAATTCATATTTCTTCATACAAAAGAACTGTATGGAGAGCAGTCTCGTATCGCAAGATACGAAGTGTCGAAGAAGTTATTTTCGACAAAGTTGGCCGTCGGATCATCGGTAGCGGACCACGTGCTTAAGATGATTGGCTACACTGAGGAGCTCGCGGAACTTGGGACCACGTTGGACAGTGAACTCTATACGGATATAATTCTCCAGTCCCTTCCATCCACTTACGCCCAGTTCATACTGAACTTCAACTTGCAAGAAAAGGAAGTTGAACTTTCAGAACTCCTCAACCTGCTGAGGAGCGCAGAGGGCACCCTAAAGAAGGGTAAGGAAACACCCGCTTTGTTTGTAGGAGGATCTTCTTCCTCTAGGTCCAAGGCGAAAGCCAAGGGAAAGAGGAAGAAAGCCCCCGCCAAACCAAGAGGCGGTGTTAGTAAAGTGGGTGCGAAGGGAAAGGAAAAGGCAACAAAGATTGCGGGGAAGCTTGTTGGAAAGGAAGAGTGCTTCTATTGTCATAAGAGTGGACACTGGAAGAAAGATTGCAGGGCTTGGAAAGCCAGGACACAGGAACTGAAGCAGGTTGCAGCTTCAGCTTCAGGTGTGTATGTTATTGAAAACTGTCTTTCTATAAACTCTACTTCCTGGGTATTGGATACCGGATCAGGATCTCATATCTGTAATTCTTTGCAGGCGTTGAGAAACCGTAGTGTTTTGAAGGCAGGTGACATGACCCTCAGAGTTGCAAACGGAGCTAGCATGGACGCTAAAGCCGTGGGGGACTATTACCTGGGAATGTCAGATGGGCATGTTTTGGTTTTGCGTAATTGCTTTTTTGTACCCAACACAACTTGTAATATCATTTCTGTATCTTTGGTTTCTAAAGAAGGTTATGAATTTGCGTTTGTAAGTAATGTTGTAAACATTCACCTTAATCAAGTTATGATTGGGTCAGGTACACTGAGCAATGGTATATACGTATTGAACCAACCACAGATTTTCAATGTCCAGAATACACACAAAAGAAAGTCACCAGATATTAATCAGGCTTTCTTATGGCATTGTAGACTGGGTCACATCAATGAGACACGGTTGACTAAGTTACATAAAGAAGGATACTTGGATCCGTTCGAGTATCAGTCTTATGCCACTTGTGAATCTTGTCTCATGGGAAAGATGACAAAGACTCCGTTCACTGGATACGGAGAAAGAGCGAGCGAGCTCTTGGGACTCGTACACAGCGACGTGTGCGGTCCAATGTCTACACATGCGCGAAGCGGTTACTCTTACTTCATTACTTTTACGGATGATTTTTCAAGGTACGGTTATGTCTTCATAATGAAACATAAGTCCGAGGCTTTTGAAAAGTTCCAGGAATATAAGAATGAAGTAGAGAAACAGACCGGCAAAAGTATCAAGATTCTAAGATCGGATCGAGGTGGAGAATACTTAAGTGCCGAGTTCCTAAATTACTTAAAAGAGAATGGGATTCTCTCTCAGCTTACTCCTCCATACACTCCGCAGCACAACGGTGTATCGGAGAGACGGAACCGAACCCTATTGGATATGGTACGGTCCATGATGAGTAACGCCGAGTTACCGCGATCATTCTGGGGGTATGCGCTAGAATCAGCTTCGTACCTTTTGAACCGAGTTCCTACTAAGACTGTGCCTACTACACCATATGAGATGTGGAGTGGGAAGAGACCCTATCTTAAGCACATTAAGACATGGGGATGTCCAGCTTTTGTTAAAAAGCAGCATGCGGACAAGCTCGAGGCACGCTCAGTACAGTGTAAGTTCGTGGGATATCCAAAGAACTCCAAGGGATATTTCTTCTACTGTGAAGAGGAACAAAAAGTTCTTGTTTCCCGTCATGCCTACTTCTTGGAAACTGAGTTTTTGGAAAACCAGATAAGTGGGAGCACAGTAGAACTGGAAGATATTCCAGAACCACGAGCTATTACTGAAAGCTTAGAGGAACCAGAGGGTTCAAAAGAACAGGACAATCCTACGCCGCTCCGCAGGAGTAGTAGGAAGTCTCATCCGCCCGAGAGATACTACGGTTTTCTCATAGACGGGGATCGAGAGGATTGCATCATAGATTATGATGAGCCTACTAGCTTCCAGCAGGCCGTTCAGAGCGTTGACTCGGTAAAATGGCTGGATGCAATGCGGACCGAAATGGAGTCCATGTACACCAACAAAGTATGGACGTTGGACATTGCTCCAGACGGGGTAAAACCCGTAGGATGCAAGTGGATCTTCAAAAGGAAGATTGGTGTAGATGGACAGGTTGAGACCTATAAAGCTAGACTTGTAGCAAAGGGTTTCCGTCAAAGACCTGGCTTGGACTATGACGAAACCTTTTCTCCAGTGGCTATGCTGAAATCCATTCGGATCCTTCTTGCCATTGCTGCCTTCCACGATTATGAGATTTGGCAGATGGACGTAAAAACCGCTTTTCTAAATGGAAGTTTAGAGGAGTGTGTCTATATGGATCAGCCAGAGGGTTTCATTCAGAGTGGGAGCAGCGGAAAGGTGTGCAAGTTGCTTAAGTCCATCTATGGACTAAAGCAGGCATCGCGGAGTTGGAACATCTGTTTTGATGAGACGGTCAAGGAATTTGACTTTATCAAAAATCCAGATGAACCATGCATCTATAGTAGATTTGTAGCGAGAACTGTAGTATTCCTTGTTTTATACGTGGATGACATTCTCTTAATAGGAAATGACATTCCTATGCTACAATCTGTCAAGGGTTTCTTGTCACACAGGTTCTCCATGAAAGACCTGGGTGATGCCTCTTACATCCTGGGGATCCGGATCCATCGTGATAGATCCAAGAGGATATTAGGACTTTCACAGTCCAGGTACATCGACACCGTACTGAAAAGATTCAGTATGGAAGATTCCAAGCGCGGTAACCTACCGGCTTGTCACGGGATCACCCTCTCTAAAGAGATGTCTCCCAAGACTGATTTGGAGAGGGATCGCATGTCTATTATACCCTACGCTTCTGCGGTAGGCTCTATAATGTATGCGATGTTGTGTACCAGACCGGATGTAGCTTATGCACTGAGTGTAGTAAGCCGGTATCAGTCAAACCCTGGGGAGAAACATTGGATAGCAGTAAAGAACATTCTCAAGTACCTGAGAAGGACTAAGGAGATGTTCTTGGTGTATGGCGGAAAAGACCTCCAGATTGAGGCCTTTGCTGACTCCAGCTTCCAGAGTGACAAGGATGATTCCAAGTCCATGTCGGGTTTTGTCTTTACCCTCAATGGAGGGGCGGTGTGTTGGAAGAGTTCCAAACAGGAAACCGTTGCAGACTCGACTATGGAAGCGGAATACATCGCTGCATCTGATGCCGCAAAAGAAGCTGTCTGGATAAGGAAGTTCTTAAAAGAACTTCAGGTGGTTCCGTCCATTGTTGACCCAGTACCTCTGTATTGCGACAACAACGGGGCTATAGCATTAGCAAAGGAACCCAGGTCCCATCAGAGATCCAGGCACATCTTGAGGCGGTATCACCTGATCAGGGAGATCGTGGATCGCAAGGAGATCGAGGTTCGGAGGGTTGCTTCAGAAGAGAACACTGCAGATCCATTCACCAAGGCCTTACCCCAGACCCAGTTCATGGCCTTAGTGCAAGTGGGAGATTGTTAGTGTATATGCCCTAGAGGCCATTACTGTATCATACTAGTTTGTATATTACTTGATGGAAGCTTGGGATATTCACCTTGTATAAACAATCTTGCTCAATATAGTAGTATGCTACTTGGTTTGTTTCTACTTCAATGTGTACTTGTGTTTATTTCAGTATATCACTTATGCGCATTAGTGGAGCCCTTAGGATCTTTGCTTGATTACCAGCGTTGTGATGGCAGTCACACTAGTGGGGGCTGGGTAATCTATAGGCACATCCTTATACAGGTCCCTAGTCGTAGGACTATCGAGACAGGGCATCGATACTCCGGAGTAGACTAGCGTATGCGCTTCTCATCCCAGTGTGGGAGATGGTCTGTCCCACAGCCATCAGTACGTCGTACTGGAGATAGTATACGGGTGCTCGTTGGGTTACGAGTACACTGGACAGGACTCGTCGGGAACTGAAAGGTTGGTATTATACCTATCGTCAGTTATCAGTTCCCAGGTGACATGAGTACAGCTTAGTCCGCTGACTTGACACTGGCACTTCGCCTCGAGTGTGTTCCCACTGCACTTTGATCACTACCCTACCACGGCTCAAAGGAGTCGTGCAAACAGGTGGTGGTTGGGTGCAGTCCCGAAGCACTTGGAGGCAGTGACGGTTAGACAGGATTCGTCTCTCCCGGTATTGGGGGTTGACATCGCGCTGTGTCTAGGAGAGCCATTACACGAGTAGTCCCTGGCCAGGGCAAGTGAGATATACTGGTAGGTTCCAGTGTTATCTCAGGGTGTTTTGGGCTTCACTCCGACACGACTTGTACCGCTATTGGGGGACTGACGTTTTACCGCCCCCTAGGCCCGACATGCGATGTATCAGACGAACAGACCGGACTGTACGGAGAATGTCACATTCAGACTCAGTAGGAGTTCAGATGGGGTTTCACCTCGACAGCCTTCTTGTCGGCATCTACCTGGGGACCGTTACGCACAGCTAGTGCCGCTTGCAGTCTGTGGTTAAACCCACTGCCAGCGTAGTGTCGAGCCTTTAGAGTCCCACACAGAGGGTATTCGCCTCTGGGCAAAACAGAGTAGAGGTCGCATGGTTTTGCGACAGGGTTCGTTCTCATCCGCGCACTTGTGCACGTTTGGAGTCCGGACGGTTTATACTGGCAGGCTCTGGTTTGAGCCAGATACTGGTATATGTTTTGGGGTTGCTTTTATCTCTCAGTATTCATGTTCCTCGGAACAAGAATGCAGGTGTGTATGCACAGTTTTTGAGGAGGAGGAAGATGACTTTCATTAGGGTTTCGGAACGGGTGCGTATGCACAGTTGACAGTCGTCTTTTTCCAAACCCTAATGGATTTGTATTATATCAATTAATAATATATAATAAAATGAAATTGTGTTATGGTTGGTTTTTGTTGACTTGTTGACCATGGTTGACTTGTTGACCATGGTTGAAGTTTTGACCATCATCATTACAAAAGAAAGATGCTCTTTGATTCTAGCAAATTCATTTAATGTTTGAAATGATAATGGTCATTCTAAAACTTTCCATCAACCTTTTCATTTTCATTATTATTATTATTGATAATTCTTTTTCTTTTGCATTATGGTTGCAAGAAAGAAAAAGGATAGCTCATTCTATCATATTCATTTCTCTCTTTTCACTTCATCTTCTTCTTCCTCTAGCTAAAGAGAAACCTTCGCATGTGTTGAGAATCCTTCTCTTTAAAAAGAAAAGCACCCCTTAGACTCTCTCTACTCATTCTAGGTTCAAGGTTTAGCAAGCCGGAAACCCTAGTTCACTCAAAGATCGAGGAAGAGCCCAAAGGTCGAACCTTCGAGGTGGATCCATCTTCGGCGGAAGAAGGCGACAAGAAGAGAACCATCAACCTCTACAAAAGTTTGAAGAAGAAGGAGTTCAAGTTTAGGTATAACCATCCTCATCCGAGTAGCTAACTTTCCTTAGCTTGTATGCTAGTTTTAGTTTAGCTAAAGATCCCGACTTTGCTTAGTCCATGTTGCCCCTTGCGCTAAAAATTTGATTTTTATACCGTTTCCGCCTCCTCGTAAGAACCGGGGGTCGCAACGTGGACTTACACCTTTGTAGATCCGGTCTTCCACCTCCACAGCTCCGTGATGAAGTCCTCTCCGCTGTCCATATCAAGTCCCGGGCTCTAGAGTCGCTTCATCGGAGAAAGAGCGGGCTAGGTCATCGACGACGTGCCGAAGATGATCTACGTCGAGGCATCGCTAGATCAAGCTCCAACTTCACCAAGTCAAGAAAACTTGTGAAGGAAACACACTCTACTACTTGGCAAGAAGTAGAGGATGAAGAAATAGGAAGTGGGTTCACTTTAGAATTGGATTTCTCACTCATTTTCATCAATCACCATTGATGAAGTGAAGCTTTTTCTTCATGAGGTGAAGATGAAGAAGAAGATAATCAATATGATAAGTTTTATGATAAGAATAAGAATAGAAAAGAAAATCAATTCTTATCATAATCTAACCATGGTAAAGTGTAGAGAGCTAACTATAGTTCAATGAATGGTTAGGGTTTAATGAGATGAAGACAAAAGGTTTCTTTGGTCAAAGCTTCATGAAGCTTCATGAAGAAAAGCAACCTTTTGTTTTCTTTATCTCTTATCTTTTTAATACAAATTAAAAGATAAAAGAATTAATAAATATATCAAAACCCTAACCATTTACTTAACTAAGGTTTAACTCTTTACACAAACCCTAGCTATCATATATCATCAAACATGATACAATCAAGTGCACAAAATATATCACATATACAATGTGCACAGGCGAGTGAGAAAATCCATCTTAAGTAAACCGATACTAGTTAATGCACAGTAATATATCATATATATATATAATTATGCATTAAATCATTAAATCAACACTTGATTCAATGATCCGGTCATGTCGAACATAACCGACTAGTATTCAATGTATCGACTTATCGAATCAACGCTTGAATCGATAACTAGGTTATATCGCATACAACCTTTCCGATACATTCATCGCGAGAATGGAATGCGGTATCACATACACGTATTATTCTCGGTCCCGCACATATCTCATATGCGCTCCTATTTCGTTTCGCTTGAGCCAGGAAACCTCTGTGTAGGACTCTAAAGACTCGTCAATACGCCGGCAGCGGATGATGATCATATCAAACATCCACAAGCCGTAAGCGGTCTGCTAAACGTAACCGCCACCCAGGTATTGAGCGATCAGAAGATCGACGAGCAAGCCCGCTCACACTCCAGTGAATCCAACCAGTAACACTACCGTACAGTCCGGTCTGATCGTCTGATATGTCGCATATCTCGCCTAGGGGTGGTAAACGTCAGACCCCAATAGCTCGATAAGTCGTGTCGATATGAGGTCTATAACAATTCGAGAAACTACTGGTAACACTTACCAGTAAATCTCAGCAACCCTGGCCAGGGATTTCCTGTTATAGCGAATCGAACACAGCGCAACATCAACTCCCTATACCGGGAGAGACGAATCCCCTCCTATCGCTCATTGCCTCCATGTAACTCGGGACTGTACCCAAAAACCACCGTTTTGCACGCCCTCTTGGACGTGGTAAGATGGAAATCAAAGCACAGTGGGAACCACACAAGACTCTATGACGATCTCGGGTCAACAGACTACTCTGTACCAGTGTCACCAGAGAACTGCCATCTGACGTAAGGTATAATACCATCTGGGAGTTCTCGGCGAGTCCGTCCAGTGTACCCAGTCTTTACTGAGGACCCGTATATCATCTCTGATGTCAAACACCAATGGATATGGGATCATCCGTCGCCCATCTGTATGGGTCGAGAAGGTACACGCTAGTCTACTCTGGTATATCGATGCCCCGTCTCGATACACCCACGACTTGGGACTTTGAAGGATGTACTTATAGACTATCTGTCCCCACTGGTATGATCTGCATCATAGTCCAGGTAGTCAAGTACACATCCTAAGGGCTTTACCAACATGTAACAGAGAGACAATCAGTATACACGTTAAGGTAAAGAGCAACCAGATAGCATACTATCATGTCGAGCAAGAAAGTCCTCCCTATATATGTCCAAGCATCCACTACAATATACATCCTATGTATAGTAATGGCCTCTAGGGCATACATATAACTAACAATCTCCCACTTTCACTAGGGCCATCTGATTGCAGTGGTTGTAGTATCTCATACTCAACCATCCCATAAAAATCTCTCTCTGGGAACAGGCCTTTGTGAGTGGATCCGCTGTGTTGTCCTCTGAGTCTACTCTCCAAACCTCGATCACCCTGGAGATCAACCATCTCCATGATCAAGTGATACTGTCTTAGAATTTGTCTGGATCACTGATGGGACGGACGTTCCTTGGCATAAGCCACAACTCCATTGTCTCACAATGGTAGGAACGTAGTTTATCTCATGAACCAATATACACCCAAACAGCCTCTTTGGTAGCATCTTGAGTAGCGATGTATCCAGCCTTTACCGTCTAGTGTGTCACCGTATCTAGCTTGGAACTCTTCCAACATACCGTCCCTTTACTGAGGGTGAAGACAATGCCTGTGACTGACATTCAGTCGTCTTTATCACTCTGGAACCCTTCCAGTGATTTTCCCCAGGATCGATTGATACCATCTCACTACAACTAGTGAGAATCCTAACATCCATTTAGATCTATCTCATAGATCCAAAACCTAGGATTTAGTAGGTATCACTTTGATCCTATATGGAGAATCATTGTGATAAGCGGAGATTGATCGAGCGTAGCATAGGAAACTCCTTCCCTATCAAGAGTATGTCATCCACGTACTCTACGAGGATCGTCACCATACTCCCTACTACCCTTTTTGTTTATACAAGGTTCATCTACCATTTTGATGATGTCAAACTCTTTGACTACTCCATCAAAATAGATGATCCAACTCCGCGATGCCTGCTTTATCCTATAAAGCATCTTGCACACGTTTCCGCTGCTCCCACTGTCTACGAAGCCCTCTGGCTGTGTACTTATAGACGCTGTCTTCTAAATCATCATTTAGAAAAGCAGTCACGACACCCAACCGCCAGATATCGTAGTCATGGTATGTAGCCGTGGCAAGTAGGATCTGGATGGACTTAAGCATAGGTACTTGAAAAGGTTTCATCATTATCCACAGCTGGTCAATGATGCAAACTTTTAACAAGTCTAGCTTTGAAAGTCTCAACTTTTCGATCTACACCAAGTAATCTTCTCAAGATATACTTGCTCCTGATGGGGATTTAACCCTTCAGATATAGCAACCAAAGTCCATACTTTGTTGGTGTACATGGATTCCATCTCAGATCACTAAGCATCCAGCCATTCTTACAGAGTCTTACTTCTGATGGCCAGCTCGAAACTAGTTGGGTCATCATCTCATGATGCAGTCCTCGCTCCCACTGTCATAGAGAAACCGAAGTATCTCTCAGGTGGGTGAAGAACACTACTAGATCGGTGGAGAGGCTGAGGTTCGTTGGTAACTATTGAATCCTTTGGTTCTATCAAATCATCTTCTGTAGTTTGCATAGCTGGAACCTTTCCAGTTGTACATAACAGACCTTGCCTCGAGCTTGTCCGGATTTTGCTTTTAAACATAGGCCGGACAACCCCAAATCTTAACTAGCTTAAGACATGGGCTCTTCCCTTTCCATATTACATATGAAATGGTAGGCAACTGATTTGATTGGAACCCTATTCAATAGGTATGCAACTTCATAAGTGCATAACTCCCAAAAGGAAAATGGTAACTCAGTATTACTCATCATAGAGCACACCATATCACATAGGGTGCTATTGCTCCGCCCCGATATACCATCGTGCTATGGTGTATACAGAGGAGTAATGCTGAGAGAGAATCTCATTCTCATTTAGAATAGTTCAGGAATTCCGTGCTCAAGTATTCTCCTCCCTGATCACATCAAAGGACATAATACTTATACCCGTATTTTGGTTCTCTACTTCTAACTTATATTCTGTGAATATCTCAAAAGGTTCAGACTTGTGTTTCAACATGAACATATGTCTGAATCTTGAGAGATTATCAGAGAACGTAATGAAGTATAAAGAACAGGTCCTGGCATGTGTAGACTGGGGACCTACATACATCATCATGTATCATCCCAAGAGTTCACTAACTCTTTCACTGTTTCCAATAAACAGGGCTATGGTCATGATATCTTTGTGACATGACTGGCAAGTTTCATAAGATGTAAATTCAAACTGTTTTAAATATGCATCTATGTGGAACTGAGCTAGTCGGGTCGCATTGATATGACCTAGTCTACAATACCTCAAGAAGGATTCGTTCATTTCTGAACTCTTCCTCTTGTGTGTGTTCTGTATACTAAGAACTGTAGTTTGATTTAGAACATCAATGCTTTTAGATAACGTGCCTGAACCGATCAACTTTTGATATAGAAAATGTTCAAAACATTATCCAACAATACAAAATTTTATCATTTCTTTACTGATAAAGAGACTGATATGATTTTGTATATCAGGTTCGGTATCTAACAACATTCGTTGAGAATCAATGTATTGGTAATACAGGGTGACAGTGACCAACAGACTTGGCTGCAACTCTTGCCCCGTTTTCTGCCTCATGAAACTTATCACCCGTTCTCAGTTTTTCTACCCTTTTGTAGCCCTATGTAACAGATTACATATCTGGGATCCTGATCTGGTATCACATACCCAGGACGTAAAGGATACTGAGAAACAGTTCTCTGTAATGAACACACCCGAAGATGATGCATCATCATGCACTCTCCTCGTTTGGGCGGCACGGGAATTCTGGTAATCCCCAATTTCCTACTCTGTCTTATAACAATTATAAGTTGGAGCAGGACCAACGTTCCCCAGCTCAGTATAACAAGCGGGTTCGGTCAAATATCCGTATTATTATCTTGATTAAGGCGTGATATGGTCGCTACCTGGAGAGAGAGAGAAGAAAACACTCAGCGTGCGCTCTGTCAAGAATAGATTGGTTATTATTTTATCTAATCAGGATGGCTCCCACTGCTTTTTATCAAATCTTCCTTCAAACCCTAAAAGGAAAGACTAGCTGGGATTAATTACACACTACAAGTTCGCCGATCTTTCAGCCAGGCCAGTGTCGGTACTTTGAGGGAGGTCCCCCGTGCTTTCGCACGAACCTAATTGATGTAAACCTCATTTTCCCAGAGGCGTAACCTCGTTAACACCTTTCTAGACACCTACTTGATCGGCTAATTGTAATGTATAAAACTCTCCCAGGAGTAACTCTTACTCGCAGCGGGTATCGGGATCCAACTATCTCATAGAAGGTATGCAATCTCATTGCAAATTTCAACACTTGAAATTCCCGATAATATCTTGCCCCTAACGTGCTATGACCTTGACGAAAGCCAACAAACCATAGCCCGCTAGTCAAGTTCAACCCGTACATTTCTTGATCGAATTAAACCCACCCGCACGACCCTTGACGAAAGCCAACAAAGCCGCACGACTACCCTAATCCAATCGCATCGTATGCTAGCAGATAAGCAGCATATAGCTACCGCACACTGCACCTTGACGAAAGCCAACAAATGCAGCACGAATACTATATACAACTTATCTGAAATGACGGAGGGCTACGACAGGTTTTTCTGAAAACCTATTGCGTAATGAACTTGATATCGTTGTAGAATCAAATGATTTTGAAATGGAGTTCTTTTGAGGCTTTTACAGTTTTGCTAAAGGAGTCACTCCTGGTGAAGGGATCGTCGGTCCTTTCCTCGTCGAATGAGGTGCGGGATATATCATATATATCACTGTGCAAAGCAAAAACACTTAAAAGCAATCAAAAGACAAACCGAGTGTGTAGCATCTGCCAGTTATTGCTAAAGGAGTCACTCCCGGTGAAGGGATCTCGGTCCTTTCCTTATCGAATAAGGTGCAGGATATATCATATATACCTCTGTGCAAAGCAAGAACTGTAGCTACCTATTTTATTTTGAAATTCGATTCTACAACATCTTAGGTTTCTTTTATTTCATTAATCACATTAATGAAGTCCCATCATTTAAGTACCTAAACATCACAGATAAATACGACATACACTTATGCCATCCGCATTCGCCTCGATGTCCCCTCGTGCACCGTTAGGTTAGGTAACTAACGGCAGAGCGGGGCAGGGCTAGTGCGGGTGTAAAACATAAGTAACGTCTATATAATATATCATATATACTATATACTGTATCTATCACAGAACATCACATGATCACATCACAGATATCGCAGCAGAAGAATCATATGAAATATTGGATATACTAGGACGTCCGTGTTTTCAATACGAGCCAGTATAAAACACGGATTCCACGGTCGCGATGAATAGCCAAACCCACACCCCTAGACCCCTACGAGAGCGGCAAGCAACCCTACCAATTCTAGAGTTAGGAGACCCGGACTCGACTCCTCGAGTTGGTCTTCCACTGGACTCTAGAACCCGGTTACTTGTGCTCCCCTCCTTGGGTCTATCCTAGTGCGGAAAAGTAAATAATATACAAACGGTGACATCTTCCGCAACCTGGAAGTGCCCCAAAAAAAAGAATATTACATACAAGTTTTTACATGAATGAAAATGAAAAACACTCATCTCACATAAAAACCCCCGGCTATTCAAACACGACGATCCAATATAACATATCCAGCAACACATAACATCACATGTCATCAACGTAAGTAAATATGCGCATCCCAATTGTCGTTGACATATAGCAATGAAACCGGCGATATCACATATTACGCTTACGGTCACAATAAAGAAAGTGTAAAACTACAACAGTTGGAATCCGCAACCACCTCAGACATCGCATGCCTGACCAAATGAATTCCTTAGACATCGCATGCCTAACAATTATAAACCCCGTATTTTAGTCTCATTATCGAAAACACTTTTCAATATCAAGTCGGGCAATTCAACAAGATTCCCGACATCCTGATCGAATGCTCGTCGCAAACTTTAGTAGGCGGCCGCACCCCCGATGCTGTCGACGAAGTGCACTAAGGCGGAACACCGCTTCCGCGAGCACCCGAACGGATGCTTTCGGCGACGGGGTTCTCCTACAGTCACTTGGTCGGGGCTATGGAGTGAGGCTGTCTATTAAGTTTACCCGGCGAGTATCCGCGTACGCTACGTGATTGCGACGGACTTTTGATCGCATCAAAATTCCGTGGCAACCGATCAAGTGAGACTAAAGTGCTATGTTTATAACATTCATTCAGTTATCTCATAACTTCTTGTGAATTCCAATTATTGTATCACATTCCAGATAAATAGAAAATGTTAAACTTTTCGATCGAACAGTCAAACACCCTAGTTTTCCCGATACAGATCAACAAATGAAACAAGTCTAACAACATTCAGTTCGTGCTTCAGTACCAACGGTCCAGCCGTAGAAGGGTCAAGCCAACGCCTCACATGTGGCACGCCGTACTTCCCCAAACCCGAAGGTTCAAAGTGCAGTTCAAGACGGTCACATAATCGAGTTAAGGTTTGTTGTCTTCTAGAGGGACCATCGCGTTACTTGCACTACTTAGAACGTCGTTAAACTACGGAAAAATCCAACACATGGAAATTTCCCGACAGGGGAAAAGTTGGGTATTTATATCTGGTCGAACTTTTTAACATATCCAAAAATTATCCGGAAAGCCACATAGACAAAATTTGATACTCAGATCGAAACACCGAATCCCCAAAACAACCCCTGAAAATTCAACTCTTGAATAAAAATGAAAAATTCCCAGAAAATCCAGCATTATCAATTAGGAGTTACTGTGTAAAATATATTAAATAAGGTGGCCGTACGGCCGCGGAACCGCCGCACGAGCCATGCTCGTGCCGCGGAACCGCGGCAGTTTAATGGATTTAGGAACTCGAATTTCACAGAAACTCTTAAAATCACCTGCTTAATTTTCTGCATATTTTTAATGTTAAAACATCCCAGATTTTAGAAAAAGGACAGAGAGCATCTTTTGAGTTGGGGTTTCGGGTCGATCGGACTTCAAACTCCGTCTAGACTTCGCCTAAGGCTCTAGCTAGGCTCTGATACCACTGTAGGGTTCCTAGGCACTCTCAAGAGGTCTCATAAGGCATCAACCATGCCAATTTCTAAAAATACGGTGCCGAGAAACCCTAGACTAGATCGTTGGCTAGATGTTTAGGCGATAAAATGAAACTAGTTTACAGCTAAACTAAAAGAACGGATATACAACCTTTGTAGATCCGGTCTTCCACCTCCATGGCTCCGTGATGAAGTCCTCTCCGCTGTCCATATCAAGTCCCGGGCTCTAGAGTCGGCTTCATCGGAGAAAGAGCGGGCTAGGTCATCGACGACGTGCCGAAGATGATCTACGTCGAGGCATCGCTAGATCAAGCTCCAACTTCACCAAGTCAAGAAAACTTGTGAAGGAAACACACTCTACTACTTGGCAAGAGGTAGAGGATGAAGAAATAGGAAGTGGGTTCACTTTAGGATTGGATTTCTCACTCATTTTCATCAATCACCATTGATGAAGTGAAGCTTTTTCTTCATGAGGTGAAGAAGAAGAAGAAGATAATCAATATGATAAGAATAAGAATAGAAAAGAAAATCAATTCTTATCATAATCTAACCATGGTAAAGTGTAGAGAGCTAACTATAGTTCAATGAATGGTTAGGGTTTAATGAGATGAAGACAAAAGGTTTCTTTGGTCAAAGCTTCATGAAGCTTCATGAAGAAAAGCAACCTTTTGTTTTCTTTATCTCTTATCTTTTTAATAAAAATTAAAAGATAAAAGAATTAATAAATATATCAAAACCCTAACCATTTACTTAACTAAGGTTTAACTCTTTACACAAACCCTAGCTATCATATATCATCAAACATGATACAATCAAGTGCACAAAATATATCACATATACAATGTGCACAGGCGAGTGAGAAAATCCATCTTAAGTAAACCGATACTAGTTAATGCAAAGTAATATATCATATATATATATATATATAATTATGCATTAAATCATTAAATCAACACTTGATTCAATGATCCGGTCATGTCGAACATAACCGACTAGTATTCAATGTATCGACTTATCGAATCAACGCTTGAATCGATAACTAGGTTATATCGCATACAACCTTTCCGATACATTCATCGCGAGAATGGAATGCGGAATCACATACACGTATTATTCTCGGTACCGCACATATCTCATATGCGCTCCTATTTCGTTTCGCTTGAGCCAGGAAACCTCTGTGTAGGACTCTAAAGACTCGTCAATACGCCGGCAGCGGATGAAGATCATATCAAACATCCACAAGCCGCAAGCGGTCTGCTAAACGTAACGGCCACCCGGGTATTGAGCGATCAGAAGATCGACGAGCAAGCCCGCTCACACTCCAGTGAATCCAACCAGTAACACTACCGTACAGTCCGGTCTGATCGTCTGATATGTCGCATATCTCGCCTAGGGGTGGTAAACGTCAGACCCCAATAGCTCGATAAGTCGTGTTGATATGAGGTCTATAACAATTCGAGAAACTACTGGTAACACTTACCAGTAAATCTCAGCAACCCTGGCCAGGGATTTCCTGTTATAGCCAATCGAACACAGCGCAACATCAACTCCCTATACCGGGAGAGACGAATCCCCTCCTATCGCTCATTGCCTCCATGTGACTCGGGACTGTACCCAAAAACTACCGTTTTGCACGCCCTCTTGGACGTGGTAAGATGGAAATCAAAGCACAGTGGGAACCACACAAGACTCTATGACGATCTCGGGTCAACAGACTACTCTGTACCAGTGTCACCAGAGAACTGCCATCTGACGTAAGGTATAATACCATCTGGGAGCTCTCGGCGAGTCCGTCCAGTGTACCCAGTCTTTACTGAGCACCCGTATATCATCTCTGATGTCAAACACCAATGGATATGGGATCATCCATCGCCCATCTGTATGGGTCGAGAAGGTACACGCTAGTCTACTCTGGTATATCGATGCCCCGTCTCAATACACCCACGACTAGGGACTTTGAAGGATGTACTTATAGACTATCTGTCCCCACTGGTATGATCTGCATCATAGTCCAGGTAGTCATGTACACATCCTAAGGGCTTTACCAACATGTAACAGAGAGACAATCAGTGTACACGTTAAAGTAAAGAG
Organism: Agapanthus africanus; assembly: GCA_030015575.1. Lineage (NCBI taxonomy): Eukaryota > Viridiplantae > Streptophyta > Magnoliopsida > Asparagales > Amaryllidaceae > Agapanthus > Agapanthus africanus. Next base: position 358,099,389 of record JASDDO010000026.1, read on the forward strand.
CAACCAGATAGCATACTATCATGTCGAGCAAGAAAGTCCTCCCTATATATGTCCAAGCATCCACTACAATATACATCCTATGTATAGTAATGGCCTCTAGGGCATACATATAACTAACAATACTAATAGGACACGTGTAGTTTATAAGCACATCCTGTAATGTCCCTAGTCGTGGGTGTATTGAGACGGGGCATCGATATTCCAGAGTAGACTAGGGTATACGTTTGTTGACCCATTTGATAGGCGATGGATGATCCCATATCCATTGGTGTTTGACATCAAGATTGTATACGGGTGCTCAGTGCAGATAGGGTATACTGGATGGACTCACCGAGAACTCCTATATGGTATTATATCTATCGTCGGATAGCGGTTCTCAGGTGACACTGGTACAGGTTAGTCTATTGACCCTAGATCATCATAGAGGCTTGTGTGTTCTCCCACTGTACTTTGATTTCTACCCTACCACGGCTCTATTGAGTCGTGCAAACAGGTGGCTTTTGGGTACAGTCCAGAGACATATGGAGGCAATGAGCGAAAGGAGGGGTTTCCTCTCTCCCGGTATTGGGTATCAGTAGTTTCTCGATCTGTTATAGGACATACATCAGCATGACTTATTGAGTAATTGGGGTCAACGATACCATCCCTAGACTTGATATGCAGTATATTTGACGAAGAGACCGGACTGTACGGTAAGTGTTACCGCTTGGCTCGACTAGAGTTTTTTTACAGGTTCGCTTGTTTTTCTTCTGATCGCTCAATACCTGGAAGCCGTTACGTACAGCTTGTGACACTGACGGTTTGTGGGTATGTGATATGATCACTGCCTACTGCTAGCGTATTGACGAGTCTTAGAGTCCCACAAAGGGGTTACCTAGCTCAGGCGAAACGATGTGGGGTGCATATGGTGATATGCGCGGGTGCTTGATTAAATGTGTATATATGATACCGCATTCTAATCTGGCGTTTTCTATTGGTCGGGTCGTATGTGATATGACCGGTTTATTAATCAATTGTTGATTTAATATTAGTGACCATTAGCTCATTTATAAAACATTTTCTTTATGTTGTATGCATGAATGTTTGTATGTACATATATATTAATATAAATGCACACATGCATGCATACATGTGTCATGGTTGATGATACATTGGAGATGGCTATGCAAGACTCACATGGAATATATATATATATATATATATATATATTGATTGTTGATTAAAAGATAATTAGAATTAAATCATGGATGCATTTCTTCTACACTCTTCTTGAGTTGACCTTAACTCAAACCATGGTTTAATTACTAATTCTTTCTTTAACTCATTAACCAAAATATCTAGATATTTATTGACCATGGTTGTGAGTGAGTGTGACTCTCTCATATATTCTATTATTCTCATTATTATTGGTAAGATTATCTCTTGAGCTCTAACTTAGCTATCTCCTCCTCCTTCTTCCTCCAAGCTTTCTACCTCTTCAAAAGTGAGTGAAGAACATAAAAAGGAAAGGTTTTTAAGTGAGATCATAACCCATATCACCAATCTATACTAGTTTAGCCCACTAGTGTAGGTTGTTTGCTTCACCTCTACCTAGTTCAAGTGAAGCTAGGAGCTTGAGCCAAGGGACTCCGTGGTGGATCGTCGTGGACAACGAAGGACTCAAGCGTACCCGTTCAAACACCAAGTTGATCCAAGGTGTCACAAAGAGGAGATCTACAAAGGTTGTATTTCTCACATCTTAGTGTTAGACACTTGATAGTATATGATAATACATCTTGTTACCCTAAAATTCTAGTTTGATTCCTAGATTATTTTGGTTAGCACCTCAAAAATTTTAATGTAGCATGTTAGATGCTTGCCAAAACTAGTCTAGGTGCTAAGCAAAAAACCCTATAGTGGTATCAGAGCCAAGCTAGAACCTTAGAGTAACCTAGACGATGTTAAAGACTTCGAACGAACATCAAAAACCATGTCAAAAAATGCTCTCTGGAAATTTTTCAAAAGTAGAAATTTTTGTCTTTAAAAATGCTCAGAAAATTGTGCAGGGTATTTTGAGGACCCCCAAGAAAAACAACCCCGTAACTCGACCTGACGACCATGGAACCGCGGCCAAATGGTGCATTTGCCGGCGTTTCCGCGGCGCCGTTGGTGAGGCTTCGAACGTGCTTTCTTGTGTTGGTCCGTATGTACTTGTGGCACTGTCTGGGAAATTTTAAATCTGATTCAAATGTTGAGCCATCTGGGAATTTTTGGGTGGTTGATCGTTCGATTGAAATGTTTAACATCGCCTAGTTCATATATGAATGTGATGCAATATTTGTTGGAGATAGTGCCCTCAGACTCAATTATTGGATCACAGGCACGTGATTGCAATGATTGAGGGAGGACCAGTCCCGGTAGGACAGTCTTACTCAAGATGATAGTATGCTATCTGGTTTATCTTTATCATCGTGTACTGCTTTAGGTGACCTTACGAGTCGCTATTGGACGTTGATAGAGCCCCTATGATTCTTTCTTGTCTACCAGCAGTATGAGGGCGATCATATACGTGGGAGCTGGGGTCTATAAGCACATCCTTAAAAGGTCCTTAGTCGTGGGAGTTTCGAGACAGGGCATCGATACTCTGGAGTAGACTAGTGTATACAGTCGAGACCCCGACGAGGGGCGGTGGCCGGTCTCACAAGCTACTGGTGTCAGTTGGTTCACCTAAGATGTATACAGGTGCTCATTGGGTTATTAGTACACCGGACAGAACTCGCCGGGAATCTGCTAGTTGGGATTATACCTGATGTTAGATAGCAATTCCCTGGTGACATGTGTACAGGTTAGTTCATCGAACTGAGATTGTCATTTGTCTCGTGTGAGTTCCCACTGTGCATTGATTACTACCCTACCACGCTCAAAGGAGACGTGCAAACAGGTTTTACTTGGCTACAGTCCCGAGCCACATGGAGGTAGTGAGCGGATCTGCAGGGGTTCGTCTCTCCCGGTATTGGGGGTGAGGTCGCGCTGTGTCTAGGAGAGCCAGTACATGAAAAGTCCTTGGCCAAGGCAGGAGATTTGCTGGTAGGTATTCCAGTAGTATCTCGGGGTGTTCTGGGCTACACTCCGACACGACTTGTACCGCTTTTGGGGGTCTGACTTTTACCAACCACCTAGGCCCGCCAGGCAATGCTCATAGACGAACGGACCGGACAGTACGGATATTGTCACTGACAGGCTCAGTAGGGTGTCAGGATGAGTTCGCTCATCGACGTCCCTTTTGGTCAATAGCTGGTGGCCCGTCACGTATGGCTAATACCTCTGACGTGCTAGTGGTTAAATCCACAGCCATAGTATTGACGAGTCTTTAGAGTCCACCACACACAGTTACTCAGGTTTCGGGCGAAACGCTGTAGAGGTCGTATGGAGATTTAGCAGGGTTCGATCAGATACGTGCGGTATTTCACGGATCGTGATCGGACGGATTTTACTAGCCGGCTTTGGGTTAAGCCGAATCCTAGTATTAGACAGTGTAGATTTTTTGTCTCTCTGCATTTATGTTCAGTGGGAATACAAATGCGGGCATGTATATGCAGTAGTGGGGTTTTCCTGCAATTTATTACGGGATCAGTTTTCTTTGGTTGCCAGTTTGCATTCCGTTCCGGTCGGTTTTCCTTTGTTCCTTCACGGCCGGACTTTCCGATGGATGGGGTTATTTGCAGTTTTGCAAATAACTTTTTGTGTAGGGGTTTCTTGCATGTGTGGCTTCATCATCATTAGATTCCATTCTTTTCTTCATCATGGTTTTGCATTAATGAGAAAGGTTTAGAATGGGATTGATTTGCATCTTTGATTTGAGGCTTGCTTTTGATGTGGTCACCACTTTAGTTCCTACACTCAACTCCCTTATTTGATCCCCTTCTCATTTTTTGGCCGGCCACACATTAGGAGGGGGAATTTCATTTGGTGAGGAAAATGTTCATCTCATGTATTTTTGCTTGCTACCAAAAATCATTCATCTCCATTGTTCATATTTCCCTCCATCCAAAGGCAACTTGAAAACCCTCAAAGAGACAATGGTTTCTACACTAGTCTACAGCATTCCTTGGACGCGTCGGCTAGCCAACTTCGCACCCGAGTTGCCTCGGTCAAGAGGTGGGAGCCCGTAAAAGAATCCGGCTACGTGGTGCTCTTTCCGACGAAGAGGTGACGGACGGAGATTCCGCGAGGAGATTGGAGAGGAGACGAAGACCGAAGGACACGGATCGCTAGGTTTGGCTTCTCTACTCTCTTTTAGTTTGCTAGTAGCTAGGTTAATGGCCCGATCCGGGATAAAAGTGCGCGGTGGTGCCGGTTTGCTAGTTTGCAAAGTTTTTCGTTTCCGCATTTCCGGCGTCGGATTGATGGCCGGGGCGCCGCCGTGCACTTACATTAGTATCAGAGCCGCGCCATTAACCTAGTCTAGCTTTGTCTAATGTGTTTACATTTCGATCGAACGGATTTTCCGAAAACCCGATATCATGTACATCAGTTTTCTGTCGAATTGTTTTTGGCTCCAAAAATTTTTCAGGTTGTTTCAGAATGATGTGCAGGGAATTTTAAGAATTCTGTGAAAATTTGGTCTCGTGAACAGTCTACCCCACCGCGGAACCGTGGCCAAACCCATGCTTGGGCCACGGTTCCGCCGCTCTTTTCACTGTTCATGGTACAAAAATTTTACAGAGAGCTCCTAAGTGGAAAATGGGGTTTTGGGAAAGTTATTTTTTAGGCCCAGATTTCTTTGAGTGCTACAGTAGTGCTTGCGGCTCACTTGGTAAAAATTGATCGATTGAAAATTTCAAACACATTAGTTCACAGTATTTACATTATATCTGCGACCGTGAATGTCACTCGATCGGTAAATCCTGTCTAACTGCTATAGCCCGGTTAGACGGATTTGCGAACGTGACATTCACGTTGATGTTCTGTATATTGCTGTGATGTTGCGGATTGGTCGTGGGGGATAGCCTGGATATAATGCTACTACAGTTTTTGTTGTAATATGTATATTTGATATTGCGGGGCGAGCGTCCGACATGTGGACTGCCGTCACTGCTTGATTGTATATTATTCTTTTAGGGCACGACCGGGTCGAGGTCGATGTACCCATTGTATGTATATTTTACTTTCTGTGCGAGGATTACCCCAAGGTAGGGTGCACGGATAGCCGGGTTCTAGAGGGCAACGGGCCCGCATCTCATGGCATTGAGAAGGAGGGGGCTTCACTCTAGAATTGACGGGCTATTCGTCGCACTCGTAGGGGGTACAGGTTGACCCAGGAGGGGTGCCCAAGGATTCCCTGAAGTGCTGTGTGGTCCATTCACGTTGCTGAAGGGGGCTGCCTCGCTACAGGTTTTGGCGGGTAACTTGCCGCGCCCGTAGGGGTCTAGGATTTCATTGCACAGGCTATCCACATGTCCAGGGGAACGTCGGGTTTCAGTAACGGCTCTGTGAAACCCGGGGATCCCAGATATCTGTAATGTTCTGTGATGTTGTACATTTCTGTGATGTTGCACATTTCTGTGATGTTGCATTTTATCACGCCTTGAGCGAAATATTATATATTAATATATATACTAGTAGATGTTGTATATGTTTTGTATCCGTGCTAGTCCAGTCCCCGCTCTGTCGTTAGTTAAGTAACCTAACAGGTGATGACGAGACCTAGTGGCGAATGCGGATGGCATATACGTACATCATTATTTTCGTTCTTTTGTGGTGTGATCAATTGATGGGACTGCGTTGATTTGGATCAATGCAAGCTAAACAAACCTATTCTGATGTTGTTGGAACACTTTTTTCAAAAAGCTGTTATTGCAAAGACGTTCACTTTTGTTTTGCACAGTGGTATTCAGTTGGAATATCCTGCTCCTCAGTCGACGAGGCAAGGGCCGAGATCCCTTCACCGGGAGTGACCCCTTGGACAAAAGTTTGCGTCAGGGCAATAACTTCACTATAGCCGAGTACTTTTGCTTTGCATCGTGGTATTCAGTTGGAATATCCTGCACCTCATTCTACGGGGAAATAGCCGAGATCCCTTCACCGGGAGTGACCTCTTTAGCAAAGGTTTTTGTCACTATATTTTCAAAAGCTATCCGGTTCCTTCAACGATATCAAGTTCATTACGTTAAAGGTTTTCGCCAGAAACCATTCGTAGCCCTCCGTCGTTTCAGATGGGTAGCACGTAGTATTCATGCTATGTTTGTTGGCCTTCGTCAAGGCATAGTGTATGGTAGCTGCTTGTTACCTTTCAGCTGCATAGATAGATGCGTTGGTTTGGGACAGTCGTATAGCCATGTTGGCCTTCGTCAAGGGCTTGTACGGGTGGGTTCAAATTAACCTGGACAATGACGGGTAGAACTTGACATGTGACTTATAATTTGTTGGCCTTCGTCAAGGTCATAAGAGCATGGGGCAAAAATCCACATCGGGAGTTTCAAAAGAACTGAAACTTGGCAGATATGCGCATACCTTCTGGAGTGTGATAACGTGAGCGGATTCCGTCACGTTATCATGCGATGATAGTTGGATCCCGATTCCCACTGATGAGTCGGTTTATTCCTCGGGTGATCCCGGCTAATTCTTCTTTCAGGTTTGGGGAAGAATTTGACGTTACAGTGGGAGGTTTCCAGATTAGATAAAGTGATAACCATTCTGATCTAGGTTAGAGTGCACGCTGAGTGTTTCTTCTCTCTCTCTCTCTTTGGCAGCGACTATTGACCCGACCCTAGACTATGACTCAGTGACCAAGTTGACCGAACCTTCTTAACACTGGCTTTTGGATTGTCAGAGTTGCAAACCTCATTGCCACTCCTACTTTTACCCTTTTCTCCAGGAAACCCCGTATTACTACGAAAGTCCCCTTCCATTGGACAAAACCATCGTATGGTTATATACGAACTCGAAGGAATTCGAGGATGGTTTCTGGTTCAGGAGAAAATGAATAGGACTATTCAGTTGTCTTTTCCTTTTACCTTCTCTCTCAGATTGCGAGTACCCCTTGGCTTAGGAGATAGTACACCTATTACGCAAATTGGATAGTCTTCTTCCAAACCTTAGGCTGGTGCCGAACGGTGGGGAATGAAGAAAACCAATTAGCCTAAACGGTGTAAAGATGGTATTAAGTAAAGACAAAGAAAGGGATTAGTAAGAGGGCAAAGTAAATTGCGACTGCTATTCACGACTAAACCAAGTATTTCTTCGCCAATCCTAAATCACCATTGTATTTCTCCAGGACACTCCATATCACTACGATGATCCCAAGTTTATTGGATAATCCATCGTATGGTTATATACGAACTCGAAAGGAACTTGTTCCAGTTCATGGATGGATCCTGGTTCAGGAGAAATAGGAATAAGGTTTATTCGGTTGTCTTTTATCTTCACCTTCTCTCGCATTGCGAGTGTTCCTAGGATTAGGACAGTACACCCATTATGCTTATTGGATAGTCTTCTTCCAAAGCATAGGCTGGTGCCGAACGGTAGGGAAGGAAGAAAACCATTTGGCCTAAAGGGGTGTGCAGAAGGTAATGACTAAAGACATACAAAGGGATTTGGAGAGATGGCAAAAAAAAATTATACGGTTATAGTTGTGAATCTGAAAAATGGAAGAGGCATTACTGGGAATACCCGGATACCCCATCGAAACATTTCAATGTTTTAGTTTCACTGTGTACTGTTATAAGAAAACTGATTTCCCAATTGGACACTTGCTCCAGGGTATGTATTTACCAGGTTTGATTCTCACATCTGTATGGTTTTACAGATGATGAATGGGAGTAAGTTATTGGGAATTAGGTGATCATACTCATTATATCGGTATTCGTTGTAATTAGTGATATTTGAGGAAGTCGCCAGGGTTGTTTGCCGGACGGCAAATATTTGGTTTTGAATATCCGTTGTTATGCACCAATTTCAAATTGATATATCTGTACGTCTATTTTTATAGAGTGAGATATACCTTTTTGAAATTATGTCTACGACATTTACCTATATCAGTGGATGGTTAGGTAAGGAGCATTGAACAGCGGTGTAATTCTTCATAACCATAATACAGTTTTCAACCTACGACACACAGTGAATGAGTCATTTGACTCAAGGGACTTATACAGAGTATTATATGTTGTCCAGTGTCCATTAGGACAGAGGGGTAGGTACCCGTACTATATTCTGTTTACTTGTGACTTCTCTATTTCTTAGACAAGTGTTTCGTAGAAACACAAGGTCGAAGTTTTGAGAAGTTATAGGTATAAGAGTAAAGTAAAGAACCAGGTATTGCAAGTATCGGGATTCTTCAAGGTGATCGAAGATGTAGATACTTGTATATGGTATTCAGTTGATAGTAATGGTTAAGAGAACTTGCTTCTCTTTCAGGTTACTCATAATTGGAAGAATTCCTAAGTTGAGTAACACTGATCGACCTCCTTCCATTTAGTTGACATGCACTGGAGACATCGGCATAATTTGAATCTGGTTCAATTTAATCAGTGCCTCTGTTTCTATATTGGATATAGAACAGTTCATATCTTGACATTGTTAAGATACGGGAGTTGTCCGGCTTATGCTTAAAACCAGACTCCGGATAACTCAAGGCACGTTTCTGTAATGGCTGTTTGTGGGTTGACCCGGGCTATGACGAAGGTTGATATTCTACCATCTGGAAGATCAATAGTGATATTGTTCTTGACTCGCCACAGTTTTAATAAAAATGTTTTTTTTCAGAAAACAGTAGTGGGAATATGGTAGAACTGGAAGTGATTCCAGAACCGCAAACGATTACTGAAGATTTGATAAGAACCTAAAGATTCAATCTGGTTTGACATTCCATTGGCCACTCCGCAGATAAAGTGGGTAACCTCAGGCACCCGAGAGGTACTTCGGTATGCTCAAGGACGGTGGCAGGGAGGTTCTTGTTTACCCAGACTTGCCATTGCTGTTGTTCCAGACTGTGAGACCCGGCAGGAGGATGAGTATAGCATCGTTCTAAACTAGCTTTAGTAGTGCAAGTCTATATGACTCTGCCAGAGGGTTGTCGTAGTCAGTGGGAGCAGCAGAAGCATTGGTGGACATCAGGCTTATGTCCATTTATAGACTAAAGCAGATATAGCGGAGATAGATCATCTATTTCTGATGTGACAGTCATAGGTTTGACTTCAACAGAATAGGGGATGGATCTGTTAAGAAGGTAGTAGGGTGTGATGTCATAGTATTTGGATGACATACACAGAGTAGGAAGTGACATTCCTATACTACGATCGGTTATACTTTGGTCGTCACACAGTAGTTTCTCTACATAGGAATTGGATCTTATATCGTACATTCTGGTTACTAGATCTATGGTTTTAGATCTAGATTTGGGTGGTTTTCCAATCTGGGTACTTAGACAGCATTCTATGAGTATTTTGAATGGACGGCTCCTGGCATTGTAGTATACCTGCAGGTGATGGAGTCACCCTTTCTAAGGGTGTCTTACAGACTAAAGGGGAAAGGGATACGCATGATTGGCAGATCACTTGCTTAGGCAATTGAGTCAATCATGAGATGTCAAGTACCACACCAGATGTTGTTTTTGCAGTAGGTGTAATAAGTTGATATTAATCCAATTCTGGAGAAACGATCGGAAGCAGTTTTAGAACATAAGTGGATGTTCTAGGGATATGATAACGGCAGCCTCCTTTAGGAGACAGTTATCATTTCAGGCTTCCAAGGTGACCTGGATGGCAGAGTGGCTATCAGAGTTATAGTTTTTCCTCCGACGAGTGGCGGTATTTCGGACAGATAGTCCAGGTGGATACTGAGGGAAGGCATGGCGCAGGATACTGATTAAGTTCAGTTGACGATACAGTCTAAGAAGTTTGGATTTGGAGTTCATTTATGAGCTAGGTCCCATCAGACATCCAGACACATTCTAAGACGGGTATTGATCATTTCGGGAGATGGCTTTCTCCGTGAGCTTGAGATAAAGAGAGACATAGAAAGAAACATCAGAGCGGATCCACTCACTGAGGCTATTCTTCGAACGCAATTGTTTCGCAAACGAGCTTTGTGAGACTGACTAGTAGAGGAGTTGGGTGTTCGGTATCACACGGGCTGTGAGTATGCGACATCGCAATAATTAGCCTTGAGTGCAAGTGGGAGATTGTTGGAGATAGTGCCCTCAGAGTCAATTATTGGATCACAGGCACGTGATTGCAATGATTGAGGGAGGACCTGTCCCAGTAGGACAGTCTTACTCAAGATGATAGTATGCTATCTGGTTTATCTTTATCATCGTGTACTTCTTTAGGTGACCTTACGAGTCGCTATTGCACGTTGATATAGCCCCTAGGATTCTTGCTTGACTACCAGCAGTATGAGGGCGATCATATACGTAGGAGCTGGGGTCTATAAGCATATCCTTAAAAGGTCCCTAGTCGTGGGAGTTTCGAGACAGGGCATCGATACTCTGGAGTAGACTAGTTTATACAGTCGAGACCCTGACGAGGGGCGGTGGCCGGTCTCACAAGCCACTGGTGTCAGTTGGTTCACCTAAGATGTATACAGGTGCTCATTGGGTTATGAGTACACCGGACAGGACTCGCCGGGAACCTGCTAGTTTGGATTATACCTGATGTCAGATAGTAGTTCCCTGGTGACATGTGTACAAGTTAGTTCATCGACCTGAGATTGTCATTTGTCTCGTGTGAGTTCCCACTGTGCTTTGATTACTACCCTACCACGCTCAAAGGAGACGTGCAAACAGGTTTTAGTTGGGTACAGTCCCGAGTCACATGGAGGCAGTGAGCGGATCTGCAGGGGTTCGTCACTCCCGGTATTGGGGCTGAGGTCGCGCTGTGTCTAGGAGAGCCAGTACATGAAAAGCCCTTGGCCAAGGCACGAGATTTGCTGGTAGGTATTCCAGTAGTATCTCAGGGTGTTCTGGGCTACACTCCGACACGACTTGTACCGCTTTTGGGGGTTTTACTTTTACCAACCCCCTAGGCCCGCCATGCGATGCTCATAGACGAACGGACCGGAGTGTACGGATATTGTCACTGACAGGCTCAGTAGGGTGTCAGGATGAGTTCGCTCATCGATGTCCCTTTTGGTCAATAGCTGGTGGCCCGTCACGTATGGCTAATACCTCTGACGTGCTAGTGGTTAAATCCACAGCCATAGTATTGACGAGTCTTTAGAGTCCACCACACATAGTTACTCAGGTTTCGGGCGAAACGCTGTAGAGGCCGTATGGAGATATGGCAGGGTTCGATCAGATACGTGCGGTATTGCACGGATCGTGATCGGACGGATTTTACTACCCGGCTTTGGCTTAAGCCGGATCCTAGTATTAGACAGTGTAGATTTTTTGTCTCTCTGCATTTGTGTTCAGTGGGAATACAAATGCGGGCATGTGTATGCAGTAGCGGGGTTTTCCTATAATTTATTACGGGATCAGTTTTCTTTGGTTGCTAGTTTGCATTCCGTTCCCGCCGGTTTTCCTTTGTTCCTTCACTGCCGGACTTTCTGATGGAGGGGGTTATTTGCAGTTGTGCAAATAACTTTTTGTGGAGGGGTTTCTTGCATGTGTGGCTTCATCATCATTAGATTCCATTCTTTTCTTCATCATGGTTTTGCATTAATGAGAAAGGATTAGGATGGGATTGATTTGCATCTTTGATTTGAGGCTTGCTTTTGATGTGGTCACCACTTTAGTTCCTACACTCACCTCCCTTATTTGATCCCCTTCTCATTTTTTGGCCGGCCATACATTGGGAGGGGAGGAATTTCATTTGGTGAGGAAAATGTTCATCTCATGTATTTTTGCTTGCTACCAAAAATCATGCATCTCCATTGTTCATATTACCCTCCATCCAAAGGCAACTTGAAAACCCTCAAAGAGACAATGGTTTCTTCACTAGTCTACAGCATTCCTTGGACGCGTCGGCTAGCCAACTTCACGCCCGAGTTGCCTCGGTCAAGAGGTTGGAGCCCGTAAAAGAATCCGGCTACGTGGTGCCCTTTCCGATGAAGAGGTGACGGACGGAGATTCCGCGAGGAGATTGGAGTGGAGACGAAGACCGAAGGACACAGATCGCTTGGTATAGCTTCTCTACTCTCTTTTAGTTTGCTAGTAGCTAGGTTAATGGCCCGATCCGGGATAAAAGTGCGCGGTGGTGCCGGTTTGCTAGTTTGCAAAGTTTTTTGTTTCCGCATTTCCGGCGTCGGATTGACGGCCGGGGCGCCGCCGTGCACTTACAATATTTAGAATCTATGCTAATTAGTTTTGTGAAAATTGATTCATTGCATGTAAATCTGACATTTCGGTCTCGAACGGAATCGAGAATCTTGTTGAATTGCCCGATTTCTTCTGAAAAGTGTTTTCATATTTGAGACCCAAATGTAAGATCTACACTGCTGGGCATGAAATTCGTAATTTGCGATATTCCACGTTTTCAATGTCTAAAGACAGGGTAAATTCCAAATGTTGTGGTTTGAGATTTTTTTTCTGCGACCATAAGTGTAGTATGTGGTGTATCACCGGTTTCGTTGCTATACGTCAACGACAATCGGGGTACGCATTCTTATTTACGTTGATGACATGTGATGTTATGTGTTGTTGAGATATGATGTATAGGATCATCGTGATTGAATGGACGGGGGTTTTATGTGAGATGAGAGTTTTTCTTTTCATTCATGTAAAATTCATTGTATGTAATATTCTTTTATTGGGGCACTTCCGGATTGATGTATTTTCTGACGTATTTTCTGACGTGTATATGTAAAAAGTAACGACAATCAAAAAAATTATATTGACCGCAATCAAACTACGGTGTCGGATGTAGTTAATGAATGAGTGCGGATCGTCCACAGGGATTGCACAATTCAATTGTATTTTGATACGTTTGAAATGAAATGTTAAGCAACAATAAACGAAAACATGATTCAAGATGTGATTTGTATTCGAGTGTCACTATTCTTTACTCAAGAATCAAGAAACTATAAACAATCAAGAATCGGTAGTTTTGATAATATTTCCAATCAACAATCAAGAATATAAGTGAGGCTCGTAGGAATCGATCGGATCTTTAGACGTGATGTAATCTAAAGGGTTTCGTGTTCTTGTCCTTCGAAGAATTGATACTAGATCAATGGTGATCGACGAGAGTTAGGGTTTTCTTGATGAAATTAGGGTTTCATCTCTTAACCCTTGTTCTTTCGAGGATACCATTTATATTCTAGCCTCTAGCAATTTCAAGAAACGATCGGAACTCCCCAATCTCGAGCGATGTCGATCAAGAAAGCATCGCAACGAATTGGGTCGTCGATTCTTGAACTTGCTAGGGTTTACAAACTCGTGGGATTCAAGAATCGATTACAAATTTGTTACATCATCATACTAAAGATCGTCTCGACTCCTCGACGAGCGGAGTTTTATTCACACATCACCACACAGATAATATTCAAGATTTGTAAAGATAACATTATGCGGAATTTAAAGAAAACAAGATAAAAGAATATCACCTTTTATTTAATCAACAATTTCAATACATTCTTTCAAGAATCTACAAGAAGAAGAAATCGATCGTTGACTCGGCTTTGCTCGTCTCCGTGGATCGTGGATCTACTTTGATCTCTTGCCCGATTGAAGATCGGCTCGGCTCATAAAAGGGTTGAAGGCATCTTGCTTGGCTTGCACTCAAGATCTTGAATTGTGGTTGGATTTAGGGTTAGGGTTTCCTACAAGCTCTCTCACTAAACTTGAGGAAGAGGAAGATGAAGAATGGGATTGATTTTTTCTAAACATTCCCAAGGTTGCCAAGATATGAAATGAGTGAGCCTAGGGTCTTATTTATAGAACTCTCAAACCCAAGGTTTAGGTTTGAATTTAGAACTTTCCCTCCCAAAGTTTGTTGAAGAGTTTCTAGAAGGAGTTTGTTAGGAATTAGCTTAGGGTTTAAGCTAGGGTTTAGGGAAAGTTCTAGAAGTATTAGGCTAATGTAATGTAACTCTTGGTGTTTGCTGATCTGGTAGAAGTCTCTGGAGTTTTCTGGAACTTTGGATGTATTTCTGAACTGTGGGCCCTGTAGAGGAGTTGTACACTGAAACTGAGGATATGATGTCACCAATGGGCCGCGCTTCCGCTGCATAAGAAGGCTATGGCCGCGGATGCGCGGCCATGTGGGGTCCTTGGGATTTGTGTCTTCTGCAGTGCTCTTGTACTTCTGTTTGGGCTTTGCTCTGATGTTTTGAATTGCAGTTTCCCTTCTGTGTTGATACCAGATTTGATTTTAGTGAGTTTACGAGCAATTGTAATGGTCGAGCAATGTAATGATCGAGCAAGCTTCTCTTTTCCTGCATAGACTTCGAAACACGGGTTGCAAGATATAGAAAATATGCTATGTAATGCAATGCAGTCAATTTCCCTAGAAATGCCGGTTTTAAGGTCGAATACATGTAATCTGATATTTTGCGACCGATTTGCTAATATGTGAATTATGAATACCGTACACTTCTATATGGATGCAAATGATAAGGAAATTGCCGGTTAAAATATGCAATATTTTCGACTGATCAAATACCCCCAAACTTAATTTCGATCGTCTCGAGCGAATGTTTTATTAAAAAGAGAAGGAGAAAATAAAGAAAGAGAAAAAACTAACTAGCACACTTTCGTAGGCAACACGATTGCACTGAGCATGTGCAACAAGCCTTTAAACCTCTAGGTGTCCCTAGAAGGAGGAGTGTTGTCTCCTGAGGGTTTTCAGCGGATTGCACCCACAAAATCCAATAATAAAAGCAAGATCATGAATATTACATTTAAAGAAGAGAATCGTAAAAGAAAAGCCTTGAAAATTAGAGTTTCCAACTAAGCTAGCTTTTCGGTTGTCATGAGCCCTATCTTAATGGTCATGAAAAGATGTTAGAAATCACGTCCTCCCTCAATAAAACATCGTCTTATTCTTCATTCCTATCTGTTTTCCAAACATCGATCATATAACCCTGCGTGTGTGTAAAGACATCCCTACACCCGGAGAATTCAATTCAAGCTATCATACTCTTGCCCATCAGCCTCAGTATATATATTTTTTTTCCGATGAGCTTACACACTTTCATGCGACCGTTAATACTTCTTGAGGTACTAACCGACCGATTACTCATGTGCTTGCTTATTTGGTGTATTTTCCTAGTCTTGCACCACCTTAGGTATAGCAGTGACTCCCAGACCAGTTGGCCTTAGGGCACTAGATGAAGAAGCACCCTCGCTATATATTTTTTATTTCCCTCGGTGATAACAAAACCAGTGTCCATTTTTCTCACCATATATATATATATATATTTATTTTTTTTTCATACTTTTTGGCTTTAAGACAAGAGCATTTCAAGGTATCCTCTACTATCCCAGGCTTCAAGACGTGTGTAAGTGCGAATAGCAGGGTAGCAACGTTCAAAATGTTTGGCTTTCAGAATAGAAACTATTTTTCAGACTTAGTTTTATCCTCAGATTAGTGACGTCCTTCATCTTACTAACCCTTGGGACAACGGCTCATAACTACTTATTACTAGTTCGTATAAGAAAACTTCTAATTTTCTTGGTTTTCTTAAATTTTTCTAATCTCATGGATGTAATTTTTCACTATCTAGACTTTTATTATCTTATTTATATACAAAAATATTTTTATCTTTTGAAAATTTTTAAATTTTTATAGGTTTTCAAAAAAAATGTTTTGTGCTTATGCAAATGATATGCAAATGATGCGAAAATAAGCACAAACCTCCCCCAAACTTGTTTTCAACAGTGTCCTCACTGTTGCCATCTGCTAAATCTCGAAAAACCTGTAAGCTTGGGAGGAATTTATTAGTGGGGGCAAAATATTTAAGTGAAGAACCTCCCCGAAACTTATTTTTGGCTCAAAATTTTGTAAAACTTTTCTTTTCAAGAGCCAGAAAAAATATCCCCCCAAACTTGAGTTATGCAATGTTAATCTTTTAAAATCACAAGTGGGGGTCAAAAATCAGTGGTCGATACCAAGCTTTGCAAAGACCGAATGTCAACACCAACCATTCAAAAATTTTATCAATGCAGTGCTCGGGTTGGTGGAAGAAGAAGTGGGGAAAGGGTAAGTGGTGGAATAGAATGTGTGTGCGTCTCATTTTGGAGAGACGATGCAGTGTATGTGATGGATTACTCGCATTCTTTTTACATTTCAGAGGAAGGGGTGGAGGTTCAATTTCAGTGAGTTGGATATGATTCATCTCAACACCCGTGCTATTTAGAAATGCGAGTTCATCAGCGAAGATTTCCTCAAAAGTTTCATCTATACCCCGAAGAATAATGTCATCACAAGGTGCGGGGTGATCTTCAGACTCTAAAAGCATTTCATAATCGGTGTTAATTGCAGACCCGGACATCTCGGTGGAAGAGTCCGTATGTGTATGATACATAGTTGGGTCAAACAATAACGTATGAAAAGAGTCAAGATCAGTATCAGGAGGATTATCTAATTCGCTGCTGTCGATATCCATTAAGTCGACAGAACAGACCTGAACAGTAGGTTCGGAGGGTACACTTCCTAACTTGTAAATGTTCATCTCAATTGTCCTGTTTCCAAAGGATAGGGTCATGGAACCGTTACGACAATTGATGATAGCATTGGAAGTGGCCAAAAAGGGGCGACCTAAAATCACCGGAATTTGATTCCGTGAGTTCGCTACAGGTTGTGTATCAATGACAATAAAATCCACAGGGAAAATAAATTCCCCGATTTTTATTAACACATCCTCTAGTTCACCCCTAGGTCTGGTGATTGATCGGTCAGCCATCTGGAGAGTGCAAGGAGATGGTTTCAACTCTCCGATTCCTAACTGCTCATAAACTGATAAAGGAAGCAGGTTAACACTTGCCCCAAGATCTAGTAGAGCACGGTTAATGTGTTTCTCCCCAATAGAGATGGAAATCGTAGGATAGCCAGGATCCTTACGTTTCCTCGGTAATTGCTGGGGGAAAGCTGTGTCTACTGTCTTAGCCATGAATATCTTTTTGGGCATTTGTTTCTTCCTCTTTCTAGTGCAAAAATCTTTAAGAACTTTTGCATATGCAGGGATTTGTTGGATAGCATCTAGAAGAGGGATATTGATGTTAACCTGTTTAAACATCTCAGTGATCTTCTCTATTTGTGGACTTGGTGTGTTAGCCCTTAACCGATTAGGATAAGGTGCTTTAGCAATAAGCGCTGGGTCCATCATAGGAGAAGAAAGTGTGTGTGGAACCGATCCCAGTATAGAAGTGGGGATCGTCCGTGGAGGGGTAAAAGAGGTGGGTTGTAGTGGCGAGCCTTTTGGGAAATGGAGAATAGGCTCGGAAGAAGATGGTGGGGTAGAAGAAGTAGGGTCAGAAGTGTGTATGTGCGGAAAGGTCTCAGCCGGGGTGTTGATATGATTTTCAGTATCATCAACTTCTTCCCCAACATGATTGTCAAGCACTCTTCCAGATCTCAACGTGGTGATTGCATTCACATGATGTGAATAACCAGGATTGGGTAAGGGTTGAGCTGGAAGTTTCCCTTTCTCTCTTGCACTTAGTTCGGCTTTTAATCGTGCAATTTCTTCTTCCATCGATTTAATACTCTCGTTTTGGGACGCAGAGTTTTTCTTCATGTCATCGACGGAAGATTTCATTTCAGCCGCAACTTGCATGATATTTGTTAAGACCAAATTCATGTATTGTGCAAAAGAAGAGGATTCATCAGTTCCGGTCAACTGTAAAGGACTAGACAGTGCAGGTGTGTTGACCGTATTTTGAAAATTATGTGCTTGAAAGGGGTGCTGACTTAATTGAAGTTGTGGCTGCTGTTGTGGTGGAGGGACCCTTTGGAAATTGTTTTGGTTTGGAACCGTGTTTTGTGATTGTGATTGGTTCCAAGAAAAATTAGGGTGATTCCTCCATCCCTGATTATATGTGGAAGAAAAAGGATCGTTTCTCGGTCTTTGAAATGTGGCATTGGTATGCTCACGACCTTGAAACGGACATTCTTCCGTCAAGTGAGACGGATCAGAACAGCAGCCACATACAGTTTTGGAAAGTGACATTTGATTAAGGGAGGCGGCTAAAAATTTGTTTTCCATAGTCTCGAGTTTCTTTTGTATAGCTGAAATGTCAGCTCTAACTCCTATGGAAACATCCGATTGGTTATTGCCACTCCTAAATGATGGACTTTCCCACTGTAAAGACTTCTCAGCGAACTCTTCTAAGTATCGCCAAGCTTCCCCATCATCCTTAGACATAAAAGTACCTTGACACATGTTTTCAAGGCTCTGTTTAGTGTTAGGGTTACTGCCCTGATATATGATTCGGCAAAGCTCCCATCTCGGGATGCCGTGATGAGGACATTGAACCAATAGATCCTTGAAACGTTCAAAGTATTTTGAAAATGGTTCGGCAGGGAGCTGGGCAAATTGGTTCAGTTCGCTACGGATTCGAGCCGTCTTTTGGATTGGGTAAAATTTCTTAAGGAATGCAGCGACGAATTCTTCCCAATTCGTAATAGAGTGTGCGGTGGTGTTGTATAGCCACTTCTCGGCTATATCGCACAAAGTAAATGGAAGAAGTCGTAGACGCATCGCATCCACTGAAAGTTGTGACGTACCCATCATTGCGCATACGTTTTAAAATTTGGTAATGAAAACGTAAGCGTCCTCAGTCTCGAGTCCGTGGAATTTGGGTAAAAGATTGATATACTGGGGCTTAATCTCAAAGTTATCCCCATTGGCTGGTGGTGTGGATAAGCAGGTCGAAAGAGGACCTCTAAGTGGATAGCATCTTTCCTGGAGAGAAATGTGGGGTGGATTAGGATTCTGCGCACCAACGGACGGTGGCAGATTAGGGTCAAAGAAGTTCGATGGATTCGGATCCATCGGTGTGGGTGTGGTAGTGGGTAAAGAAAAGGTAAATGGAGAAATATCGACTTCGGAGTCGATAAAAGGTACGCGGACTAAACGGGCACTAGAATCCCGTGTCCAGCCTATCTTGTACTAAAAAGGGTTAGTACAAGTGGCAGCGTTGACTTATAATTAGGGGTAATGAATGCGGTGCTTGCTTTAAAAAGGGACGGATTTTGAAAAAAAAATGATGCGACAAAACAAATGTAGCACACAAACCCTAGAATCTAATGGTCACCTAGGTCCGATCTCTAGACCGCTCCTAACTGCCAAAAGACAAGTCGCAGGATAGAATCCTCCACTGCCTCTTTGTCCCCCTGTGGCCGGATAAGTGCCAGGTAAGTGGGAAGGAACCACCACTACAGTGGACCTAATTAATAACCACTAGCCTTAGACACACTCGCCTTAGGCACCACAAGAAAACGCGGATAAGCAATGAATTACCCACGACCTTCTCTTGTCCTATTGAGCGCGACAGTCCTTAGAGTCTTCTCTAGATTTCTTTTAGTTAATGGAGGTAATGCGGATGCAAGTTTGACGATTTTCGGGGCCTAGGAAGGGTAATGAAATCCCCACCTAATTTGGATTTGGCCGTGCCCCTTAAATTTCCGTATTAGAATGCAAACAACCAAGAAATAAAAATCACACACAATTTTATTTTTGCTTTGCGGCGCTGCGATTTATTTGCAAAGAATCCTGCAGCAAAGGGTTAATTGGAGCTAAAAAGAGAGAGGGGAGAGAGACAGAAATCACCTGTACTGAAAATTTTTCAGTGATCCTTCCTTCAAGCCGCGGATCCGCCGCAGATGATGGGTTCAGGCCGCTCTTCCGCGCTGCCTTGATGGGTTCACTTGATCAAATTTCTTCAGGTGCTCTCTGTTGATATTTCCAGCTCTCTGGTATATCCCAAATGATTTTTCAACAGCACAGAATGCTCCAGATCATCTTGCAGTCAATCACAACACACGTGTAAGAGTTTGTACGAATTTTGAATTCAAGAAGTAGAATGTAATAATTCTTTCACTTCAAACTAAAAATGTAAATGAATTAGCGTGATCCCCGGCAACGGCGCCATTTTGATTGATGTATTTTCTGACGTGTATATGTAAAAAGTAACGACAATCAAAAAAATTATATTGACCGCAATCAAACTACGGTGTCGGATGTAGTTAATGAATGAGTGCGGATCGTCCACAGGGATTGCACAATTCAATTGTATTTTGATACGTTTGAAATGAAATGTTAAGCAACAATAAACGAAAACATGATTCAAGATGTGATTTGTATTCGAGTGTCACTATTCTTTACTCAAGAATCAAGAAACTATAAACAATCAAGAATCGGTAGTTTTGATAATATTTCCAATCAACAATCAAGAATATAAGTGAGGCTCGTAGGAATCTATCGGATCTTTAGACGTGATGTAATCTAAAGGGTTTCGTGTTCTTGTCCTTCGAAGAATTGATACTAGATCAATGGTGATCGACGAGAGTTAGGGTTTTCTTGATGAAATTAGGGTTTCATCTCTTAACCCTTGTTCTTTCGAGGATACCATTTATATTCTAGCCTCTAGCAATTTCAAGAAACGATCGGAACTCCCCAATCTCGAGCGATGTCGATCAAGAAAGCATCGCAACGAATTGGGTCGTCGATTCTTGAACTTGCTAGGGTTTACAAACTCGTGGGATTCAAGAATCGATTACAAATTTGTTACATCATCATACTAAAGATCGTCTCGACTCCTCGACGAGCGGAGTTTTATTCACACATCACCACACAGATAATATTCAAGATTTGTAAAGATAACATGATGCGGAATTTAAAGAAAACAAGATAAAAGAATATCTCCTTTTATTTAATCAACAATTTCAATACATTCTTTCAAGAATCTACAAGAAGAAGAAATCGATCGTTGACTCGGCTTTGCTCGTCTCCGTGGATCGTGGATCTACTTTGATCTCTTGCCCGATTGAAGATCGGCTCGGCTCATAAAAGGGTTGAAGGCATCTTGCTTGGCTTGCACTCAAGATCTTGAATTGTGGTTGGATTTAGGGTTAGGGTTTCCTACAAGCTCTCTCACTAAACTTGAGGAAGAGGAAGATGAAGAATGGGATTGATTTTTTCTAAACTTTCCCAAGGTTGCCAAGATATGAAATGAGTGAGCCTAGGGTCTTATTTATAGAACTCTCAAACCCTAGGTTTAGGTTTGAATTTAGTGTTGGAGATAGTGCCCTCAGAGTCAATTATTAGGTCACAGGTACGTGATTGTAATGATTGAGGGAGGACCTATCCCAGTAGGACAGTCTTACTCGAGATGATAGTATGCTATCTGGTTTACCTTTATCATCGTGTACTGTTTTAGGTGACCTGACACGTCGCTATTGCACGTTGATAGAGCCCCTAGGATTCTTGCTTGACCACCAGCAGTATGAGGGCGATCATATAAGTGGGAGCTGGGGGTCTACAAGCATATCCTTAAAAGGTCCCTAGTCGTGGGAGTTTCGAGACCGGGCATCGATACTCCATTAGTAGACTAGTGTATACAGTCGAGACCCCGACGAGGGGCGGTGGCCGGTCTCACAAGCCACTGGTGTCAGTTGGATCACCTAAGATGTATACAGGTGCTCATTGGGTTATGAGTACACCGGACAGGACTCGCCGGGAACATGCTAGTTGGTCATATACCAGACGTCAGATGGCAGTTCCCTGGTGACATGTGTGCAGGTTAGTTCATCGACCTGGGGATCATCATTTGTCTCGTGTGAGTTCCCACTGTACTTTGATTACTACCCTACCACGGCTCAAAGGAGTCGTGCAAACAGGTTTTAGTTGGGTACAGTCCCGAGCCACATGGAGGCAGTGAGCGTATCTTCAGGGGTTCGTCTCTCCCGGTATTGGGGGTGAGGTCGTGCTGTGTCTAGGAGAGCCATTACACAAAGTCCTTGGCCAAGGCAAGGAGATTTACTGGTAGGTATTCCAGTAGTATCTCAGGGTGTTCTGGGCTACACTCCGACACGACTTGTACCGCTTTTGGGGGTCTGACTTTTACCAACCCCCTAGGCCCGCCATGCGATACTCATAGACGAACGGACCGGACTGCACGGATATTGTCACTGACAGGCTCAGTAGGGTTGTCAGGCTGAGTTCGCTCACAGACGTCCCTTTTAGTCAGTACCTGGTAGCCCGTTACGTATTGGCTTATACCTCTAACGTGCTAGTGGTTAAATCCACAACCAAGGTGTTGACGAGTCTTTAGAGTCCCCCACATTCAGTTACTCAGCTTTCGGGCGAAAGGCTGTAGAGGCCGTATGGAGATATGGCAGGGTCCGATCAGATACGTACGGTATTGCACGGATCAGGATCGGACAGTCTGGACTATAGGCCGTATGCATATATGGCAGGGTTCGATCAGATACGTGCGGTATTGCACGGATCAGGATCGAACAGATATTACTAGCCAGCTTTGGTTTAAGCCGGATCCTAGTATAGTAAAGTGTAGACTTTGTCTCATTGCATTTGTATTTCGGTCGAAATACAGATGCGGGTGTGTATGCACAGTATCGGGGTTTTCCTGTAATTTATTACGGGACCAGTTTTCTGGAGTTGCCAGTTTGCTTTCCGTTTCGGCCAATTTCCTTTGTTCCGTTCATTGGCCGAAGATTGGTGGAGGAGGGTTTATTTGCATTGTTGCAAATAGGCATTTGTGGAGGGGTTCTTTGCTTATTTTTGTATCATGATGGTTTTCATGATGAGCACCATCATTGACTTCTCCTTCTCATGATGGATTGACTTTGGTTATGTTGATGGTTGTTTTGAGTGTTGGACTTTCCTAGCTATCATTTCTTCACATCATAACTTGACACTCCCTTGTATGATGGTTCCACCACTCCCCCTTGACTTTCCACTCTCTCTCTCCATTCACAAAAGTGGTGGCCGGCCATTTTTTGGTGGGGTTTTTTGATTGATTCATTTTGGTGTGGCATATTGGTGTTCTTATGCTTGCTAGAAAAGCCCTCTAGTTCTTTTCCAAAAAAAAAGGTTCCTCTCTTTTCCTCCACAAAATGGCACAACTCCATAACCCCATATGAGACTTGAGTGCTACATTATATTCTACAGCAAATCTTGGGCACGTCGAGTAGCCGGCTTCGTGCCCGAGTTGCCTCGGCATTGAGGTGGGAGCCCGTAAACAAAGTAGGCGATGTGGTGCACTTCCGGCGACGAGGAGGAGACAGGACTTTCCGCAGGAGATCGGGACCATGACGAGAAGACCGGAGGACTTGGATCGTCGGTATATCTCTAACCCATCTTCTAGTTAGCTTAGACTTGTTAATGGTTACGATCCGGGTGTTTAGTGCGCGGTGGTGCCAGTTTGCTAAGTCCGCAAAAAAAAAAAATTAATGTTTTTCACCGCTTCCGTATTCCGGCGTCGGATTGACGGCCGGGACGCCGCCGTGCACTTACAGTGGTATCAGAGCCTCGCCATTAACTTAGTCTAGCTTTGAGTAATGTGTTTGCATTTCCAATCGATCAAAAAGTTCCAAAACCCGTATTTTGATCACATCAGTTTTCTGTTGGAAATTTTTAGTCTCGAAAAAATTTTCAGGTTGTAAAATATTGATGTACTGGAAAATCTAAGAACTCTGTATAATTTCGATGAAGTGATTCCACAGTCAGAGCGCGGAAGCGCCGCACAAATCCCCATTCCGCCGCCCTTCCGCCGCGCACTGTAGACATCACTGCACCATTTTTTTTCAGAGGCTTTCTGGGCTTAAAATATGGGTTTTGGAATATTAAAATTGGGCCCATATTTTCTGTAACTGCTACAGTTTTGTTTTGGGGCCCACTTGTTAATTTTTGATCGATCGGATATTTTAAACACATTTTTCACAGTATTTACATTATATCTGCGACCATGAATGTCACTTGATCGGTAAATCCGGTCTAACTGCTATAGCCCGGTTAGACGGATTTGCGAACGTGACTTTCACGTTGATGTTTTGTTTTTGCTGTGATGTTGCGGATCGGTCGTGGGGGATAGCCTGGATGCAATGCTAGTACAGTTTTGTTGTATTATGTACATTTGATATTGCGGGGCGAGCGTTCGACATGTGGACTGCCGTCACTGCCTGTTTGTATTATTATTTTGGGGCACGACCTGGTTGCGGTCGATGTACCCGTTGTATGTATATTTTACTTTCTGTACTAGGATTGCCCCGCGGAGGGGTGCACGGATAGCCGGGTTCTGGAGGGCAACAAGCCCGCATCTCATGGCATTGAGACGGAGGGGGCTTCACTCTAGGATTGGCGGGCTATTCGCCGCACTCGTAGGGGGTACAGGTTGACCCAGGAGGGGTGCCCAAGTTACCGGATTCCGTGAAGTGCTGGGTGGTCCATTCACGGCGCTGAAGGGGGCTGCCTCACTTCAGGTTTTGGCGGGTGACTTGCCGCGCCCGTAGGGGTCTAGGATTACATTGCACAGGCTATCCACACGACCAGGGGAACGTCGGGTTTCAGCAGTGGCTCTGTGAAACCCGGGGATCCCAGATATCTGTATTGTTTCTGTGATGCTGTACATTTCTGTGATGTTGCATTTTATTCACGCCTTGAGCGAATATAATATATTGGTATATATATTAGTAGATGTTGTATATGTTTTGCATCCGCGCTAGTCCAGTCCCCGCTCTGTCGTTAGTTAGCTAACCTAACGGGTAATGACGGGACCCAGTGGCGAATGCGGATGGCATATACGTACATCAGTATATTTTCGTTCTTTTTGGTGTGATCAATTGATGGGACTGCGTTGATTCGGATCAATGCAAGTTAAAAACAAACCTAATCTGATGTTGTTGGAACATTTTTCAAAAAGCTGTTATTGCAAGGACGTTCACTTTTGTTTTGCATCGTGGTATTCAGTTGGAATATCCTGCTCCTCAGTCGACGAGGCAAGGGCCGAGATCCCTTCACCGGGAGTGACCCCTTGGACAGAAGTTTGCGTCAGGGCATTAACTTCACTATAGCCGATTACTTTTGCTTTGCATCGCGGTATTCATTTGGAATATCCTGCACCCCATTCTATGGGGAAAGAGCCGAGATCCCTTCACAGGGAGTGACCTCTTTAGCAACGGTTTTCGTCACTATATTTTTAAAAGCTATCCGTTCCTTCGACGATATCAAGTTCATTACGTTAAAGGTTTTGTCCAGAAACCATTCGTAGCCCTCCGTCATTTCAGTTAAATATTCGGTAGTATTCAAGCTATGTATTTTGACCTCACGCCAAGGCATAGTGTTTGGTAGCTGCCGGTTATTTATCTGTTGCATAAATAGATGCGTTGGTTTGGGACAGTCGTACTACTATTTTGGCCTACGTCAAGGGTATGTACGGGTGGGTTCAAATTAACCTGGATAATGACGGGCAGAACTTGACATGTGACTTATGATATTTTGACCTCACGCCAAGGTCATAAGAGCATGGGGCAGAAATCACATCGGGAGTTTCAAAAGAACTGAAACTTGCCAGATATGCGCATACCTTCTGGAGTGTGATACCGTGAGCGGATTCCGTCACGTTATCATGCGGTGATAGTTGGATCCCGATTCCCACTGATGAGTTAGTTTACTCCTCGGGTGACCCCGACTAATTCTTCTTTCAGGTTTGGAGGAGAATTTGAGGTACAGTGGGAGGATTCCAGATTAGATAAATTGGTAACCATTCTGATCTAGGTTAGAGTGCACGCTGAGTGTTTCTTTTCTCTCTCTCTCTGGCAGCGACCATTTGACCCGACCCTAAGACTATGACTCACTGACCAAGTTGACCGAACCTTCATTGGCTTTTGGATTGTCAGAGTTGCAAACCTCATTGCCACTCCTACTTTTACCCTTTTCTCCAGGACACCCCGTTTTACTACGAACGTCCACTTCCATTGGACAAAACCATCGTATGGTTAGATACGAACTCGAAAGAATTTATTCGAGGATGGTTTCCGGTTCTGGAGAAAACGGATAGGATTATTCAGTTGTCTTTTCCTTTTACCCTCTCTCAGGTTACGAGTACTCCTTGGTTTAGGGGTAGTACACCTATTACGCAAATTGGATTATCTTCTTCCAAACCTTAGGCTGGTGCCGACCGGTAGGGAATGAAGAAAACCAATTAGCATAACGATGGTGTGCAGAAGGTATTAAGTTCAGACAAAGCAAGGGATTAGTAAGAGGGCAAAGTAAATTGCAACAGATATTCACGACCAAACCAAATATTTCGTTACCACTCCCACATCACCTTTGTATTTCTCCAGGACACTCCGTATCACTACGAAGATCCACAGTTTATTTGAATACTCCATCGTATGGTTATATACGAACTCGAATGGAACTTGTTCCAGTTCGGGGATGGATTCTGGTCCAGGAGAAATAGGAATAAGGTTTATTCGGTTGTCTTTTATCTTCACCCTCTCTCATTGCGAGTGTTCCTAGGATTGGGACAGTACACCCATTATGCTTATTGGATAGTCTTCTTCCAAACCATAGGCTGGTGCCGAACGGTAGGGAAGGAAGAAAACCATTTGGCCTAAAGGGGTGTACAGAAGGTAAAGACTAAAGACATATGAAGGGATTTGAAGAGGTGGCAAAGAACTATACGGTTACAGTCGTGAATCTGGAAGAGGCATTACTAGGAATACCAGGATACCCCATCGAAACATTTCGATGTTTCAGTTTCACTGTGTACTATTAAAAGAAAACTGATTTTCCGATTAGACACTTACTCCAGGGTATGTATTTACCAGGTACGATTCTCACATCTGTATGGTTTTACAGATGATGAGTGGGAGTAGGTTATTGGGAATTGGGTGATCATCCTCATTGTATCGGGATTCGTTGTAATCGGTGATATTTGAGGAAATCACCTGGGCTGTTTGCCGGTCGGCAAATATTTGGTTTTGAATATCCGCTGTTATGCACCAATTTCAAAATGATATATCTGTACGTCCATTTTCATAGAGTGAGATATACCTTTCTGAAATTATGTCTACGACATTTACCTATATCAGTGGATGGTTAGGTAAGGAGCATTAAACAGCGGTGTAATTCTTCTTAACCATAAGTACAGTTTTCAACCTACGACACACAGTGAAAGAGTTATCAGACTCAAGGGACTTATACAGAGTATTGTATGTTGTCCAGTGTCCATTAGGACAGAGGGGTTGGTCCTCATACTATATTCTGTTTACTTTTAACTTCTCTAGTTCTTAGACATGTGTTTCGTAGAAACACAGGGTCTAAGTTTTGAGGAGTTATAGGTATTTGAATAGAGTAGAGAACCAGGTGTAGCAAGTATCGGGATTCTTCAAAGTGATCGAAGATGTAGATACTTGTGTATGGTATTCAGTTGATAGTAATGATAAAGAGATCTTGCTTCTCTTTCAGGTTACTCATAATTGGAAGCATTCCTAAGTTGAGTAACGCTGATCGGCCTCCTTCCATTTAGTTGACATGCGCTGGGGACAGCTGCATGATTTGGATCTGGTTCAATTAAATCAGTGCCTCTGTTTCTATATTGGATATAGAACAGTTCATATCTTAACGATGTTAAGGTACGGGGAGTTGTCCGGCTTATGCTTAAAACCAGACACTGGACAACTCAAGGCACGTTTCTGTAATGGCTGTTTGTGGGTTGACCCAGGCTATGACGCGGGTTGATTTTCTACCATCTGGATGAACAATAGCAATATTGATCTAGACTCACCACAGTTTTAATAAAAATGGATTTTTTCAGAAAACAGTAGTGGGAGTATGGTAGAACTGGAAGTGATTCCAGAACCACAAACGATTACTGAAGATTTGATAAGGAACCTAAAGATTCAATCTGGATTGACATTCCATTGGCCACTCCGCAGATACGGTGGGTAACTTCAGGTACCCGAGGGGTACTCCGGTAGCCTCAAGGACGGTGACAGGGAAGTTCTTGTTTACCCACAATTACCATTGCTGTTGTTCCAGGCTGCGAGACCCGGCGGGAGGATGAGTATAGCGTCGTTCTGAACTCGCTTCAGAAGTGTACGTGTATATGACTCTGCCAGAGGGTTGTCGTAGTCAGTGGGAGCAGCGGAAGCATTGGTGGACAAGTAGCTTAAGTCTATTTATAGACTAAAGCAGATGTAGCGGAGATAGATCATCTACTTCTGACGTGACAGTCATGGGTTTGACTTCATCAGAATAGGGGATGGATCTGTTGAGAAGGTAGTAGGGTGTGATATCCTGGTATTTGGATGACATACACAGAGTAGGAAAAGAAACTCCTACACTACGATCGGTTATACTTTGGTCGTCACACAGTTGTTTCTCCACAAAGGAAATGGATTTTATATCAGACATACTGGTTACTAGATCTATGGTTTTAGATCTAGATTTGGGTGGTTTCCCAATCAGGGTACTTGACAGCATTCTAAGAGTATTTAGGATGGACGACTCCTGGCACGGTAGTGTGCCTGCAGGTAATGGAGTCACCCTCTCCAAAGGTGTCTTACAGACTAAAGTGGAGAGGGATGTGCATGATTGGCAGATCACTTGCTCAGGCAATTGAGTCAATCATGAGATGTCAAGTACCACACCAGATGTTGTTCTTGCACTAGATGCAATAAGTTGACATTAATCCAATCCTGGAGAAACCGTCGGAAGCAGTTTTAGAACATAAGTGAATGTTCTAGGGATATGATAACGACAGCCTCATTCAGGAGACAGTTATCATTCCAGGCTTCCAAGGTGACATGGACGACAAGGAGGTTGTCAGAGTTATAGTTTTCCTTCTGATGAGGGGCAGTATTTTGGACAGGTGGTCCAAGGCAATACTGAGGGTGGCATGGCGCAGGATACTGATTAAGTTCAGTTGACGATACAGTCTAAGAAGTTTGGATTTGGAGTTCATTTATGAGCTATGTCCCATCAGACATCCAGACACATTCTAAGACAGGTATTGCTCTTTTCGGGAGATGGCTTTCTCCGCGAACTTGAGATATAGAGAGACATAGAAAGAAACAACTAAGCGGATCCACTCACTGAGGCTATTCCTCGAACGCAATAGTTCCGCAAACGAGCTTTGTGAGACTGACTAGTAGAGGAGTTGGATGTTCGGTATCACACGGGCTGTGAGTATGCGACATCGCAATAATTAGCCTTGAGTGCAAGTGGGAGATTGTTGGAGATAGTGCCCTCAGAGTCAATTATTAGGTCACAGGTACGTGATTGTAATGATTGAGGGAGGACCTATCCCGGTAGGACAGTCTTACTCGAGATGATAGTATGCTATCTGGTTTACCTTTATCATCGTGTACTGTTTTAGGTGACCTGACACGTCGCTATTGCACGTTGATAGAGCCCCTAGGATTCTTGCTTGACCACCAGCAGTATGAGGGCGATCATATAAGTGGGAGCTGGGGGTCTACAAGCATATCCTTAAAAGGTCCCTAGTCGTGGGAGTTTCGAGACCGGGCATCGATACTCCATTAGTAGACTAGTGTATACAGTCGAGACCCCGACGAGGGGCGGTGGCCGGTCTCACAAGCCACTGGTGTCAGTTGGATCACCTAAGATGTATACAGGTGCTCATTGGGTTATGAGTACACCGGACAGGACTCGCCGGGAACATGCTAGTTGGTCATATACCAGACGTCAGATGGCAGTTCCCTGGTGACATGTGTGCAGGTTAGTTCATCGACCTGGGGATCGTCATTTGTCTCGTGTGAGTTCCCACTGTACTTTGATTACTACCCTACCACGGCTCAAAGGAGTCGTGCAAACAGGTTTTAGTTGGGTACAGTCCCGAGCCACATGGAGGCAGTGAGCGTATCTTCAGGGGTTCGTCTCTCCCGGTATTGGGGGTGAGGTCGTGCTGTGTCTAGGAGAGCCATTACACAAAGTCCTTGGCCAAGGCAAGGAGATTTACTGGTAGGTATTCCAGTAGTATCTCAGGGTGTTCTGGGCTACACTCCGACACGACTTGTACCGCTTTTGGGGGTCTGACTTTTACCAACCCCCTAGGCCCGCCATGCGATACTCATAGACGAACGGACCGGACTGCACGGATATTGTCACTGACAGGCTCAGTAGGGTTGTCAGGCTGAGTTCGCTCACAGACGTCCCTTTTAGTCAGTACCTGGTAGCCCGTTACGTATTGGCTTATACCTCTAACGTGCTAGTGGTTAAATCCACAACCAAGGTGTTGACGAGTCTTTAGAGTCCCCCACATTCAGTTACTCAGCTTTCGGGCGAAAGGCTGTAGAGGCCGTATGGAGATATGGCAGGGTCCGATCAGATACGTGCGGTATTGCACGGATCAGGATCGGACAGTCTGTACTATAGGCCGTATGCATATATGGCAGGGTTCGATCAGATACGTGCGGTATTGCACGGATCAGGATCGAACAGATATTACTAGCCGGCTTTGGTTTAAGCCGGATCCTAGTATAGTACAGTGTAGACTTTGTCTCATTGCATTTGTATTTCGGTCGAAATACAGATGCGGGTGTGTATGCACAGTATTGGGGTTTTCCTGTAATTTATTACGGGACCAGTTTTCTGGAGTTGCCAGTTTGCTTTCCGTTTCGGCCAATTTCCTTTGTTCCGTTCATTGGCCGAAGCTTGGTGGAGGAGGGTTTATTTGCATTGTTGCAAATAGGCATTTGTGGAGGGGTTCTTTGCTTATTTTTGTATCATGATGGTTTTCATGATGAGCACCATCATTGACTTCTCCTTCTCATGATGGATTGACTTTGGTTATGTTGATGGTTGTTTTGAGTGTTGGACTTTCCTAGCTATCATTTCTTCACATCATAACTTGACACTCCCTTGTATGATGGTTCCACCACTCCCCCTTGACTTTCCACTCTCTCTCTCCATTCACAAAAGTGGTGGCCGGCCATTTTTTGGTGGGTTTTTTGATTGATTCATTTT
Source organism: Agapanthus africanus (assembly GCA_030015575.1). NCBI lineage: Eukaryota > Viridiplantae > Streptophyta > Magnoliopsida > Asparagales > Amaryllidaceae > Agapanthus > Agapanthus africanus. Next base: position 358,130,265 of record JASDDO010000026.1, read on the forward strand.
GGTGTGGCATATTGGTGTTCTTATGCTTGCTAGAAAAGCCTTCTAGTTCTTTTCCAAAAAAAAAGGTTCCTCTCTTTTCCTCCACAAAATGGCACAACTCCATAACCCCATATGAGACTTGAGTGCTACATTATATTCTATAGCAAATCTTGGGCACGTCGAGTAGCCGGCTTCGTGCCCGAGTTGCCTCGGCATTGAGGTGGGAGCCCGTAAACAAAGTAGGCGATGTGGTGCACTTCCGGCGACGAGGAGGAGACAGGACTTTCCGCAGGAGATCGGGACCATGACGAGAAGACCGGAGGACTTGGATCGTCGGTATATCTCTAACTCATCTTCTAGTTAGCTTAGACTTGTTAATGGTTACGATCCGGGTGTTTAGTGCGCGGTGGTGCCGGTTTGCTAAGTCCGCAAAAAAAAAAAAATTAAAGTTTTTCACCGCTTCCGCATTCCGGCGTCGGATTGACGGCCGGGGCGCCGCCGTGCACTTACATTTAGAACTTTCCCTCCCAAAGTTTGTTGAAGAGTTTCTAGAAGGAGTTTGTTAGGAGTTAGCTTAGGGTTTAAGCTAGGGTTTAGGGAAAGTTCTAGAAGTATTAGGCTAATGTAATGTAACTCAAGGTGTTTGCTGATCTGGTAGAAGTCTCTGGAGTTTTCTGGAACTTTGGATGTATTTCTGAACTGTGGGCCCTGTAGAGGAGTTGTACACTGAAACTGAGGATATGATGTCACCAATGGGCCGCGCTTCCGCGGCATAAGAAGGCTATGGCCGCGGATGCGCGGCCATTAGGGGTCCTTGGGATTTGTGTCTTCTGCAGTGCTCTTGTACTTCTGTTTGGGCTTTTCTCTGATGTTTTGAATTGCAGTTTCCCTTCTGTGTTGATACCAGATTTGATTTTAGTGAGTTTACGAGCAATTGTAATGGTCGAGCAATGTAATGATCGAGCAAGCTTCTCTTTTCCTGCATAGACTTCGAAACACGGGTTGCAAGATATAGAAAATATGCTATGTAATGCAATGCAGTCAATTTCCCTAGAAATGCCGGTTTTAAGGTCGAATACATGTAATCTGATATTTTGCGACCGATTTGCTAATATGTGAATTATGAATACCGTACACTTCTATATGGATGCAAATGATAAGGAAATTGCCGGTTAAAATATGCAATATTTTCGACTGATCACCACTTCTTTTGAAAACCATTTGACTCTACAACGATATCATGTTCAAAGCGTTTAAGGTTTTCTTAAAAACCATCCGCAACCCTCCGTCATTTTAGGAATTAGAGTACTTAGTATTCGTGCTACGTATTTTGATTATAGTTAAGGCGTAGTGTACGGTAGCTAAGTGATGTCTTCCTACACAGCATATGATGCGATTAATTAGGATATTCATATGATTATGTTGACTATAGTTAAGGGTCATATGAGTGGGTCTAATTAATCACGAAATGACGGGTAGAACTTGACTAGTGCTTATGATATGTTTACCATAGTTAAGGTCATAGGTGGTAGGGGTAAAAACCATATCGGGAGTTTCAAGAGTTGAAATTTGCAATGAGATTGCATACCTTCTATATGATGGTTGGATCTCAATCCCACTATGAGTAATTGTTACTCCCAGGAGAGTTTTGCACTTTACAATTAGCTAACTCATTAGGTGTCTAGAATGGTGTCTACGAGGTTATGCCTCTAGGAAAACGAGATTTATTTTGATTAGGTCCGTGCGAAAGCACGGGGAACCTCCCTTAAAGTACCGACACTGGCCTGGCTGAACGGTTAGCAAAGTTATAGAATGTAATTAATCCTGGCTAATTTTCCTTTTAAGATTTGATGGAAAATTTGATAAAAGCAGTGGGAGACGTCGATTAGATAAGATAATAACCAATCCGATCTTTGCAAGAGCTTTCGAAGTGTATTCTTTTCTCTCTCCTAATGGCAGATACCTATGACTGGACTTAAGCTTCTGTTAGAGAAAAATAAATTGACTGGGACCAATTATAAAAACTGGCTAAGGAACATTAATATTGCCCTGTCTTATGAAAAGGTATAATATGTCCTCACTACCCCAGCCCCACCCATCCCTGGCCCTACATCTTCAGTTGCGGATAGGGAAATCCGCAAGACATATGATATTGATTGTTCCACTGCCAAATGCTTCATGCTTGCATCGATGGACAATACACATCAGCAGCAGCATGAGAAGATGGACGTTCAATCCATCTTTCTCCATATAAAGGAGTTGTATGGAGAGCAATCTCGTACCTTACGCTACGAGTCATCTAAAAAGCTGTTTCGGATGGGAATGGCTCCTGGGACACCAGTAGGTGATCATGTTTTGAAGATGATAGCTCTTATAGAAGAACTCGAGGGCCTCGGATGGTAAATGGAGAACGAACAATATGCTGATATTATTCTGCAGTCTCTTCCTGTAACACTTTGAATTTCCGTTAGAATATTTTTCGTGATAATTAGTAATTGTACGTGTTATTATTTTGTGTGCATAGTATTATTAGTTATTTTAGTCGTGTTAGCAAATTGGAAAATTTTCCTTTGTAGTGTACACTTGCACACTTAGCCATTTTTGAGACCTAGGTTTAAAGTGTTAGCAAATTCTTTTGTTGCATGGTTGCTAACTTATCCCCACCATTTTAATCATATCATAACCCTTTTTATAATTCAAATCCTAATAAAAAGAAAATGAAGCATGGTGTTAGGTAGAAATTTGACTTTTGACCCCCATTTCCCTTCTCTTCTCTCTCTCTTTCCCCATCTCAGAATTTCTGCAACTTTCCAGCAGAAAAACCTTGCATTTCTTCATCTTTTCTTCTCCTTTTCATTTCCCTTTTAACCCCAAACAAAACCCTACACAAATCAACACTTTTCCTTCACAAAACCATGGAAAATGGGGCTTTTTTGGGTGTTTGAAGGCAAATCTGCACACTTGGTGCAAAAGCTGAGACTTTTGGTGTTTTATAAGGTTTTTAGAAGGTATTAACTCATGCTAGCACTCCTTTTCCTTAAACTTGTTGTATTCTTTAGCAAAAATCTCATTTTGTGCATTTTTAGTGATATTAAAGGATATTTGTGATTCACATGTTAGATTAGGGTTTTGTTAGTTTGGTTAGCTCTATTATGTGTTATTAGAACTATTTTAGGCCAGGTTTGTTTCAGTTTGCACAGAAATACCATAAAGTTCCATTTTAGTGCAAAAGTGTGGATTTTGACTTGATTTAAGGCTCTGTAGGATCTGCTACTACCCGAGATGTTCCAGAGCAAAACTAGATATTACTGTAGCATGTATGCGGGGTATAGAGTGCACACACCAAACCTGGGAGCCCACCCCCCTACCCAGGCCGCCGGAATATTCATTCTGGCCGCAATTTGCGGCCAGATGGGTGAGTTGGGATTTGGGGTTTGGGCCACTGGAGTCTGCTGCTATGTGGGTTATTTTGGTATATATAGTTTTATAATATCATTTCTGTATCAAAATCTGGAGGTGAATACCTATTTTCCCGTAATTTAATCTTCGCGACACGCGTGATACGTGTGTATGGGTTTTGGGTTTCTGCGTATCGCGACGCGTCGGAGTGGCTTCAGGCGCGTAATCACACGTTTTAGCGTATCGCGCACACGCGCGCTTGGTTTACGACACGAGTTACTAGTTTGGCTTTAATGTCGTGTTTGTGTGACTTCAAGCTTATGTATGATATATTGTGAAATTCTAGGTTCGCAGGCGAGTACGGCGGACGCCGCGCAGAAGGGGAAACAAGTTGTTGGCTATACCTAGAGAGAGACTACGGTGAGTAGATTTAACATCTACGGGGATATCGCCCGCATGGCGTTCTACGTCAGGGCCGATAGGACCTTATAGCTATATTTACATACAGTGACTGTTCATGGCTACTATTTAGTGCATACTGCATTCCCTGCTATATGGATATAAACTAGAATTGATAGAACACCGCACCATTACTAACGGTTCATGTTGCACAAGCACTATCCTGCATGTTACACACACACCGTTAGTAATTGCCATGACACTCACACTGTAGAATTTCCATCGGATCATTATGTTGTAGCTCATCTTTATGTGACTTGCCATGATATTCATACTTGATGCATATATCACATCGGATCATTATGTTGTAGCTCATCTTTATGTGACTTGACATGATATTCATACTTGATGCATATATCACATCGGATCATTGTGTTGTAGCTCATCTTTATGTGACTTGACATGATATTCATGATTGATGCATATATCACATCGGATCATTTTGTTGTAGCTTATCTTTATGTGACTTGACATGATATTCATCCTTGATGCATATATCACATCAGATCATTGTGTTCTAGCTCATCTTTATGTGACTTGACATGATATTCATACTTGATGCATATATCACATTGGATCATTGTGTTGTAGCTCATCTTTATGTGACTTGACATGATATTCATACTTGATGCATATATCACATCGGATCATTATGTTGTAGCTCATCTTTATGTGACTTGACATGATATTCATACTTGATGCACATATCATATCGGATAATTGACTTGCATACTGGTTTGGATTATATGTGATTTCTAGATTTGGGAACCGTGGCTATTTCAAATATGTAATCATTTAAAAACCCGGTTTCTTTGATATGATATTTCGGTCCGTCCACCATGTGTTTCCTCGGTGCTAATGTGATATATGTGAACCCGAATCGAGGAGCTGGTTGAGGCTGATTATGGGTACATGGTGGACCCGGTATGGTACCCCGGGGCGAGAACGGTTTCACTGTGTAGTAGACGGTGAGCCTGGCAGAGGGACTACTACCTACCGGTGATTGGTTAGACCTGACAGTTATCCGGAGGATACTGATCAGAGTCGATAGATGGATGAGGGGTGATCCGTGCTGCCTGGGGCCGAGGGCCGATACCGCAGACGGAGCCCGTGGGCTGACCCGGACTGACGGGGCCCGATGGATGAGGATTTGCGTGTCGATGCTGGACACGAGTATTTATGATATTTGGGTGCCGATGTTGGGCACTCGTGATTCTCAGAGATTTACAGGATTAGAGGGCCGATGAGAGTGCCGGCGCCTGAGCTATTTGAGGGATCTGGGTGCATTGATGGACACCGATTATATATATTCCACGTTCACATTCCGTGTAGATGTTATATTGCCCATGCTCAGCGTTTATTATTGTACCTCATCCTGTAGTTATATTACCTGATAGAGCTCTTGTATGATTATTGCACATATTGCTTATCATATATTGATATCATCTGTTGGCATATGATAGAGTAGCGCAGTACGTGCATGCTCGCGATTACCTTTATATGTTATCTCTATTCACGAGTTGGCAACTCACCCCCGTTGTGCCACAGTGTTTGCAGGTTGCCCTTTGGAGTAGTCGCGGCAGGCTGCGCTTTGCATCTTTTGACACAGATACCCCCATAGTTGATGTACTAGATCTTTTGCTGATAGGTGGGTTTTGTGCGGTATCTGTTTATCTTTCAGTTATGTACATTGTTGTATCTAGTATTCTCCATCTACCATGTATGTATTTGACTTAGCGACAGTGTGAGGACGATGATGTATATTATTTGTATTCTGGTGTCGAGCTCGTTGTGAGCCGACTGTACTTGCAGTTTATTCTATCTGTGATGTTCCCACTTATGGATCTTGATCTTCGCTACGGCGTCGTATATTGTTATCTTGGTGATTGTTTACTTAGATTTCTTAACATGTTAGTAAGTGTTTTCATTTAAAACTTATAACACTCTATACTTTTACTGGTTTGATTTCTGGGTTTTCAGTTCACTTAGTCGCGTTACGCCTTTAGACGTTACGTGGTTAAGCGCCGGTCACGGGCCAAACTTTGGGTCGTGACAAAGTTTGTATCAGAGAGTAGGTTTTACCTTTCGGAGTGTAGGATGACCCTGGTATGATGGAGTAGGTAGCTGCAGCAGAGTAGCGTATCGTGTGTATGTTCCGCGGCATACTCACGACACGGTACTCCGCCTACGCGACCTTAGGACTTGTTGATTTAAATTCCATCTTGAGTATATACATTCTTGCGATTCGATTTCCGTATCCTTATCGAATCCTATTGTTCCTTTCAGCCATTATGCCGCCAAAGACAACGAGGGCGCAGAGAGCGGCCGCGAGGGCCGAGATTCGAGTTGACTCGTTCGAGACGAGGACTGATCCGGGTAGTATACCGGTTGTACCCGAGCAGGCTGTTCCTGCCGTGACAGATCAGATTGCTATGTTAGGGGCTGGTGTGCAGGAGATGCGCCAGACGATGGGATCTAGTATGCAGGAGATGCACCAGATGATGGGATCTCTAGTTGAGACACTTCGAGCGCAGCGACCAGAGGTTGTTCCACCCGTTGCAGAGACCGCGGTGGTACCCACAGCGCAGGCAGTTGCACCTGCGACTACAGAGGTTATTACAGTATCGCTGTCAGAGTTTATGAGGCTGAAGCCTCCAGTCTTCATAAGCACCGATGTGGCCGAGGACCCACAGTCTTTCATTGATAGGATGGCACCGATATGTCATTCACTTAGATGCGCAGATGCGAGATGGGTTGAGTTCGCGAGCTTTCGCCTGGAAGGTCTTGCGCAGAAATGGTGCGAATCAGTCGAGAAGGGTAGAGCAGCAGGTCTTCCTCCTATGACCTGGACAGAGTTCGTGGCGCTATTCCTTGCCCGCTTTCTTCCCCTGAGTGTCAGAGATGCTAGAGCATGCAGGTTCGAGTCCTTACGTCAGACTCCGGAGATGTCAGTGGCAGAGTATGATGTCCTGTTCACCGAGCTATCAGTTTATGCGCCGTACCTAGTGGCTACTGGGGAGTTGCGAGTTAAGAGATTTGTCCGAGGTTTGCTCACACCACTGTTCCTTGCGATTAGCGTGCAGCACAACGAGACATATGCAGCAGCTGTAGATGCAGCCTTATTAGTTGAGGAGCGCCTTGCTGAGACTTCGGCAGTCCGAGAGCCGAAGAGAGTTCGTGCAGATACGTCAGTGCAGAGACGGCCTTTTCGGCGTCGTGACAGGCACCTTACAGGTGGCAGAGATTCGAGGTGAGGCCGATCGTTTTGCTCCTATCCCCAGGAGGGTCAGCGACCATCATCAGGATGTTACCGTTGCGGGAGTTCTTATCATCGTGTGCGAGATTGTCCTGAGGTACCCTGGAGGGAGGTGGCAGCACCGCATGTTACATTACCACCTTCACCACCCCAGACGGCATTGCCGCTAGTACCTACTGTTACTCCACATCAGACGCATGCACAGAGAGGTCGTGGTCGCGGAGGATTTGTTCATAGAGGACGAGGTGACCGAGGCAAGGGGCAGCCAGCGGCCGGCAGGGGACAGTTAGTTGCAAGTGGACGACAGGCGCGAGTTTTTGCTTTGACGCATCAGGACGCGTAGGCGTCCAATGTGGTGGTCTCAGGTATCCTTCCTGTATGTTCGGTTGATGCACACGTGTTATTGGATCCGGATCCACGCACTCGTACGTATCCACACACTTTGTGCCGAGTTTGGGTAGAGAGTCCGGTTTGCTTGACCAGTCGCTTGTTGTGACTACTCCTGTGGGAGAGTCGTTTGTTGCTAGGCACGTGTTCCGATCCTGTACCGTCCGTATAGGCGAGAGAGAGTTGCCGGTCGATTTGATCCTTCTTGAGATGCTGGACTTCGACGTTCTTTTGGGCATGGATTGGTTAGCCACGTGCTATGATTCTGTTGACTGCCGCGAAAAGACAGTTCGATTTTGTTTTCCCGGCGAGTCGGTTGTTGTTGTGTTGGGGGACCGTGGTGTTACCCCTCACAGTGTGATTTCTTCTTTTCACGCTGGACAGCTTTTGAGGAAAGGATGTCAGGGATTTCTCGCCTATGTTTGCGATACTAGAGCTACAGAGGTTCCGATGGATCAGGTTCCGGTTGTTAGCGAGTTCCCTGATGTGTTCCCTGACGAGCTTCCTGGGCTACCGCCCGAGCGTGATATTTCTTTCTATATTGATTTGGTTCCTGGCGCGGGGCCTATTTCTGTACCGCCTTATCGGATGGCCCCGGCGGAACTTAGAGAATTGAAGGGTCAGTTGCAAGATTTGCTGGATAAGGGACTTGTTCGACCCAGTGTTTCTCCTTGGGGTGCTCCAGTCCTGTTTGTCAAGAAGAAGGACGGCAGTTTGCTTCTGTGTATTGACTACCGCCAGCTGAACAGGGTGAGAGTGCGGAACAGATATCCTTTACCGTGCATCGACGATTTGTTCGACCAGCTTTAGGGGGCAGGATACTTTTCGAGGATCGATTTGCGATCAGGCTAACATCAGCTGCGGGTTCGACAGGAGGACATTCCTAGGACAGGTTTCCGCACGCGCTACAGCCATTATGAGTTTTTGGTGATGTCGTTCGGACTCACCAACGCGCCAGCAGCATTTATGGACTTGATGAACCGCATTTTCCGGCCGTATCTTGATCTGTTCATCAAAGTGTTCATTGACGATATCTTGGTGTATTCTCGGAGTAGAGAGGAGCATGAGCAGCATCTGCGGATTACACTGCAGACCTTGAGGGAGCATCAGCTTTTCGCCAAATTTTGAAAGTGTGCTTTCTAGCTAGACAGCGTAGACTTCGTGGGGCACGTGATTACACGAGATGGTATATGTGTAGACCCGAGGAAGATCGAGGCAGTTCGGAGTTGGCCTAGACCCACGTCAGTGACGGAGGATCGCAGCTTTCCAGGGCTGGCAGGCTATTACAGGCGATTCGTGCAGGACTTCTCTCGCATTGCTACACCTTTGACCGGGTTGACCCGGAAGGGAGTTCGCTTCGATTGGACGGAGGAGTGTGAGCACAATTTCCAGCAGCTACGGGCTCTACTGACTACGACACCAGTGCTATCATTGCCTTCAGGATCAGGCGGATTTATGGTCTACTGTGACACTTCATGAGTGGGACTAGGGTGCGTTTTGATGCAGCATGACAGGGTGATCGCATATGCTTCGCGGCAATTAAAGAAACATGAACAGAATTACCCCACTCATGATCTGGAGATGGCTGCAGTGGTCTTTGCACTTAAGATCTGGCGACATTATCTGTATGGAGAGTCGTGCCAGATATTCACTGACCACAAGAGCTTAAAGTATATATGTCAGCAGCGAGACCTGAACCTTAGACAGTGCCGATTGATGGAGTTAGTGAAGGACTACGATTGTAAGATCTTGTATCACCCGGGCAGGACGAATGTAGTGGCGGATGCTTTGAGCAGGAGGCCCGGGGGTAGTCTATCTTGTTTGAGCGCAGTGCAGAGGCAGTCGTCGGCAGATTGGCAGATCTTATGCGACAGCAGGGTACAGTTCGAGTTTATGCCGATCAGAGGACAGATTGCGCTTGTTCATGCACGCCCACAGTTGCTTGACCGTATACATGAGGCACAGCACAGTGATGACCGCTGTTCAGAGATCAGGACACAGATGGGACAGGGCAGATTTTCCGAGTTCGTGATCGATGATTAGGGAATATTATGATTTGGGACTAGACTGTGCGTACCATATGCTGAGGGATTGCAGCGCGAGATTCTTGAGGAGGCACATCGATCGGTATATAGTGTTCATCCCGGTTCCACCAAGATTTACCATGACTTGAGAGGTGTTTACTGGTGGGACGGAATGAAGAGAGATATCGCAGATTTTGTGTCGAGATGCCTGACTTGTCAGCAAGTCAAGACGGAGCACAAGAGGCCCGCGGGAGAGCTACAGCCGTTACCTATTCCGGAGTGGAAAAGGGAACAGATATCTATGGACTTCATTGTGGGTCTACCCAGGACTAGTCGAGGGTATGACTCCATCTGGGAGATCGTGGATCGTTTGTCGAAAGCGGCTCACTTCCTACATGTGAAAACGACTTTCGGATTTGCTCAGTATGCCCATATTTACATTGATGAGATTGTACGACTGCACGGAGTTCCGACATGTATCGTGTCCGATAGAGGCACCCAGTTTACCAGCCGGTTATGGCAGAGGCTTCAGGAGGCTTTGGGCACTCGCTTGAGTTTCAGCACAGCATTCCATCCGCAGACCGACGGACAGTCAGAGCGGACTATTCAGACTCTCGAGGACATGCTCAGAGCATGCGTATTAGACTTCGGAGGTAGCTGGGATCATCATTTGCCCTCAGTAAAGTTCTCCTACAACAACAGCTACCAGGAGACCATTCAGATAGCACCGTTTAAGGCTCTTTATAGGAGGAGATGCAGATCGCCCACCTGTTGGATGGAGCTCAGTGAGAGCAGTATCTTAGGGCCGCAGATTGTGGACGAGACGACCGTGAAGATCCAGTTGATTCGCGATAGGGTGAGAGCAGCCCAGAGTAGGCAGAGGTCTTATGCGGACAGTCGTCCGCGCAGACTTGAGTTTTCTGTTGGTGATCATGTTTTCTTGAGGGTCTCCCCAATGAAAGGCGTGATGAGGTTTGGGAAGAAGGGGAAGCTTAGTCCCAGATATGTGGGCCCCTTTGAGATCCTCGAGCGTGTTGGTGCGGTTGCGTATCGATTAGCCCTTCCGCCCAGTTTTCCAGATGTGCACCCCGTATTTTACGTATCGATGCTCCGCAGATATCTTCATGATCCTTCGCATGCGATTCAGCACCCGACGATCCAGCTTGAGCGCGACCTTTCCTATGCAGAGCAGCCGGTGATGATTTTGAATCGACAAGTGAAGAAATTGAGGTCGAAAGAAATACTGTCCGTCAAGGTACTTTGGCATGGCCAGAGCGGCGAGGAGGTCACTTGGGAGACCGAGAGCGAGATGAGGAAGAGGTATCCCCATCTTTTTGAAGGTGCGTATAATTAGATTTTTTAATTCGGGGACCGAATTTCTTTAAGGGGGGTAGATTGTAACACTTTGAATTTCCGTTAGAATGTTTTTCATGATAATTAGTAATTGTACGTGTTATTATTTTGTATGTATAGGATTATTAGTGATTTTAGTCGTGTTAGCAAATTGGAAAATTTTCCTTTGTAGTGTACACTTACACACTTAGCCATTTTTGAGACCTAGGTTTAAAGTGTTAGCAAATTCTTTTGTTGCATGGTTGCTAACTTATCTCCACCATTTTAATCATATCAAAACCCTTTTTATAATTCAAATCCTAATAAAAAGAAAATGAAGCATGGTGTTAGGTAGAAATTTGACTTTTGACCCCCATTTCCCTTCTCTTCTCTCTCTCTTTCCCCATCTCAGAATTTTTGCAACTTTCCAGCAGAAAAACCTTGCCTTTCTTCATCTTTTCTTCTCCTTTTCATTTCCCTTTTAACCCCAAACAAAACCCTACACAAATCAACACTTTTCCTTCACAAAACCATGGAAAAAGGGGCTTTTTGGGGTGTTTGAAGGCAAATCTGCACACTTGGTGCAAAAGCTGAGACTTTTGGTGTTTTATAAGGTTTTTAGAAGGTATTAACTCATGTTAGCACTCCTTTTCCTTAAAATTGTTGTATTCTTTAGCAAAAATCTCATTTTGTGCATTTTTAGTGATATTAACGGATATTTGTGATTCACATGTTAGATTAGGGTTTTGTTAGTTTGGTTAGCTCTATTATGTGTTATTAGAACTATTTTAGGCCAGGTTTGTTTCAGTTTACACAGAAATACCATAAAGTTCCATTTTAGTGCAAAAGTGTGGATTTTGACTTGATTTAAGGCTCTGTAGGATCTGCTACTACCCGAGATGTTCCAGAGCAAAACTAGATATTACTGTAGCATGTATGCGGGGTATAGAGTGCACACACAAAACCTGGGAGCCCACCCCCCTACCCAGGCCGCCGGAATATTCATTTTGGCCGCAATTTGCGGCCAGATGGGTGAGTTGGGATTTGGGGTTTGGGCCACTGGTGTCTACTGCTATGTGGGTTATTTTGGTATATATAGTTTTATAATATCATTTCTGTATCAAAATCTGGCGGTGAATACCTATTTTCCCGTATTTTAATCTTCGCGACACGCGTGATAGTGTGTATGGGTTTTTGGTTTCTGCGTATCACGACGCGTCGGAGTGGCTTCAGGCGCGTAATCACACGTTTTAGCGTATCGCGCACACGCGCGCTTGGTTCACGACACGAGTTACTAGTTCGGCTTTAATGTCGTGCTTGTGTGACTTCAAGCTTATGTATGATATATTGTGAAATTCTAGGTTCGCAGGCGAGTACGGCGGACGCCGTGCAGAAGGGGAAACAAGTTGTTGGCTATACCTAGCGAGAGACTACGGTGAGTAGATTTAACATCTACGGGGATATCGCCCGCATGGCGTTCTACGTCAGGGCTGATAGAACCTTATAGCTACATTTACATACAGTGACTGTTCATGGCTACTATTTAGTGCATACTGCATTCCCTGCTATATGGATATAAACTAGAATTGATAGAACACCGCACCATTACTAACGGTTCATGTTGCACGAGCACTATCCTGCATGTTACACACAGACCGTTAGTAATTGCCATGACACTCACACTGTAGAATTTCCATCGGATCATTATGTTTTAGCTCATCTTTATGTGACTCGACATGATATTCATACTTGATGCATATATCACATCGGATCATTATGTTGTAGCTCATCTTTATGTGACTTGACATGATATTCATACTTGATGCATATATCACATCGGATCATTGTGTTGTAGCTCATCTTTATGTGACTTGACATGATATTCATACTTGATGCATATATCACATCGGATCATTATGTTGTAGCTCATCTTTATGTGACTTGACATGATATTCATCCTTGATGCATATATCACATCGGATCATTATGTTGTAGCTCATCTTTATGTGACTTGACATGATATTCATACTTGATGCATATATCACATCGGATCATTGTATAGTAGCTCATCTTTATATGACTTGACATGATATTCATACTTGATGCATATATCACATCAGATCATTGTGTTGTAGCTCACTTTATGTGACTTGACATGATATTCATACTTGATGCACATATCATATCGGATCATTGACTTGCATATTGGTTTGGATTATATGTGATTTCTGGATTTGGGAACCGTGGCTATTTCAAATATGTAATCATTTAAAAACCCGGTTCCCTAGATATGATATTTCGGTGCGTCCACCATGTGTTTCCTCGGTTCTAGAGTGATATATGTGAACCCGAATCGAGGAGCTGGTTGAGGCCGATTACGGGTACATGGTGGACCCGGTATGGTACCCCAGGGCGAGAACGGTTTCGCTGTGTAGTAGACGGTGAGCCTGGCAGAGGGACTACTACCTACCGGTGATTGGTTGGACGTGACAGTTATCCGGAGGATACTGATCAGAGTCGATAGATGGATGAGGGGTGATCCGTGCTGCCGGGGGCCCAGGGCCGATACCGCAGACGGAGCCCGTAGGCTCACCCGGACTGACGGGGCCTGATGGATGAGGATTTGTGTGTCGATGCTCGACACGAGTATTTATGATATTTGGATGCCGATGTTGGGCACTCGTGATTCTCAGAGATTTACAGGATTAGAGGGCCGATGAGAGTGCCGGCGCCTGAGCTATTTGGGGGATCTGGGTGCATTGATGGGCACCGATTATATATATTCCACGTTGACATTCCGTGTAGATGTTATATTGCCCATGCTCAGCGTTTATTATTGTACCTCATCCTGTTGTTATATTACCTGATAGAGCACTTGCATGATTATTGCACATATTGCTTATCACATATTGATATCATCTGTTGGCATATGATAGAGTAGCGTGGTACGTGCATGCTCGCGATTACCTTTATATGTTATCTCTATTCACGAGTTGGCAACTCACCCCCGTTGTGGCACAGTGTTTGTAGGTTGCCCTTTGGAGTAGTCGCGGCAGGCTGCGCTTTGCATATTTTGACACAGATACCCCCATAGTTGATGTACTAGCTCTTTTGCTGATAGGTGGGTTTTGTGCGGTATCTGTTTATCTTTCAGTTATGTACATTGTTGTATCTAGTATTCTCCATCTACCATGTATGTATTTGACTTAGCGACAGTGTGAGGACGATGATGTATATTATTTGTATTCTGGTGTCGAGCTCGTTGTGAGCCGACTGTACTTGCAGTTTATTCTATCTGTGATGTTCCCACTTATGGATATTGATCTTCGCTACGGTGTCGTATATTGTTATCTTGGTGAATGTTTACTTAGATTTCTTAACATGTTAGTAAGTGTTTTCATTTAAAACTTATAACACTCTATACTTTTACTGGTTTGATTTCTGGGTTTTCGGTTCACTTAGTCGCGTTACGCCTGTAGACGTTACGTGGTTAAGCGCCGGTCACGGGCCAAACTTTGGGTCGTGACACTTCCCCCTGCTTTTGCTCAATTCATATTAAACTTCAACATGCATAACATGGAGAAGTCACTACCTGAACATCTCAATATGTTGAGAAGTGCAGAGAGCACACTCAAGGATGTGAAAAACCGCGCTTTGATTGCTGGGCCATCTTCCTCTTCTCACCCAAAAGCCAAGGCCAAGGGAAAGATGAAGAAGAAACCCACCAAACTAAGATATGGAGTTAAAAAGGCAAAAGGCAGAGACAAGTCCAAGGCTTAGGAATCGTGGAAAGGGGAATGTTTTTATTGCCACAAATCGGGACATTGGAAGCGCAACTGTATTGAGTTTCTCGTTGATCTCAAGAAGACGAAGCATGGTGATGCTTCCGCTTCAGGTGTGTTTGTGACTGAAAACTGTTTTTCTATAAACTCTACTTCTTGGGTATTAGATACCTGTTCAGGTTCTCACATCTGCAATTCTATGCTGGGATTGAGAAATAGCAGAGTTTTGAAGATTGGTGATCATACTCTCCGTGTTGGAAATGGCTCTAATGTACATGCAGTTTCAGTGGGAGAGTATCACCTGGGGTTGCCATCGGGATGTATATTGGTTTTGAACCCGTGTTATTATGTACCTAGTAAGATTTTTAATATAATATCGGTTTATTTGTTGGACAATGAAGGATATCATTTTGTATTGCAGAATAATGTTATGAACATTAACCTGAATCAAGAGTTGGTTGGGTCTGGTACCTTGAATAATAAGATATACGTTCTAAATTAACACATAGTTTTCAACATACAACACACTACTAAAAGAAATTTTTTAGATATAAATGAAACTTTTCTTTGGCATTGTAGACTTGGTCATATTAACGAAACAAGACTAAACAAGCTTCATAAAGATGGATATTTGAATCCTTTTGAATATAAATCATATGCGACTTGTCAGTCCTGTATCAAAGGGAAAATGACCAAAACTCCGTTTACTGGATATGGAGAAAGTGCTACAGAGCTCTTGGGCCTCATACATAGTGATGTATGTGGGCCAATGTTTACACATGCGAGAGGCGGTTTTTCTTACTTCATAACTTTTACTGATGATTTCTCAAGATTCGGTCATGTGTTTTTAATAAAACAAAAGTCTGAAGCATTCGAGAAATTCAAGGAGTACAAACTTGAAGTAGAAAAACAAACCGGCTTCAGCATCAAGATAATTCGATAGGATCAAGGTGGAAAGTATCTTAGTACAGAGTTTTCAGACTTTCTAAATGAGAATGAGATTCTTTCTCAGCTCACTTCTCCTTACACACCACAACACAATGGTGTGTCAGAACGATGGAATCGGACCCTATTAGATATGGTACGTTATATGATGAGTGATGCTGAGTTACCTCTCTCTTTTTGGTTGAATGTGTAACGTTTTGAATATCGTTTCGGTGAAATTTCGGAAAATCGGTAAAATAAGAGAGTTTTCTGTAAAAAGTCAAAATATAAATATCATTATTATAAAATTAAATATACATATTCTAGCTATGTAATTACTAGTGTTTGGTGTTTATTGAGCCACTGGTAAAATTTCTAATTTTCTGAAAAATTTTCCGAAATTAATTATTTTAATATTATTTTAAGCCGTCACTAATACATTTAATTAGGGAAAATTACAAATTGGAATGGGTTGAAACAAATTTTGTGCATCATAACAAATTAAACAAATTTTAGCATGTTGTTTTTGAAATAAAATGAAGCTGTCAAACGGTTTTAGAAAATATCGAAGAAAAGGGCTTAAAAAGTGAAATTAGTGTAAATGGATATTGGGGTATAACATTTATCATTTTTCCCACACCCGCACTCACCTACACCCTCTCTCCCCTCTCTAAATTAGCAACCCCAAGTGCCCCTCTTTTTCCCCACTTGTTTTGCTAAAGAAAAGAAAAGAAAACAAAGGAAATTAATAAAGAAAAGAGTATGGGCTTTGACTTTGGGTTGACTTGACCTTATTTCCCCACCTCACTCTCTCTCCTCTCTTTCCCACACCATGTGGCCGAGCCCTTCCCTTCACAAATCAGCAGCAGCCCTTCCTAAATCCCCTCTCATTTCTCATCAAAAAAATTTACCAAAAATGCTTCAATTTCCATCAAAAATCAAGCTAACATCCAAATCAACCTCCTACCCATTTTTCCTTGGCTACTTTTGTTGGAGATGGTGCCCTCAGAGTCAATTATTGGATCACAGGCACGTGATTGCAATGATTGAGGGGGGACCTATCCCGGTAAGACAGTCTTACTCAAGATGATAGTATGCTATCGGGTTTTTCTTTATCATCGTGTACTTCTTTAGGTGACCTGACAGGTCGCTATTACACGTTGATAGAGCCCCTAGGATTCTTGCTTGACTGCCAGCAGTATGAGGGCGATCATATACGTGAGAGCTGGTAGTCTATAACCACATCCTTAAAAGGTCCCTAGTCGTGGGAGTTTCGAGACAGGGCATCGATACTCCAGAGTAGACTAGTGTATACAGTCGAGACCCCGACGAGGGACGGTGGCCGGTCTCACAAGCCACTGGTGTCTTTTGGTTCACCTAAGATGTATACAGGTGCTCATTGGGTTATAAGTACACCGGACAGGACTCGCCGGGAACATGCTAGTTGGTCTTATACCTGACGTCAGATAGCAGTTCCCTAGTGACATGTGTACAGGTTAGTTCATCAACCTGAGAATCGTCATTTGTCTCGTGTGAGTTCCCACTGTACTTTGATTACTACCCTACCACACTCAAAGGAGTCGTGCAAACAGGTTTTAGTTGGGTATAGTCCCGAGCCACATGGAGGCAGTGGGCGGATCTTCAGGGGTTCGTCTCTCCCGGTATTGGGGGTGAGGTCGCGCTGTGTCTAGGAGAGCCATTACACGAAGTCCTTGACCAAAGCAGGAGATTTACTGGTAAGTATTCCAATAGTATCTCAGGGTGTTCTGGGCTACACTCCGACACGACTTGTATCGCTTTTGGGGGTCTGACTTTTACCAACCCCCTAGGCCCTCCATGCGATGCTCATAGACGAACGGACCGGACTGTGCGGATATCGTCACTGACAGGCTCAGTAGGGTGTCAGGATGAGTTCGCTCACAGACGTCCCTTTTGGTCAATAGCTGGTAGCCCGTCACGTATGGCTAATACCTCCGACGTGCTAGTGGTTAAATCCACAGCCATAGTATTGACGAGTCTTTAGAGTCCCCCACATTCAGTTACACAAGTTTCGGGCGAAATGCTGTAGAGGCCGTATGGAGATATGGCAGGGTTCGATCAGATACGTGCGGTATTACACGGATCCGGATCGGACGGTTAGTATTAGAGGCCGTATGGATATATGGCAGGGTTCGATCAGATACGTGCGATATTGCACGGATCAGGATCGGATGGATAATACTAGCCGGCTTTGGTTTAAGCCGGATCCTAGTATAGTACAGTGTAGATTTTGTCTCATTGCATTTGTATTCGGTCGGAATACAGATGTGGGTGTGTATACACAGTATCGGGGTTTTCCTGTAATTTATTACGGGATCAGTTTTTTGGAGTTGCCAGTTTGCTTTCCGTTTCGGCCATATTTCTTTGTATCTTTCATTGGCAGAAGATTGGTGGAGAAGGGTTAATTTGCATTTGTGCAAATAAGAATTTGTGGAGGGTGTTCTTTGCATTTTGTTGCATCATGATGGTTTTCATGATGGGTGCAGCATCCATTGACTTGATTAATCCATCATTGCTTGATTTTGGAGTCATCATGTTTGATGAGTGATGTTTGAGTGAGTTTCTTGCTTTGTGATCATTGTGTTTTTCATCATCACATTTTCCCTCTCTCTTTTGGATTATTTTGTGGGGTAACCCCATTTTTGATGCCCTGCCAATTTTCATTCTCTCCTCTCTCCATTTTTGAGCATGGCCAGCCAAGTTAGAAAGAGGGGGCTGTCCAAAATGGTTGTGGGGTTTTTGCACTCTTTTTGGTTTGACAAAATCCCACAAGTTTCATCTCCATTAGGATATATCATTCCTCCACCAAAAGGCAACTCCATACAAACCCCAAATGAGACATATGGCACTACACTATCCTACAGCAAACCTTGGGCACGTCGACTCGCCAACTTCGTGCCCGAGTTGCCTCGGTCCAGAGGTGGGAGCCCGTAAAAGAAGCGGGCGACGTGGTGCCCTTCCGGCGACGTGGTGGAGATCGGAGATTCCGCGGGGAGATCGGGACGACAACGAGAAGACCGAAGGACACGGATCGCTCGGTATATCTCTCTACCCCCTCTCTAGATAGCTAGGACTAGTTTAATAGCAAGATCCGGGTTTATAGTGCGCGGTGGTGCCGGTTTGAAAAGTTAAAGTTAAGCATCGCTTCCGCATTCCGGCGTCGGATTGACGGCCGGGGCGCCGCCGTGTATTTACAGTGGTATCAGAGCCTCGCCATTAACATAGTCTAGCTTTGTCTAATGTGTTTTACATTTCCGATCGAACAAATTTCCCAAAACCGCATTTTCATGTACAATCAGTTTCTGTCGAAATTTTTTTGTCTAAAAAATTTTTTCAGGGTGTTGCAGAATGATGTGCAGAGAATCCTAAGGACACTGTAAAATTTTGGTGACATGATCTCTCCATATGACTGCGGAACCGCGGACGTAACCTCTCTTTGGCCGCGGTTCCGCCGCAGGAATTTAGCTTCACTTCACCATTTTTTTGCAGTGGGCTTTTGGGCTGAAAATAGGGGTTTTGGTATACTTTGTTTGGGCCCAGAATTTCTGTGAGTGCTACAGTATTGCTTGGGGGCCCACTTGGTAAAATTTAATCGATCGGATATTTTAAACACATTTGTTCACAGTATTTACATTTTATCTGCGACCGTGAATGTCACTTGATCGGTAAATCCTGTTTAACTGCTATAGCCCGGTTAGACGGATTTGCGAACGTGACATTCACGTTGTTGTTCTGTCTATTGCTGTGATGTTGCGGATTGGTCTGGGGATAGCCTGGATGCAATGTTAGTACAGTTTTTGTTGTATTATGTACATTTGATATTGCGGGGCGAGCGTCCGACATGTGGACTGCCGTCACTGCCTGTTTGTATTATTATTTTGGGGTACGACCAGGTTGCGGTCGATGTACCCGTTGTATGTATATTTTTCTTTCTGTACTAGGATTACCCCGCGGAGTGGTGCACGGATAGCCGGGTTCTAGAGGGCAACGAGCCCGCATCTCATGGCATTGAGACGGAGGGGGCTTCACTCTAGAATTGGCGGGCTATTCGCCGCACTCGTAGGGGGTACAAGTTGACCCAGGAGGGGTGCCCAAGTTACCGGATTCCGTGAAGTGCCGGGTGGTCCATTCACGTTGCTGAAGGGGGCTGCCTCGCTTCAGGTTTTGGCGGGTAACTTACCGCGCCCGTAGGGGTCTAGGATTTCATTGCACAGGCTATCCACACGACCAGGGGAACGTCGGGTTTCAGTAGTGGCTCTGTGAAACCCGGGGATCCCAGATATCTGTATTGTTCTGTGATGCTGTACATTTCTGTGATGTTGCATTTTTATCACGCCTTGAGCGAAATATTATATATTGATATATATACTAGTAGATGTTGTATATGTTTTGCATCCGCGCTAGTCCAGTCCCCGCTCTGTCGTTAGTTAGCTAACCTAACGGGTAATGACGGGACCCAGTGGCCAATGCGGATGGCATATACGTACATCATTATATTTTGTTCTTTGTGGTGAGATCAATTGATGGGACTGCGTTGATTCGGATCAATGCAAGTTAAAACAAACCTATTCTGATGTTGTTGGAACACTTTTCAAAAAGCTGTTATTGCAAGGACGTTCTCTTTTGTTTTACATCGTGGAATTTAGTTGGAATATCCTACTCCTCAGTCGACGAGGCAAGGGCCGAGATCCCTACACCGGGAGTGACCTCTTGGACAAAAAGTATGCGTCAGGGCAATAACTTCACTATAGTCGTTTACTTTTGCTTTGCATCGTGGTATTCAGTTGGAATATCCTGCACCTCATTCTACGGGGAAAGAGCCGAGATCCGTTCACCGGGAGTGACCTCTTTAGCAAAGGTTTTCGTCACTATATTTTCATAAAAGCTATCCAGTTCCTTCAACGATATCAAGTTCATTACGTTAAAGGTTTTCGCCAGAAACCATTCATAGCCCTCCGTCGTTTCAGACGGGTAGCATGTAGTATTCATGCTATGTTTGTTGACCTTCGTCAAGGCATAGTGAATGGTAGCTGCTTGTTACCTTTCTGCTGCATAGATAGATGCGTTGGTTTGGGACAGTCGTATAGCCTTGTTGACCTTCGTCAAGGGCTTGTACGGGTGGGTTCAAATTAACCTGGACAATAACGGGTAGAACTTAAGATGTGACTTATGATTTGTTGACCTTCGTCAAGGTCATAAGAGCATGGGGAAGAAATCTTATCGGGAGTTTCTAAAGAAACTGAAACTTGCCAGATATGCGCATACCTTCTGGAGTGTGATGACGTGAGCGGATTCCGTCACGTTATCATGCGATGATAGTTGGATCCCGATTCCCACTGATGAGTTGGTTTACTCCTCGGGTGATCCCGACTAATTCTTCTTTCAGGTTTGGAGGAGAATTTGAGGTTACAGTGGGTGGTTTCCAGATTAGATAAATTGGTAACCATTCTGATATAGGTTAGAGTGCACACTGAGTGTTTCTTTTCTCTCTCTCTTTGGCAGCGACCATTGACCCGACCCTTAGACTATGGCTCAGTGACCAAATTGACCGAACCTTCTTAAACACTGGCTTTTGGATTGTCAGAGTTGCAAACCTCATTGCCACTCCTACTTTTACCCTTTTCTCCAGGACACCCCGTATTACTACGAACGTCCACTTCCATTGGATAAAACAATCGTATGGTTATATACGAACTCGAAGGAATTTATTCGAGGATGGTTTCCGGTTCTGGAGAAAACGAATAGGACTATTCAGTTGTCTTTTCCTTTTACCTTCTCTCAGGTTACGAGTGCTCCTTAGTTTAGGAGATAGTACACCTATTACGCAAATTGGATAGTCTTCTTCCAAACCTTAGGCTGGTGCCGAACAGTGGGGAATGAAGAAAACCAATTAGCATAACGATGGTGTGCAGAAGGTAATAAGTTAAGACAAAGCAAGGGATTAGTAAGAGGGCAAAGTAAATTGCGACTGATATTCACGACCAAACCAAGTATTTCTTCGCCAATCATAAATCACCTTTGTATTTCTCCAGAACACTCCGTATCACTACGAAAATCCACAGTTTATTGGATACTCCATCGTATGGTTATATACGAACTCGAATGGAACTTGTTCCAGTTCGGGGATGGATTCTGGTCCAGCGGAAATAGGAATAAGGTTTATTCGGTTGTCTTTTATCTTTACCTTCTCTCGCATTGCGAGTGCTCCTAGGATTAGGACAGTACACCCATTATGCTTATTGGATAGTCTTCTTCCAAACCATAGGCTGGTGCCGAATGGTAGGGAAGGAAGAAAACCATTTGGCCTAAAGGGGTGTGCAGAAGATAATGACTAAAGACATAGAAAGGGATTTGGAAAGATAGCAAAGAATCACACGGTTACAGTTGTGAATATGGATAATGGAAGAGGCATTACTAGGAATACCGGGATACCCCAACCCCATCGAAACATTTCAATGTTTCAGTTTCACTGTGTACTGTTAAAGGAAAACTGATTTCCTGATTAGATACTTACTCCATGGTATGTATTTACCAGGTATGATTCTCACATCTGTAAGGTTTTATAGATGATGAATGGGAGTAAGTTATTGGGAATTGGGTGATCATCCTCATTATATCGGGATTCGTTTTAATCGGTGATATTTGAGGAAATCACTAGGGATGTTTGCCGGTCGGCAAATATTTTGGTTTTGAATATCCGTTGTTATGCACCAATTTCAAATTGATATATCTGTAAGTCTATTTTTATAAAGTGAGATATATCTTCTTGAAATTATGTCTGTGACATTTACCTATATCAGTGAATGGTTGGGTAAGGAGCATTAAACAGCGGTGTAATTCTTCTTAACCATAAGTACAGTTTTCAACCTACAACACACAGAGATTGAGTTATCAGACTCAAGGGACTTATACAGAGTATTTTATGTTGTCCAGGGTCCATCAGGACAGAGGGGTAGGTCCTCGTACTATATTCGGTTTACATATGACTTCTCTAGTTTTTAGACAGGTGTTTCGTG
Organism: Agapanthus africanus; assembly: GCA_030015575.1. Taxonomy (NCBI): domain Eukaryota; kingdom Viridiplantae; phylum Streptophyta; class Magnoliopsida; order Asparagales; family Amaryllidaceae; genus Agapanthus; species Agapanthus africanus. Next base: position 358,152,862 of record JASDDO010000026.1, read on the forward strand.
GAAACACAGGGTCCGAATTTTGAGAAGTTATAGGTATTTGAATAAAGTAAGAAAACCAGGTATTGCAAGTATCGGGATTCTTCAAAGTGATCGAAGATGTAGATACTTGAGTATGGTATTCAGTTGATAGTAGTGATTAAGAGAACTTGCTTCTCTTTCAGGTTACTCATAAGTGGAAGCATTCCTAAGTTGAGTAACGCTGATCGGCCTCTTTCCATTTAGTTGACATGCACTGGAGACAGTTGCATGATTTGAATCTGGTTCAATTAAATCAGTGCCTCTGTTTCTGTATTGGATATAGAACAGTTCATATCTTAACGATGTTAAGGTACGGGGAGTTGTCCGGCTTATGCTTAAAACCAGACTCCGGACTGCTCAAGGCACGTTTCTGTAATGGCTGTTTGTGGGTTGACCCAGGCTATGACGAGGGTTGACTTTCTACCATCTGGAAGATCAATAGTGATATTGTTCTAGACTCGCCACAGCTTTATTAAAAATGGATTTTTTCAGAAAACAGTAGTGGGGGTATGGTAGAACTGGAAGTGATTCCACAACCACAAACGATTACTGAAGATTTCATAGGAACCTAAAGATTCAATCTGGCTTGACATTCCATTGGACACTCCGCAGATAAGGTGGGTAACCTCAGGCACCCGAGAGGTACTCCGGTAGCCTCAAGGACGGTGACAGGGAGGTTCTTGTTTACCCAGACTTGCCATTGTTCTTGTTCCATGCTGCGAGACCCGGCAGGAGGATGAGTATAGCGTCGTTTTGAACTGATTTCAGAAGTGTACGTCTATATGACTCTGCCAGAGGGTTGTCGTAGTCAGTGGGAGCATCGGAAGCATTGGTGGACAGGTGGCTTATGTCTATTTATAGACTAAAGCAGATATAGCGGAGATAGATCATCTATTTCTGATGTGACAGTCATAGGTTTGACTTCATCAGAATAAGGGATGGATCTGTTGAGAAGGTGGTAGGGTGTGATGTCCTGGTATTTGGATGACATGCACAGAGTATGAAGTGATATTCCTATAATACGATCGGTTATACTTTGGTCGTCACACAGTGGTTTCTCCACATGGGACTTGGACATTATATCAGACATACTGGTTACTAGATCTATGGTTTTAGATCTAGATTTGGGTGGTTTCACAATTAACGGTACTTAGACAGCATTCTAAGAGTATTTAGAATGGACGACTCCTGGCACGGTAGTGAACCTGCAGGTGATGGTGTCACCCTCTCTAATGGTGTCTTACAGACTAAAGAGGAGAGGGATGTGCATGAATGGCAGATCACTTGCTTAGGCAATTGAGTCAATCGTGAGATGTCAAGTACCACACCAGATGTTGTTCTTGCACTAGATGCAATAAGTTGACATTGATCCTATCCTAGAGAAACAGTCGGAAGCAGTTTTAGAACATAAGTGGATGTTTTAGGGATATGATAACGACAGCCTCATTCGGGAGACAGTTATCATTCCAGGCTTCCAAGGTGACCTGGACGACAAGGAGGTTATCAGAGTTATAGTTTTCCTTCTGACGAGGGGCAGTATTTTGGACAGGTGGTCCAAGGCAATACCGAGGGAGGCATGGCGCAGGATACTGATTAAGTTCAGTTGACGATACAGTCTAAGAAGTTTGGATTTGGAGTTCATTTATGAACTAGGTCCCATCAGACATCCAGACACATTCTAATACAGGTATTGCTCATTTCGGGATATGGCTTTCAAAGAGAGACATAGAAAGAAACATCAAAGCGGATCCACTCGCTAAGGCTATTCCTCGAATGCAATAGTTTTGCAAACGGGATTTGTGAGACTGACTAGTAGAGGAGTTGGGTGTTCGGTATCACACGGGCTCTGAGTATGAGACATCGCAATAATTAGCCTTGAGTACAAGTGGGAGATTGTTGGAGATGGTGCCCTCAGAGTCAATTATTGGATCACAGGCACGTGATTGCAATGATTGAGGGAAGACCTATCCCGGTAGGACAGTCTTACTCAAGAAGATAGTATGCTATCTGGTTTATCTTTATGATCGTGTACTGCTTTAGGTGACCTGACAGGTCGCTATTACACGTTGATAGAGCCCCTAGGATTCTTTCTTGACTGCCAGCAGTATGAGGGCGATCATATACATGAGAGCTGGTAGTCTATAAGCACATCCTTAAAAGTTCCCAAATAGTGGGAGTTTCGAGACAGGGCATCGATACTCCAGAGTAGACTAGTGTATACAGTCGAGATCCCGACGAGGGGCGGTGGCCGGCCTCAAAAGCCACTGGTGTTTGTTGGTTCACCTAAGATGTATACAGGTGCTCATTGGGTTATGAGTACACCAGACAGGACTCGCTGGGAACATGCTAGTTGGTCTTATACCTGACGTCAGATAGCAGCTCCCTGGTGACATGTGTACAGGTTAGTTCATCGACCTGAGGATCTTCATTTGTCTCGTGTGAGTTCCCACTGTACTTTGATTACTACCCTACCACGCTCAAGGGAGATGTGCAAACAGGTTTTATTTAGGTACAGTCCCGAGCCACATGGAGGCAGTGAGCGGATCTTCAGGGGATCGCCTCTCCCGGTATTGGGGGTGAGGTCACGCTGTGTCTAGGAGAGCCATTACACGAAGTCCTTGGCCAAGGCAGGAGATTTACTGGTAGGTATTCCAGTAGTATCTCATGGTGTTCTGGGCTACACTCCGACACGACTTGTACCGCTTTTGGGGGTCTGACTTTTACCAACCCCCTAGGCGCGCCATGTGATGCTCATAGACGAACGGACCGGACTGTGCGGATATTGTCACTAACAGGCTCAGTAGGGTGTCAGGATGAGTTCGCTCACAGACGTCCTTTTTGGTCAATAGCTGGTAGCCCGTCACGTATGGCTAATACCTTTGACGTGCTAGTAGTTAAATCCACAGCCATAGTATTGACGAGTCTTTAGAGTCCCCTACATTCAGTTACTCAAGTTTCGGGCGAAACGCTGTAGAGGCCGTATGGAGATATGGCAGGGTTCGATCAGATACGTGCGGTATTGCACGGATCAGGATCGGACAGTTAGTACTAGAGGCCGTATGGATATATGGCAGGGTTCGATCAAATACGTGCGGTATTGCACGGATCAGGATCGGACGGATAATACTAGCCGGCTTTGGTTTAAGCCGGATCCTAGTATAGTACAGTGTAGATTCTGCCTCATTGCCTTTGTATTCGGTCGGAATACAGATGTGGGTGTGTATACACAGTATCGGGGTTTTCCTGTAATTTATTACGGGATCAGTTTTTTGGAGTTGCCAGTTTGCTTTCCGTTTTGGCTATATTTCTTTGTATCTTTCATTGGCCGAAGATTGGTGGAGGATGGCTTATTTGCATTTGTGCAAATAAGCATTTGTGGAGGGTGTTCTTTGCATTTTGTTGCATCATGATGGTTTTCATGATGGGTACACTATCCATTGACTTGATTAATCCATCATTGCTTGACTTTTGGAGTCATCATGTATGATGAGTGATGTTTGAGTGAGGTTCTTGCTTTGTGATCATTGTGTTTTTCATCATCACATTTTCCCTCTTACTCTTGGATTATTTTGTGGGGTAACCCCATTTTTGATGCCCTCCCAATTTTCATTCTCCTCTCTCCATTTTTTAGCATGGCCGGCCAAGTTAGAAAGGGGGGGCTGTCCAAAATGGTTGTGGCGTTTTTGCACTCTTTTTGGTTTGACAAAATCCCACAAGTTCCATCTCCATTAGGATATATCATTCCTCCACCAAAAGGCAACTCCATACAAACCCCAAATGAGACATATGGCACTACACTATCCTACAGCAAACCTTGGGCATGTCGACTCGCCAACTTCGTGCCTGAGTTGCCTCGGTCCAGAGGTGGGAGCCCGTAAAAGAAGCAGGCGACGTGGTGCCCTTCCGGCGACGTGGTGGAGATCGGAGATTCCGCGGGGAGATCGGGACGACGATGAGAAGACCGAAGGACACGGATCGCTCGGTATATCTCTCTATCCCCTCTCTAGATAGCTAGGACTAGTTTAATGGAACGATCCGGGTTTATAGTGCGCGGTGCTGCCGGTTTGAAAAGTTAAAGTTTAGCATCGCTTCCGCATTCCGGCGTCGGATTGACGGCCGGGGCGCCGCCTTGCACTTACAACTTTTGCATGGATCTAGGAATCAAGATTTCAATTTGGGAGGCTAAGTGTGCTTGAGAGATCTTCAAATTAATTGGGTATAATTCTAACCTTTTTGCTTAATTTGTTGTTAATTGCTTTAAGATAGCTTAATTAAGTGTTTAATTAGGTTTTAATTGGTTCTAATTGCATGTTTTAAAATTTCAAGAGAGGGGTTTGAATTCAAATTAGGGTTTTGTGTTTTGAGATAATGGTTGTGTGATGTATTTGACATATTAATGTTATGCTAAATCAAATCTAGTTGCTAGTTTGCTTTTTTGTTAATTTAAATTTGTGATAATTATATAAATTGCAAACTAAGTTTCAAAAATATATATATATTGGTGAGATAAAATTCTAATTAGGGTTTCATGACATTATTAACATTATAAATTGTGGTTTGAAACTTTAGTATATGAAAAACCAAGCTTAATTGTAAAATTGTGAATTTTACATTAAAAAGAGTTAAAATCGGTATTTTTGCAAACTAGGAATTTGGAATTTATACAAATCGATGAGATTAATTTATGAAAGTGATTAGTATGACCTAATTATGTTATTTAATGAGCATTTTGGCCATTTGAATCGTTAAAATTTGTATATTGGTTAAAACATCAAGTTTTGAACCTAAATGGGAATTTGTGCTAACTAGGTTTTTGGAAAATAAAACGATTGGTTTAATTTTATGGTTTTGACGAATTAAACCCTATTTCTTATACGGTTAGTGAATTTTGAAACCATGATTGGTACGTTTGGTGTTTTTCTTGATCAATCGACGTTTGTACGCCGATGTCGAGGGTTTCTGGGTTGATTTGTGAAAGCAAACCATAGGTTTTGACCTATGTGGGATTCGTGTGTCATTTTGGTCATGAGTTGAATTTTAGTGCGATACGGTGCGTTATTATATGTAGGTACCCCATGCGGACTTCGAGGAGACAAGCAAGCGCGTGGCGACGTCGGCACCGCCGAGCGAAGATCAGGTGAGTAGATTTATATCTACGGGGAGAAGTCGGGTGGATGGCGTATAGCACCCCCGCAAAATTATGAGGAATGAGGTAATGCGGTAACAATATACTTTTATATGTTAATAGGAGATATGAACACCGAATAAGAGAAGCCTTAGGAGCTTATAGGTTTAAGGTTAGCGAAAATTGAAGAAAGGACATTAGCGGATTTCTTAGTCACGAAACCTAGAGTAAGGATTTGCATACACGCACACATATACACTTGCATATATCATCTTCTTGTGCGTATATGTGAATGTGTATATATGTATATACGCATGGCTATGGGACTATGTATATGTGCATTCATATACACATGCATGAATGTTGAGGATATTGTATGATATTTGGAGATGAGTCGATGAGATTGGGCTGGAGGCCGTGAGATCGGCAATGTGATGTGATCCGTATTTGAGATACGACATGATATTTTAGCGGGTTCTTTAGGCGTGGTGTTTTCATACACCCGCATGCATTTCATGGATGGTATCAGTATTGTACTAGACGTAGATCAGTACCCCGATCATGATATTTGATAACGAGGATACCAGATGATTAATGTGATAGATGTGACATTTGACCTGTACCTAGATTTGGGAGGCCGTACGACGGATTTACCCTACGAGCTATATATTGACGATAGATCCGCACTCTTGATTCGAGGATGTCATATGATATGTTGTATCATACATGATATTATTGAGGCGGGATCACCGACTAATATACATGTGTATATATACATTTATATACATGTGTGTGTGTGTGTGTGTGTGTATATCGACTCAGATGTAGGTGGTTTCCGTACCCCTTTTGATTAGTTGTTAGTTAGACCTTTAGTTTACCTAGCAGATGTCAGACTGGACCCGAGTCATACCTATTTCCAAAACTGACGAATCGTGTGAATTTTAAAGACATGCCAAGGGATACTGCGGATATTCTAAAAGACGTATCTTTTCTTAAAAACACCGCAGTCCTTATTTTCAAACACCACGATTCGTACTATTTCAAACGGCAAAACAGTATAATACATGTATAGTAAGGTAGATTCCTTGTTGTTACGTTATTATTCATGTTCCGCATATTAGTGTTGTATTTACTATTCATTTTCCATATTTTGTTGTTATCGCCTCATTGCATGCCATTGTGTACGTAGTAATTATAAAACCATGCTGTTAGGACACCAGCACCATTACCGATGACGTGTATGCTCCACGTACACTCGCTTGCCGGCTCACACACATCTTCATCGGTAATTGCCATGTCACGTACACTTTAGAAAATACCTTTCCATTGACATCGCTTGATAACTGATAGTCGCAATATGTTATAGCTTCCATATTCTAGTTTAAATATTGCATTCATTGTATGATATTAGGTGCATTCATATATTTATTGGTTATGCAGTATTATTGAGATTTATTCCCGTATTCACAGTTTATTGGTATCATGATTTTGATGATTTCGGATTTACATGAGATTTCTGGATTTGGGGGAAAACCGCAAGAATTTAATAAAAGCTTAGTATCATCATTTTAAAAATGCAAATTGCGGTTTTCTCATGATGTATGAGTCATCCACCATGAGTTTACATGATTGCTGTTGGATTTCGAGACCCGATTCGAGGAGTTGGATGAACCGTCTCGGGTACATGGTGGGCCCGGTATGGTACCCGGGGCAAGAAGCTCGAGTTTGTATTCGATGAGCCTGGCAGGGGAGCACTACCTACCGGTGATATTATTTGGACTTGTCGGTTATCCGGAGGATACCGGCCGGAGTCATGAGATGGGTTATAGGCTGATCCGTTCTGCCGGAGCCCGCGGGCCGATCCCGGAGATGATACGGAAGCCTGAGATATTGATATTGAGATTTGAGATTTGAGATTTGAGATATTGAGATTTGATACTGAGACTTATGTTTTTGTGTCGATGCTTGACACGGATTTCTCTGTTGCATTCATTGATGATACGTGATTGACATACATATAGAAATCACATTGATTAAAGAAAACAGTTGTCTCGCTCATGATATATTCGGTTTCCATTCGTAATGCATTCATACATCATATATCTGATATGTTGCTATCTGGGGAACGGACACGAGCAGGTAGTATTACACTATACATGGCTGGACCAGGATTTTTATTTGAGGATATTACCTGATATGACCTAGGATAGCGTTATGCATGCGATTTCTGCTCGTAGATGTTTTCTACTCACGAGTTGGCAACTCACCCCCTGTTGTGCCACAGTTCCTTGCAGGTTTTGCTGTGCAAGTTCTTTGCGGCTTTGCTGGCACACTGTTCTTTCCGGGTGATTGCTTTGGCAGGTGGGTTCTTTTCATCAGGACCACCATTGTTTTATTATTATTTCAGTTGTATCTAGAAACTCCATCAACCAGATTGTATATTTGAGAGAGTTAGAAGACCAGTTTGTTATTCTTTCGACCTTAGAGTCGCGCGTTGTATTATTATGTTTTTCATGTTGTTTTGAGTTTCTTTTGAGTTTGATCCTCGACCTTGGCGTTGTATATTATATTGCTTGCGTGGTTGTGACCGTCGATTGACGAAGAGCTAGCTCCCGCTTGGGGATGCTTTTTTATTGATTTCGTATACTATTCATGTTGTATCCCGTTTGGGGCCCTGTATTTACAAAGGAGACTCTGCCGAAATTTTCAGAAAATACTAGATGTTTTTAAAAACGCATAATTCGGCTTATGCTATTAAAACTACTTGCTTTAAGTTGGTTTTTCCTTTCGCTCTACTATAGGGTTTCTAGGCATGCTCACAAGGTTCTATGAGGCATCAACCATGCCCGATTAAAAATTTAGCCGTGCCGAACAACCCGAAGCCGGATCTTTAAACTAGAGATTAGGCGAAAACAAGTACGTTAAACAGTTTAACACTAAGTGAGAGAGATTACAACCTTTTGTAGATCTGGTCCTTCACTTCTAAAGCTCCATGTTGAAGTCCCTTCGCTGCGATCATCGTGTTCCGGACTCTCGAGAAGTTACACGAAGAGAAAGATGCAGTCTTGCTTCCGATCTTCGATACAAAGATGATCTACCTTGAAGTTTCGTTAACACAAGCTAACACTCATAATATGAAATGAAACACCCTCATCTAAATGGAAAGGATAAATGTGGATGATGAAGTGGGATTATTGCTCTCATTTGTTTTCTTATTCTCACTCATATTCATCACTTTGGAAAAACCTAGAAATGCTTTTCCATGAAAAGAAGAAGGAAGAAGAAGAAGAATGAATAATGAATTGTTAAACCTTTTGTGATGAATAATGCAAAGGAGATAATGATGAATAATGCAACCATAGTTTATTAAACCTTTGTAGAGAATTAACGAAGGCTAGGGTTTGGGTTAGGTTAAGAATGAGTCACTTGAAAATATCTTGCACAAAAGAAAAAGAAAAACCTTCTAGAATCGACTAGAAGTCTTAACCCTAATCCAAACCCTAATCATGTTTAAACTCCACAAAACATGTTGCATTAGTTATCATATCATGTTACAATATTATATATCACATATATAATATTTATCGTAACAAAATAAAATAATACAATTAACATATATCGCATATATATCAATGTATTACCCGAGTGAGAAAAAGAATCTTTTAGTGAGATAATATTAGTTAATGTAATTTAATATATCATATATATTATTATATATTAAATTATCGAATCAACACTTGATCCGACAATCCGGCTATATCGCATATAACCGACTAATATTTATCCGTACCGATTCATCGAATCAACGCTTTGATCCGATGACCCGGCTGATATCATATATCGCGAGAAAAGAATACGGTATCTCATATCGTATTATCCTCGGTCCCGCACATATCTCATATGTGCTCCTACTCCATTTTGCCTGAGCCAAGAAACCTCTGTGTAGGACTCTAAAGAATCGTCAATACGCCGGCAGTGGATGATGATCATATCAAACACCTACAAACTGCAAGCGGTCAGCTAAACATAACAGCTATGCAGGTATTGAGAGCTCAGAAGATCAACAAGCAAGCCTGTACATTCTCCTGTGAATCCAAACTGTAAAACTCCCGTACAGTCCGGTCTTGTCGTCTGATATGTCGCATATCTCGCCTAAGGGTGGTAAACGTCAGACCCCAGAAGCTCGATAAGTCGTGTCGATATGAGGTCTATAACAGTTCGAGAAACTACTGATAACACTTACCAGTAAATCTCAGCAACCGTGGCGAGGGATTTCCGGTTATAGCCAATCGAACACAGCACAACATCAACTCCCTATACCGGAAGAGACGAATCCCCTCCTATCGCTCATTGCCTCCATGTGATTCGGGACTGTACCCAAAAGCCACATTTTTGCACGCCCTCTTGGACGTGGTATGATGGAAATCAGAGCACAGTGGGAATCACACAAGACTCTATGACGATCTTAGGTCAACAGACTACTCTGTACCAGTGTCACCGGAGAACTTCCATCTAACTTGAGGTATAATACCATCTGGGAGTTCTCGGCGAGTCCGTCCAGTATACCCAGTCTCCACTGAGCACCCGTACACCATCCTTGATGTCAAACACCGATAGATATGGGATCATCCATCGCCGATCATATGGGTCAAGATGCGTAAACGCTAGTCTACTCTGGTCTATCGATGCCCTGTCTCGATACACCCTCGACTAGGAACAGTTATAGGATGTACTCGTCGACTACCGTGGCCCCACTAGTATGATCTCATCATAGTCCCAGTAGTCGAGTACATATCCTAAGGGCTTTAACAACATGTAATATAGAGACAATCAGAGTACATGTTAAGATAAAGTACAACCAGATAGCATACTATCATGTCGAGCAAGAAAGTCCTCCCTATATATATCCAAGCATCCATCACAATATACATCGTATGTACAGTAATGGCCTCTAGGGCATACATATAACTAACAATATCCCACTTGCACTAGGGCCATCTGTTGTGGTATCACATACCCAACAATTAACTGCGGTTGAAGTATCTCATACTCAACCATCCCATAAAAGTCTCTACTGGGAAAAAGGCCTTTGTGAGTGGATCCGCGCTGTTGTCCTCTGTGTCTACTCTCCTAACCTCGATCTCCCTGGAGATCAACCATCTCCATGATCAGGTGATACTGCCTAAGAATTATATCTGGATTTCTGATGGGACGGAAGTTCCTTAGCTAAAGCTACAACTCCATTGTCACACAATGGTAGGAACAAAGTTCATCTTATGAACTTATATCTATCCAGACTGCCTCTTTGGTAGCATCTTTGGTAACGATGTATCTTGCCTTTAATTGTCTAGTATGTCACGGTATCTAGCTTGGAACTCTTCCAACATACCGTCCCTCCACTGAGGGTAAAGACAATTCCTGCGACTGACATTCAGTCGTCCTTATCACCATAGAACCATTCCAGTGATTCTCCCCAGGATCGATTGATACCATCTCACTACAACTAGTGAGTATCCTAACATCCAATTAGATCTATCTCATAGATCCAAAAACCCAGGATTTAGGAGGTATCACTTTGATCCTATATGGAGAATCTTTGTGATAAGCGGAGATTAACCGAGCGTAGGATAGGAAACTCCTTCCCTATCAAGAGTATGTCATCCACGTACTCTACGAGGATCACCACCATACTCCCTACTACCTTTTTGTATATACAAGGTTCATCTACCATTTTGATGAAGTCAAACTCTTTGACTACCACATCAAAACAGATGTTCCAACTCCGTGATCCCTGTTTTATCATATAAAACATCTTGCACACGTTTCCGCTGCTCCCACTGTCTACGAAGCCCTCTGGCTGTGTACTTATAGACGCTCTTTTCTAAAACATCATTTAGAAAAGCAGTCATGACACCCAACCACCAGATATCGTAGTCATGGTATGTAGCCGTGGCAAGTAGGATCTGGATGGACATAAGCATAGCTTTGAAAGTCTCAACTTTTCCATGTACACCAAGTAATCTTCTCAAGATATGCTCGCTCCTGATGGGAATTTAACCCTTCAGATAAAGCAACCAAAGTCCATACTTTGTTGGTGTATAAGGATTCAATCTCAGATCGATAAGCATCCAGCCATTCTTACAGAGTCTCACTCCTGATGGCCAGCTCGAAACTAGTTGGGTCATCAACTCATGATGCAATCCTCACTCCCACTGTCATAGAGAAACCAAAGTATCTCTTAGGTGGGTGAGAAACCCTGCTAGATCGGCGGAGAGTCTGAGGTTCGTTGGAAACTATTGAATCCTTTGGTTCTACCAAATCATCAGCTGCAGTTTGTATAGCTGGAACCATTCCAGTTCTACATAACAGACCTTGCCTCGAGCTTGTCCGGATTTTGCTTTTATACATAGGCCGGACAACCCAAATCTTAACAAACTTAAGATATGGGCTCTTCTCTTTCCATATCACATATGAAGTGGTAGGCAACTGATTTGATTTGAACCCTATTCAATAGGTATGCTGCTTCTCAAGTGCATAACTCCCAAAAGGAAATAGGAAACTCTGTAGTACTCATCATAGAGCACACCATATCAAATAGGGTGCTATAGCTCTGCCCCGATACACCGACGTGCTATGGTGTATACGGAGTAGTAATGCAGAGAGAGAATCTCATCCTCCTTTAGAATAGTCCAGGAATTCCGTACTCCTTGATCTCATCAAAGGACATAATACTTATACCCGTTGTTGGTTCTCTACTTCTAACCTATATTCTGTGAATATCTCAAAAGCTTCGGACTTGTGTTTCAACAGGAACATATGTCTGAATCTTGAGAGATCATCAGAGAATGTAATGAAGTACAAAGAACCGGTCTTGGCATGTGTAGACAGGGGACTTTCATACATCAGCATGTATCAATCCCAAGAGTTCACTAACTCTTTCTCTGTTTGCAATAAACAGAGCTGTGGTCATCTTATCTCTATGACATGACCAGCAAGTTTCACAAGGTGTAGATTCAAACTAATTTAAATATGCATCTATATGTAACTTCAGCTAGTCGGGTCGCATTGATATGACCTAGTCTACAATGCCTCAAGAAGGATTCATTCATTTCCGAACTCTTCCTCTTGTGTGTGTTCTGTATACTAAGAACTGTAGTTTGATTTAGAACGTCAATGCTTTTAGATAACGTGCCTGAACCGATCAACTTTTGATATAGGAAATGTTCAAAACATTATCCAACAATACAAAATTATATCCTTTCTTTACTAATAAAGAGACTGATATGATGTTGTACATCAGGTTCGGTATCTAATAACATTCATTCAGAATCAATGTATTCTGGTAATACAGGGTGATAGTGACCAACAGACTTGGCTGCAACACTTGCACCGTTTTCTATCTCATGAAACTTATCACCCGTTCTCGGTTCTTTACCTATCTGTAGCCCATGTAACAAACTACATTTGTGGGATCCTGATCTGATATCTCATACCTAGGATGTAAAGGATACTGAGAAACAGTTCTCTGTATTGAACACACCCGAAGATGATGCATCAACATGCACTCTCTTCGTTTGGGCGGCACGAGAATTCTGGTAATCCCCAATTTCCTGCTCTGTCTTATAACAATTATAAGTTGGAGCGGGACCAACGTTCCCCAGCTCAGTATAACAAGCGGGTTCGGTCAATACATCCGTATTATTATCTTGATTAAGGCGTGATATGGTCGCTACCTGGAGAGAGAGAGAAGAAAACACTCAGCGTATGCTCTTGCAAGATTAGATTGGTTATCTAATATATCTAATCAGGATGTCTCCCACTATTTTAGTCAAATCTTCCTTCAAACCCTAAAAGGAAAGACTAGCCGGGATTAATTACACGCTACAAGTTCGCCAATCTTTCAGCCAGGCCAGTTTCGGTACTTTGAGGGAGGTCCCCCGTGCTTTCGCACGAACCTAATTAATGTAAACCTCATTTTCCCAGAGGCGTAACCCCGTTGACACCTTTCTAGACACCTACTTGATCGGCTAATTATAATGTGTAAAACTCTCCCAGGAGTAACTCTTACTTACAGCAGGTATCGGGATCCAACTATCTTATAGAAGGTATGCAATCTCATAGCAAATTTCAACACTTGAGATTCCCAATAATTTTTTACCCCTAGCGTGCTATGACCTTGACGCATGCCAAACAACCCATAGTCCGCTAGTCAAGTTCAACCCGTACATTTCTTGCTTGAATTAAACCCACCCGCATGACCCTTGACGCATGCCAAACAACGCCGTACGAATACCCTAATCCAATCGCATCGTATGCTAGCAGATAAGAACTAGTTAGCTACCGTACACTATGCCTTGACGCATGCCAAACTACCGCAGCACGAATACTAAGTAGTACTTATCTGAAATGACGGAGGGCTAAGCAGGTTTTTAAGAAAACCATGAGCGTAATGAACTTGATATCGTTGTAGAATCAAGTGATTTTAAATGGAGTGTTTTTGAAGCTTTTCTAGTTTTGCTAAAGGGGTCACTCCCGGTGAAGGGATCGTCGGCCCTTTCCTCATCGAATAAGGTGCAGGATATTTCACAAATACTACTATGCAAAGCAAGAACTATAGAAGCAATCAAAAGACAAACCGAGTTTGTAGCATCTGCTAGTTTCACTAAAGAGGTCACTCCCGGTGAAGGGATCTCGGCTCTTTCCTTATCGAATAAGGTGCTGGATGTTCTACAAGGAACACCGCTATGCAAAGCAAGAACTAGAGCTACCAGTTTTTAAACAAGTTTCTACAACATCTTAGGTTTCTTTTATTTCATTAATCTCATTAATGAAGTCCTATTTTATTTATGCTTCGCAAGCATCACAATTGAAACGAAATCTGCAATATAACATATATCTCATATATATAATATAAACATTCGTCTCAGGCAGTAATATTATCTCATCACAGAACATTGCAGCAGAAGAACAAATATGAAATATTGGATATACTAGGACGTCCGTGTTTTCAATACGAGCCTGTATAAAACACGGATTCCACGGTCGCGATGAATAGCCGAACCCACATCCCTAGACCCCTACGAGAGCGGAAAGTAACACTGCCAATTCTAGGGTTAGGAGACCCGGTCTCGACTCCTCGAGATGGTCTCCCACTGGACCTTAGAACCCGGTTACATGTGCTCCCCGCCTTGGGTCTACCTAATGCGGAAAAGTAAATAATATACAACGGTGACATCATACTCAGCCCGGAAGTGCCCCAATAAAAGAATATTACATACAAATGAATTTTACATGAATGAAAAAGAAAAAACTCTCATCTCACATAAAAAAACCCGGCTATTCAAAACGCGACGATCCAATATAACATATCACAGCAACACATAATATCTCATATCATCAACATAAGCAAGTATGCGTATCCCGATTGTCGTTGATGTATAGCAACGAAGCCAGCGATACACCACATACTACGCTTACGGTCACAGAAAAGAAAGTGTAAAACTACAACAGTTGGAATCCGCAACCTTCTTGGACATCGCATGCCTAACCAAATGAATTCCTTAGACATCGCATACCTAACAATTATAAACCCCGCATTTTAGTCTCATTATCGAAAACTCTTTTCAATATCAAGTCGGGCAATTCAACAAGATTCCCGACATGCTGATCGAATGCTCATCGCAAAGTTTAGTAGACGGCCGCACCCCCTGATGCCGTCGACGAAGTGCACTAAGGCGGAACACCGCTGCCGCGAGCACCCGAACGGATGCTTTTGGGGACGGGGTTCTCCTACAGTCACTTGGTCGGGGCTATGGGGCGTCGCTGTCTCTTAAGTTTACCCGGCGAGTATCCGCGTAAGCTACGTGATTGCGACGGACTTTTGATCACATCAAAATTCCGTGGCATCCGATCAATTTGAGACTAAACTGCTAGATTTATAACATTCAAATTAGTTATCTCATAACTACCAGTGGATTCCAAATATTGTATCACATTCCAGATAAATAGACAATGTTAAACTTTCCGGTCGAATAATCAAACACCCAAGATTTCCCCAATAAATCTCAACACTTGAAATCAGTTTAAAAACATCCATCACATGGCACAATACCGATGGTCCAGCCGTAGAAGGGTCAAGCCAATGCCTCACATGTGGCACACCGTACTGCCACAAACCCTAAGGTTCAGAGGCAGTTCAAGACGGACACATAATCGAGTTAAGGTTTGTTGTCTTCTAGAGGGTCCACTACGTTACTTGCACGACTTAGAACGTTCTTAAACACGAGAAAAATCCAACTCTTGAAAAAATTTCCGACTGGGGAAAAAGTGAGTTATTGATATCCACCCGAACTTTTTAACAGTTTCTAAAAAATACCCGAACAAGCTAAACAAAGTTAAAATATCCGATCGAAACAACGAGTCCCCAATACAACCCAGAAAACTCAACACTTGAGTAAAAATAAAAATTCCCAGAAGAATCAGGAATCACATACGGAGGTTACTATGCAAATTTGAAAACATGAAGCAACATTTTGGCCGCGCAACCGCCGCCAATACCTTGGTACGGCCGCGGTTCCGTGGCGCTTTAGAGGAGTTAGAGGCACGTGCTTCACAGTAACACTTGTATTTCCCTGCTGATTTTTTTGAGCATTTTTAATTTGAAAAAAATCACAGTTTTGAAAAATTTCCAGAAACTAGGGTATATCGGGTTTTCCGGGTTCGACCGGACTTTAAACTTCGTCTAGACATCGCCTAAAGCTCTAGCTTGGCTCTGATACCACTGTAGGGTCGCTAGGCATACTCACAAGGTTCTACGAGACATCAACCATGCCCGATTAAAAATTTAGCCGTGCCGAACAACCCGAAGCCGTATCTTTAAACTAGAGATTAGGCGAAAACAAGTACGTTAAACAGTTTAACACTAAGTGAGAGGGATTACAACCTTTGTAGATCCGGTCCTTCACTTCTAAAGCTCCGTGTTGAAGTGCCTTCGCTGCGATCATCGTGTTACGGACTCTCGAGAAGTTCCACGAAGAGAAAGATGCAGTTTTGCTTCCGATCTTCGATACAAAGATGATCTACCTTGAAGTTTCGTTAACACAAGCTAACACTCATAATATTAAATGAACACCCTCATCTAAATGGCAAGGATAGAAGAGGATGATGAAGTGGGATTATTGCTCTCATTTATTTTCTTATTCTCACTCATATTCATAACTTTGGAAAAACCTAGAAAAGCTTTTCCATGAAAAGAAAAAGAAAGAAGAAGAAGAATGAATAATGAATTTTTAAACTTTTTGTGATGAATAATGCAAAGGAGATAATGATGAATAATGCAACCATGGTTGACCAAACCATTGTAGAGAATTAACCAAGGCTAGGGTTTGGGTTAGGTTAAGAATGAGTAACTTGAAAATATCTTGCACAAAACAAAAAGAAAAACCTTCTGGAATCAACTAGAAGTCTTAACCCTAATCCAAACCCTGATCATGTTTCAACTCCACAAAACATGTTGCATTAGATATCATATCATGTTACAATATTATATATCACATATATAATATTTATCGTAACAAAATAAAATAATACAATTAACATATATCGCATATATATCAATGTATTACCCGAGTGAGAAAAAGAATCTTTTAGTGAGCTAATATTAGTTAGTGTAATTTAATATATCATATATATTATTATACATTAAATTATCGAATCAACACTTGATCCGACAATCCGGCTATATCGCATATAACCGACTAATATTTATCCGTACCGATTCATCGAATCAACACTTGATTCGATGACCCGGCTGATATCATATATCGCGGGAAAAGAATACGGTATCTCATATCGTATTATCCTTGGTCCCGCACATATCTCATATGTGCTCTTACTCCGTTTTTCCTGAGCTACGAAACCTCTGTGTATGACTCTAAAGAATCGTCAATACGCCGGCAGTAGATGATGATCATATCAAACACCTACATGCTGCAAGCGGTCAGCTAAACGTAACAGCCACCCAGGTATTGAGCGCTCAGAAGATCAACAAGCCAGCCTGTATATTCTCCTGTGAATCCAAACAGTAACACTCCCGTACAGTCCGGTCTCGTCGTATGATATGTCGCATATCTTGCCTAAGGGTGGTAAACGTCAGACCCCAGTAGCTCGATAAGTCGTGTCGATATGGGGTCTATAACAGTTCGAGAAACTACTGATAACACTTACCAGTAAATCTCAGCAACCCTGGCCAGGGATTTCCGGTTATAGCCAATCGAACACAGCATAACATCAACTCCAAATACCGGGAGAGACGAATCCCCTCCTATCGCTCATTGCCTCCATGTGATTCGGGACTGTACCCAAAAGCCACCTTTTTGCACGGCCTCTTGGACGTGGTATGATGGAAATCAAAGCACAGTGGGAATCACACAAGGCTCTATGACGATCTCGGGTCAACAGACTACTCTGTACCCGTGTCACCGGAGAACTGCCATCTGACGTGAGGTATAATACCATCTGGGAGTTCTCGGCGAGTCCATCCAGTGTACCCAGTCTCCACTGAGCACCCGTACACCATCCTTGATGTCAAACATGTTAGTGTATATTCCCTAGAGGCCATTACTGTATCATACTAGTTTGTATATTACTTAATGGAAGCTTGGGATATTCACCTTGTATAAACAATCTTGCTCAATATAGTAGTATGCTACTTGGTTTGTTTCTACTTCAATGTGTACATGTGTTTATTTTGCGATATCACCTATACGCATTAGTGGAGCCCTTAGGATCTTTGCTTGATTACCAGCGTTGTGATGGCAGTCACACTAGTGGGGGCTGGGAAATCTATAAGCACATCCTTATACAGGTCCCTAGTCGCAGGACTATCGAGACAGGGCATCGATACTCCGGAGTAGACTAGCGTATGCGCTTCTCATCCCAGTGTAGGAGATGGTCTGTCCCACAGCCATCAGTACGTCGTACTGGAGATAGTATACGGGTGCTCGTTAGGTTACGAGTACACTGGACAGGACTCGTCGGGAACTGACAGGTTGGTATTATACCTATCGTCAGTTATCAGTTCCCAGGTGACATGAGTACAGCTTAGTCCGCTGACTTGACACTGGCACTTCGCCTCGAGTGTGTTCCCACTGCACTTTGATCACTACCCTACCACGGCTCAAAGGAGTCGTGCAAACAGGTAGTGGTTGGGTGCAGTCCCGAAGCACTTGGAGGCAGTGACGGTTAGACAGGATTCGTCTCTCCCGGTATTGGGGGTTGACATCGCGCTGTGTCTAGGAGAGCCATTACACGAGTAGTCCCTGGCCAGGGCAAGCGAGACATACTGGTAGGCTTCCAGTGTTATCTCAGGGTGTTTTGGGCTTCACTCCGACACGACTTGTACCGCTATTGGGGGACTGACGTTTTACCGCCCCCTAGGCCCGACATGCGATGTATCAGACGAACTGACCGGACTGTACGGAGAATGTCACATTCAGACTCAGTAGGAGTTCAGATGGGGTTCACCTCGTCAGCCTTCTTGTCGGCATCTACCTGGGGACCGTTACGCACAGCTAGTGCCGCTTGCGGTCTGTGGTTAAACCCACTGCCAGCATAGTGTCGAGTCTTTAGAGTCCCACACAGAGGGTATTCGCCTCTGGGCAAAACAGAGTAGAGGTCGCATGGTTTTGCGACAGGGTTCGTTCTCATCCGCGCACATGTGCACGTTTGGAGTCCGGACGGATATTACTGGCTGGCTCTGGTTTGAGCCAGATACTGGTATACGTTTTGGGGTTGCTTTTATCTCTTGGTATTCTTGTTCCTCGGAACGAGAATACAGGTGTGTATGCACAGTTGCTTGAGGCGGAGGATGAGGTTTTTCATTAGGGTTTCGGAACGGGTGCGTATGCACAGTTGACAGTCGTCTTTTTCCAAACCCTAATAGATTTATGAAATATCAATTAATAATAGTAATTAAATGAAATATTGTTATGGTTGATTTTGTTGACTTGTTGACCATGGTTGACTTGTTGACCATGGTTGAATGTTGACCACCATCATGCTTTGAAAGGATACTCCTTGATTCTTGCTTACACTCATTTATTGAAAGTTATGATAGTGGTCATTCCAAATACAACCATCAACTATTTCACTTTTGATTTATTATTATTAATTAGATAATTCCTTTTCTTTTAGTTATGGTTGCAAAAGAAAAGAGCTCATTCTATCATAATCATTCTCTCTCCTCACTTCATCTTCTTCTTCCTCAAGCTCAAGGTGATTCCTTCTCATGTGTTGAGAATCCCTCACCTTGAAAAAGAAAGCACCCCATAGATACTCTCTACTCTCTCTAGGGTTCAAGGTTTAGCAAGCCGGAGATCCTAGTTCACTCAAAGATCGAGGAAGAGCCCAAAGGTTGAACCCTCAGGTGGATCCATCTTCGACGGAAGAAGGCTACGAGGCAAGAACCATCAACCTCCACAAAGTTTGAAGAAGAAGGAGTTCAAGTTTAGGTATAACCATCTTTCCGAGTAGCTAACTCTCTTTAGCAAGTTTGCTAGTTTTAGTTTAGGAAAAGATCCCGACTTTGTTAGTCCATGTTGCCCCAAGCGCTAAAAATTTATTTTTTATATCGTTTCCGCCTCCCCGTAAGAACCGGGGGTCGCAACGTGGACTTACAGTGGTATCAGAGCCTAACTAAACTTAAACTAGCTTGGTAGCGAAGTGTAACGAAGTTCGGAACCGAAAAATCCAAAATCCAAACTTTTACAAAACCCTAGTTTCTGTTAAAAAATTTTCTGGTCAAAACAAGATTTGTTATACACCTAAATTCGGCTCAGGGTTTTGTGTGAACACCCAAGAAAAACGATCCCCTGATTCCTTCAAACCGCCGCGTTTCCGCGGCATGAGGTAGGCATTTGCCGCGGAACCGCCGCCGTGTGGGGTCCTCTCGTGATCGGGTTTCGTGCAGTGTTCTTCTGGTAGGGTTTTGGGATTTTTCAAATATGTTATATGTGCCCAGATTTTCCAGAACAGAAATTTACTTTTGGGGTCCTATAATTCCGTATTTTTTCCGAACTTCAATGCACTTTGACTATGATGGTTATATCTGTGATGTTTGTATGTATTGAACGTCGGCTAATCGCTATAAGTCGATTAGTCGGGGTTATACATCTCTGTGATCTGTGTTTGATATTGGAATGTGTATATGAATGTGTTGGACTGTCGCGGGTGAATAGCCGGGGTGGATGTGAGATGAGCTTTTGTTTTTCTTTCATTCATTTGTAAATGTAAATTGATGTAATAATATTATTTGTATGGCCGCACAACCGGGTCGGGGTTGTAGCCGTCATTGTATAATTCTTTTTACTGTTTTTGCTCCTAGGATAGACCCATGGAGGGGTGCACAAACTACCGGATACTAGGCGGGTAGTTTGCCGCACCCGTAGGGGTCTTGGGTGGGGTATTGGCTATTCACCGCGACCGTGTAATCCGCTTTTCGTTGCAGGCTCG
Organism: Agapanthus africanus; assembly: GCA_030015575.1. Classification (NCBI taxonomy): domain Eukaryota; kingdom Viridiplantae; phylum Streptophyta; class Magnoliopsida; order Asparagales; family Amaryllidaceae; genus Agapanthus; species Agapanthus africanus. The sequence continues at coordinate 358,173,515 of JASDDO010000026.1, forward strand.
AAAGGATTGCGGATTGCTAGTATATCCTATGTATTCATCTGTGATCTGTAATGTCTATCATTGCTTTCTATTTAGGCGTTGCTTATGTTTTACAGCCGCGCTAGCCCAGCCCCCGCTCTGTCGTTAGCTAAGTAACCTAACGAGTGATGACGGGACCCCGTGGCGAATGCTAATAGCATAAGCGTACGTCATATTTTGGTTGTTTTCTGCAATGGTAGGATTAAATGATGGGACGCATTAAAAGAACTAATGAAAGAATATCACGCATTAAAAGAACTAATGCAAGATAATAAACCAAGCTAAAGTCGTTGGAACACTTTCGAAAAACCACTCGGTTCTTTTTAAAACTAACTTTTAAATGCGGAGCTTGAGCCACTCCTTCTAAAAGCTATCTCGTTCCATCGATTATATCAAGTTCACTACGTTCACGGTTTCGCCAAAACCATTCGTAGCCCTCCGTCGTTTCGTATGAATATTCAATAGTATTCAAGCTATGTTTGTTGACCTTCGTCAAGACATAGAGATTGGTAGCTGTTGGGTGTTCATATGTAGCATAGATAGATGCATTGGTTTGGGACAGTCGTATTGCCTTGTTGACCTTCGTCAAGGATATATACGGGTGGGTTCAAATTAACCTGGATAATGACGGGCAGAACTTGACATGTGACTTATGATTGTTGACCTTCGTCAAGGTCATAAGAGCATGGGGCAAAAATCCACATCGGGAGTTTCATAAGTACTGAAACTTGCTAGATTTGCATACCATTTGGAGTGTGATGATTATGGTAGGATTCCTTCATTTTCGTCACGCGATGATATTTGGATCCCGATCCTACTGTGAGTATATGCTACTCCTCGGGATATTTCTCACTAAACGATCAATGCTATAAACCTAGTAGGTGCCTAGAAAGGTGTTAGCGGGGCTACGCCCCCAGGGAAAAGAGGTTCTTAAATTAAGGAACTTCGCGAAAGCGTTGGAAAACCTCCCTCGAAGTACCGACACTGGCCTGGCTGAACGGTTAAGCAAGTATTGTGCGATGGGATTGATCCCGGCTAATTCTTCCTTTGTGGTTTGAGGAGGGATTCGAGAGACAGTGGGAGCCATCCTGTTTAGACAAATTAAAAACCATTCTAAAACTTGCAAGAGCATCGTGCTAAAGTGTTTCTTCTCTCCCCCCCTGCAGCGACCAAATTCGAAATGACTGGACTTAAGTTACTTCTAGATAAAAACATACTGACAGGGCCAAACTACAAAGATTGGCTCAGGAATATCAAATTAGCAATCACTTACGACAAGCTGGGGTATCTTCTTACCACCAAAGCTCCCCCCGTCCCAGGTCCCACCTCCAGCGTCGCGGATAAGGAAATCCGTAAGACTTGGGAGATTGATTGCGCGAAGGCCAGGTGCCTCGTGCTTGCCTCTATGGACAACAAACATCAGAGGAGGCATGAGAATATGGACCTCGAGTCCATATTTCTCCATACAAAAGAACTGTATGGAGAGCAGTCTCGTATCGCAAGATACGAAGTGTCGAAGAAGTTATTTTCGACAAAGTTGGCCGTCGGATCATCGGTAGCGGACCACGTGCTTGAGATGATTAGCTACACTGAGGAGCTCGCGGAACTTGGGACCACGTTGGACAGTGAACTCTATACGGATTTAATTCTCCAGTCCCTTCCATCCACTTACGCCCAGTTTATACTGAACTTCAACTTACAAGAAAAGGAAGTTGAACTTTCAGAACTCCTCAACATGCTGAGGAGCGCAGAGGGCACCCTACAGAAGGGTAGGGAAACACCCGCTTTGTTTGTAGGAGGATCTTCTTCTTCTAGGTCCAAGGCGAAAGCCAAGGGAAAGAGGAAGAAAGCCCCCGCCAAACCAAGAGGCGGTGTTAGTAAAGTGGGTACGAAGGGAAAGGAAAAGGCAACAAAGATTGCGGGGAAGCTTGTTGGAAAGGAAGAGTGCTTCTATTGTCATAAGAGTGGACACTGGAAGAAAGATTGCAGGGCTTGGAAAGCCAGGACACAGGAACTGAAGCAGGTTACGGCTTCAGCTTCAGGTGTGTATGTTATTGAAAACTGTCTTTCTATAAACTCTACTTCTTGGGTATTGGATACCGGATCAGGATCTCATATCTGTAATTCTTTGCAGGCGTTGAGAAACCGTAGGTTTTTGAAGGCAGGTGACATGACCCTCAGAGTTGCAAACGGAGCTAGCATGGATGCTAAAGCCGTGGGGGACTATCACCTGGGAATGTCAGATGGGCATGTTTTGGTTTTGCGTAATTGCTTTTTTGTACCCAACGCAACTTGTAATATCATTTCTGTATCTTTGGTTTCTAAAGAAGGTTATGAATTTGCGTTTGTAAGTAATGTTGTAAACATTCACCTTAATCAAGTTATGATTGGGTCAGGTACATTGAGCAATGGTATATACGTATTAAACCAAGCACAGATTTTCAATGTCCAGAATACACACAAAAGAAAGTCTCCAGATATCAATCAGGCTTTCTTATGGCATTGTAGACTGGGTCACATCAATGAGACACAGTTGACTAAGTTACATAAAGAAGGATACTTGGATCCGTTCGAGTATCAGTCTTATGCCACTTGTGAATCTTGTCTCATGGGAAAGATGACAAAGACTCCGTTCACTGGACACGGAGAAAGAGCGAGCGAGCTCTTAGGACTCATACACAGTGACGTGTGTGGTCCAATGTCTACACATGCGCGAAGCGGTTATTCATACTTCATTACTTTCACAGACGATTTCTCTAGGTATGGACATGTCTTCTTAATGAAGCACAAATCCGAGGCCTTTGAGAAATTTCGGGATTACATGAATGAAGTTGAAAAACAAACAGGCAAAAGTATTAAGATTCTAAGATCGGATCGAGGTGGTGAATACTTGAGTGCCGAGTTCCTGGACTATTTAAAAGAGAATGGAATTCTCTCTCAGCGTACTCCTCCATACACTCCGCAACATAACGGTGTATCGGAAAGGAGGAATCGAACCCTATTGGATATGGTTCGTTCCATGATGAGTAAGGCTGAGTTACCGCGATCTTTCTGGGGCTATGCACTAGAAGCAGCTGCATATCTCTTGAACAAGGCTCCTACCAAGACTGTGCCTACCAATCCATATCAGATGTGGAGTGGGAAGAAACCATGTCTTAAGTACCTTAATATATGGGGATGTCCAGCTTTTATAAAAAAGCAGCATGCAGACAAGCTCGAGGCACGTTCAGTACAATGTAAGTTTGTGGGATACCCAAAGAACTCCAGGGGGTATCTGTTCTATTCCGCTGAGGAACAAAAGGTTTTTGTTTCTCAACATGCCCGCTTCTTGGAAACTGAGTTTTTGGAAACCCAGATAAGTGGGAACGCGATAGAACTGGAAGAGATTCCAGAACCACAAGCTATTACTGAAGACTTGGAAGAGCCAGTAAGTTCAAAAGAACAGGACATTCCTATGCCGCTCCGCAGGAGTAGTAGGCAGTCTCATCCGCCCGAGAGATACTGCGGTTTTCTCATAGACGGGGATAGAGAGGATTGCATCATAGACTATGATGAGCCTACTAGCTTCCAGCAGGCCGTTCAGAGCGTTGACTCGGTAAAATGGCTGGATGCAATGCGGACCGAAATGGAGTCCATGTACACCAACAAAGTATGGACGTTGGACATTGCTCCAGACGGGGTAAAACCCATAGGATGCAAGTGGATCTTCAAAAGGAAGATTGGTGTAGATGGACAGGTTGAGACCTATAAAGCTAGACTTGTAGCAAAGGGTTTCCGTCAAAGACCTGGTTTGGACTATGACGAAACCTTTTCTCCAGTGGCTATGCTGAAATCCATTCGGATCCTTCTTGCCATTGCTGCCTTCCACGATTATGAGATTTGGCAGATGGACGTAAAAACCGCTTTTCTAAATGGAAATTTAGAGGAGTGTGTCTATATGGATCAGCCAGAGGGTTTCATTCAGAGTGGGAGCAGCGGAAAGGTGTGCAAGTTGCTTAAGTCCATCTATGGACTAAAGCAGGCATCGCGGAGTTGGAACATCTGTTTTGATGAAACGGTCAAGGAATTTGGCTTTATCAAAAATCCAGATGAACCATGCATCTATTGTAGATTTGTAGCGGGAACTGTAGTATTCCTCGTTTTATACGTGGATGACATTCTCTTAATAGGAAATGACATTCCTATGCTACAATCTGTCAAGGGGTTCTTGTCACACAGGTTCTCCATGAAAGACCTGGGTGATGCCTCATACATCCTGGGGATCCGGATCTATCGTGATAGATCCAAGAGGATATTAGGACTTTCACAGTCCAGGTACATCGACACTATACTGAAAAGATTCAGTATGGAAGATTCCAAGCGCGGTAACCTACCGGCTTGTCACGGGATCACCCTCTCTAAAGAGATGTCTCCCAAGACTGATTTGGAGAGGGATCACATGTCTATTATACCCTACGGTTATGCGGTAGGCTCTATAATGTATGCGATGTTGTGTACCAGACCGGATGTAGCTTATGCACTGAGTGTGGTAAGCAGGTATCAGTCAAACCCTGGGGAGAAACACTGGATAGCGGTAAAGAACATTCTCAAGTACCTGAGAAGGACTAAGGAGATGTTCTTGGTGTATGGCGGAAAAGACCTCCAGATCGAGGCCTTTGCTGACTCCAGCTTCCAGAGTGACAAGGATGATTCCAAGTCCATGTCGGGTTTTGTCTTTACCCTCAATAGAGGGGCGGTGTGTTGGAAGAGTTCCAAACAGGAAACCGTTGCAGACTCGACGATGGAAGTGGAATACATCGCTGCATCTGATGCCGCAAAAGAAGCTGTCTGGATGAGGAAGTTCTTAAAAGAACTTCAGGTGGTTCCGTCCATTGTTGACCCAATACCTCTGTATTGCGACAACAACGGCGTTATAGCTTTAGCAAAGGAACCCAGGTCCTATCAGAGATCCAGGCACATCTTGAGGCGGTATCACCTGATCAGGGAGATCGTAGATCGCAAGGAGATCGAGGTTCGGAGGGTTGCTTCAGAAGAAAACACTGCAGATCCATTCACCAAGGCCCTACCCCAGACTCAGTTCGAGCGGCTGATCGAGATGATAGGTCTTCGATACGCCAGTACATGGCCTTAGTGCAAGTGGGAGATTGTTAGTGTATATGCCCTAGAGGCCATTACTGTATCATACTAGTTTGTATATTACTTAATGGAAGCTTGGGATATTCACCTTGTATAAACAATCTTGCTCAATATAGTAGTATGCTACTTGGTTTGTTTCTACTTCAATGTGTACATGTGTTTATTTTGCGATATCACCTATACGCATTAGTGGAGCCCTTAGGATCTTTGCTTGATTACCAGCGTTGTGATGGCAGTCATACTAGTGGGGGCTGGGTAATCTATAAGCACATCCTTATACAGGTCCCTAGTCGCAGGACTATCGAGACAGGGCATCGATACTCCGGAGTAGACTAGCGTATGCGCTTCTCATCCCAGTGTAGGAGATGGTCTGTCCCACAGCTATCAGTACGTCGTACTGGAGATAGTATACGGGTGCTCGTTAGGTTACGAGTACACTGGACAGGACTCGTCGGGAACTGACAGGTTGGTATTATACCTATCGTCAGTTATCAGTTCCCAGGTGACATGAGTACAGCTTAGTCCGCTGACTTGACACTGGCACTTCGCCTCGAGTGTGTTCCCACTGCACTTTGATCACTACCCTACCACGGCTCAAAGGAGTCGTGCAAACAGGTAGTGGTTGGGTGCAGTCCCGAAGCACTTGGAGGCAGTGACGGTTAGACAGGATTCGTCTCTCCCGGTATTGGGGGTTGACATCACGCTGTGTCTAGGAGAGCCATTACACTAGTAGTCCCTGGCCAGGGCAAGTGAGATATACTGGTAGGCTTCCAGTGTTATCTCAGGGTGTTTTGGGCTTCACTCCGACACGACTTGTACCGCTATTGGGGGACTGACGTTTTACTGCCCCCTAGGCCCGACATGCGATGTATCAGACGAACAGACCGGACTGTACGGAGAATGTCACATTCAGACTCAGTAGGAGTTCAGATGGGGTTCACCTCGTCAGCCTTCTTGTCGGCATCTACCTGGGGACCGTTACGCACAGCTAGTGCCGCTTGCGGTCTGTGGTTAAACCCACTGCCAGCGTAGTGTCGAGTCTTTAGAGTCCCACACAGAGGGTATTCGCCTCTGGGCAAAACAGAGTAGAGGTCGCATGGTTTTGCGACAGGGTTCGTTCTCATCCGCGCACTTGTGCACGTTTGGAGTCCGGACGGATATTACTGGCTGGCTCTGGTTTGAGCCAGATACTGGTATACGTTTTGGGGTTGCTTTTATCTCTTGGTATTCTCGTTCCTCGGAACGAGAATACAGGTGTGTATGCACAGTTGCTTGAGGCGGAGGATGAGGTTTTTCATTAGGGTTTCGGAACGGGTGCGTATGCACAGTTGACAGTCGTCTTTTTCCAAACCCTAATAGATTTATGAAATATCAATTAATAATAGTAATTAAATGAAATATTGTTATGGTTGATTTTGTTGACTTGTTGACCATGGTTGACTTATTGACCATGGTTGAATGTTGACCACCATCATGCTTTGAAAGGATACTCCTTGATTCTTGCTTACACTCATTTATTGAAAGTTATGATAGTGGTCATTCCAAATACAACCATCAACTATTTCACTTTTGATTTATTATTATTAATTAGATAATTCCTTTTCTTTTAGTTATGGTTGCAAAAGAAAAGAGCTCATTCTATCATAATCATTCTCTCTCCTCACTTCATCTTCTTCTTCCTCAAGCTCAAGGTGATTCCTTCTCATGTGTTGAGAATCCCTCACCTTGAAAAAGAAAGCACCCCATAGATACTCTCTACTCTCTCTAGGGTTCAAGGTTTAGCAAGCCGGAGATCCTAGTTCACTCAAAGATCGAGGAAGAGCCCAAAGGTTGAACCCTCAGGTGGATCCATCTTCGACGGAAGAAGGCTACGAGGCAAGAACCATCAACCTCGACAAAGTTTGAAGAAGAAGGAGTTCAAGTTTAGGTATAACCATCTTTCCGAGTAGCTAACTCTCTTTAGCAAGTTTGCTAGTTTTAGTTTAGGAAAAGATCCCGACTTTGTTAGTCCATGTTGCCCCATGCGCTAAAAATTTGATTTTTATACCGTTTCCGCCTCCCCGTAAGAACCGGGGGTCGCAACGTGGACTTACAAAACACCGATAGATATGAGATCATCCATCGCCCATCTTATGGGTCAAGATGCGTATACGCTAGTCTACTCTGGTCTATCGATGCCCTGTCTCGATACACCCTCGACTAGGAACAGTTATAGGATGTACTCGTCGACCACCGTGGCCCCACTAGTATGATCTCGTCATAGTCCCAGTAGTCGAGTACATATCCTAAGGGCTTTATCAACATGTAATATAGAGACAATCAGAGTACATGTTAAGATAAAGTACAACCAGATAGCATACTATTATGTCGAGCAAGAAAGTCCTCCCTATATATATCCAAGCATCCATTACAATATACATCGTATGTACAGTAATGGCCTGTAGGGCATACATATAACTAACATCTACTGCTTCTTTGGTTTTGATTTCTGGGTTTTGGCTTACTTAGATTACGTACGCCTCGAGACGTCCGTAATTTAAGTGTCGGTCATGTTCTGTACTTTTCGGGTCGTGACAAAGTTGGTATCAGAGCGTTTGGTTTTACCTTCGGAGGGTAGGATGACCCTTGGTTGATGGATTAGGTTGCTTGAGTAGAGTGACGTACCGTACATATGTTCTGCGGCATATTTACGATACGCTACTCCGCTTAAGAAGCCTTAGGATATACATTTCCTTGCACAGTATTATATTCATTCCTATGATCTAGCCTCATCGAGACCAGTTATGGTTTTGTTACCATGGTTACACGGGCGTGGAGAGCTACGACTAGAGTTGCGGTCAGAACAAGCTCATCACGAACGAGGACTGGCCAGGGCGTGATTCCAAGGACATACGATTGGATAGGTAGGCTTCGTTTTATTGCGTTTTTGAGCTACGAGCGTTTGATGGATCGCTTTTACGAGATTTCTCGGACGTGCAGATCAGCACCAGAGGATAGGGCCACTACAAGAGGCTAGCCAGAATGTGATGACCGTCTATGCACCGACTATTCTTGATGATTGAAGCACTGTTTAGCATGCGGACGAATGAGCCAGTTGTTGCGGCGAACGACGAGATATTGCCCCAGATGTTGGAGCTATTGCAGTACTGTAGCACCTTGAAATGTCGTTATGGTGTTTTCCCGAAAATCGGTGAAAATGTGGTATTTTTCCGTAAATCGTCTTTTTGTTATTCTGCAGTTTAGGACTAATTATACCTAATTTAGATAGGTAATTGCTTGTTTTTAGTAGCTAATGAGTTACTTATTAATTTTTGGTCATTTAAAAAAATTTCCCTTTTTTTCAATTTTTTAATATTATTTTAAGCCGGTAAGAAAATACATTAAATTAGCGATAAATACAAATTTCTTTGGGCTAATTTTAATCTTTAAAATCATGTTAATTAAAATCTAGTTGTAACATAAATTTTTAGTAATTTATTTTAAGTTTTAACTAATTTTTATTATGGAAAACGAAATTTATGGAATTTAAGCTAAAACTTGCAATTTTGGACTTGTAGGGGGTCTTTTTGGATAAAATTTCTTTTGTAAAACCCCATTCACCTTCCCTCACTCCCTTGGCCGGCCCCACCTCCTACTGCAGCACATTTCCCCCCCCCTCTCCAAATTGTATTCTTCAATTCCTTTTAAATTGTTTAAAAAGGGTTTAAAATGTAGTAATGGGTGGGGGTATTATGGTATTTTTGGGGGGGGCTTTAACTTAGACTTTTGCACCATCCCTTCACATCCCCCATCCGTCTCCTCTCAGCAGAAAATCCTGCACCAACATCCCCAAATATTTTCCCCATTTCTTCTTCTCTTTTGCTTCATTTTCATCTCAAAAATTCAACAAAATCCACAATTTCCTTCACAAATTCAACACAAAACCATATTCCATCTCTTCTCCAACCTAATTTGGTTCAAATCAAGAAGAAAGGAGGTGTCTTGGGAGGCTTAAGCAAGCTTAGGATTGATCTTTTGAGGTATAATTTCTAATCAAATAGTTAAATTATAGCTTAAGTGTGCTAAACTAGAACCTTGAAATTTGTTTAGTGTTAAATTTAGTGTTAGTTTCTAATCTATTTTTTTTAAGAGAGTAGTTTGTTTAAACTAGGTTTTTTTTTGCACCATTGATTAGTTAATTAAGTTATCTTGTTATCTAGTTTTATACAAACCTAAATTGAGAGATTACTTTGTTTAAGTGGGCTTCGATTTGTGTTAATTTAGGTTTTCAAGTGTGAAATTGGATTTAAATTGGTGGTTATAAAAATCAAGAAAAGGGTTGTTTATGGAAGCATAGGATTTGAAGCTTTGTAATGTGTTTTAATCAAGTGATTGTGGTTAACTAGTTGCGGTTGGATGTTATGCTAGGTGGTAGTCCTTTTTGTCGCAAAACGGCAATGTTGCGCCGATTTTTGGAATGTTTGTGCTTGCTAGTTTTGTTATAAAATATTATGATGAATTATTTGCGATATCTTGATGATATTTTTTTTTTGCATATCCTATGATATTTGGGATGTGTGAGTGCGGATGTTTGAGTGATCGGATTTTAGCTTTGCCGGGCGACCAAATCGGCGATTTTAGTTAGTTTTTGCGATTTTCGCGTGTGTTCCGCGCACCTCGTGCACGTTATACCTAGCTTGTGAACTATGGTATTTTCGTTTGGGATTTGCGTCGTTTCATGGTATGTAACCTTATGTTTGGTATTGATGTAAATTCCAGGTTCGGTCGCGGGGACGTCAGACGCGGCACGAAAGGGGAAAGCGGTGATTGGACGTGACTAGCTAGGGATTCCGGTGAGTAGATGTAACATCTACGGGGGACTATCGTTGGATGGCGCAAGTCGCCCGATAGTTTTAGTAGCTTTAAAAGATTCTTAGTAATGTTAGTAATTAGGGGTGCAATACTTGTATGATTATTTGCTACATTCATGCCTTATATTGACATACATATGCGAACCCATTATATAGGACACCTGCACCATTGCCAGGGTTTTTATATGCAGCACGAGCACTATTCATGCGTACAACCACGCCCTGGCGATTGCCATGCCACCACACTAGATAACCTATAAATTGAAACCTTTTACTATAATTGATACTTAAACTTGTGCAATTGCCTTAAATTCCTTAAAATGAAATCGTAGGATTGCTATTCATGTGCATGTACCTCATCATATTATTTGTTCATGCCTAGTCTATTAATCACACATTGCAACTTGATTATTGATACCATATGCATTCATTATCATTGGCATATGCATTTATGAGGATTTCTTAAGATTTTGTGATATTTCTGGATTTCGGGGGAAAGCCGCAAAATTTCTAAACTTATTATATTTTTAAAATATGTAAATTGCGGTTTTCTAGTGATGTAAGTGTCGTCCACCATGAGTTTGCTGTGGTTTTCGAGACCCGTTTCGAGGAGTTGGATGAACCGTCTCGGGTACATGGTGGGCCCGGTAAGGTACCCCGGGGCAAGAAGCTCGTGGTGCTGACGATGAGCCTGGCAGGGGGCGGATTACCTACCGGTGACTGTTTGGGACGGCGGATATCCAGAGGATACCGACCGTGGCCGCAAGATGATGAGATATTGATATTGAGATAGGTCAGCCGGATGGCTGAGGCCAGAGATACTATGACATGGATATATGAGATTTGTGATAGTTTTGAGGTGTCGTTGCTGGACACAGGTTCTTGTTGATTCTAGTGGTATTATGCTGGTATTTCAAAAGAGGTTCCTAAAGGAAAAACATGATTCTTATACTTACACATTCAGATCATGAGTTGATTCACATTGCATTCATACCTGCTAGTATATTCATATTGCATACATACCTGCTATTATGTCCTGCCATACCGGTATTATAGATGCTAGGATGCTTGTGTGCATGCATTCGATAGCCTGTGTAGATGTTATTTATTACTCACGAGTTGGCAACTCACCCCCGTTGTGCCACAGCCTTTTTCAGGTCCGCTCCGTCAGTACAGTAGCGGCGGGCGCACTTGCTTCTTTTGCTTGGACTCGAGGTTTTGCTCTTAGGTGGGTTATATTATTATTTTTGTACCACATTGTATATATTCTTTATATCTAGTGTACTCCATCTACTTATCTACCAGTATTATTGTATATTGACCTAGAGATGAGACTGTGAGGTTTGTGGACTTTTATGCTGTATTTGGGGTCGAGCTCACTTGAGTCGACATGCAGTTTTTCTCATGCTTCTTTATGATTATTTTGCATGTTGTGTTTTATATTGCGTGGGATTTATGACCGCCTTGTGGCGAAGAGCTAGCTCCCGCTTGGGGATGCCATATTTGTTGGATTCATATATTTTCTTGTTGTACCCATTTTGGGGGCCAGTATTTACAAAGGAGACTCTGCCGAAATTTTCGGAAAAATTGATATTGTTTTTTTTAAAAAGGTTTTATATGACTTATTGGATAAACTCACTTTCAATTGATTGGTTTTCCTTCATTCTTTTGCTTATTTGGTTTTGGTTTCTGAGCTTTGGCTTACTTATTTTACGGATGTCTTGAGACGTTTCGTAACTTAAGTGCCAGTCACGTTCCGTACCCTGCGGGTCGTGACAAAGTTGATATCCGAGCGATAGGTTTCACCTTTTTGAGTGTAGGATGACCCTTGGTAGATGGAGTAAGTGACTTAAGTAGGGTAACGTAGCGTGTGTATGTCCGCGGCATACTTGCGATACGGTACTCCGCCTAAGTGACTTTAGGATATACTTGCTTGAAATTCCTTCCTCAATTCCGTGTATCCTATGATTCTATTGCACTGTTCTTACTATCCGTTTTCCTGTAACAGCCACTATGCCGCCGAAGGCTACGAGGGCACAGAGGGCTGCCGCCCGAGAAGAGATTCGAGCTGGCTCGTCCGAGACTAGGACCGAGCAGGGTGGTATGCCTACGCCGCAGGGACAGACCGATCCACCTTCCCCAGGCCGTATGGATAGGATCGAGACTGGTATGGAGGAGTTGCGACAGATGATGGGGGGCATGCAGGAGCTACGTCAGATGGTAGGATCCTTAGTTGCAGCCAGTCGTATACCGAGGCCGGATGACGTACCTACTACATCACAGACGACCATGATACCTGCTCCTACTACTACCACCGTAGCCATTTTGGTTTCGCTATAGGATTTCATGAGGCTGAGACCTCCAGTATTCACCGGCACCGAGGCAGCGGAGGACCCACAGACGTTCCTTGACAGTTTAGCTAGGATCTTCCGTTCGCTGAGATGTTCGGATGATCGATGGGTAGAGCTTGCGAGTTTCCGACTAGAGGGTCTCGCGCAGACATGGTGGGAGTCAGTCTTGAGAGGTCGAGCTGCAGGTCTACCGCCTATGACTTGGGCCGAGTTTACAGCGGTCTTTCTAGCTCCTTTCCTCCCAGAGAGCGTTCGTGACGCCAGAGCTCGTAGCTTCGAGGCCTTAGTCAAGACACCTGGGATGACAGTGTCTGAGTATGACATCCAGTTTACACAGTTATCCCGATATGCTCAGTATTTGGTGGATACCGAAGAGAAGATGGTGAAGAGGTTCGTACAGGGACTTGATGCCCAGCTATATCTTGCCATTGGCACCCAGCACTACGACTCTTATTCAGCTGCTATCGATACGGCATTACGGATGGAGGCACGCATATCACAGACTTCGGCCGTTTCTGGGCCGAAGAGGATTCGCACCGAAGTACCGTCTCAGAGGCAGCGCGCCAGATTCTTTCCGAGAGATAGGCCTGGCAGAGGATTTGGACAGGGACAGTTATATGGTTCTTATCCCCAGGGGCAGCAGCCGTCGCCAGGGTGTTTTGGGTGCGGCAGTCCGCACCATCTTGTCAGAGACTGTCCGGCGAGGCGACAGGGAGCGGCGACCGTTCCGCATGTGACCCTACCACCATCACCACCCCCTCCTCAGAGAGCCCTACTTCCTACCACAGGCGATGCTCCACGCCAGTTAGGTGCACCCAGAGGCTGTGGACGCGGTGGTCCTATTCAGAGAGGACGAGGAGGCAGAGGCCGAGGTCGAGGTCAGCCCGCTATCGGTGGAGGATAGGCCCGAGTTTTTTCTTTGACACTGCAGGATGCGCAGGCATCCATTGCCGTTGTGACAGGTACCTTGCCAGTTTGTTCTTTCGACGCACGGGTATTATTCGACCCAGGTTCCACACATTCGTACGTCTCTACACACTTTGCACCGATGTTGGGCCGTGAGTCGTCGTCGTTAGATCATCCGCTTGTTGTTGTTACTCCGGTAGGCGAGTCGTTTGTCCCTCGTTTTGTTTTTCGATTGTGTTCCTTTCGTATCTGGGAGAGGGATTCATCGATTGATTTGATTCTCCTCGATATGTTGGACTTTGATGTGCTTCTGGGCATGGATTAGCTAGCCACTTGTTATGCTTCGGTGGACTGCCGTGAGAAGGCGGTCATATTTAGCTTTCCGGGAGAGCCAGTCCTTGTTATTTAGGGAGACCGCAGCATCACCCTTCCCAGCTTGATTTCGTCTCTTCGCGCTGGTCAGATCTTGCGGAAGGGATGCCAGGGATTCTTAGCGTATATTTGTGATACTCGAGCTGCAGAGGTTCCGTTGGACCAGGTCCCGGTTGTTCGTGAGTTCCCTGATGTTTTCCCTGATAAGCTACCTGGGCTACCACCTGAGCGCGATGTTGAGTTCTGCATCGATTTGATTCCCGGCTCGGGGCCTATTTCTATACCGCCTTATCAGATGGCCCCGGCTGAGCTTCGAGAGCTGAAGGATCAGTTGCAGGATTTGTTAGATAAGGGGCTTATTCGACCTAGTGTTTCACCATGGGGTGCTCCGGTGCTGTTTGTTAAGAAGAAGGATGGAAGTTTGCGCTTATGTATCGACTACCGCCAGCTGAACAAAGTTACCGTTCGGAACAGATATCCGTTGCCACGCATTGATGATTTGTTCGACCAGCTTCAGGGTGCGGGGTATTTTTCGAGGATCGACTTGCGCTCAGGATACCATCAGCTGCGAGTTCGACTGGAGGATATACCGAGGACAGCTTTCCGCACACGCTACGGCCATTATGAGTTTTTGGTGATGTCGTTCGGACTCACCAACGCCCCAGCAGCATTCATGGATTTGATGAACCGTACTTTCAGGCCGTATCTTGACTTGTTCATCATCGTGTTTATCGAAGATATCTTGGTGTACTCCCGGAGCAGAGAGGACCACGAGCAGCACTTGTAGATTACGTTACAGACTCTGAGGGAGCACCGGCTATTCGCAAAGTTCTCCAAGTGTGCATTCTGGCTGGACAGCGTCGGATTCTTAGGTCTTGTGGTTACGAGAGACGGCATATGTGTGGACCCGAAGAAGATTGAGGCTGTTCAGCAGTGGCCCCGACCTACATCGGTTATTGAGATCCGTAGTTTTCTAGGCCTGGCGGGCTACTATAGGCGCTTTGTTCAGTACTTCTCCCGTATAGCTGCACCTTTGACCGGTTTGACCCGGAAGGGAGTTCCTTTCGTTTGGACAGAGGAGTGCGAGCGCAGTTTTCAGCAGCTACGGACTTGTTTGACTACGGCACCGGTATTATCTTTGCCTTCGGGATCAGGCGGATTTGTGGTCTACTGTGATGCTTCGCGAGTGGGGTTAGGATGCGTATTGATGCAGCATGGCCGGGTGATCGCTTATGCTTCTCGGCAGTTGAAGAAGCATGAACAGAACTACCCCACTCACGATTTGGAGATGGCTGCAGTGGTCTTTGCACTGAAGATTTGGCGACATTACCTATATGGCGAGTCGTGCCAAATATTCACAGACCACAAGAGCTTAAAATACATATTTCAGCAGCGAGACCTGACCTCAGACAGCGTCGTTGGATGGAGTTGGTGAAAGACTACGACTGCGAGATCTTATATCACCAAGGCAAGGCGAATGTAGTGGCAGTGCAGAGGCAGTCGTCAGCAGATTGGCAGATCTTATGCGATAGCTGTTAGTTATATGTATGCCCTAGAGGCCATTACTATACATAGGATGTATTTTGTAGTGGATGCTGGGACATATATAGTGAGGACTTTCTTGCTCGACATGATAGTATGCTATCTGGTTGATCTTTACCTTAACGTGTACACAGATTGTCTCTCTATTACATGTTGGTAAAGCCCTTAGGATGTGTACTTAACTACCTGGACTATGATGCGGATCATACTAGTGGGGACATGGTAGTCCATAAGTACATCCTTCAAAGTCCCTAGTCGAGGGTGTATCGAGACGGGGCATCGATATACCAGAGTAGACTAGCATGTACCTTCTCGACCCATACAGATGGGCGATGGATGATCCCATATCCATTGGTGTTTGACATCAGAGATGATATACGGGTGCTCAGTAGAGACTGGGTACACTGGACGGACTCGCCGAGAACTCCCAGATGGTATTATACCTCACGTCAGATGGCAGTTCTCTGGTGACACTGGTACAGAGTAGTCTGTTGGCCCGAGATCGTCATAGAGTCTTGTGTGGTTCCCACTGTGCTTTTATTTCCATCTTACCACGTCCAAGAGGGCGTGCAAAACGGTGGTTTTTGGGTACAGTCCCGAGTCACATGGAGGCAATGAGCGATAGGAGAGGATTCATCTCTCCCGGTATAGGGGGTTGATGTTGCGCTGTGTTCGATTGGCTATAACAGGAATTCCCTGGCCAGGGTTGCTGAGATTTACTGGTAAGTGTTACCAGTAGTTTCTCGAATTGTTATAGACCTCATATCGACACGACTTATCGAGCTATTGGGGTCTGACGTTTACCACCCCTAGGCGAGATATGCGACATATCAGACGATCAGACCGAACTGTACGGTAGTGTTACTGGTTGGATTCACTGGAGTGTGAGCGGGCTTGCTCGTCAATCTTTTGATCGCTCAATACCCGGGTGGCCGTTACGTTTAGCAGACCGCTTGCGGCTTGTGGGTGTTTGATATGATCATCATCTGCTGCCGGCGTATTGACGAGTCTTTAGAGTCCTACACAGAGGTTTCCTGGCTCAAGCAAAACGAAATAGGATCGCATATGAGATATGTGCGGGACCGAGAATAATACGTGTATGTGATACCGTATTCCATTCTCGCGATAAATGTGTCGAATGGTTATATGCGATATAACCTAGTTATCGAATCAAGGATTAATTCGATAAACCGATACATTGGATATTAGTCGGTTGTATGCGATATGACCGGATCGTTAAATCAAGTGTTGATTTAATGATTTAATGCATAATTATATATTTGATATATTACTTTGCATTAACTAGTATTGGTTCACTTTAAATGGATTTTCTCACTTGAAGTTCACAAGTTGTACATGTGATATACTTTTGTGCACTTGATTGTATCATGTTTGATGATACATGCTTTTTAGTTAAGTGCAAAGATTTAAACCAAGGTTAAGTTGTTGGTTAGGGTTTTACTTATTCATTTATCTTATTTATTTATTCATTTTGAATAAATTGAAAGATAAATGAATGGTGGCTTCATTTGTTTTTAGTTGAAGCTTCATGAAGCTTTGACTTGATGACCTTTTTGTTCTCATCCTTAACCTTAACCATTCAACCCAACCTTAGTCAATTCTCTACACTTAAATAAGGTTAAGATTATGATAAATAGTCTTTTATTTTTCTATTTTCTAATTAACTTATCATATCATATCTTCTTCTTCTTCTTCATTTCTTCAAGTGAAGAAAGCTTGCCTCCATCAATGGCAAGTGATGAAAAAGAGTGAGAAATCCAAATCTAATGTGAACCCACCTCCTATTTCTTCATTCTCTACCTCTTGCCAAGTAGTAGAGTGTGTTTCCTTCACAAGTTTTCATGGCTTGGTGAAGGTGGAGCTTGATCTAGCGATGCCTCGACGTAGATCATCTTCGGCATGCACATCGACGACCTAGCTCGCCATTTCTCCGACGAAGCCGACGATAGAGCCCGTGAATTCATTTGGACAGCGAGGGGACTTCGTTGCGGAGCTATGGAGGTGGAGCACCGGATCTACAAAGGTTGTATTCCCGTATTCTTGTAGTTAAGTGTTAACTAGTTTGCTATTCGCCTAGATTTCTAGCCAACGATCCGTAGTCGGGTTTCTCGGCACCTAGATTTTTTGAAATTGGCATGGTTGATGCCTTGTGAGAACTCCTTGGGGTGCCTAGGAACCCTACAGTAGTATCAGAGCCTAGCTAGAGCCTTAGACGAAGTCTAGACGGAATTTGAAACTCGAACGAACCCGAAACCCAACTCAAAACTTGCTCTCTATACTTTTTCTGAAATCGTGGATTTTTCGAAATTAAAAATATGCAGAAAATCAAGCAGGGTTTTCTAGGAATTACTGTAAATTTCGTGGACCTAATTCATCAAAACCGCCGCGGTTCCGCGGCATGAGCATGGCTCATGCGGCGGATCCGCGGCCCTACGGTCGATTTACATAGTGAAAGTTTCACATTAATTCCTCCTTAGTTGTGCTGTATTTTCTGGGATATTTTAATATTTATTATAGAGTTGAATTTTCTGGGATTGATTTGGGGATTCGGTGTTTCGATCGGAGTATCAAATTTTGTCTGTGTGGCTTTCCGGATAATTTTTAGAATATGTTAAAAAGTTCGACCGGATATAAATACCCAATTTTTCCCCTGTCGGGAAATTTCCAAGTGTTGGATTTTTCCGTAGTTTAACGACGTTCTAAGTAGTGCAAGTAACTCGATGGACCCTCTAGAAGACAACAAACCTTAACTCGATTATGTGACCGTCTTGAACTGCCCTTTGAACCTTCGGGTTTGGGGCAGTACGGCATGCCACATGTGAGGCGTTGGCTTGACCCTTCTACGGCTGGACCGTTGGTACTGAGGCACGAACTGAATGTTGTTAGACTTATTTCATGTGTTGACCTGTTTCGGGAAAACTTGGGTGTTCGATTGTTCGATCGGAAAGTTTAACATTTTCTATTTATCCGGAATGTGATACAATAATTGGAATTCACAAGAAGTTATGAGATAACGGAATGAATATTATAAACACAGCAGTTTAGTCTCACTTGATCGGTTGCCACGGAATTTTGATGTGATCAAAAGTCCGTCGCAATCACGTAGCGTACGCGGATACTCGCCGATAAACTTAATAGACAGCCTCGCTCCATAGCCCCGACCAAGTGACTGTAGGAGAACCCCGTCGCCGAAAGCATCCGTTCGGGTGCTCGCGGCAGCGGTGTTCCGCCTTGGTGCACTTCGTCGACGGTATCGGGGGTGCGGCCGTCTACTGAAGTTTGTGACGAGCATTCGATCAGGATGTCGGGAATCTTGTTGAATTGCCCGACTTAATATTGAAAAGTGTTTTCGATTTTGAGACTAAAATGCGGGGTTTATAATTGTTAGGCATGCGATGTCTAAGGAATTCATTTGGTCAGGCATGCGATGTCTGAGGTGGTTGCGGATTCCAACTGTTGTAGTTTTACACTTTCTTTTCTGTGACCGTAAGTGTAATATGTGATATCGCCGGTTTCGTTGCAATATGTCAACGACAATTGGGATGCGCATATTTACTTACGTTGATGACATGTGATGTTATGTGTTGCTGGATATATTATATTGGATCGTCGTGTTTGAATAGCTGGGGGTTTTTTATGTGAGATGAGTGTTTTTCATTTTCATCCATGTAAAAACTTGTATTTAATATTCTTTTATTGGGGCACTTCCAGGTTGCGGGAGTTGTCACCTGTTGTATATTATTTACTTTTCCGCACTAGGATAGACCCAAGGAGGGGAGCACAAGTAACCGGGTTCTGGAGTCCAGTGGGAGACCAACTCGAGGAGTCGAGTCCAGGTCTCCTAACTCTAGAATTGGTAGGGTTTCTTGCCGCTCTCGTAGGGGTCTAGGGGTGTGGGTTTGGCTATTCATCACGACCGTGGAATCCGTGTTTTATACTGGCTCGTATTGAAAACACGGACGTCCTAGTATATCCAATATTTCATATGTTTCTTCTGCTGCGATATCTGTGATGTGATCATGTGATGTTCTGTGATAAATACTGTATATAGTATATATGATATATTATATAGGCGTTACTTATGTTTTACACCCGCGCTAGCCCTGCCCTGCTCTGCCGTTAGTTACCTAACCTAACGGTGCACGAGGGGACATCGAGGAGAATGCAGATGGCATAAGTGTACGTCGTATTTATCTGTGATGTTTAGGTACTTAAATGATAGGACTTCATTAATGTGATTAATGAAATAAAAGAAACCTAAGATGTTGTACAATCGAATTTCAAAATAAAACAGGTAGCTACAGTTCTTGCTTTGCACAGCAGTATATATGATATATCCTGCACCTTATTCGATGAGGAAAGGACCGAGATCCCTTCACCGGGAGTGACTCCTTTAGCAATAACTGGCAGATGCTACACACTCGGTTTGTCTTTTGATTGCTTTTAAGTGTTTTTGCTTTGCACAGTGATATATATGATATATCCCGCACCTCATTCGACGAGGAAAGGACCGACGATCCCTTCACCGGGAGTGACTCCTTTAGCAAAACCAGAAAAGCCTCAAAAACACTCCATTTCAAAATTTATTCGATCCTCCAACGATATCAAGTTCATTACGCAATAGGTTTTCAGAAAAACCTGTCGTAGCCCTCCGTCATTTCAGATAAGTCCTATTTAGTATTCGTGCTACGTTTGTTGACCTCCGTCAAGGCATAGTGTACGGTAGCTAACTAGTATTTATCTGTTTATGCATATGATGTAGATTGAGTTAGGGTAGTCGTGCGGCCTTGTTGACCTCCG
This sequence comes from Agapanthus africanus, assembly GCA_030015575.1. Taxonomy (NCBI): domain Eukaryota; kingdom Viridiplantae; phylum Streptophyta; class Magnoliopsida; order Asparagales; family Amaryllidaceae; genus Agapanthus; species Agapanthus africanus. The sequence continues at coordinate 358,193,511 of JASDDO010000026.1, forward strand.
TCAAGGGTCGTGCGGGTGGGTTTAATTCGATCAAGAAATGACGGGTTGAACTTGACTAGTAGCCTATGGTTTGTTGACCTCCGTCAAGGTCATAGGGTGCTAGGGGCAAAATATTATCGGGAATTTCAAGTGTTGAAATTTGCAATGAGATTGCATACCTTCTATGAGATAGTTGGATCCCGATACCCGCTGCGAGTAAGTGTTACTCCTGGGAGAGTTTTATACATTACAATTAGCCGATCAAGTAGGTGTCTAGAATGGTGTCAACGGGGTTACGCCTCTGGGAAAACGAGGTTTACATTAATTAGGTTCGTGCGAAAGCACGGGGGACCTCCCTCAAAGTACCGACACTGGCCTGGCTGAAAGATTAGCGAACTTGTAGTGTGTAATTAATCCCGGCTAGTCTTTCCTTTTAGGGTTTGAAGGAAGATTTGATATAAAGCAGTGGGAGCCATCCTGATTAGATAAAATAATAACCAATCTATTCTTGCTAGAGCGCACGCTGAGTGTTTTCTTCTCTCTCTCTCTCCTGGTAGCGACCATATCACGCCTTAATAAAGATAATAATACGCACAATTGACCGAACCAGCTTGTTATACTGAGCTGGGGAACGTTGGTCCCGCTCCAACTTATAAATGTTATAAGACAGAGCAGGAAATTGGGGATTACCAGAATTCCCGTGCCGCCCAAACGAAGAGAGTGCATGCTGATGCATCATCTTCGGGTGTGTTCATTACCAAGAATGTTTCTCTGTATCCTCTACGTCCTGGGTATGTGATACCAGATCAGGATCCCAGATATGTAATCTGTTACATAGGGCTACAGAAAGGTAGAGAACTGAGAACGGGTGATAAGTTTCATGAGGCAGAAAACGGGGCAAGTGTTGCAGCCAAGTCTGTTGGTCACTGTTACCCTGTATTCCAAATACATTGATTCTGAACGAATGTTATTAGATACCAAACCTAATATACAAAATCATATCCATCTCTTTATTAGTAAAGAAATGATAAAATTTTGTATAGTTGGATAATGTTTTGAACATTTCCTATATCAAAAGTTGATCGTTTCAGGCACGTTATCTAAAAGCATTGACGTTCTAAATCAAACTACAGTTTCTTGTATACAGAACACACACAAGAGGAAGAGTTCAGAAATGAACGGATCCTTCTTGAGACATTGTAGACTAGGTCATATCAATGCGACCCGACTAGCTAGAGTTACATAAAGATGCATATTTAAATTAGTTTGAATTTACATCTTGTGAAACTCGCCAGTCATGTCACAAAGATAAGATGACCACAGCTCCGTTTACTGAAAACAGAGAAAGAGTTAGTAAACTCTTGGGATGATACATGATGATGTAGGTAGGTCCCCTGTCTACAAATGCCAAGACCGGTTCTTTTTACTTCATTACATTCTCTGATAATCTCTCAAGATTCAGACATATGTTCCTGTTGAAACACAAGTCCGAACCTTTTGAGATATTCACAGAATATAAGCTAGAAGTAGAGAACCAAAATACGGGTAAAAGTATTATGTCCTTTGATGAGATCAAGGAGGAGAATACTTGAGCACGGAATTCTTGGACTTTTCTAAAGGAGAATGAGATTCTCTCTCAGCATTACTCCTCCGTATACACCATAGCACGATGGTATATCGGGACGGAGCAATCACACCCTATATGATAAGGTGTGCTCTACTGAGTTACCTATTTCCTTTTTGGGAGTTATGCACTTGAGAAGCTGCATACCTAATGAATAGGGTTCGAATCAAATCAGTTACCTACCACTTCATATGTGATATGGAAAGGGAAGAGCCCATGTCTTAAGCTAGTTAAGATTTGGGGTTGTCCAGCCTATGTCTAAAAGCAAAATCCGGATAAACTCGAGGCAAGATCTGTTATGTAGAACTGGAAATGCTCCAGCTATACAAACTGCAGCTGATAATTTGAAAGAACCAAAGAGTTCAATAGTTACCAACGAACCTCGGCCTCTCCGCCGATCTAGTAGGGTTCCTCACCCACCTGAGAGATACTTCGATTTCTCTATGACATTGGGAGCGAGGATTGCATCATGAGATGATGACCCAACTAGTTTCGAGCTGGCCATCGAGAGTAAGACTCTGTAAGAATGGCTGGATGTTTATCGATCTGAGATGGAATCCTTATACACCAACAAAGTATGGACTTTGGTTGCTATATCTGAAGGGTTAAATCCCTATCAGGAGCAAGTATATCTTGAGAAGATTACTTGGTGTAGATGTAAAAGTTGAGACTTTCAAAGCTAGACATGTTAAAGTTTTCGTCATTGACCAGGCGTGGATAATGATGAAACCTTTTTCCAGTATCTATGCTTAAGTCCATTCAGATCCTACTTGCCACGGCTACATACCATGACTATGATATCTGGTGGTTGGGTGTCATGACTGCTTTTCTAAATGATGATTTGGAAGAAAGCGTCTATAAGTACACAGCCAGAGGGCTTTGTAGACAGTGGGAGCAGCGGAAACGTGTGCAAGATATTTTATAGGATAAAGCAGGCATCGCGGAGTTGGAACATCTATTTTGATGGATTAGTCAAAGAAGTTGACATCATCAAAATGGTAGATGAACCTTGTATAAACAAAAAGGTAGTAGGGAATATGGTGGTGATCCTCGTAGAGTACGTGGATGACATACTCTTGATAGGGAAGGAGTTTCCTATGCTACGCTCGATCAATCTCCGCTTATCACTTTGATTCTCCATATAGGATCAAAGTGATGTTGGAGATAGTGCCCTCAGAGTCAATTATTAGGTCACAGGTACGTGATTGTAATGATTGAGGGAGGACCTATCCCGGTAGGACAGTCTTACTCGTAATGATAGTATGCTATCTGGTTTACCTTTATCATCGTGTACTGTTTTAGGTGACATGACACGTCGCTATTACACGTTGATAGAGCCCCTAGGATTCTTGCTTGACCACCAGCAGTATGAGGGCGATCATATAAGTGGGAGCTGGGGGTCTACAAGCATATCCTTAAAAGGTCCCTAGTCGTGGGAGTTTCGAGACTGGGCATCGATACTCCATTAGTAGACTAGTGTATACAGTCGAGACCCCGACGAGGGGCGGTGGCCGGTCTCACAAGCCACTGGTGTCAGTTGGATCACCTAAGATGTATACAGGTGCTCATTGGGTTATGAGTACACCGGACAGGACTCGCCGGGAACATGCTAGTTGGTCATATACCAGACGTCAGATGGCAGTTCCCTGGTGACATGTGTGCAGGTTAGTTCATCGACCTGGGGATCGTCATTTGTCTCGTGTGAGTTCCCACTGTACTTTGATTACTACCCTACCACGGCTCAAAGGAGTCGTGCAAACAGGTTTTAGTTGGGTGCAGTCCCGAGCCACATGGAGGCAGTGAGCGTATCTTCAGGGGTTCGTCTCTCCCGGTATTGGGGGTGAGGTCGTGCTGTGTCTAGGAGAGCCATTACACGAAGCCCTCGGCCGAGGCAAGGAGATTTACTGGTAGGTATTCCAGTAGTATCTCAGGGTGTTCTGGGCTACACTCCGACACGACTTGTACCGCTTTTGGGGGTCTGACTTTTACCAACCCCCTAGGCCCGCCATGCGATGCTCATAGACGAACGGACCGGACTGCACGGATATTGTCACTGACAGGCTCAGTTGGGTGTCGGGGTGAGCTTCCTCATCGACGTCCCTTTTGGTCAATAGCTGGTGGCCCGTCACGTATTGGCATATACCTCTGACGTGCTAGTGGTTAAATCCACAGCCATAGTATTGACGAGTCTTTAGAGTCCACCACATTTACAGTTACTCAGCTTTCGGGCGAAAGGTTGTAGAGGCCGTATGGAGATATGGCAAGGTCCGATCAGATACGTGCGGTATTGCACGGATCAGGATCGGACAGTTTGTACTATAGGCCGTATGGTTATATGGCAGGGTTCGATCACATACGTGCGGTATTGCACGGATCAGGATCGAACGGATATTACTGGCCGGCTTTGGTATAAGCCGGATCCTAGTATAGTACAGTGTAGATTTTGTCTCATTGCATTTGTATTTCGGTCGGAATACAAATGCGGGTGTGTATGCACAGTATCGGGGTTTTCCTGTAATTTATTACGGGACCAGTTTTTGGAGTTGCCAGTTTGCTTTCCGTTTCGGCCGATTTCCATTGTTCCGTTCATTGGCCGAAGATTGGTGGAGGAGGGCTTATTTGCATTGTTGCAAATAGGCATTTGTGGAAGGGGGTCTTTGCATTTTGTTGTATCATGATAGCACCCTCCTTTGACTTGCTTGACTTCATACTTCATGATGGCTTGACTTTGTTAGCATCATGGTTGTTGATGATGGTTGTGGTTGTGTGTGGTTTTTGCTTGTGATCATATTCTTTCTTGATGCCCTCTTGCATCATTGCTTCCACCCACCCCTTGACCTTGCTCTCTCTTTCTCTCTCCAATCACACAAGGGGGGGTGTGGGCCGGCCATTCCAAGAGAGGGAAAGGGATTCATTTTTCATTTGTGGATGTGTGGAGAAAAATATGATACTTTTTTTCTTGAGTATGCTCCATTTTTCTCACCTCTCTCCAAGCTCTCTTTTCCTTCACCAATGGCAATTCCACAAACCCCAAAAATGAGACTTGCTCACTACATATTCTACAACGAACCTTGGGCACGTCGAGTAGCCGGCTTCGTGCCCGAGTTGCCTCGGCAATGAGGTGCGAGCCCGTAAACGATGTAGGCAACGTGGTGCACTTCCGGCGACGAGGATGAGACGGACGGAGATCCCGCGAGGAGATCGGATTGGAGATGAAGACCGGAGGACTTGGATCGTCGGTATATCTCTTTCCCATCTTCTAGTTAGCTTAGACTTGTTAATGGTAACGATCCGGGTGTTTAGTGCGCGGTGGTGCCGGTTTGCTAAGTCCGCAAAATTTAAGTTTTTCACCGCTTCCGCATTCCGGCGTCGGATTGACGGCCGGGGCGCCGCCGTGCACTTACAGTGGTATCAGAGCCTCCCCATTAACTTAGTCTAGCTTGGTTTAATGTGTTTGCATTTCCGATCGATCAAAAAGTTCCAAAACTGCATTTTACCTTCGCATCAGTTTCTGTTGAAAATTTTTGGTCTCTAAAAATTTTTCAGGTTGTAAAATATTGATGTATTCGAAAATCTAAGAGCTCTGTAAAAATTCGACGAAGTAACTCCACAGTGGGAGCGCGGAACCGCCGCGAAAACCCCCTTCCCGCCGCCCTTCCGCCGCGCACTGTGGAGATCACTTCACCAATTTTTTACAGAGGCCTTCTGGGCTTAAAATATGGGTTTTGGAATATTAAAATTGGGCCCAGGTTTTCTGTGAGTGCTACAGTTTTGATTGGGGGCCCACTTGTTAATTTTTGATCGATCGGATATTTTAAACACATTTTTCACAGTATTTACATTATATCTGCGACCGTGAATGTCACTCGATCGGTAAATCCTGTCTAACTGCTATAGCCCGGTTAGACGGATTTGCGAACGTGACTTTCACGTTGATGTTCTATGTATTTGCTGTGTTGTTGCGGATCGGTCGTAGGGATAGCCTGGATGCAATGCTAGTACAGTTATGGTGGTATTATGTACATTTGATTTTGCGGGGCGAGCGTCCGACATGTGGACTGCCGTCACTGCCTGTTTGTATTATTATTTTGGGGCACGACCTGGTTGCGGTCGATGTACCCGTTGTATGTATATTTTACTTTCTGTACTAGGATTGCCCCGCGGAGGGGTGCACGGATAGCCGGGTTCTGGAGGGCAACAAGCCCGCATCTCATGGCATTGAGACGGAAGGGGTTTCACTCTAGGATTGGCGGGCTATTCGCCGCACTCGTAGGGGGTACAGGTTGACCCAGGAGGGGTGCCCAAGTTACCGGATTCCGTGAAGTGCTGGGTGGTCCATTCACGTTGCTGAAGGGGGCTGCCTCGCTTCAGGTTTTGGCGGGTAACTTGCCGCGCCCGTAGGGGTCTAGGTTTACATTGCACAGGCTATCCACACGACCAGGGGAACGTCGGGTTTCATTAGTGGCTCTGTGAAACCCGGGGATCCCAGATATCTGTATTGTTTCTGTGATGCTGTTCATTCTCTGTGATGTTGCATTTCTTTCACGCCTTGAGCGAAATATAATATACTGGTATATATATTAGTAGATGTTGTATATGTTTTACATCCGCGCTAGTCCAGTCCCCGCTCTGTCGTTAGTTAGCTAACCTAACGGGTAATGACGGGACCCAGTGGCAAATGCGGATGGCATATACGTACATCAGTATATTTTCGTTCTTTTTGGTGTGATCAATTGATGGGACTGCATTGATTCGGATCAATGCAAGTTAAAAACAAACCTAATCTGATGTTGTTGGAACACTTTTCAAAAAGCTGTTATTTGCAAAGACGTTCACTTTTGTTTTGCATCGTGGTATTCAGTTGGAATATCCTGCTCCTCAGTCGACGAGGCAAGGGCCGAGATCCCTTCACCGGGAGTGACCCCTTGGACAGAAGTTTGCGTCAGGGCATTAACTTCACTATAGCCGATTACTTTTGCTTTGCATTGTGGTATTCAGTTGGAATATCCTGCACCTCATTCTACGGGGAAAGAGCCGAGATCCCTTCACCGGGAGTGACCTCTTTAGCAACGGTCTTCGTCACTATATTTTCAAAAAGCTATCCGTTCCTTCAACGAGATCAAGTTCATTACGTTAAAGGTTTTCGCCAGAAACCATTCGTAGCCCTCCGTCGTTTCATATGGGTAGTCAATAGTATTCAAGCTGTGTTTGTTGGCCAAAGTCAAGGCACAGTGTTTGGTAGCTGTTGGTTATTCATATGCAGCATAGATAGATGCGTTGGTTTGGAACAGTCGTATAGTCTTGTTGGCCAAAGTCAAGGGCTTGTGCGGGTGGATTCGAATCAACCTGGAGAATGACGGGTAGAACTTGACATGTGACTTATGATTTGTTGGCCAAAGTCAAGGTCATAAGAGCATGGGGCAGAAATCACATCGGGAGTTTCAAAAGAACTGAAACTTGCCAGATATGCGCATACCTTCTGGAGTATGATGATGTGAGCGGATTCCGTCACGTTATCATGCGATGATAGTTGGATCCCGATTCCCACTGATGAGTTAGTTTACTCCTCGGGTGACCCCGACTAATTCTTCTTTCAGGTTTGGAGGAGAATTTGAGGTACAGTGGGAGGTTTCCAGATTAGATAAATTGGTGACCATTCTGATCTAGGTTAGAGTGCACGCTGAGTGTTTCTTTTCTCTCTCTCTTTGGCAGCGACCATTGACCCGACCCTAAGACTATGACTCAGTGACCAAGTTGACCGAACCTTCTTAAACACCGGCTTTTGGATTGTCAGAGTTGCAAACCTCATTGCCACTCCTACTTTTACCCTTTTCTCCAGGACACCCCGTTTTACTACGAACGTCCACTTCCATTGGACAAAACCATCGTATGGTTAGATACGAACTCGAAAGAATTTATTCGAGGATGGTTTCCGGTTCTGGAGAAAGCGGATAGGATTATTCAGTTGTCTTTTCCTTTTACCCTCTCTCAGGTTACGAGTACTCCTTGGTTTAGGGGTAGTACACCTATTACGCAAATTGGATTGTCTTCTTCCAAACCTTAGCTTGGTGCCGACCGGTAGGGAATGAAGAAAACCAATTAGCATAACGATGGTGTGCAGAAGGTATTAAGTTCAGACAAAGCAAGGGATTAGTAAGAGGGCAAAGTAAATTGCAACAGATATTCACGACCAAACCAAATATTTCGTTACCACTCCCAAATCACCTTTGTATTTCTCCAGGACACTCCGTATCACTACGAAGATCCACAGTTTATTGGATATTCCATCGTATGGTTATATACGAACTCGAAAGGAACTTGTTCCAGTTCGGGGATGGATCCTGGTTCAGGAGAAATAGGAATAAAGTACATTCAGGTATCTTTTATCTTCACCTTCTCTCATGTTGCGAGTGATCCTAGGATTAGGACAGTACACCCATTATGCTTTTTGGATAGTCTTCTTCCAAACCATAGGCTGGTGCCGAACGGTAGGGAAGGAAGAAAACCATTTGGCCTAAAGGGGTGTGCAGAAGGTAAAGACTAAAGACATATGAAGGGATTTGGAGAGGTGGCAAAGGATTATACGGTTACAGTCGTGAATCTGGTAGAGGCATTACTAAGAATACCGGGATACCCCATCGGAACATTTCAATGTTTCAGGTTCGCTGTGTACTGTTAAAAGAAAACTGATTTCCCGATTGGACACTTGCTCCAGGGTATGTATTTACCAGGTACGATTCTCACATCTGTATGGTTTTACAGATGATGAGTGGGAGTAAGTTATTGGGAATTAGGTGATTATCCTCATTATATCGGGATTCGTTGTAATCGGTGATATTTGAGGAAATCACCTGGGCTGTTTGCCGGTCGGCAAATATTTGGTTTTGAATATCCGCTGTTATGCACCAATTTCAAATTGATATATCTGTACGTCTATTTTCATAGAGTGAGATATACCTTTCTGAAATTATGTCTACGACATTTACCTATATCAGTGGATGGTTAGGTAAGGAGCATTAAACAGCGGTGTAATTCTTCTTAACCATAAGTACAGTTTTCAACCTACGACACACAGTGAATGAGTTATCAGACTCAAGGGACTTATACAAAGGATTGTATGTTGTCCAGGGTCCATCAGGACAGAGGGGTTGGTCCTCGTACTACATTCAGTCTACTTATGACTTCTCAAGTTTTTAGACAGGTGTTTCGCGGAAACACAGGGTCTAAATGTTGAGAAGTTATAGGTATTTGAATAGAGTAGAGAACCAGGTGTAGCAAGTATCGGGATTCTTCAAAGTGATCGAAGATGTAGATACTTGTATATGGTATTCAGTTAATAGTAATGATAAAGAGATCTTGCTTCTCTTTCAGGTTACTCATAATTGGAAGTATTCCTAAGTTGAGTAACGCTGATCGGCCTCCTTCCATTTAGTTGACATGCACTGGAGACAGTTGCATGATTTGAATCTGGTTCAATTAAATCAGTGCCTCTGGTCCTATATGGGATATAGAACAGTTCGTATCTTAACGTTGTTAAGGTACGGGGAGTTGTCCAGCTTATGATTAAAACCAGACTCTGGATAACTCAAGGCACGTTTCTGTAATGGCTGTTTGTGGGTTGACCCAGGCTATGACGAGGGTTGACTTTCTACCATCCGGATGAACAATAGCAATATTGTTCCAGACTCGCCACAGTTTTATTAAAAATGGTTTTTTTTCAAAAATCAGTAGTGGGAGTATGGTAGAACTGGAAGTGATTCCAGAACCACAAACGATTACTGAAGATTTGATAAGGAACCTAAAGATTCAATCTGGATTGACATTCCATTGGCCACTCCGCAGATACGGTGGGTAACTTCAGGCACCCGAGAGGTACTCCGGTAGCCTCAAGGACGGTGACAGGGAGGTTCTAGTTTACCCACACTTGCCATTGCTGTTGTTCCAGGTTGCGAGACCCGGCGGGAGGATGAGTATAGCGTCGTTCTAAACTAGTTTTAGAAGTGTACGTGTATATGACTCTGCCAGAGGGTTGTCGTAGTCAGTGGGAGCAGCGGAAGCATTGGTGGACAGGTAGCTTATATCTATTTATAGACTAAAGCAGATATAGCGGAGATAGATCATCTATTTCTGACGTGACAGTCATAGGTTTGACTTCATCAGAATAGGGGATGGATCTGTTGAGAAGGTAGTAGGGTGTGATGTCCTGGTATCTGGATGACATACACAGAGTAGGAAAAGAAACTCTTATACTACGATCGGTTATACTTTGGTCGTCACACAGTGGTTTCTCCACAAAGGAAATGGATTTTGTATCAGACATACTGGTTACTAGATCTATGGTTTTAGATCTAGATTTGGGTGGTTTCCCAATCTGGGTACATAGACAGCATTCTAAGAGTATTTAGAATGGACGACTCCTGGCACGGTAGTGTACCTGCAGGTAATGGAGTCACCCTCTCTAAAGGTGTCTTACAGACTAAAGGGGAGAGGGATGTGCATGATTGGCAGATCACTTGCTCAGGCAATTGAGTCAATCATGAGATGTCAAATACCACACCAGATGTTGTTCTTGCACTAGATGCAATAAGTTGACATTAATCCAATCCTGGAGAAACGGTCGGAAGCAGTTTTAGAACATAAGTGCATGTTCTAGGGATATGATAACGATAGCCTCATGTGGGAGACAGTTATCATTCCAGGCTTCCAAGGTGACATGGACGACAAGGAGGTTGTCAGAGCTATAGTTTTTCCTTCTGACGAGGGGCAGTATTTTGGACAGGTGGTCCAAGGCAATACTGAGGGAGGCATGGCGCAGGATACTGATTAAGTTCAGTTGACAATACAGTCTAAGAAGTTTGGATTTGGAGTTCATTTATGAGCTATGTCCCATCAGACATCCAGGCACATTCTAAGACAGGTATTGCTCTTTTCGGGAGATGGCTTTCTCCGCAAACTTGAGATATAGAGAGACATAGAAAGAAACAACTAAGCGGATCCACTCACTGAGGCTATTCCTCGAACGCAATAGTTCCGCAAACGAGCTTTATGAGACTGACTAGTAGAGGAGTTGGATGTTCGGTATCACACGGGCTGTGAGTATGCGACATCGCAATAATTAGCCATGAGTGCATGTGGGAGATTGTTGGAGATAGTGCCCTCAGAGTCAATTATTAGGTCACAGGTACGTGATTGTAATGATTGAGGGAGGACCTATCCCGGTAGGACAGTCTTACACGTAATGATAGTATGCTATCTGGTTTACCTTTATCATCGTGTACTGTTTTAGGTGACATGACACGTCGCTATTACACGTTGATAGAGCCCCTAGGATTCTTGCTTGACCACCAGCAGTATGAGGGCGATCATATAAGTGGGAGCTGGGGGTCTACAAGCATATCCTTAAAAGGTCCCTAGTCGTGGGAGTTTCGAGACTGGGCATCGATACTCCATTAGTAGACTAGTGTATACAGTCGAGACCCCGACGAGGGGCGGTGGCCGGTCTCACAAGCCACTGGTGTCAGTTGGATCACCTAAGATGTATACAGGTGCTCATTGGGTTATGAGTACACCGGACAGGACTCGCCGGGAACATGCTAGTTGGTCATATACCAGACGTCAGATGGCAGTTCCCTGGTGACATGTGTGCAGGTTAGTTCATCGACCTGGGGATCGTCATTTGTCTCGTGTGAGTTCCCACTGTACTTTGATTACTACCCTACCACGGCTCAAAGGAGTCGTGCAAACAGGTTTTAGTTGGGTGCAGTCCCGAGCCACATGGAGGCAGTGAGCGTATCTTCAGGGGTTCGTCTCTCCCGGTATTGGGGGTGAGGTCGTGCTGTGTCTAGGAGAGCCATTACACGAAGCCCTCGGCCGAGGCAAGGAGATTTACTGGTAGGTATTCCAGTAGTATCTCAGGGTGTTCTGGGCTACACTCCGACACGACTTGTACCGCTTTTGGGGGTCTGACTTTTACCAACCCCCTAGGCCCGCCATGCGATGCTCATAGACGAACGGACCGGACTGCACGGATATTGTCACTGACAGGCTCAGTTGGGTGTCGGGGTGAGCTTCCTCATCGACGTCCCTTTTGGTCAATAGCTGGTGGCCCGTCACGTATTGGCATATACCTCTGACGTGCTAGTGGTTAAATCCACAGCCATAGTATTGACGAGTCTTTAGAGTCCACCACATTTACAGTTACTCAGCTTTCGGGCGAAAGGTTGTAGAGGCCGTATGGAGATATGGCAAGGTCCGATCAGATACGTGCGGTATTGCACGGATCAGGATCGGACAGTTTGTACTATAGGCCGTATGGTTATATGGCAGGGTTCGATCACATACGTGCGGTATTGCACGGATCAGGATCGAACGGATATTACTGGCCGGCTTTGGTATAAGCCGGATCCTAGTATAGTACAGTGTAGATTTTGTCTCATTGCATTTGTATTTCGGTCGGAATACAAATGCGGGTGTGTATGCACAGTATCGGGGTTTTCCTGTAATTTATTACGGGACCAGTTTTTGGAGTTGCCAGTTTGCTTTCCGTTTCGGCCGATTTCCATTGTTCCGTTCATTGGCCGAAGATTGGTGGAGGAGGGCTTATTTGCATTGTTGCAAATAGGCATTTGTGGAAGGGGGTCTTTGCATTTTGTTGTATCATGATAGCACCCTCCTTTGACTTGCTTGACTTCATACTTCATGATGGCTTGACTTTGTTAGCATCATGGTTGTTGATGATGGTTGTGGTTGTGTGTGGTTTTTGCTTGTGATCATATTCTTTCTTGATGCCCTCTTGCATCATTGCTTCCACCCACCCCTTGACCTTGCTCTCTCTTTCTCTCTCCAATCACACAAGGGGGGGTGTGGGCCGGCCATTCCAAGAGAGGGAATGGGATTCATTTTTCATTTTTGGATGTGTGGAGAAAAATATGATACTTTTTTTCTTGAGTATGCTCCATTTTTCTCACCTCTCTCCAAGCTCTCTTTTCCTTCACCAATGGCAATTCCACAAACCCCAAAAATGAGACTTGCTCACTACATATTCTACAACGAACCTTGGGCACGTCGAGTAGCCGGCTTCGTGCCCGAGTTGCCTCGGCAATGAGGTGGGAGCCCGTAAACGATGTAGGCAACGTGGTGCACTTCCGGCGACGAGGATGAGACGGACGGAGATCCCGCGAGGAGATCGGATTGGAGATGAAGACCGGAGGACTTGGATCGTCGGTATATCTTTTTCCCATCTTCTAGTTAGCTTAGACTTGTTAATGGTAACGATCCGGGTGTTTAGTGCGCGGTGGTGCCGGTTTGCTAAGTCCGCAAAATTTAAGTTTTTCACCGCTTCCGCATTCCGGCGTCGGATTGACGGCCGGGGCGCCGCCGTGCACTTACAAGTGATACCTCCTAAATCCTAGATTTTGGATCTATGAGATAGATTTAAATGGATGTTAGGATTCTCACTAGTTGTAGTGAGATGGTATCAATTGATCCTGGGGAAAATCACTGGAAGTGTTCCAGGGTGATAAAGACGACTGAATGTCAGTCACAGTCATTGTCTATACCCTCAGTAAAGGGACGGTATGTTGGAAGAGTTCCAAGCTAGATACCGTGGCATACTAGACGATAAAGGCAGGATACATCGCTACTTAAGATGCTACCGAAGAGGCTGTTTGGGTGTATATTGGTTCATGAGATGAACTACGTTCCTACCATTGTGAGACAATGGAGTTGTGGCTTATGCCGAGGAGCGCCGGTTCCATCAGTGATCCAGACATATTCTAAGGCAGCATCACCTGATCATGGAGATGGTTGATCTCCAGGGGATCGAGGTCAGGAGAGTAGACTCAGAGGACAACACAGCGGATCCACTCACAAAGGCCTGTTCCCAGAGAGAGACTTTTATGGGATGGTTGAGTATGAGATACTTCAACCACTGCTACAGATGGCCCTAGTGCAAGTGGGAGATTGTTAGTTATATGTATGCCCTAGAGGCCATTATTATATATAGGATGTATATTGTAGTGGATGCTGGGACATATATAGTGAGGACTTTCTTGCTCGACATGATAGTATGCTATCTGGTTGATCTTTACCTTAACGTGTACACTGATTGTCTCTCTATTACATGTTGGTAAAGCCCTTAGGATGTGTACTTAACTACCTGGACTATGATGCGGATCATACTAGTGGGGACATGGTAGTCCATAAGTACATCCTTCAAAGTCCCTAGTCGAGGGTGTATCGAGACGGGGCATCGATATACCAGAGTAGACTAGCGTGTACCTTCTCGACCCATACAGATGGGCGATGGATGATCCCATATCCATTGGTGTTTGACATCAGAGATGATATACGGGTGCTCAGTAGAGACTGGGTACACTGGACGGACTCGCCGAGAACTCCCAGATGGTATTATACCTCACGTCAGATGGCAGTTCTCTGGTGACACTGGTACAGAGTAGTCTGTTGACCCGAGATCGTCATAGAGTCTTGTGTGGTTCCCGCTGTGCTTTGATTTCCATCTTACCACGTCCAAGAGGGGGTGAAAAACGGTGGTTTTTGGGTACAGTCCCGAGTCACATGGAGGCAATGAGCGATAGGAGGGGATTCGTCTCTCCCGGTATAGGGGGTTGATGTTGCGCTGTGTTCGATTGGCTATAACAGGAAATCCCTGGCCAGGGTTGCTGAGATTTACTGGTAAATGTTACCAGTAGTTTCTCGAATTGTTATAGACCTCATATCGACACGACTTATCGAGCTATTGGGGTCTGACGTTTACCACCCCGAGGCGAGATATGCGACATATCAGACGATCAGACCGGACTGTACGGTAGTGTTACTGGTTGGATTCACTGGAGTGTGAGCGGGCTTGCTCGTCAATCTTCTGATCGCTCAATACCCGGGTGGCCGTTACGTTTAGCAGACCGCTTGCGGCTTGTGGGTGTTTGATATGATCATCATCTGCTGCCGGCGCATTGACGAGTCTTTAGAGTCCTACACAGAGGTTTCCTGGCTCAAGCAAAACGAAATAGGAGCGCATATAAGATATGTGCGGGACCGAGAATAATACGTGTATGTGATACCGTATTCCATTCTCACGATAAATGTGTCGAATGGTTATATGCGATATAACCTAGTTATCGAATCAAGGATTGATTCGATAAACCGATACATTGGATATTAGTCGGTTGTATGCGATATGACCGGATCGTTAAATCTAGTGTTGATTTAATGATTTAATGCATAATTATATATTTGATATATTACTTTGCATTAACTAGTATTGGTTCACTTTAAATGGATTTTCTCACTTGAAGTTCACAAGTTGTACATGTGATATACTTTTGTGCACTTGATTGTATCATGTTTGATGATACATGCTTTTTAGTTAAGTGCAAAGAATTAAACCAAGGTTAAGTTGTTGGTTAGGGTTTTACTTATTCATTTATCTTATTTATTTATTCATTTTGAATAAATTGAAAGATAAATGAATGGTGGCTTCATTTGTTTTTAGTTGAAGCTTCATGAAGCTTTGACTTGATGACCTTTTTGTTCTCATCCTTAACCTTAACCATTCAACCCAACCTTAGTCAATTCTCTACACTTAACTAAGGTTAAGATTATGATAAGTATTCTTTTATTTTTCTATTTTCTAATTAACTTATCATATCATATCTTCTTCTTCTTCTTCATTTCTTCAAGTGAAGAAAGCTTGCCTCCATCAATGGCAAGTGATGAAAAAGAGTGAGAAATCCAAATCTAATGTGAACCCACCTCCTATTTCTTCATCCTCTACCTCTTTCCAAGTAGTAAAGTGTGTTTCATTCACAAGTTTTCATGGCTTGGTGAAGGTGGAGCTTGATCTAGCGATGCCTCGACGTAGATCATCTTCGGCATGGACATCGACGACCTAGCTCGCCATTTCTCCGACGAAGCCGACGCTAGAGCCCGGGAATTCATTTGGACAGCGAGGGGACTTCGTTGCGGAGCTATGGAGGTGGAGCACCGGATCTACAAAGGTTGTATTTCCGTATTCTTGTAGTTAAGTGTTAACTAGTTTGCTTTTCGCCTGGATTTCTAGCCAACGATCCGTAGTCGGGTTTCTCGGCACCTAGATTTTTTGAAATTGGCATGGTTGATGCCTTGTGAGACCTCCTTGGGGTGCCTAGGAACCCTACAATAGCCGAGTTGAGTTCGAGTTCACTCAGACAGAGGGACAGCTCGCGCATGTTCGTGCACGCCAACAGTTGCTTGACCGTATATATGAGGCACAGCGTAGTGACGACCGTTGCTCAGAGATCATGGCACAGATGGGACAGGGCAGATTTTCCGAGTTCGTGATTGATGATCAGGGGATTCTACGCTATGGATCTAGACTGTGCGTATCAGATGCTGATGGATTGCGGCGCGACATTTTTGAAGAGGCACACCGATCAGTGTATAGTGTCCACCCCGGTTCCACCAAGATGTACCATGATATGAGTGAGACCTATTGGTGGGACGGGATGAAGAGGGACATTGCGGAGTTTGTATCGAGATGCCTGACTTGTCAGTAAGTCAGGGCCGAGCACCAGAGGCCCGCAGGAGAGCTACAGCCGTTACCCATTCCGGAGTGGAAATGGGAGCAGATTTCGATGGATTTCGTTGTGGGTCTATCCAGGACCAGTCGAGGGTATGACTCCATCTGGGTGATCGTAGATCGATTGACGAAAGCGGCTCACTTCCTGCCAGTGAAGACCACTTTCAGCTTCGCTCAGTATGCCCAGCTTTACATCGACGAGATCGTGCGGTTGCATGGCGTACCGACTTGTATCGTGTCAGATCGAGGCACCCAGTTCACCAGCCGACTTTAGCAGAGACTTCAGGAGGCTTTGGGCACTCGTTTGAGCTTCAGCACAGCGTTTCATCCGCAGACCGACGGACAATCAGAGCGGACCATTCAGACTCTCGAGGACAGGCTCAGAGCGTGCGTTTTAGACTTCGGCGGTAGCTGGGATCGTCATTTACCTCTAGTGGAGTTCTCCTACAACAACAGCTTCCAGGATACTATTCAGATGGCACCTTTCGAGGCATTGTATGGGAGGAGATGCATATCGCCCGTCTGTTGGACAGAGCTCAGCGAGAGCAGTATTTTGGGGCCGCAGCTTGTTGAGGAGACGACAGCGAAGATATAGTTGATCCGAGACCGGATGAGAGCGGCTCAGAGCAGGCAGAAATCGTATGCAGACAGGCGCCGTCGCAGATTAGAGTTCTCAGTTGGCGACCATGTTTTTCTGAGGGTCTCTCCGATGAAGGGCGTGATGCGTTTTGGGCGAAAGGGGAAGCTTAGCCCTAGATTCGTAGGTCCCTTCGAGATCCTCGAGCGTGTCTGCGCTGTTGCATATCGTTTGGCTCTTCCACCCAGCTTTCCCGATGTTCACCCCGTCTTCCATGTTTCGATGCTCCGCAAGTACCTTCACGACCCTTCGCATGCGATTCAGCATCCGACAGTCCAGCTAGAGCGCGACCTTTCTTTTGCAGAGCAGCCGGTGGCCATCCTGGATCGGCAGGTGAAGAAGTTGAGATCTAAAGTTATACCGACCATCAAGGTCCTTTGGCGTGGCCCGAGCAGCGAGGAGGTTACCTGGGAGACCGAGGGCGAGATGAGGAAGAAATATCCCCATCTCTTTGAAGGTACGCGTAGTTATATTTTTAAATTCGGGGACCGAATTTCTTTAAGGGGGGAAGATTGTAGCGCCTTGAAATGTCGTTTTGGTGTTTTCCCGAAAATCGGTGAAAATGTGGTATTTTTCCGTAAATCATCTTTTTGTTATTTTGCAGTTTAGGACTAATTATACCTAATTTGGATAGGTAATTGCTTGTTTTTAGTAGCTAATGAGTTACTTATTAATTTTTGGTTATTTAAAAATTTTTCCCTTTTTTTCCCTTTTTTAATATTATTTTAAGCCGGTAAGAAAATACATTAAATTAACGATAAATACAAATTTTTTTGGGCTAATTTTAATCTTTAAAATCATGTTAATTAAAATCTAGTTGTAACATAAATTTTTAGTAATTTATTTTAAGTTTTAACTAATTTTTATTATGTAAAACGAAATTTATGGAATTTAAGCTAAAACTTGCAATTTTGGACTTGTAGGGGGTCTTTTTGCATAAAATTTCTTTTGTAAAACCCCATTCACCTTCCCTCACTCCCTTGGCCGGCCCCACCTCCTACTGCAGCACATTTTTCCCCCCTCCAAATTGTATTCTTCAACTCCTTTTAAATTGTTTAAAAAGGGTTTAAAATGTAGTAATGGGTGGGGGTATTATGGTATTTTGGGGGGGGGCTTTGACTTAGACTTTTGCACTATCCCTTCACATCCCCCATCCCTCTCCTCTCAGCAGAAAATCCTGCACCAACAGCCCCAAATATTTTCCCCCTTTCTTCTTCTCTTTTGCTTCATTTTCATCTCAAAAATTCAACAAAATCCACAATTTCCTTCACAAATTCAACACAAAACCATATTCCATATCTTCTCCAACCTAATTTGGTTCAAATCAAGGAGAAAGGAGGTGTCTTGGGAGGCTTGAGCAAGCTTAGGATTGATCTTTCGAGGTATAATTTCTAATCAAATGGTTAAATTGTAGCTTAAGTGTGCTAAACTAGAACCTTGAAATTTGTTTAGTGTTAAATTTAGTGTTAGTTTCTAATCTATTTTTTTTAAGAGAGTAGTTTGTTTAAACTAGGTTTTTTTTTGCACCATTGATTAGTTAATTAAGTTATCTTGTTATCTAGTTTTATACAAACCTAAATTGAGATATTACTTTGTTTAAGTGGGCTTCGATTTGTGTTAATTTAGGTTTTCAAGTGTGAAATTGGATTTAAATTGGTGGTTATAAAAATCAAGAAAATGGTTGTTTATGGAAGCATAGGATTTGAAGCTTTGTAATGTGTTTTAATCAAGTGATTGTGGTTAACTAGTTGCGGTTGGATGTTATGCAAGGTGGTAGTCCTTTTTGTCGCAAAACGGCGATGTTGCGCCGATTTTTGGAATGTTTGTGCTTGCTAGTTTTGTTATAAAATATTGTGATGAATTATTTCCGATATCTTGATGATATTTTTGGCATATCCTGTGATATTTGCGATGTGTGAGTGCGGATGTTTGAGTGATCGGGTTTTAGCTTTGCCCGGCGACCAAATCTGCGATTTTAGTTAGTTTTTTCGATTTTCGCGCGTGTTACGCGCACCTCGTGCACGTTGTACCTAGCTTGTGAACTATGGTATTTTCGTTTGGGATTTGCGTCGTTTCATGGTATGTAACCTTATGTTTGATATTGATGTAAATTCCAGGTTCGGTCGCGGAGACGTCAGACGCGGCACGAAAGGGGAAAGCGGTGATTGGACATGACTAGCTAGGTATTCCGGTGAGTAGATGTAACATCTACGGGGGACTATCGTTGGATGGCGCAAGACGCCCGATAGTTTTAGTAGCTTAAAAAGATTCTTAGTAATGTTAGGAATTAGGGGTGTAATACTTGTATGATTATTTGCTACATTCATGCCTTATATTGACATACATATGCGAACCCATTCTATAGGACACCTGCACCATTGCCAGGGTTTTTATATGCAGCACGAGCACTATTCATGCCTACACCCACGCCCTGGCGATTGCCATGCCACCATACTAGATAACCTATAAATTGAAACCTTTTACTATAATTGATACTTAAACTTGTGCTATTGCCTTTAATTCCTTAAAATGAAATCGTAGGATTGCTATTCATGTGCATGTACCTCATCATATTATTTGTTCATGCCTAGTCTATTAATCACACATTGCAACTTGATTATTGATACCATATGCTTTCATTATCATTGGCATATGCATTTATGAGGATTTCTTGAGATTTTGTGATATTTCTGGATTTCGGGGGAAAGCCGCAAAATTTCTAAACTTATTATGTTTTTAAAATATGTAAATTGCGGTTTTCTAGTGATGTAAGTGTCATCCACCATGAGTTTGCTGTGGTTTTCGAGACCCGTTTCGAGGAGTTGGATGAACCGTCTCGGGTACATGGTGGGCCCGGTAAGGTACCCCGGGGCAAGAAGCTCGTGGTGCTGACGATGAGCCTGGCAGGGGGCGGATTACCTACCGGTGACTGTTTGGGACGGCGGATATCCAGAGGATACCGACCGTGGCCGCGAGATGATGAGATATTGATATTGAGATGGGTCAGCCGGATGGCTGAGGCCAAAGATACTATGACATGGATATATGAGATTTGTGATAGTTTTGAGCTGTCGTTGCTGGACACAGGTTCTTGTTGATTCTAGTGGTATTATGCTGGTATTTCAAAAGAGGTTCCTAAAGGAAAAACATGATTCTTATACTTACACATTCAGATCATGAGTTGATTCACATTGCATTCATACCTGCTAGTATATTCATACTGCATACATACTTGCTATTATGTCTTGCCATACCTGTATTATAGATGCCAGGATGCTTGTGTGCAAGCATTCGATAGCCTGTGTAGATGTTATTTATTACTCATGAGTTGGCAACTCACCCCCGTTGTGCCAGATCCTTTTTCAGGTCCGCTCCGTCAGTACAGTAGCGGCGGGCGCACTTGGTTCTTTTGCCTGGACTCGAGGTTTTGCTCTTAGGTAGGTTATATTATTATTTTTGTACCACCTTGTATATTCTTTGTATCTAGTGTACTCCATCTACTGTATCTACCAGTATTATTGTATATTGACCTAGAGATGAGACTGTGAGGTTTGTGGACTTTTATGCTGTATTTTGGGTCGATCTCACTTGAGTCGACATGCAGTTTTTCTCATGTTTCTTTATGATTATTTTGCATGTTGTTGTTTTATATTGCGTGGGATTTATGACCGCCTTGTGGCAAAGAGCTAGCTCCCGCTTGGGGATGCCATATTTGTTGGATTCATATATTTTCTTGTTGTACCCATTTTGGGGGCCAGTATTTACAAAGGAGACTCTGCCGAAATTTTTGGAAAAATTGATATTGTTTTTTTTAAAAAGGTTTTATATGACTTATTGGATAAACTCGCTTTCAATTGATTGGTTTTCCTTCATTCTTTTGCTTATTTGGTTTTGGTTTCTGGGCTTTGGCTTACTTATTTTACGGATGTCTTGAGACGTTTCGTAACTTAAGTGCCAGTCACGTTCCGTACCCTGCGGGTCGTGACAAGTACGAGTTGTACTTAGAGATTTGATAGAAGGTCGCTAGTCAACCGAGGATGAAAGACAAGGACATTTGGTTCGTTCGCTTACCCAATGCGAGGTCATCAGATAGATTGATTCCAGCTAGAGACGA
Source organism: Agapanthus africanus (assembly GCA_030015575.1). NCBI lineage: Eukaryota > Viridiplantae > Streptophyta > Magnoliopsida > Asparagales > Amaryllidaceae > Agapanthus > Agapanthus africanus. The sequence continues at coordinate 358,214,440 of JASDDO010000026.1, forward strand.
CTTCACGCGGATACGTTGAGAGTCGACAGAGGCGATCGAATGTCAGAAACCCATATTCCAAGTTTAAAGTATTCGGAAAGACATGCAGGCAATTCTATGGACCCTCTAGAAGAATGAAACCCTAACTCGACATAATGACCCTGTGAAAGACTTTGAACCTTAGGGTTTGCGGCAGTTCCGCGGCGCCATTAGTGAGGCTTCGGTTTGCCCTTCTACGGCTGGTCTACTGATACTGTGGTATATACTCGATACTATTAAACTGTACCCAAGATGTTGAGCTCTTTGGGGATTATGAGGTTTTGAAGAATAAGTCGAATGGTTCGACTTCATTCGGATGGTATGCGATGGGATGCATTGCTTGGTTGACTCCAGATACGAGTATAGCCGTTGGAGCACAGTCCATGCAGCCACGACGAGGCGAGTCCGAAGCAGTCGACATTAGAGAAAAGTGGAGTAAGAGGTTCGTACGAGATCTTGATGATGTGACGTTCCACTCCGCCGACATCAGAGATGTGATACGCAAGCAGGAGCGTTGACTATGGATATATATTTCAGGAGGAGTCGTGATGAGTATGCAGCCGTTCTGGAACAAGAAATAGATATAGTAAAAGAATGATAACTTCCGGGCAGTTCGGCAGAAACGAGACTTGGGAAAGACTTCGACAGGACCTTTCTGGAAATACGGAACGAGAAGACCTAGACCCAGGAGCGGTCATATAACGCACACCCAGAAGGCCAGAGTTCGGCATCGTCGATGAGATATGTTATGAGTAACCATGATATTTGGCCAGAGATCTTTAGAGGATGTGTTAGAACGGACTGCTTCCGTTATCGTTTCTATATTGGACCGTTGAGCCGAGGAGCTATGTACTTAGCAATCTGCAGTGAGAGAGGAGAGCCTAAGGGCACTAGGAGACATGCCATAATCAGAAGGCAAGTAGATATCTTGCTCTGCTTGCATTGGATGCACCGACATCATCTCGACTTTAAAGGACGGACATATCGACGACAGTATTTATGAGTTGCGATTTTGTGATTCACCATCACGTATCCGTCACTTTGGATTTCAGTATTTTTGGGTGATTTATTTCATGACTAAGTTTTGATGACCGAGTTTCATGATATTTGATTTCATGCCTAGGGCATGCATATGATTTGACTTATGCTTTCGGCATAGTTTTCATGCACTTTTAGTATTTGATTGGCTTTTGTGCACGCCGATGCACAGGATGGTGAGATTTTATACCACGGTATACTTGATTGTGATTTTGATTGAAGTGTGTTGTATACCGTCGATTTCGATTGTGATATTCGATATTCGTTTTCGTGCACATTGTGCACTTTATTTGGATTTTGCGCATACTTAAAGCACTTGATGCGATTTAGGTGCACACCAGATGCACTAAATCGAGATTTTTCATGCATATCAGACGCACCTGGTTTTGCTGTCAGGAACCACGTTGCCCTTGACAGGTGTTATCGTGCACACCCGTTGCACTTAGATTTGGTTTTTGGTGCACATGTATGGCACATTAATGGATTTCGATTTCCGTGCGCACCAGACACGCGTGGCATTCATATATTTTGGGATTGATTTCTTTTGGAGCAGTATATTTTATGATTCTTGCTATTTGGTTTAGTACCGAGCAGGACTAGACAGAGGACAGTACCTGAGTATATTTGGCATGCATTGCTTCCTGATGTTTTAATGATGTTTACCTATATAGTTTTGACGTTTACAGGTATAGTTTTGATATATATCATATTGATTTTCGTTTTGGATCTTGACATTGGTGTCTTCATCATAACTCCGATTATTGCTGTATGCTTGACGGAGTTTTGATTTTTGGTTTATATATCTACTTTTCGTGCGCATGCATTGCGCTACGATGTGTTTTATGTATTTATGATTTCGGAGCCCCGGCGATTTGATAGTTTTGGCTGAAATATTTTAGTATTTAGGAAGGGGAGTTTTAATTTAAATTCGGGGACCGAATTTCTTTAAGGGGGGAAGATTGTAACGTTTTGAAAATCGTTTCGGTGAAATTTCGGAAAATCGGTAAAATAAGAGGGTTTTCTGTAAAAAGTCAAAATATAAATATCTTTATTATAAAATTAAATTTACATATTCTTGATATGTAATTACTAGTGTTTGGTGTTTATTAAGCCACTGGTAAAATTTCTAATTTTCTGGAAAAAAAATTCCGAAATTAATTATTTTAATATTATTTTAAGTCGTCACAAATACATTTAATTAGGAAAAATTACAAATTGGAATGGCTTGAAACAAATTTTGTGCATCATAACACATTAAACAAATTTTAGCATGTTGTTTTTGAAATAAAATGAAGCTGTCAAACGGTTTTAGAAAATATCGAAGAAAAAGCCTTAAATAGTGAAATTAGTGTAAATGGATATTGGGGTTTAACATTTATCATTTTTTCCGCACCCACACTCACCTACACCCTCTCTCCCCTCTCCAAATCAGCAGCCCCAAGTGCCCCTCATTTTTCCCACTTGTTTTGCTAAAGAAAAGAAAAGAAACCAAAGGAAATTAATAAAGAAAAGAGTATGGGCTTTGACTTTGGGTTGACTTGACCTTATTTCCCCACCTCACTCTCTCTCCTCTCTTTCCCACACCATGTGGCCGAGCCCTCCCCTTCCCCAATCAGCAGCAGCCCCTCCTAAATCCCCTCTCATTCCTCATCTCTCATCAAAAAAATTTACCAAAAATGCTTCAATTTCCATCAAAAATCAAGCTAAAATCCAAATCAACCTCCTACCCATTTTTCCTTGGATACTTTAGCATGGATCTAGGGATCAAGATTTCAATTTGGGTGGCTAAGTGTGCTTCAGAGATCTTCAAATTAATTGGGTATAATTCTAACCTTTTTGCTTAATTTGTTGTTAATTGCTTTAAGTTAGCTTAATTAAGTGTTTAATTAGGTTTTAATTGGTTCTAATTGCATGTTTTCAAATTTCAAAAGAGCGGTTTGAATTCAAATTGGGGTTTTGTGTTGTGAGATTATGGTTGTGTGTTGTATTTGACATATTAATGTTATGCTAAATCAAATCTAGTTGGTAGTTTGCTTTTTTGTTAATTTAAATTTGTGATAATTATATAAATTGCAAACTATGTTTCAAAAATATATATATTTTGGTGAGATAAAATTCTAATTAGGGTTTCATGACATTATTAACATTATAAATTGTGGTTTAATACTTTAGTATATGTAAAACCAAGCTTAATTGTAAAATTGTGAATTTTACTTTAAAAAGAGTTAAAATCGGTATTTTTGCAAACTAGGAATTTGGAATTTATACAAATCGATGAGATTAATTTATGAAAGTGATTTGTATGACCTAATTATGTTATTTAATGAGCATTTTGGCCATTTGAATCGTTAAAATTTGTAGATTGGTTAAAACATCAAGTTTTGAACCGAAATGGGAATTTGTGCTAACTAGGTTTTTGGAAAATAAAACGATTGGTTTAATTTTATGGTTTTGACGAATTAAACCGTATTTCTTATACAGTTAGTGGGTTTTGAAACCATGATTGGTACGTTTGGTGTTTTTCTTGATCAATTGACGTTTGTACGCCGATGTCGAGGGTTTTTGGGTTGATTTGTGAAAGCAAACCATAGGTTTTGACCTATGTGGGATTCATGTGTCGTTTTGGTCATGAGTCGAATTTTAATGCGATACGGTGCGTTATGATATGTAGGTACCCCATGCGGACTTCGAGGCGACAAGCAAACGCCTGGCGACGTCGGCACCGGCGAGCGAAGATCAGGTGAGTAGATTTATATCTACGGGGAGAAGTCGCGTGGATGGCGTATAACACCCCCGCAAAATTATGAGGAATGAGGTGATGCGGTAACAATATACCTTTATATGTTAATAGGAGATATGAACACCGAATAAGAGAAGCCTTAGGAGCTTATAGGTTTAGGGTTAGCGAAAATTGAAGAAAGGACTTTAGCGGATTTCTTGGTCACGAAACCTAGAGTAAGGATATGCATACACGCACACATATACACTTGCATATATCATCTTCTTGTGCGTATATGGGAATGCGTATATATGTATATACGCATGGGTATGGGACTATGCATATATATATTCATATACACATGCATGAATGTTGAGGATATTGTATGATATTTGGAGATGAGTCGATGAGATTAGGCTGGAGGCCGTGAGATCGGTGATGTGATGTGGTCCGTATTTGACATGATATTTTAGCAGGTTCTTTAGGCGTGGTGTTTTCATACACCGACATGCATTTCATGGATGGTATCAGTATTGTACTAGACGTAGATCAGCACCACGATCATGATATTTGATAACGAGATTACCAAATGATTAATGTGATAGATGTGACATTTGACCCGTACCCAGATTTAGGAGGACGTACGACGGATTTACCGTACGAGCTATATATTGACGATAGATCCGCACTCTTGATTTGAGGATGTCATATGATATGTTGTATCGTACATGATATTATTGAGGCGGGATCACCGACTATTATACATGTATATATATATATCGACTCAGATGTAGGTGGTTTCCGTACCCCTTTTGATTAGTTGTTAGTTAGACCTGCAGTTTACCTGGTAGATGTCAGACTGGACCCGAGTCATACCTATTTCCAAAACTGACGAATCGTGAGAATTTTAAAGACATACCAAGGGATACTACGGATATTTTAAAAGACGTATCTTTTCTTAAAAACACCATAGTCCTTATTTTCAAACACCATGATTCGCACTATTTCAAACGGCAAAACAGTATAACACATGTATAGTAAGGTAGATTCCTTGTTGTTACGTTATTATTCATCCGCATATTATTGTTGTATTTACTATTCAGTTTCCATATTTTGTTGTTATCGCCTCATTGCATGCCATTGTGTACGTAGTAATTATAAAACCATGCTGTTAGGACACCAGCACTATTACTGATGACGTGTATGCTCCACGTACACTCGCTTGCCTGCTCACAAATCTTCATCGGTAATTACCATATCACGTACACTTTAGAAAATACCTTTCATTGACATAGCTCGATAACTGATAGTCGCAATATGTTATAGCTTCCATATGCTAGTTTAAATATTGCATTCATTGCATGATATTAGGTGCATTCATATATTCATTGGTTATGCAGTATTATGGAGATTTATGCCCGTATTCACCGTTTATTGGTATCATGATTTTGATGATTTTGGATTTACATGAGATTTCTGGATTTGGGAGGAAACCGCAATAATTTAATAAAAGCTTAGTATCATCATTTTAAAATTGCAAATAGCGGTTTTCTCATGATGTATGAGTCGTCCACCATGAGTTTACATGATTGCTGTTGGATTTCGAGTCCCGATTCGATGAGTTGGATGAACCGTCTCGGGTACATGGTGGGCCCGGTATGGTACCCCGGGGCAAGAAGCTCGAGTTGTATTCGATGAGCCTGGCAGGGGAGCACTACCTACCGGTGATATTATTTGGACTCATCGGTTATCCGGAGGATACCGGCCGGAGTCATGAGATGGTTATAGGCTGATCCGTTCTTCCGGAGCCCGCGGGCCGATCCCGCAGATGATACTGATGCCTGAGATATTGATATTGATATTTGAGATTTGAGATATTGAGATTTGATATTGAGACTTATGTTTTGTGTCGATGCTTGACACTGATTTCTCTGTTGCATTCATTGATGATACGTGATTGACATACATATAGAAATCTCATTGATTAAAGAAAACAGTTGTCTCGCTCATGATATATTCTGTTTCCATTCGTAATGCATTCATACATCATATATCTGATATGTTGCTATCTGGGGAACGGACACGAGCATGTAGTATTACACTATACATAGCTGGACCAGGATTTTTATTTGAGGATATTATCTGATATGACTTAGGATAGTGTTATGCATGCGATTTCTGCTCATAGATGTTTTCTACTCACGAGTTGGCAACTCACCCCCATTGTGCCACAGTTCCTTGCAGGTTTTTCCGTACAGGTTCTTTGTGGCTTTGCTGGCACACTGTTCTTTCCGGGTGATTGCTTTGGCAGGTGGGTTCTTTGCATCAGGACCACCATTGTTTATTATTATTTCAGTTGTATCTAGAAACTCCATCAACCAGATTGTATATTTGAGAGAGTTAGAAGACCAGTTTGTTATTCTTTTGACCTTATAGTTGTGCGTAGTATTATTATGTTTTTCATGTTGTTTTGAGTTTCTTTTGAGTTTTGATCCTCGCCCTTGGCGTTGTATATTATATTGCTTGCGTGGTTGTGACCGTCGATTGACGAAGAGCTAGCTCCCGCTTGGGGATGCCTTTTTATTGATTTCGTATACTATTCAAGTTATATCCCGTTTGGGGGACCTGTTTTTACAATGGAGACTCTGCCGAAATTTTCAGAAAATACTTGATGTTTTTAAAAACGCATAATTCGGCTTATGCTATTAAAACTACTTGCTTTAAGTTGGTTTTTCCTTCACTCTACTGCTTCTTTGGTTTTGATTTCTGGGTTTTGGCTTACTTAGATTACGTACACCTGGAGACGTCCGTAATTTAAGTGCCGGTCATGTTCCGTACTTTTTAAGTCGTGACAGAATGCATTGAAGACTGCAGCGTATCTGTTGAACAGGGTTCCAACCAAGACCGTGTCTAACACACCATATGAGATATGGTATGTGAAGAGACCATCTCTTAAAAGAGTTAGGATTTGGGGTTGTCCGGCTTATGTCAAAAAGCAGAATCCAGACAAACTCGAGACCCGGTCGGTCATATGTAAATTTGTGGGATATCCAAAACACTCGTTTGGATATCTTTTCTTCTGCAAGGAGGAACAAAGAGTGTTTGTTTCTCAGTATGCCCCATTTTTAGAAGAAGAAATTTTTTCAAATAACACCGATGGCAATGCAGTAGAACTAAAAGAAGTTCTAGATACACAAGTTACAAATGACAATCCGGTTGAACCTGATGTTGCAACAGAAACTTATGACCTCAGCCACTCCTTAGATCTAGTAGGACTTCTCGTCCACCGTAGAGTTACTACGGTTTCCTCATTGATAGTGATAGAGAAGATTGCTTCATAGATGATGATGATCCTACTAGTTTTCAGCAAGCTATCATGAGTGGTGACTCTGTGAAGTAGCTGCATGCCATGAGATCTAAAATGGAGTCTATGTACACAAAGTATGGACTTTGGACGTTGTACCACCTGGGGTAAAACTTGTAGGGTGCAAATGGATCTTTAAAAGAAAGATTGGTGTAGATGGGCAGGTGGAGACCTATAAGGCAAGTCTTGTGGCGAAAGGATTTAGTCAAAAACCAGGTCTGGACTATGACGAAACATTTTCTTCCGTAGCCATGCTTAAATCCATTCGGATCCTACTTGATGTTGCTGCTCACTACGACTATAAAATATGGCAAATGGACGTTACAACAGCTTTTCTAAATGGTGACTTAGAAGAGTGTGTTTATATGGATCAGCTAGAGGGCTTCGTTGATAGTGGGAGCAGTGGAAAAGCATGTTGATTACTTAAATCCATTTATGAATTAAAGCAGGCATCACAGAGTTAGAACATCTGCTTTGATGATGCAATCAAAGAGTATGATTTTGTCAAAAATCCAGATGAACCTTGTATTTATAAGAAGATTGTAGGGAGCACTGTCACATTTCTCGTATTGTACGTGGATGACATCCTCCTGATAGGAAACGATGTTCTTATGCTACAATCAGTAAAATTGTTCTTATCACAAAGGTTCTCCATGAAGGACCTGGGTGATACCTCGTACATATTAGGCATTAAGATCTATAGGGATAGATCTAAACAGTTGTTGGGATTGTCCCAAACCAGGTACATTAACACCATCCTAAAAAGGTTTAGTATGAAAGACTCCAAGCGGGGTGCCTTACCCGCTTGTCAAAGAGTCACTCTTTCCAAGGACTTTTGCCCAAAGACCGAAGAAAAGTGAGCTCGCATGGGCATTATACCCTACGCTTCAGCCATAGGATCTATAATGTATGCGATGTTATGTACACGCCCTGATGTAGCTTATGCACTGGGTGCTGTAAGCAGGTATCAATCCAACCCATGGGAGAATCACTGGACGGCTGTGAAGAGCATTCTTAAGTACTTGCGAAGGACTAAAGAATTGTTCTTGGTGTATGGTAACGGGGATCTCCAAATGGAGGCCTTTACCGATTCGAGCTTCCAGAGTGATAAGGACGACAGTAAATCTATCTCTGGGTTTGTATTTACCCTCAATGGAGGGGTTGTATGTTGGAAGAGTTCCAAACAGGATACCGTTGCAGACTCCACGATGGAAGCTGAGTATATTGCTGCAAATGATGCTAGCAAGGAAGCCGTCTGGATGAGGAAGTTCATCTCGGAGCTGGGAGTAGTTCCAACCATTATTGATCCAATACCATTGTATTGTGATAATAATGGGGCTATGGCGTTGGCCAAAGAGCCCAGGTCCCATCAGCGATCCAGACATATCCTGAGGCGATATCATCTAATCCGGAAGATTGTTGATCGCCGCGAGATCGAGATCCGGAGAGTAGACACAAAGAATAACACCGCGGATCCACTCAGCAAGGCCCTCCCTCATCCGCAGCATGAGCGACTTTTTGAGTTGCTGGGTATGAAATATACCAATAACTGGCCTTAGTGCAAGTGGGAGATTGTTGGATATATGTATGCCCTAGATGCCATTATTTGATAGTGGATGTATATATATATATATATTTTTTCAGAGGACATTCTTTCTCAACATGATAGTATGCTATCTGGTTATTCTTTATCTTGACATGTTCACCAGATCATGCACTTTATTCATCTGATACATGTTGATAAAGCCCTTAAGATATTTTCTTGACTACTGTGATTATGATGCAGATCATACTAGTGGGACATGTGTAGTTTATAAGTATATTCCGAAATGTCCCTAGTCGTGGGTGTATCGAGACAGGGCATCGATATTCCAAAGTAGACTAGCATATACGTTTTTTGACCCATTTGATGGGCGATGGATGATCCAATATCCATTTGTGTTTGACATCAAGATTGTATACGAGTGCTCAGTGCAGACTGGGTACACTGGACGGACGCACCAAGAACTCCTATATTGTATTATATCTATTGTCGGATAGCGGTTCTCAGGTGACACTGGTACAGGTTAGTCTGTAGACCCGAGATCGTCATAGAGTCTTGTGTGTTCTCCCACTGTACTTTGATTTCCACCCTACCATGGCTCTATTGAGTCGTGCAAACAGGTCGCTTTTAGGTACAGTCCTGAGACACATAGAGGCAATGAGCGATAGGAGGGGTTTCGTCTCTCCCGGTATTGGGGGTGGATGTTGCACTGTGCACGATTGGCTATATCAGGAAGTCCCTGGCCTGGGCTGATGAGATTTACTGATAAGTGTTATTAGTAGTTTCTCGATCTGTTATAGGTCATACATCGGCATGACTTATGGAGTTATTGGGGTCGACGATAACATCCCTAGACTTGATATGCAGCATATTTGACGAAGAAACCGGACTGTACGGAAAGTGTTACCGGTTGGCTCAACGGGATTTTTTACAGGCTCGCTTGTTTTTCTTATGATCACTCAATACCTGGGAGCCGTTACGTACAGCTTGTGCCACTGACGATTTGTGTGTATGTGATATGATCACTGCCTACTGCTAGCGTATTGACGAGTCTTAGAGTCCCATAAATGGGTTACCTAGCTCAGGCGAAACGATGTAGAGCATATGGTGATATGCGCGGGTGCATGATTAAATGCGTATATATGATACTGCATTCTAATATTGCGTTTTCTATTGGTCGGGTCGTATGTGATATGACCAGTTTATTAAATCAATTGTTGATTTAATATTAGTGACCATTAGCTCATTTATAAAACCTTTTCTTTATGTTGTATGCATGAATGTATGTATGTATATATTGATATAAATGCACACATGCATGCATACATGTGTCATGGTTGATGATACATTGGAGATGGCTATGCAAGACTCACATGGAATATATATATATATATATATATATATATATATATATATATATTGATTAAAAGATAATTAGAATTAAATCATGGTTGCATTTCTTCTACACTCTTCTTGAGTTGACCTTAACTCAAACCATGGTTTAATTACCGATTCATTCTTTAACTCATTAACCAAAATATCTAGATATTTATTGACCATGGTTGTGAGTGAGTGTGACTCTCTCATATATTCTATTATTTTCATTTTTATTGGTAAGATTATCTCTTGAGCTCTAGCTTAGCCATCTCCTCCTTCTTCTTCCTCCAAGCTTTCTACCTCTTTAAAAGTGAGTGAAGAATATAAAAAGAAAAGGTTTTTAAGTGAGATCATAACCCACATCACCAATCTATACTAGTTTAGCCCACTAGTGTAGGTTGTTTGCTTCACTTTTACCTAGTTCAAGTGAAGCTAGGAGCTTGAGGCAAGGGACTCCGTAGTGGATCGTCGTGGACAACGAAGGACTCAAGCGGACCCGTTCAAACACCAAGTTGATCCAAGAAGTCACAAATAGGAGATCTACAAAGGTTGTATTTCTCACCTCTTAGTGTTAGACACTTGATAGTATGTGATGCTACATCTTGTTACCCTAAAATTCTAGTTCGATTCCTAGGTTGTTCTGGTTAGCACCTCAAAATTTTTAATGTAGCATGTTAGATGCTTTCCAAAACTAGTCTAGGTGCTATGCAAAAAAAACCCTACAGTATGGATAGCTCGAATATCACCTGAAACAAAGACCTCTACGAGCACGGCAAGATACTCGTCAATTCTAGAAGTGTAACTTTTGAAAAAATTATAAATATTAATTTATAATTTAAATATGGATATTTGGAGCTTACGAAAATAATATCATGTATTGATTTTGGGTTTTCTGATTGGTGTCCGTAAAAATATAATTATTTTGGGCCAAGTGAAAATATGAGATATTCTAAAAATGTTAAGTATTTTGTTTTGAGAATGATATAGGATTTTGGTGTAAGGTTAATGTTTTATTTGTAAAAGTAATTATTTGTAAAAGGGTATTTTTGTGTAAAGAAAGGGTTTAGTATATAATAGGGTATATTAAACCTTCACATACATTATACCATGTCCTAGCATGTCATGAACACACCTCATCCTTCTTCCTTTACACCTCCTCCTTACCCTATACACCTCCTCCTTTATTTCTATCATAATTCTCATGATCTAGTTACCCTCAAACTGAACATATCATCTCCCTCAAACCTCCATCTCAAACTTTAGCCAACCCTTCACAAAATACCAAGTGTTTGATGATCTTTTTATGCAAATTGTTCAAAACTTCAAGTTAGACCAATACCACTTTCATGAAGCCTCAAGTAGATATCACAAGAGCTTGGATTTTCTTTGACATCCATTTATATAGGTAAAGATTTATCTTTTGCAAGTTTTCAAAGTGTTCCGGTTTCAGAAATCTATGATAGATGTCGGAAAATAGGATTTTTGTGAGTTTTTGATGTTCAAATTGAATCTGGAGCAAGTAGGGTTCTCTGAAAAATAAAAGAAGATTATTATGAACTACTGAAGCCCCCCTGAGACCACCCTAGAAGCTCGAGCCCCTAACTCCATTGTGTGGCCGCAAATTTAATCATTTCTACTGCAATTTGCGGCCAAGTTTTTTAGTTAGAGTATGGGATTTCTTCTGTAGCTTCTAAACATCCTAATTAGACTATGATATACTTCTTTTTGTCCCAGGTTTCTTGTAGAGAAATCAAGGAATGTTTTAGTATGGTTTTGGCGATGTTTTCCGGTTTTTAAACTTGGGTTTTGGGATTTCTATATCTTGACTTGATCGTTCGACGTTCGTACGTCGACCTCGGGGGTAATTTGTTATATTTATCGTATATTAGCCATAGGTTCTAGCCTATGTGCGCTTCGCTCGTTGTATCATTTTCGATTTGGATATTTATGTAGTTGTGTCATGATTTTGATTGTAGCTATGAATGTGGGGATTTCCAAGATGGCGAAGACGCGCAAGGCGATTGTCAGATACGACTAGCACGATCGTACACTGTGAGTAAATTTATATCTACGAGAAAAGTCGGGAGGTTGGCGTATAGCACCCCCGCAACCAATTAACTAGGATACTTATACTATATACCTAGGCTATGCTGTTATGTTAGATAACTTAGTTTATAACTAAGTTAGTATATAGTTTGTATCTAGTAAGCTAAATATATGTGTGGATATATCTTTATATATGATTATTGCCATATGCGTACTTGACTTTAGATCCATACGATATTGATCGGATATTTGTTGGATATTGTACGAGGGATGATTCCGTACTGATTATGATGAGGATAGATTGTCGAATACGGCTAAGATTCATTTAGACTCGCGAAGTCATCCGTTTATCCCGATTAGGACATTTCGATTGCTTGAGCTATACTCTTTTAAAAACCAACGAATCATTTTCCACTTTTAAATGACAAATGGCAAGGATGTGTTGCAAATTTTAAATGGGTATCTATTTTAAATATACTGCAGCTTCCTTATTTTTAAAACAACGTTTCGTTCTATTTTAAACTATAACGGTATAGCTTATAATAGTTAGCTATATTTAACGATTATTCACGTTACTGAAAGTTCCTAATGCCCTCGCCGCTAACCCGCGGTCAATGCGGAATTCAAAACAAAAATTTTCGTGGCACTAGAAACTAAAACTCAAGAATCGAACAAACACCTAAAGTAGAACCATAACAAGATAGAAATCACAACCTTTGTAGCTTCTTCATTTGCTCTAATTGGGTTGGACTCTAGCAAGCACTCAAGCGCTCCGGTTCGCATTTGCAAGCCGGTCCTCCTTCGCCGAAGATGATCCATCCGAGAGAACCGATCCAAGCTCCGGTTTCACCTAGTGAAGCAACCGATGCTCCAAGCTTGCTAGGAATGGAGAGTGAGGATGTAGGAATTTTCCACTATCTTTTTCTCTCAAATCTAAGCTCAAGAGAGTAAGCAAAGAAGAAGTGGGAGGAGATGAAGAAAAATATCCTTGAGCAAGTGTTGAAGACATGAGTGAATAATGAATTAAGTGTAGAATGAGGAATGGCTTCAAAATTTTTAGCAACCATACAAATAAAAACTCAAATCAATATGTAATAAAATAAAGAAGCTCATTCGTCTTTACATGTCTTCAACCATGCTCAACGGCACCTCACCCTTCACCTCATTTATGAATATAAAATGAATATTCTTGAATGAGGTGTCCATCTTCTAAAACAAATTCTGTATAAATACGGAATACAACCCGGTATACATATCGAAATATATATGTGCGTATCCGAATAAATATACGACTAGCCAAGAGAGAAAATGAATAGTGAACAATAATACTATAATGCATATATTAAAAATATATAAAAATTATTAAAGCAAAACTTGATTTAATAGTCTGGCTTAATCCTAAGCCGCTAGTATTAATAACCGTCCAATTAAAATCCGTGTACCCTGTACACATAATTAATCGGACACCTGCATGTACTAACGTACATCATCTACATCATATCATCTGAGCCAGGAAAACTCTCTGTGTGGGACTCTGAAGACTCATTAATACGCTGGCAGTGGGTTTAACCACAAGCATATCAGCGGCACTAGCTGTACGTAACAGCTACCCAGATATTGAGCAAAAAGAAGGCCGACGAGCAAACTCATCCGTACCCCTAGTAAGCCTGTCTGTGACAATTTCGATACAATTCGATCTGTTCTTCTAAGAGTATCGCATATTGGGTCTAGAGGATGGAGACCCCTAATAATGCGATATTTCGTGTCAGTGTGAAGCCCATCACCTACTGAGAAACTACAGATCCAAATTAGTAATTCTCGTCCATCTTGGCCAAGGATTTCTGGTGATGGCCACCCGTGCACAGAGCGACATCTACCCCTAATATCGGGAGAGACGAATTCCTGACGATCCGCTCACTACCTCTATGTGTCTCGGGATTATACCCAACTAAAACCTGTTTCCACGAATCCTTTGAGCCGTAGTAGGGTAGTAATCAAAGTACAGTGGGAACTCACACGAGACAAATGACAATCTCAGGTCGACAGAATAACCTGTACTCATGTCACCTGAGAACTGCTATCTGACAATAGGTATAACACCATCTAGCATGTTCCCGGCGAGTCCATCCAGTGTAACTCATAACCCAATGAGCACCTGTATACTATCTTAGGTGACCAACTGACACCAATGGCTTGTGAAATCGGCCACCGCCCTTCGTTGGGTCTCGAAAAGTATAAGTATCGATGCCCAGTCTCGAAACTCTCTCGACTAGGGAAATTTAAGTATGTGCTAATGAACCACCCAGCTCCCACGTATATGATCGCCATCATAATGCTGGTAGTCAAGAAAGAATCCTATGGGCTCTATCAACATGTAATAGTGATATTTAATACCACATAATGCATGTACATGATGATAAAGTCAAACCAGATAGCATACTATCATCTCGAGTAAAACTGTTCTACCCGTATAGGTCCTCCCTCAATCATCATAATCGCCTGCCTGCGATTACAATAATTGACTTGAGGGCGCTATATCCAATAATCTCCCACTTGCACTTAAGACTAATTATTGCGGTGTCGCATACCTACAGCCTTTGTGCTACCGAACACCCAACTTCTCAACTAATCAGTCTCGCAAAGCATGTTTGCGAAACTATCACATTCGAGAAATAGCCTTAGTGAGTGGATCCGCTCCAATGTTTCTATCTTTATCTCTATATATCTCAACTTCGCGGAGAAAGACCATCTCCCGAAATGAGCGATACCTTTCTTAAAATTTGTCTGGATTTTTTATGGGACCAAGTTCATAAATGAACTCCAAATCGAACAAACTTTTTAGACTGTATCATCCACTGAATTTAATGAGTATCCTACGCCATGCCTTCCTCAGTATCCTCTTAGACCCCCTGTCTAACATACTGCACCTCAGAAGAGGGTAAACTTTAGCTCTGACAGTCACCATGTCATCCAGGTTACTTTGGAAGCCTAAAATGATAACCGCTTCCTTAAGGAGGCTGCCATTACCATATACCAAGAATCCTCTTATTTTCATAGCTGCTTCCCAATATTTCTCCAGGATTGGATTAATATATGCTTATTGCAGCTAGTACAAAAATAATATCTAGTGTGGTACTTGACATCTCATGATTAACTCAATTGTCTAAGCAAGTTATATGTCAATCATGCAAATCTCTCTCCTCATCAGTCAATAAAACATCTATTTAGAGTGGGTGACTCCATCACCTGCGGGTACACCACCACGCCAGGAGTCGTCCATTCTAAAACACTTTAGAATAGTGTCAAATTACCAGAATTGGGACACTTCCCAAATGTGGATATAAAACCATAGATCTGGTCACCAGAATCCCTGATATTTTGTCAAGATCCTATGTGGAGAAACACCTTGTGACAACCACAGTATAACCAATCGTAGTATAGGAACATCACTTCCTATCAAAGTAGTACGTCATCAAAATAACAGGACATCACTCTCTATTACCTTCTTACTATGTCCATCTGTTGTTCTGATGAAGTCAAACTCTATGACTATCACATCAAAAATAGATGATCTATTTCCGCTATTCTTGCTTTAGTCTATAAATAGACATAAGCTACTTGCCCACTATACTTCCGCTGCTTCAACTGACTACAACAACCCTTTGGTAGAGTCATATACAAGTGCACTTCTAAAGCTAATTTAGAATGAAGTTATAGTCATCCACCTGCCAGATCTTATAGTCTAGGACAGCAGTAGTGGCAAGCATGGGTCATGAAAACCTCATTGTCACCGTCTTTGAGGAGACCGATGTACCTCGGGTGGCTGAGGTTACCCACCAAATCTGCGGAGTGGCTAATGGATTGTCGAATCCAATTGAATCCTTAGGTTCTACTAAATTTTCAGTAATCGTTTGTGGTTCTAGAATCACTTCCAGTTCTACCATACTCCCACTAATGTTTTCTGAAAAGAACTCATTTTACTAAAGAGGTGGCGAGTCAAGAACAATATAACTATTGATCCTGCAAATGGTAGAATGTTAAACCTCGTCAAAGCTCGGGATAACCCACAAACAGCCATTACTGAAACGTGCCTTGAGTTTATCTGCATTCTGGTTTTAAGCATAAGCCGGACTACTACATATACCTTAATATCGTTAAGATATGAATCCATTCTATATCCAATATAGAAACAAAGGCACTAATTTAATTGGAACCAGATTCAAAAAACATGCAGCTGTTTTCCTGTGCATATCGACTAAATAGAAAAAGGCCATGCAGCATTACTCATCAAGGAGCGCACCCAGGGATGAGTAACCCGAGAGAAAAGCGAGTTCTCAAATATATTACTTACGACAGAATACCTAGCATATGTATCTACATCTTCGATCATCTCAATGAATCCTGATACTTCTAACACATGGTTCTCTACTTTATTCTTATACCTATAACTTCTCAAAATTTAGACCTTGCATTTCATCGAAATGTGTGTCTAAAATACAGAAGTCACAAGTAAACGGAATATAGTACGAGTACCAAACCCTTGTCTTCATAGACATCGGACAACATACAATACTTTGTATGAGTCCTCTTAGTTTAAAAACTCAATCCCCGTGCGTCGTAGGTTGAAAACTGTATTATGGTTAAGACGAATTACACCGTTATTGCATGCACCTTACCTAATCATGAACTGATAAAGTTAAATGTCATAAACATAATTTCAAAAGGTTATATCTCACTTTATAAAATAAACGTACAGAAATATCAGTTTGAAATTGGGGCATAACAACGGATATTCAAAACCAAATATTTGTCATTAGGCAAAACCCAGGTGATTTCCTCAAATATCACCAATTACAACGAATTCTGATATTGAGGATCTAATCACCCAATTCCTAATATTTTACTCCCACTCAGCATCTGTAACGCCATACAGATGTGAGAATCAAGTCTGGTAAATATATACCCTGGAGTTAGAAATTAATTGGAAAGCAGCTTTCAATTAACACCACATAATGAAACAAAAACATGAAAATGTTTCGAGGGGGTGGCCGGGTATTCCTAGTAATATCACTTCCACTATCCAGATTCATAACAGCAATCACAATTTTCCTTACCCTCACTCCAATCCCTTTATATGTTTTTACATCTTACGTTCTGTACACCATACTTAAGGTAATTGGTTTTCTTCCTTCTCTACCTTTCGACACATGCCTAAGGTTTGGAAGAAGACTATCAAATAAGTGTAACTGGGGTACTCTCCCAATATAAGGAGCTCTCACAACCTGAGAGAAGGTAAAGTGAAAAGACAACCGAATAATTTTATTCAATTTCTCTAGAACTGGAATCCATCCTCGAACTAAAACAAGTTTCTTTGAGTTCGTATGTAACTATACAATAGAATACCCAAGCAATATGGATCTTCGTAGTGATACGGTGTGTTCTGGAGAAATGCAAAGGGGAAGTAGGAGTGGCAGGGTTATATGCGGCTTTGTCGTGAATCATGACAATCCAATGCCAAAGTGTGTAAGATGGTTCGGTTAACTTGGTTCATGAGTTTTAGTTTAAGGTCAGGTCATGGTCGCTGCTAAAGAGAGAGAGAGAAAAGAAACACTCAGCGTGCACTCTAACCTCGATTAGATTGGTAATCACTTTATCTAATCAGGATGGTTCCCTCTGTTTCCTCGAATTTTCCATCAAACCCTAAAAGGAGAATTAGTCGGGATCATCTGAAAATCACCCGAGGAGTAACACCTACTCATCAGTGGGAATCGGGACCCAACTATCATTCCGTGATAACTTTGACGGAAGCCGACCAAAATTACCACACTCCAGAAGGTAAGCGCAAACTTGGCAAGATTCCTTTATATTTGAAACTCCCGATATTGTTTTTGCCCCAAGCGCTTATGACCTTGACTTTGGCTAACAAATCATAACACATAAGTAAAGTTCTACACAACATTATCCAGATTAATTTAGATCCACCTGTACACACCCTTGACTTTGGCGAACAAGGTGGTACGACTGTTCTATACCAATGTATCTATCTATGCTACAGATAAGCAACATACAGGTACCATTCACGATGCCTTGACTTTAGCCAACAAACACCGCATGAATACTATGTGTTACTTATCCGAAACGATGGAGGTCTACGGCTGTTTTTTGGCGAAAAACCATTAAAGTAATGAATTTGATATCGTTGTAGGAACTCAAGTAGTTTTGAAAATGTGTGGTTTAGGCTCCGCATTTTTTAAATGAGTGGTTTTGTAGAAAATTGATCGTTTTCAAGAAAACCAAGTAGTTTATAGTCACGTAAACTATTGCCAAAGAGGTCACTCCCTGTGAAGGGATCTAGGCTCTTTCCTTATCGAATGAGGTGCAGGATATTCAGAACTGAATACCTCGATGCAAAGCAAAAGGAAACGCCTATAGTTTTCAAAAATGGGTTCCAACAACATTATATAGGTTTGTTTTTCTTGCATTAATCAGAATTAATGCAATCCCATTAATTAATTATATCATCCCAGAAAGAAATGAAAATAGACACGCGCATATAGGCCATCCGCATTAACCACAGGGTCCAGGGTCTTCACCGTAAGGTTACTTAACTTACGGCAGGACGGGGACATGACTAGCGCGGATGAAAAACAAATATATCATCTACTATATATATATATATATATATATATATATATATATATATGAGAATAATGGAGAAAAGAGGCCATATGAGGAAATTTCCTCCTATGGTGTGGAAAAAATACAACCTCCGCCATTTTTTTCGACGATCGGCCCCAATCATCTTCATCATTATCATCTAAGATGTGGGTAAACCAAATTTCATGTGATTCTACAACTTTTTCACTGTTGATTTAGCAATGTAAAAAGTTCTATTGTCGGTAAACCGTTAATTTTGAACCCACTAAATCAACGGTGAAAAAGTTGTGGAATCACATGAAATTTGTTGTACACACATCTTAGATGATAACGATGATGATGATGGGTGCCGATTGTCGGAAAAAATGGCGGAGGTTGTATTTTTTCCACGCCATAGAAGGAAATCCACTCCTATGGCCTCTTTCCTCCATTAATCTCTCTCTCTCTCTATATATATATATATATGAATATTCGTCTCACGCGTGATATCAAGTAACATCACAAAAGTATCCCATAGGAAGCAAACACAGTATGCAAATGCGGATAATCTAGAAAAAGTACATTTCAATGAAGCCAAATATGAAATGTAATTTTCCAGTCGTATGGATAGCCCTTAGTATCGGATCCTAGACCCCTACAAGTGCGGCAAGCCACCCGCTAATCCCAGAAGCGAGGCAACCCAAATCAACGAAGTGAGTGGGCCACTCAGCACTTCCAAAATCCGGTGACTTGGGCACCCCTCCGTGGGTCAAACCGATTGAAAATATGTCTTTGCATCTCTAGTAGGTTTATATGAGCATCAAGTATACAATTTAAAAAAATCTAGATGTCTAATTATACTAAACAAGAATCGAACTAGAGAATTAGGGTTTTGAAGTAAGCAAGTAATGTTCTAAACTAAGTGGTGGGAAACTACAACCTTTGTAGTCTAGTCCTTCACTTCTAAAGCACCAAGTTGAAGTCCCTAGAACTCTTCTTAAGGCTCCACTTGAAGAAAGGATCGAGCTGGCTTGTTGTCTTCGTTGCCGAAGAAGATCCATCTTGAAGTCTCTCTCACTCAAGCTCACACTTCACTAATCAAGATATTAGTGAAGTTAATAACCTAAACTAATAGACTAGAATAGTGTAGGATGATGAAGTAGGAGATTTGCTCACTAAAAATATTTTTCTCTTTTTCTTTTCTCAACTTAAGAAAATTCTAGAGAGGAGTTGAAGAAGGAGATGAACCTGGATGAATAATTTAACCATCACTCATGAGATAAGATGAGATTGATATAGATAAATATCTATGTAAAAAACAAAAGCAAGAAGATGAGTCATGGCTTTTCAAAGCTTTTACACCATTACTCATTCTTCATGTTTTATTAATTTATAAATATAAATCTTTATCTTCTCATCATACTTTATGTGTGATTCTCATACATCCTACTTCTATGTACCATCAACCATGATACAATTTAAATACATATACATATATATACATATACATATACATCTATATGTATATACATGTATATCTATATGTATATATACATATATGTATATATTTACATATATACATATACATATATATATATATATATATATATATATATCACACACATATATAAATATATATAAAGAGAAGAAAATCTTAAGTGAGCTTAATATTAGTTTATATATATATATATATATATATATCAAATATAAAATATATATCAAATTATTAAATCAACACTTGATTCAATAATCCGGTTATATCATATATAACCCGGCTAATATCAAATATATATGCATATCAAATTATTAAATCAACACTTGATTTAATAATCCGGTTATATCACATATAACCGGCTAATATTCAATTTTAGTTATTAAATCAACACTTGATTCAATAATCCAATTATATCATATATAACCGGCCAATATCAAATATATAAACACACACACACACACACACACACACACACACACAGACACACACACACACACACATATATATATATATTAATCAAATCATTGAATCAACACTTGATTCAATAATCCGGTTATATCACATATAACCTGACTGATATCAAATATCGCTAGATTAGAATACGGTATCATATACTCGTATTCAATCAAGCTTCCGTACATATCTCCATACGTGCCTTACATCGTTTCGCTTGAGCTAGGAAAGCTCTATATGAGATTCTAAAAACTCGTCAATACGCCAGGAGTAGGTAATGATCACATCTGATATCCATAAGCCGTCAGCTGTTCTAGCTGGACGTAACTGTTAGTTATATGTATGCCCTAGAGGCCATTACTGTACATAGAATGTATATTGTAGTGGATGCTGGGATATATATAGGGAGGACTTTCTTGCTCGACATGATAGTACGCTATCTGGTTGCACTTTTGTCTTAACATGTATACTTTCTGTCTCTCTGATTACATGTTGATAAAGCCCATAGGATGTGTACTCGACTTCCAGGACTATGATGTAGATCATACTAGTGGGGCCTGGGTAGTCCATGATACATCCTTGAAATGTTCCTAGTCGAGTGAATATCGAGACGGGGCATCGATATTCCAGAGTAGACTAGCGCATATCTTCTCGACCCATGCGATGGGCGATGGATGATCCCATATCCATTGGTGTTTGACATCGAAGATGGTATGCGGGTGCTCAGTGGAGACTGGGTACACTGAACGGACTCGCCGAGAACTCCCAGATGGTATTATACCTCACGTCAGATGGCAGTTCTCTGGTGACACTGGTACAGCTTAGTCTGTTGACCCGAGATCGTCATAGAGTCTTGTGTGTCTCCCACTGTGCTTTGATTTCCACCCTACCACGGCTCTACTGAGTTGTGCAAACAGGTGGTTTTTGGGTACAGTCCCGATTCACATGGAGGCAATGAGCGATAGGAGGGGATTCGTCTCTCCCGGTATTGGGGGTTGATGTTGTGCTATGCTCGACTGGCCATAACAGGAAATCCCTGGCCAGGGTTGCAGTGATATACTGGTAAGAGTTATCAGTAGTTTCACGAATGTTATGGACCTCAAGTCAGCATAACTTATCGAGCTATTGGGGTCTGACGTTTACCACCCCTAGGCGAGATATGCGACATATCAGACGAACAGACCGGACTATACGGTAGTGTTACTGGTCGGATTCACTGGAGTGTGAGCGGACTTGCTCGTCGATCTTCAGATCGCTCAATACCCGGGTGGCCGTTACGTTTAGCAGACCGCTTGCGGCTTGTGGGTGTTTGATATGATCATCATCTGCTGCCGGCGTATTGACGAGTCTTTAGAGTCCTACACAGAGGTTTCCTGGCTCAAGCGAAACGAAATAGGAGCGCATATGAGATATGTGCGGGACCGAGAATAATGCGTGTATGTGATACCGTATTCTATTCTCGCGATGAATGTGTCGAATGGTTGTATACGATATAACCTAGTTATCGATTCAAGCGTTGATTCGATAAGCCGATACATAGTATACTAGTCGGTTGTGTGCGACATGACCGGATCATTGAATCAAGTGTTGATTTAATGATTTAATGCATATTTATATATTTGATATATTACTTTGCATCAACTAGTATCGGTTTACTTTAAATGCATTTTCTCACTCGGGTGTGCGCATTGTATATGCGATATACTTTTGTGCACTTGATTGTATCATGTTTGATGATACATGTCATGCTAGGGTTCAAGTGTAAAGATTAAACCTTGGTTAATGAAATGGTTAGGGTTTATTATTTATTATTCATTTATCTTATTTAATTATGCTTTTTATTTTTGATAAATGAATAAAAGAAATGAGAAAAAGAATGGTGGCTTCTTTTGTTCTTTAGTTGAAGCTTCATGAAGCTTTGTTCAAGTCAACCATACTTATCTCATCCTTAACCCTAACCATTCCCACTAACCATGATTCATTCTCTACACTTAACTCTAGTTAAAATTATGATAAGAATTCATTTTCTTTTCATTTTCTATTATCTTATCATAACCTTTTCTTCTTCTTCTTCCTTGCTTCAAGTGAAGAAGCTTGAAGTCCATCAATGGTGATTGTTGGTAAAGAGTGAGAAATCCAAAAATAAAGTCTACCCACTTCCTATTTCTTCATCCTCTACCTCTTGCCAAGTAGTAGAGTGTGTTTACTTCACAAGTTTCTTGACTTGGTGAAGTCGGAGCTTGATTTAGCGATGCCTCGACGTAGATCATCTTCGGCATGGACATCGACGACCTAGCTTGCCCATCCTCCGACGAAGCCGATCCTAGAGCCCGGATTTGATTTGGACAGCGGAGAGGACCTCGTTGCGGAGCTATGGAGGTGGAGCACCGGATCTACAAAGGTTGTATTTCCGTTTTCTCATTAGTTAAGTGTTAACTAGTTTGCTTGTTTCGCCTAAATATCTAGTAAACGATCCGTAGTCGGGTTTGTAGGCACCCGTAAAATTTTATTTGTGCATGTTTGATCACTTGTGAGACTTAACTAGGGTGTCTAGGAACCCTACAGTGGTATCAGAGCCTAGCTAGAGCCTTAGGCGAAGTCTAGACGCGATTTGAAGTCCGATCGAACCGAAACCTCACCCGGGAAATTGCTCTCTGTACTTTTTTCAAAAACAGTGATTTTTCCAAATTAAAAATATGCAGAGAACTCAGAAGGGAATTCTAAGAATTACGGCTAAAAAATTTTTTGATGAACAGTTAAAACCGCGGCGGAAGGGCGGCATAAGATAGGTTTATGCGGCGGTTCCGCCGCACATTGATGACGTCAGCCCTAAATTTTTTCACTGTAATTCATTGTTTCTGGTTCTGAGTTCTCTGGATGTTTTGAAATTTTAGTCAAGAGTTGAATTTTCTGCAGTTGTTTTGGGGATTCGGTGTTTCGATCGGGGTATCAAATTTTGTCTATTTGGTTTTCCGGATAAATTCTAGAATATGTTAAAAAGTTCGACCGGATATAAATACCCAATTTTTCCCCTGTCGGGAAATTTCCAAGTGTTGGATTTTTCCGTAGTTTAACGACGTTCTAAGTAGTGCAAGTAACGCGATGGTCCCTCTAGAAGACACAAACCTTAACTCGATTATGTGACCGTCTTGAACTGCCCTTTGAACCTTCGGGTTTGGGGCAGTACGGCGTGCCACATGTGAGGCGTTGGCTTGACCCTTCTACGGCTGGACCGTTGGTACTGAGGTACGAACTGAATGTTGTTAGACTTATTTCATGTGTTGATCTGTATCGGGAAAACTTGGGTGTTCGATTGTTCGATCGAAAAGTTTAACATTTTCTGTTTATCTGGAATGTGATACAATAATTGGAATTCACAATAAGTTATGAGATAACTAAATGAATGTTATAAACATAGCAGTTTAGTCTCACTTGATCGGTTGCCATGGAATTTTGATGTGATCAAAAGTCCGTCGCAATCACGTAGCGTACGCGGATACTCGCCGGGTAAACTTAATAGACAGCCTCACTCCATAGCCCCGACCAAGTGACTGTAGGAGAACCCCGTTGCCGAAAGCATCCATCCGGGTGCTCGCGGCAGCGGTGTTCCGCCTTGGTGCACTTTGTCGACGGCGCCAGGGGTGCGGCCGCCTACTGAAGTTTGCGACGAGCATTCGATCAGGCTGTCGGGAATCTTGTTGAATTGCCCGACTTGATATTGAAAAGTGTTTTCGATTTTGAGACTAAAATGCGGGGTTTATAATTGTTAGGCATGCGATGTCTAAGTAATTCATTTGGTCAGGCATGCGATGTCTGAGGTGGTTGCGGATTCCAACTGTTGTAGTTTTACACTTTCTTTTCTGTGACCGTAAGTGTAATATGTGATATCACCGGTTTCGTTGCTATATGTCAACGACAATTGGGATGCGCATATTTACTTACGTTGATGACATGAGATGTTATGTGTTGCTGGATATGTTATATTGGATCGTCGTGTTTGAATAGCCGGGGGGTTTTTATGTGAGATGAGTGTTTTTCATTTTCATTCATGTAAAAACTTGTATGTAATATTCTTTTATTTGGGGCACTTCCAGGTTGCGGAAGTAGTCACCATTTGTATATTATTTACTTTTCTGCACTAGGATAGACCCAAGGAGGGGAGCACAAGTAACCGGGTTCTGGGGTCCAGTGGGAGACCAACTCGAGGAGTCGAGTCCGGGTTTCCTAACCCTAGAATTGGCAGGGTTGCTTGCCGCTCTCGTAGGGGTCTAGGGGTGTGGGATTGGCTATTCATCACGACCGTGGAATCCGTGTTTTATACTGGCTCGTATTGAAAACACGGACGTCCTAGTATATCCAATATTTCATATGTTTCTTCTGCTGTGTTCTATCTGTGATCATGCGATGTTCTGATGTTCTGTGACAGATATTATAGTATATATGATATATTATATAGACGTTACTTATGTTTTACACCCGCGCTAGCCCTGCCCCACTCTGCCGTTAGTTACCTAACCTAACGGTGCACGAGGGGACATCGTGGCGAATGCGGATGGCATAAGCGTACGTTATATCTATCTGTGATGTTTAGGTAATATAAATGATGGGATATTCATTAATGAGATTAATGAAAGAAAATAAACCTAATTGATGTTGTGGAATCGAATTTCAAAATAAAACAGGTAGCTACAGTTCTTGCTTTGCATCGCGGTGTTCATTATAGAACATCCTGCACCTTATTCGATGAGGAAAGGACCGAGATCCCTTCACCGGGAGTGACTCCTTTAGCAATAACTGGCAGATGCTACAACCCTCGGTTTGTCTTTGATCGCTTCTATAGTTTCCGTTTTGCACAGTGATGTATATGATATATCCCGCACCTCATTCGACGAGGAAAGGGCCGACGATCCCTTCACCGGGAGTGACCCCTTTAGCAAAACTAGAAAAGCCTCGAAAACATTCCATTTAAAAACCATTTGATTCCACAACGATATCAAGTTCAAAGCGTTAAAGGTTTTCACAAAAACCATTCGCAACCCTCCGTCATTTTAGGAAGTAGAGTACTTAGTATTCGTGCTGTGTTTGTTGACCATAGTCAAGGCACAGTGTACGGTAGCTAAGTGATGTCTTCCTACACCGCATATGATGCGATAAGTTAGGACAGTCGCGTGACTTTGTTGACCTTAGTTAAGGGTCATGTGGGTGGGTCTAATTAATCACGAAATGACGGGTAGAACTTGACTAGTACTTATGATTTGTTGACCATAGTTAAGGTCATAGGTGCTAGGGGTAAAAATATTATCGGGAATTTCAAGTGTTGAAATTTGCAATGAGATTGCATACCTTCTATGAGATAGTTGGATCCCGATACCCGCTGCGAGTAAGAGTTACTCCTGGGAGAGTTTTATACATTACAATTAGCCAATCAAGTAGGTGTCTAGAAAGGTGTCAACGGGGTTACGCCTCTGGGAAAACGAGGTTTTACATTAATTAGGTTCGTGCGAAAGCACGGGGGACCTCCCTCAAAGTACCGACACTGGCCTGGCTGAAAGATTGGCGAACTTGTAGTGTGTAATTAATCCCGGCTAGTCTTTCCTTTTAGGGTTTGAAGGAAGATTTGATAAAAAGCAGTGGGAGCCATCCTGATTAGATAAAATAAAAACCAATCTATTCTTGCAAGAGCGCACGCAGAGTGTTTTCTTCTCTCTCTCTCCTGGTAGCGACCATATCACGCCTTAATCAAGATAATAATACGGATTATTGACCGAACCCGCTTGTTATACTGAGCTGGGGAACGTTGGTCCCGCTCCAACTTATAATTGTTATAAGACAGAGCAGGAAATAGGGGAATACCAAAATTCCTATGCCGCCCAAACGAAGACAGTGCATATGATGCATCTTCTTCGGGTGTGTTCATTACAAAGAACTGTTTCTCAGTATCCTCTGAATCCTGGGTATATGATACCGGATCAGGATCCCAGATATGTAATCTGTTACATAGGGCTACAAAAAGGTAGAAAAACTGAGAACGGGTGATAAGTTTCATGAGACAGAAACCGGGGCAAGTGTTGCAGCCAAGTCTGTTGGTCACTGTCACCCTGTATTACGAATACATTGATTCTGAACAAATGCTATTAGATACCGAACCTGATATACAAAATCATATCAGTCTCTTTATTAGTAAAGAAATGATATAATTTTGTATTGATGGATAATGTTTTGAACATTTCCTATATCAAAAGTTGATCGGTTCAGGCACGCTATCTAAAAGCATTAACGTTCTAAATCAAACTACAGTTCCTAGTATACTGAACACACACAAGAAGAAGAGTTCAGAAATGAACGAATTCTTCTTGAAGCATTGTAGACTAGGTCAGATCAATGCGACCCGACTGGCTGAAGTTACATTTAGATGTATATTTAAATCGTTTTGAATTTACATCTTGTGCAACTCGCCAATCATGTCACAAAGATAAGATGACCACAGCTCTGTTTATTGGAAACAGAGAAAGAGTTAATGAACTCTTGGGACCGATACATGATGATGTATGTAAGGTCTCCTGTCTACACATGCCAGGACTGGTTCTTTATACTTCATTATATTCTCTGATAATCTCTCAAGATTCAGTCGTATGTTCCTGCTGAAACATAAGTCCGAAGCTTTTGAGGTATTCACAGAATATAAGTTAGAAGTAGAGAACCAATAACCGGGTATAAGTATTATGTCCTATGATGAGATCAGAGAGGAGAATACTTGTGCATAGAATTCCTGGACTATTCTAAAGGAGAATGAGATTCTCTCTCAGCATTACTCCTCCGTATACACCATAGCACGATGGTATATCGGGGCGGGGCTATCACACCCTATATGATAAGGTGTGCTCTATGATGAGTACTACTGAGTTACCTTTTTCCTTTTGGGAGTTATGCACTTGAGAAGCTGCATACCTATTGAATTAGGTTTGAATCAAATCACTGCCTACCACTCCATATAAGATATGGTATGGGAAGAACCTATCTCTTAAATAAGTTAAGATTTGGGATTGTCCGACCTATGTCAAAAGCAAAATCCGGACAAGATCGAGGCAAGATCAGTTCTGTTGAACTGGAAAGGTTCCAGCTGTACAAAACTGCTAATGATTTGGTAGAACCAAAGAATTCAATAGTTTCCGACGAAACTCAGCCTCTCCGCCGATCTAGTAGGGTTCCTCACCCACCTGAGAGATACCTCAGTTTCTCGATGACAGTGGGAGCAAGGATTGCATCATGAGATGATGACCCAACTAGTTTCGAGCAGGCCATCGAGAGTAGGGACTCTGTAAGAATGGCTGGATGCTTAGCGGTCTGAGATGGAATCCATATACACCAACAAAGTATGGACTTTGGTTGCTATATCTGAAGGGTTAAATCCCCATCAGGAGCAAGTATATCTTGAGAAAATTACTTGGTGTACATGGAAAAGTTGAGACTTTCAAAGCTAGACTTGTTAAAGGTTTTCGTCATCGACCAGGCGTGGATAATGATGAAACTTTTTTCCAGTAGCTATGCTTAAGTCTATCCAGATCCTACTTACCACGGCTACATACCATGACTACGATATCTGGCGGTTGGGTGCCATGACTGCTTTTCTAAATACTGATTTAGAAAAGAACGTCTATAAGAACACAGCCAGAGGTCTTCGTAAACAGTGGGAGCAGCGGAAACGTGAGCAAGTTGCTTTACATAATGAAGCAGGCATCGCGGAGTTGGAACGTCTGTTTTGATGTGATAGTCAAAGTGTTTGATTTCATCAAAATGGTAGACGAACCTTGTATATACAAAAGGGTAGTAGAGAGTAAGGTGGTCATCTTCGTATTGTACGTAGACAACATACTCTTGATAGGAAAAGAGTTTCCTATACTACGATCGATCAATCTCCTATTATCACTAAGATTCCCCAAATAGGATCAAAGTGATACCTACTAAATCCTGGATTTTGGATCTATGAGATAGATCTAAATGGATGTTAGAATACTCACTAGATGTAGTGAGATGGTATCAATCGATCCTGGGGAGAATCACTGGAAGTGTTCCAGGGTGATAAAGACGACTGAATGTCAGTCACAGGCATTGTCTTTACCCTCAATAGAGGGACGGTATGTTGGAAGAGTTCCAAGCTAGATACCGTGGCAAACTAGACGATTAAAGGCTGGTAACATCGCTATTAAAGATACTACCAAAGAGGAAGTTTGGGTTTATATTGGTTCATAAGATGAACTAGGTTCCTGCCATTGTATGACAATGAAAGTGTGGCTTTGGCCCTTGGAACCCTGGTCCCATCAGTGACCCAGACGTATTCTGAGGCAGCATCACCTGATCATGGAGATAGTTGATCTCCAGGGTGATCGAGGTAAGGAGAGTAGACTCAGAGGACAACACGGCGGATCCACTCACGAAGGCCTTTTTCCCAAAGAGAGACACTTTTATGGGATGGTTGAGTATGAGATACTACAACCACTGCTACAGATGGCCCTAGTGCAAGTGGGAGATTGTTAGTTATATGTATGCCCTAGAGGCCATTACTGTACATAGAATGTATATTGTAGTGGATGCTGGGATATATATAGGGAGGACTTTCTTGCTCGACATGATAGTACGCTATCTGGTTGCACTTTTGTCTTAACATGTATACTTTCTGTCTCTCTGATTACATGTTGATAAAGCCCATAGGATGTGTACTCGACTTCCAGGACTATGATGTAGATCATACTAGTGGGGCCTGGGTAGTCCATGATACATCCTTGAAATGTTCCTAGTCGAGGGAATATCGAGACGGGGCATCGATATTCCAGAGTAGACTAGCGCATATCTTCTCGACCCATGCGATGGGCGATGGATGATCCCATATCCATTGGTGTTTGACATCGAAGATGGTATGCGGGTGCTCAGTGGAGACTGGGTACACTGAACGGACTCGCCGAGAACTCCCAGATGGTATTATACCTCACGTCAGATGGCAGTTCTCTGGTGACACTGGTACAGCTTAGTCTGTTGACCCGAGATCGTCATAGAGTCTTGTGTGTCTCCCACTGTGCTTTGATTTCCACCCTACCATGGCTCTACTGAGTTGTGCAAACAGGTGGTTTTTGGGTACAGTCCCGATTCACATGGAGGCAATGAGCGATAGGAGGGGATTCGTCTCTCCCGGTATTGGGGGTTGATGTTGTGCTATGCTCGACTGGCCATAACAGGAAATCCCTGGCCAGGGTTGCAGTGATATACTGGTAAGAGTTATCAGTAGTTTCACGAATGTTATGGACCTCAAGTCAGCATAACTTATCGAGCTATTGGGGTCTGACGTTTACCACCCCTAGGCGAGATATGCGACATATCAGACGAACAGACCGGACTATACGGTAGTGTTACTGGTCGGATTCACTGGAGTGTGAGCGGACTTGCTCGTCGATCTTCAGATCGCTCAATACCCGGGTGGCCGTTACGTTTAGCAGACCGCTTGCGGCTTGTGGGTGTTTGATATGATCATCATCTGCTGCCGGCGTATTGACGAGTCTTTAGAGTCCTACACAGAGGTTTCCTGGCTCAAGCGAAACGAAATAGGAGCGCATATGAGATATGTGCGGGACCGAGAATAATGCGTGTATGTGATACTGTATTCTATTCTCGCGATGAATGTGTCGAATGGTTGTATACGATATAACCTAGTTATCGATTCAAGCGTTGATTCGATAAGCCGATACATAGTATACTAGTCGGTTGTGTGCGACATGACCGGATCATTGAATCAAGTGTTGATTTAATGATTTAATGCATATTTATATATTTGATATATTACTTTGCATCAACTAGTATCGGTTTACTTTAAATGCATTTTCTCACTCGGGTGTGCGCATTGTATATGGGATATACTTTTGTGCACTTGATTGTATCATGTTTGATGATACATGTCATGCTAGGGTTCAAGTGTAAAGATTAAACCTTGGTTAATGAAATTGTTAGGGTTTATTATTTATTATTCATTTATCTTATTTAATTATGCTTTTTATTTTTGATAAATGAATAAAAGAAATGAGAAAAAGAATGGTGGCTTCTTCTGTTCTTTAGTTGAAGCTTCATGAAGCTTTGTTCAAGTCAACCATACTTATCTCATCCTTAACCCTAACCATTCCCACTAACCATGATTCATTCTCTACACTTAACTCTAGTTAAAATTATGATAAGAATTCATTTTCTTTTCATTTTCTATTATCTTATCATAACCTTTTCTTCTTCTTCTTCCTTGCTTCAAGTGAAGAAGCTTGAAGTCCATCATTGGTGATTGTTGGTAAAGAGTGAGAAATCCAAAAATAAAGTCTACCCACTTCCTATTTCTTCATCCTCTACCTCTTGCCAAGTAGTAGAGTGTGTTTACTTCACAAGTTTCTTGACTTGGTGAAGTCGGAGCTTGATTTAGCGATGCCTCGACGTAGATCATCTTCGGCATGGACATCGACGACCTAGCTTGCCCATCCTCCGACGAAGCCGATCCTAGAGCCCGGATTTGATTTGGACAGCGGAGAGGACCTCGTTGCGGAGCTATGGAGGTGGAGCACCGGATCTACAAAGGTTGTATTTCCGTTTTCTCATTAGTTAAGTGTTAACTAGTTTGCTTGTTTCGCCTAAATATCTAGTAAACGATCCGTAGTCGGGTTTGTAGGCACCCGTAAAATTTTATTTGTGCATGTTTGATCACTTGTGAGACTTAACTAGGGTGTCTAGGAACCCTACAGTAACGGCTACCCAGGTATTGAACGAATAGAAGATCTACAAGTAAACTTGTCTAAACTCCCATAAAGTCTATAAACAACACTTACCGTACAGTCCGGTCTCTTCATCTGATATGTCGCATATCGAGTCTGGGGGGTGGAATCATCAGACCCCACTTACTTGATAAGTCATGCCGATGTGTGGCCTATAACCTTTCGAGAAACTACTGATAACACTTACCGGTAAATCATATCAGCCCTGGCAAGGGACCTGCTATTATAGCCAATCGAGCATAGCGCAACATCATCTCCCAATATCGGGAGAGACGAAACCCCTCATATTGCTCACTGCCTCCATATGACTTGGGACTGTACCTTAAATCCACCTATTTGCAGGACTCCTTTGGCCATGGTAGGGAGGAAATCAAAGCACTGTGGGAACCACACAAGACACTATGACGATCTCGGGTCTACAGACTAACCTGTACAACTGTCACCAGAGAACTACTATTTGACGATATGTATGGTACCATCTAGGAGTTCTCGGCGAGTCCTGTTCGGTGTACCCATTCTCTAATGAGCACCTGTGTACAATCTTTGATGTCAAACACCAAAGGTTATGGGATCAACCATCGCCCCATACATGGTCAAGAAACGAACACACTAGTCTACTCTAGAATATCGATGCCCTGTCTCGATATTCCCTCGACTAGGAACTGTTAAAGGACGTGCTTGCGGACTATACAAGCCCCACTAGTATGATCAGCATCATAGTCCTGATAGTCAAGCCAACATTCTAAGGGCTTTATCAACATGTATCAATGAGATAGTAAACTAAAACAAGTGTACATGTTAAGATAAAGAGCAACCGGAAAGCATACTATCATGTCGAGCAAGAAAGTCCTCTTTATATATGTCCAAGCATCCACTATAATATACAATAATGGCCTCTAGGGCATACATATTCCTAACAATCTCCTACTTGCACTAAGCCCAGTTGTTGTAATATCGCATACCCAACATCCCAAAACGTCTCTCAAACTGTGTCTGGGGGAGGGCCTTCGTGAGTGGATCCGCCGTGTTGTCCTTCATGTCTACTCTCCTGACCTTAATCTCTCGGCGATCAACTATCTCCCAGATCAGGTGATACCGTCTCAGAATATGTCTGGATCGCTGATGGGACCAGGGTTCCTTGGCCAAAGCCACAGCTTCATTGTTATCACAAAACAAAGGTATTGATTCTCAATGGATGGAACCACAACAAGTTCAGCAATGAACTTCTTCATCCAGACAGCCTCTTGGCAGCATTGTTAGCAGCGATGTATTCAGCCTCAATCGTCGAGTTTACAACAGTATCTTGCTTGGAACTTTTCCAACATACCGTCCCTCCATTGAGGGTGAAGACAAAACCCGAGACATACTTGCCGTCGTCCTTATCACTCTGGAAGCTCGAATCGGTAAAGAACTCCACTTGGAGTTCCCTGTTACCATACACAAAGAATATCTCTTTAGTCCTTCTCAAGTTCTTAAGAATGTTCTTCACAGCTATACAGTACTTCTCCCCTGGGACGAATTGATGCCTACTTACCACACTAAGTGCGTCAGCTATATCCGGTCTGGTGCATAACATCCGTACATGATAGACCTAACTGCAGAAGCATAGGGTATCATGTTCATGCGAGCCCTCTCCAAATCAGTCTTGGGAGACATCCCTTTGGAGAGAGTGATTCCTGAACAAGAGGGTAAATTACCACTCTTAGAATCTTCCATACTAAATCTCTTTAGTATGGTGTATATGTACCTGGATTGGGATAATCCCAACATCCTTTTAGATCTATCTCTATAGATCTTTATCCCCAGGATATAGGAGGCATCGCCCAGATGTTTCATGGAGAACTTTTGTGATAGGAAGAGTTTGACCGAGTGCAGCATAGGAATATCATTTCCTATCAAGAATATGTCATCCACGTACAATATGAGGAATACATCCTTACTCTCTACAACCTTTTTATATATACATAGTTCATCTACGTTTTTGATGAAGTCAAACTTTTTAACTGCTACATCAAAATAGATGTTCCAGCTCCGCGACGCCTGCTTTAATCCGTAAATTGATTTAAGCAGCTTGCACACCTTTCCGTTGCTCCCACTGTCTATGAAGCCTTCTGGCTTTGTTATATATACGCTTTCTTCTAAAACACCATTTAGAAAAGCGGTCTTGACGTCCATCTGCCAGATTTCATAATCATGGTATGCAGCAATGGCAAGTAGGATCTTGATGGACTTAAGCATAGCCACTGAAGAAAAGGTCTCATCATAGTCGATACCTGGTCGTTGACGAAAAGCTTTTGCTACAAGTCTAGCTTTGAAGGTCTCAACCTTTCCATCTATACCAATTTTCTTATTGAAGATCCACTTGCTCCCAATAGATTTTACCCTTTCAGGAGCAACTTCCAAAATCCATACTTTGTTGGTGTACATTGATTCCATCTCAAATCGCATAGCATCCAGCCATTTCACAGAGTTCCCACTTGTGGTGCCTTGCTCAAAACTAGTCGGGTCATCATCTTCCATGATGCAATCCTCGCTCCCACCGTCTATGAGAAAACCGTAGTACCTCTCTGATGGGTGAGAAACCCTACTAGATCTGCGGAGTGGTTGAGGTTCGTCTGGGACTATTGAATTCTCTGGTTCTATCAAATCATCAGTTGTAGTTTGTGTATCTGGAACTTTTTCTAGCTCTACCTCATTACCACTAATTTCTTTCACAAGAAATTCCTTTTCTAAAAAGGTGGCATATTGAGCAACAAACATCTTTTGTTCCTCAATGTGGTAGAATAGATATCCATGTGAATTCGTTGGGTATCCAACAAACTTGCAAAGAATGATTATGCTCTGAGTTTGTCCGGATGCTGTTTCTTAACATATGTCGGACAATCCTATATCGTAACTCGTTTAAGATATGGTGTCTTTCCACTCCATATCCCATATAGTGTTTTTGGCACAGATTTTGATGGAACTGGATTCAATAGGTATGCAGTTGTCTCAAGTGCATAACTCCAAAAGGAAACAGGTAACTCAACAATACTCATCATAGAACGCACCATATCTAATAGGGTGTGATTCCTCTGCTCCAATGTAAGTTATATGTATGCCCTAGAGGCCATTACTGTACATGCGATATATATTTTAGTGGATGCTTGGATATATATAGGGAGGATTTTCTTGCTCGACATGATAGTATGCTATCTGGTTGCACTTTATCTTAACATGTACACTTATTGTCTCTCTATTACATGTTGATAAAGCCCTTAGGATGAGTACTTGACTACCAGGATTATGATGCAGATCATACTGGTGGGGCAGAGGTAGTCGGTATGGACATCCTTAGATTGTTCCTAGTCGTGGGAGTATCGAGACAGGGCATCGATACTCCAGAGTAGACTAGCATATGCGCTTCTCGACACATATGATGGGAGATGGATGATCCCACATCCATTGGTGTTTAACATCAGAGAAGGTATACGGGTGCTCAGTGGAGACTGGGTACACTGGATGGACTCGCCGAGAACTCCTAGATGGTATTATACCTATCGTCAGATAGCAGTTCTCTGGTGACACTGGTACAGGTTAGTCTGTCGATCAGAAATCGTCATAGAGTCTTGTGTGATTCCTACCGTGCTTTTATTTCCACCTTACCACGGTCAAGAGATCGTGCAAAACGGTAGTTTTAGGGTACAGTTGTTAGTTATATGTATGCCCTAGAGGCCATTACTATACATAGGATGTATATTGTAGTGGATGCTTGGACATATATAGGGATGACTTTCTTGCTCGATTTGACAGTATGCTATCTGGTTACTCTTTACCTTAACGTGCACACTGATTGTCTCTCTGTTACATGTTGGTAAAGCCCTTAGGATGTGTACTTGACTACTTGGACTATGATGCGGATCATACTAGTGGGGACATGGTTGTCCATAAGTACATCCTTCAAGGTCCCTAGTCGTGGGTGTATCGAGACGGGGCATCGATATACCAGAGTAGACTAGCGTGTAGCTTCTCGACACATATAGATGGGCGATGGATGATCCCATATCCATTGGTGTTTGACATCAGAGATGATATACGGGTGCTCAGTGGAGACTGGGTACACTGGACGGACTCGCCGAGAACTCCCAAATGGTATTATACCTTATGTCAGATGGCAGTTCTCTAGTGACACTGGTACAGGTTAGTCTGTAGACCCGAGATCGTCATAGAGTCTTGTGTGATTCCTACTGTGCTTTGATTTCCATCATACCATGTCTAAGAGGGCGTGCAAAAAGGTGGCTTTTGGGTGCAGTCCCGAATCACATGGAGGCAATGAGCGATAGGAGGGGTTTCGTCTCTCCCGTTATAGGGAGTTGATATTGCGCAGTGCTCGATTGGCTATAACAGGAAGTCCTTGGCCAAGGCTGTTTTAGGGATTTGCTGGTAAGTGTTACCAGTAGTTTCTCGACCCGTTATGAGCCTCATATCGACACGACTTATCGAGTTATTGGGGTCTGACGTTTACCACCCCTAGGCGAGATATGCGACATATCAGACGAACAGACCGAACTGCACGATAGTGTTACTGGTTGGATTCATAGGAGTGTGAGCGGGCTTGCTCGTTGATCTTCTGATCGCTCAATACCCGGGTGGCCGTTACGTTTAGCAGACCGCTTGCGGCTTGTGGGTGTTTGATATGATCATCACCTGCTGCCGGCGTATTGACGAGTCCTTAGAGTCCTACACAGGGGTTTCCTGGCTCAAGCGAAACGAAATAGGAGCGCATATGAGATATGTGCGGGACCGAGAATAATACCAGTATGTGATACTGTATTCTATTCTCGCGATTTGTATCATCGCTAGGTTATATGTGATATAACCGGGTTACTTAATCAAGTGTTGATTCGATACATTGATACCCTTGATATTTGTCGGTTATATGCGATATGACCGGATCGTTAGATCAAGTGTTGATTTAATGATTTAATGTATAATTATATATTTGATATATTACTTTGCATTAACTAGTATTGGTTCACTTAAGATTGATTTTCTCACTTGAATGTGCACATTGTTTATATGTGATATATGCAAGTGTACATGTTTGTATCATGCTTGATGATACAAACAAGTTGTGTGTATGAGATTTGAACTAAATCAAGGTTAGATTAGGGTTTACTATTTTCCTAAGCATATAACAAAAGAGTGTGATTTTGGTCAAAATTATCAAGCTTCATGAAGCTTGATAAACATTGACAAAGTCAACTCTCTTTGTCATTTGTTTAAGATATTAGCTAACCCAACCCTTAACCTTATGCTATGGTTAATTCTCTACATGAGTTAAGCATAAGGGCTTAACTCAACCATGGTGCCATGATTAAAAGGATAAGTTTCATTTGGATAATAATTGATATGCTTCTTTTCTTCTTTTTCATCTTCATCAAGCTTACAAAAGCTTGAGAGCTACAATGGTGCCATGAGAAAAAGAGTGAGAAATCCAATTCTAAAGTGAACCCACATCCTATTTCTTCATCCTCTACCACTTTCCATGTAGTATAGGGTGTTCTCTTCACAATGTTTTTGACCAAGTGAAGGAATAACTTGAGTTTGAGTCTCCCCGACGTAGATCATCTTCGGCCTCGAAGTCAATGACCTAGCCTGATCATTTCTCCGACGAAACCATCGCTAGAGTCCGGGATCCGATGATCACAGTGGAGGGACGTCAACACGGAGCTAACGAAATGGAGGACCGGATCTACAAAGGTTGTAATCCCTTTCACTTATTAGCAAAGTTGTATGCTTGCTTGTTGTTTCGCCCAATCTCTAGTTAACGATCTAGTTTAGGGTTTCTCGGCACCGGAAAATTTTTGTTTGGCATGGTTGATGCCTTGTGTGTAGGGTTGCTTGGCACTGCCACAAGGTTCTACGAGGCATCAACCATGCCCGACTAGAAATTTAGCCGTGCCGAACAACCCGATGCCGGATCTTTAAACTAGAGTTTAGACGAAAACAAGTACGTTAAACAGTTTAACACTAAGTGAGAGGGATTACAACCTTTGTAGATCCGGTCCTTCACTTCTAAAGCTCCGTGTTGAAGTCCCTTCGCTGCGATCATCGTGTTCCGGACTCTCGAGAGGGTTTACGAAGAGAATGATGCAACCTTTGCTTCCGATCTTCGATACAAAGATGATCTACCTTGAAGTTTCGTTAACACAAGCTAACACTCATAATATGAAGTGAACACCCTCATCTAAATGGAAAGGATAGATGAGGATGATGATGTAGGATTTTTGCACTCTTTTATGATCTTTTTCTCACTCATTTATCATCATAAAATCAAATCAAGAAAACTTTTCAATGAAAAGAGAAGGAAGAAGAAGATGGAATCCTTTTGTGATGAATAATGAATAACTCATTAGTGAGGTTAGAAATGTAACCATACTTAAGAATGAATCCTTAACCCTTGTAGAGAAACAACCATGGTCAAGGGTTTGGGTTTGGTTAAGCAAATATCTTCACAAAATATCTTACACAAAACAAAACAAAAACCTTCTAGAAACTTCTAGAAGAGCTTAACCCTAATCAAACCCTAACCATGTTTAATCTCCACTAATCATGTTGCATTAATAACCATATCATGTTACAATATTATATATCACATATATAATATTTATTGTAACAAAATAAAATAATACAATTAACATATATCGCATATATATCAATGTATTACCCGAGCGAAAAAAAGAATCTTTTAGTGAGCAAATATTAATTAATGTAATTTAATATATCATATATATTATTATACATTAAATTATCGAATCAACACTTGATCCGACAATCCGGCTATATCGCATATAACCGATTAATATTTATCCGTACCGATTCATCGAATCAACACTTGATCCGATGACTCGGCTGATATCATATATCGCGAGAATAGAATACGGTATCTCATATCGCATTATCCTCGGTCCCGCACATATCATATACATTCCCCTACTCCGTTTTGCCTGAGCAAAGAAACCTCTGTGTAGGACTCTAAAGAATCGTCAATACGCCGGCAGTAGGTGATGATCATATCAATCACCCACAAGCTGCAAGCGGTCTGCTAAACGTAACAGCCACCCAGGTAATGAGCGCTCAGAAGATCAACAAGCAAGCCTGTACATTCTCCTGTGAATCCAAACAGCAACACTCCCGTACAGTCCGGTCTCGTCGTCTGATATGTCGCATATCTCGCCTAGGGGTGGTAAACGTCAGACCCCAGTAGCTCGATAAGTTGTGTCGATATGAGTTCTATAACAGTTCGAGAAACTACTGATAACACTTACCAGTAAATCTCAGCAACCCTGGCCAGGGATTTCCGGCTATAGCCAATTGAACACAGCAAAACATCAATTCCCTATACCGGGAGAGACGAATCCCCTCCTATCGCTCATTGCCTCCATGTGATTCGGGACTGTACCGAAAAGCCACCTTTTTGCACGCCCTCTTGGACATGGTATGATGGAAATCAAAGCACAGTGGGAATCACACAAGACTCTATGACGATCTCGGGTCAACAGACTATTCTGTACCAGTGTCACCGGAGAACTGCCATCTGACGTGAGGTATAATACCATCTGGGAGTTCTCGGCGAGTCCGTCCAGTGTACACAGTCTCCACTGAGCACCCGTACACCATCTTTGATGTCAAACACCGATAGATATAGGATCATCCATCGCCCATCATATGGGTCAAGATACGTATACGCTAGTCTACTCTGGTCTATCGATGCCCTGTCTCGATACACCCTCGACTAGGAACAGTTATAGGATGTACTCGTCGACTACCGTGGCCCCACTAGTATGATCTCATCATAGTCCCAGTAGTCGAGTACATATCCTAAGGGCTTTATCAACATGTAATATAGAGACAATCAGAGTACATATTAAGATAAAGTACAACCAGATAGCATACTATCATGTCGAGCAAGAAAGTCCTCCCTATATATATCCAAGCATCCATTACAATATACATCGTATGTACAGTAATGGCCTCTAGGGCATACATATAACTAACAATCTCCCACTTGCACTAGGGCCATCTGTTGTGGTATCACATACCCAACAATTAGCTGCGGTTGAAGTATCTCATACTCAACCATCCCATAAAAGTCTCTACTGGGAAAATAGCCTTTGTGAGTGGATCCGCGCTGTTGTCCTCTGTGTCTACTCTCCTAACCTCGATCTCCCTGGAGATCAACCATCTCTATGATTAGGTGATACTGCCTAAGAATTATATCTGGATTTCTGATGGGACGGAAGTTCCTTAGCTAAAGCTACAACTCCATTGTCACACAATGGTAGGAACAAAGTTCATTTTATGAACTTATATCTATCCAGACTGCCTCTTTGGTACCATCTTTGGTAACGATGTATCTTGCCTTTAATCGTCTAGTTAGTCACGGTATCTAGCTTGGAACTCTTCCAACATACCGTCCCTCCACTGAGGGTAAAGACAATGCCTGCGACTGACATTCAGTCGTCCTTATCACCCTGGAACCTTTCCAGTGATTCTCCCCAGGATCGATTGATACCATCTCACTACAACTAGTGAGTATCCTAACATCCAATTAGATCTATCTCATAGATCCAAAAACCCAGGATTTAGGAGGTATCACTTTGATCCTATATGGAGAATCTTTGTGATAAGCGGAGATTGACCGAGCGTAGCATAGGAAACTCCTTCCCTATCAAGAGTATGTCATCCACGTACTCTACGAGGATCACCACCATACTCCCTACTACCTTTTTTTATATACAAGGTTCATCTACCATTTTGATGAAGTCAAACTCTTTGACTACCACATCAAAACAGATGTTCCAACTCCGCGATGCCTGTTTTATCATATAAAACATCTTGCACAAGTTTCCGCTGCTCCCACTGTCTACGAAGCCCTCTGGCTGTGTACTTATAGACGCTCTTTTCTAAAACATCATTTAGAAAAGCAGTCATGACACCCAACCACCAGATATCGTAGTCATGGTATGTAGCCGTTGCAAGTAGGATCTGGATGGACTTAAGCATAGCTTTGAAAGTCTCAACTTTTCCATGTACACCAAGTAATCTTCTCAAGATATACTCGCTCCTGATGGGAATTTAACCCTTCAGATAAAGCAACCAAAGTCCATACTTTGTTGGTGTATAAGGATTCCATCTCAGATCGATAAGCATCCAGCCATTCTTACAGAGTCTCACTCCTGATGGCCAGCTCGAAACTAGTTGGGTTATCATCTCATGATGCAATCCTCACTCCCACTGTTATAAAGAAACCAAAGTATCTCTCAGGTGGGTGAGGAACCCTACTAGATCGGCGGAGAGGCTGAGGTTCGTTAGAAACAATTGAATCCTTTGGTTCTACCAAATTATCAGCTGTAGTTTGTATAACTGGAACATTTCCAGTTCTACATAACAGACCTTGCCTCGAGCTTGTCCGGATTTTGCTTTTAGACATAGGCCGGACAACCCCAAATCTTAACAAACTTAAGATATGGGCTCTTCCCTTTCCATATCACATATGAAGTGGTAGGCAACTGATTTGATTTGAACCCTATTCAATAGGTATGCAACTTCACAAGTGCATAACTCCCTAAAGGAAATAGGAAACTCAGTAGTACTCATCATAGAGCACACCATATCACATAGGGTGCTATTGCTCCGCCCCGATACACCGACGTGTTGTGGTGTATACGGAGGAGTAATGCTGAGAGAGAATCTCATTCTCCTTTAGAATAGTCCAGGAATTCCGTGCTCAAGTATTTTTCTCCTTGATCTCATCAAAGGACATAATACTTATACCCGTATTTTGGTTCTCTACTTCAAACTTATATTCTGTGAACATCTCAAAAGCTTCGGACTTGTGTTTCAACAGGAACATATGTCTGAATCTTGAGAGATTATCAGAGAATGTAATGAAGTACAAAGAACCGGTCTTGGCATGTGTAGATAGGGGACCTTCAGACATCAGCATGTATCAATCCCAAGAGTTCACTAACTCTTTCTCTGTTTCCTATAAACAGAGCTGTGGTCATTTTATTTTTGTGACATGACCGGCAAGTTTCCCAAGATGTAAATTCAAAAAAATTTAAATATGCATCTTAATGTAACTTTAGCTAGTCGGGTCGCATTGATATGACCTAGTCTACAATGCCTCAAGAAGGATTCATTCATTTCTGAACTCTTCCTCTTGTGTGTGTTATTCATACTAAGAACTGTAGTTTGATTTAGAACATCAATGCTTTTAGATAACGTGCCTGAACCGATAAACTCTTGATATAGGAAATGTTCAAAACATTATCCAACTATACAAAATTATATCCTTTCTGATATGATGTTGTACATCAGGTTCGGTATCTAATAACATTTGTTCAGAATCAATATATTCTGGTAATACAGGGTGATAGTGACCAACAGACTTGGCTGCAACACTTGCACCGTTTCTATCTCATGAAACTTATCACCCGATCTCAGTTCTCTACCTATCTGTATCCCATGTAATAGATTACATATGCGGGATCCTGATCCGGTATCTCATACCCAGGACGTAAAGGATACTGAGAAACAGTTGTCTGCAATGAACACACCCGAAGATGATGCATCAACATGCACTTTCTTCATTTGGGCGGCACGGGAATTCTGGTAATCCCCTATTTCCTGCTCTGTCTTATAACAATTATAAGTTGGAGCGGGACCAACGTTCCCCAGCTCAGTATAACAAGCGGGTTCGGTCAATATATCCGTTTTATTATCTTGATTAAGGCGTGATATGGTCGCTATTTAGAGAGAGAGAGAAGAAAACACTCAGCGTATGCTCTTGCAAGATTAGATTGGTTATCTAATATATCTAATCAGTATGTCTCCCACTGTTTTAGTTAAATCTTCCTTCAAACCCTAAAAGGAAAGACTAGCCGGGATTAATTACACGCTATAATTTCGTCAATCTTTCAGCCAGGCTAGTGTCGGTACTTTGAGGGAGGTCCCCGTGCTTTCGCACGAACCTAATTAAAGTAAACCTCATTTTCCCAGGGGCGTAACCCCGTTGACACCTTTCTAGACAACTACTTGATCGGCTAATTGTAATGTGTAAAACTCTCCCAGGAGTAACTCGTACTCGCAGCGGGTATTGGGATCCAACTATCTCATAGAAGGTATGCAATCTCATTGCAAATTTCAACACTTGAAATTCCCAATAATATTTTACCCCTAGCGTCCTATGACCTTGACGGAGGTCAACGAACCATAGGCTACTAGTCAAGTTCAACCTGTCATTTCCTGATTGAATTAAACCCACCCGCACGACCCTTGACGGAGGTCAACAAGGCCGCACGACTACCTTAATCCAATCAGCATCATATGCATAAGCAGATAAATACTAGTCAGCTACCGCACACTATGCCTTGACGGAGGTCAACAAAGGTAGCACGAATACTAAGTAGGACTTATCTGAAATGACGGAGGTCGACGACAGGTTTTTAAGAAAACCCTTTACGTAATGAACTTGAAATCGTTGTAGAATCGAGTGATTTTAAATGGAGTGTTTTTGAGGCTTTTCTAGTTTTGCTAAAGGGGTCACTCCCGGTGAAGGGATCGTCGGCCCTTTCCTCATCGAATAAGGTGCAGGATATTTCACAAATATCGCTGTGCAAAGCAAGAACTATAGAAGCAATCAAAAGACAAACTGAGTTTGTAGCATCTGCTAGTTTCATTAAAGAGGTCACACCCGGTGAAGGGATCTCGGCTCTTTCCTTATCGAATAAGGTGCTGGATGTTCTACAAGGAACACCACTATGCAAAGCAAGAACTAGAGCTACCAGTTTTTAAACAAGTTTCTACAACATCTTAGGTTTCTTTTATTTCATTAATCTCATTAATGAAGTCCCATTTTATTATGCTTCACAAGCATCACATTCGAAACGAAATCTGCAATATAACATATATCTCATATATATAATATAAACATTCGTCTCAGGCAGTAATATGATCTCATCATAGAACATTGCAGCAGAAGAACATATATGAAATATTCGATATACTAGGATGTCCGTGTTTTCAATACAAGCCTGTATAAAACACGGATTCCACAGTCGCGATGAATAGCCAAACCCACATCCTTAGACCCCTACGAGAGCGGCAAGTAACACTGGCAATTCTAGGGTTAGGAGACCCGGTCTCGACTCTTCGAGATGGTCTCCCACTGGACCCTAGAACCCGGTTACTTGTGCTCCCCGCCTTGGGTCTACCTAATGCGGAAAAGTAAATAATATACATCAACGGTGACATCTTCCGCAACCTGGAAGTGCCCCAATAAAAGAATATTACATACAAATGAATTTTACATGAATGAAAAATAAAAAACTCTCATCTCACATAAAACCCCCCGGCTATTCAAAACGCGACGATCCAATATAACATATCACAACAACACATAATATCTTATATCATCAACGTAAGCAAGTATGCGTATCCCGATTGTCGTTGATGTATAGCAACGAAGCCGGCGATACACCACATACTACGCTTACGGTCACAGAAAAGAAAGTGTAAAACTACAACAGTTGGAATCCGCAAGCTCCTTAGACATCGCATGCCTAACCAAATGAATTCCTTAGACATCGCATGCCTAACAATTATAAACCCCGCATTTTAGTCTCTTTATCGAAAACTCTTTTCAATATCAAGTCGGGCAATTCAACAAGATTCCCGACTTCCTGATCGAATGCTCGTCGCAAACTTTAGTAGACGGCCGCACCCCCAGATGCCGTCGACGAAGTGCACTAAGGCGGAACACCGCTGCCGCGAGCACTCGAACGGATGCTTTTGGCGACGGGGTTCTCCTACAGTAACTTGGTCGGGGCTATGGGGCATGGCTGTCTATTAAGTTTACCCGCCGAGTATCCGCGTACGGTACGTGATTGCGACAGACTTTTGATCACATCAAAATTCCATGGCAACCGATCATCTGAGACTGAACTGCTAGATTTATAACATTCAATTTAGTTATCTCATAACAACAAGTGGATTCCAAATATTGTATCACATTCCAGATAAATAGACAATGTTAAACTTTCCGATCGAATAATCAAACACCCAAGTTTTCCCCAATATATCTCAACACTTGAAATCAGTTTAAAAACATCCATCACATGCTACAGTACCAATGGTCCAGCCGTAGAAGGGTCAAGCCAACGCCTCACATGTGGCACGCCGTACTGCCCCAAACCCTAAGGTTCAAAAGGCAGTTCAAGACGGTCACATAATCGAGTTAAGGTTTGTTGTCTTCTAGAGGGTCCACCGCGTTACTTGCACGACTTAGAACATTCTT
The DNA here is from genome assembly GCA_030015575.1 of Agapanthus africanus. Taxonomy (NCBI): domain Eukaryota; kingdom Viridiplantae; phylum Streptophyta; class Magnoliopsida; order Asparagales; family Amaryllidaceae; genus Agapanthus; species Agapanthus africanus. Next base: position 358,259,267 of record JASDDO010000026.1, read on the forward strand.
AAACTCGAGAAAAAGTCCAACTTTTGAAAAATTTTCCGACAGAGGAAAAAGTGAGTTATTGATATCCGTTCGAACTTTTTAACAGTTTCTAAAATTATCCGGAAAAACTAAACAAAGTTAAATTATCCGATCGAATCAACGAGTCCCCAATACAACCCTAGAAAACTCAATACTTTAGTGGAATTAAAAAATTTCCAGAAAAAAATAACAAGAAAGGACCTAAGAATGATTACATGAAATTCCAGGGACTAAGTCCAAATTTGGGCCGCGGAACCGCCGCCAAACCCTTGGTTTTGCCGCGGTTCCGCGGTCAAATATTTGACTTAGAGGACCGTACTTCACCATAATTCTTAGTTTTTCCTGCTTGCTTTTTTGAGAATTTTTAATTCAGAAAAAATCACATTTTTAGAAATGTACAGAGAGTGGTTAATATCGGGTATTCGGAGTTCGATCGGACTTTAAACTTCGTCTATACATCACCTAAAGCTCTAGCTTGGCTTTGATACCACTGTAGGGCTGCTAGGCACTGCCATAAGGTTCTACGAGGCATTAACCATGCCCGATTAAAAATTTAGCCGTGCCGAACAACCCGATGCCGGATCTTTAAACTAGAGTTTAGGCGAAAACAAGTACGTTAAACAGTTTAACACTAAGTGAGAGGGATTACAACCTTTGTAGATCCAGTCCTTCACTTCTAAAGCTCCGTGTTGAAGTCCCTTCGCTGCGATCATCGTGTTCCGGACTCTCGAGAGGGTTCACGAAGAGAATGATGCAACCTTTGCTTCCGATCTTCGATACAAAGATGATCTACGTTGAAGTTTCGTTAACACAAGCTAACACTCATAATATGAAGTGAACACCCTCATCTAAATGGCAAGGATAGATGAGGATGATGAAGTAGGATTTTTGCTCTCTTTTATTATCTTTTTCTCACTCATTTATTATCACAAAATCAAATCAAGAAAGCTTTTCCATGAAAAGAGAAGGAAGAAGAAGATGGAATCCTTTTGTGATGAATAATGAATAACTCATTAGTGAGGTTAGAAATGCAACCATAGTTAAGAATGAATCCTTAACCCTTGTAGAGAAACAACCATGGTCAAGGGTTTGGGTTTGGTTAAGCAAATATCTTCACAAAATATCTTACACAAAACAAAACAAAAACTTTCTAGAAACTTCTAGAAGAGCTTAACCCTAATCGAACCCTAACCATGTTTAATCTCCACTAATCATGTTGCATTAATAACCATATCATGTTACAATATTATATATCACATATATAATATTTATTGTAACAAAATAAAATAATACAATTAACATACACTACTACAAACAAGGGTTGCCCCTACGGATTTATCCGTAGGGGCAACCCACTGTACCTACGGATATATACGTAGGGGCGAAAAAATACCCCGTAGGTGCAAAGGCCGCAGGTGCAAGTTGAGGCCCTGAACTTGTCCCTACGGGCAAATTCTTGCCCCTACGGATTACTGTGTAGGTCCAATTGCCCCTACGGACGATGCCGTAGGGTAAAAAATTTATATTATTTACGGGTTTTTTTTAATATATTAAGTGTACCTACGAACATGTCCGTAGGTCCAAGTTATACCCCCTACGGATATATACGTAGGTACTTATCCGTAAGGGCAAAATATCAGGAATCCTGATATTTTGCCCCTACGGATAATGCCGTAGGGGAGAGGCAGTTGCCCCTACGGATATGTCCGTAGGGGCACTCCCAACCCACTGGTGCTGAGATCAGGGGGGAAATATCAGTTACTGCTGATATTTTGCCCCTACGGATATATCCGTAGGGGCAACAAGTGTACCTACGGATTAATCCGTAGGTACATATTATCTCTATTTTTTTTTTAAAATGGGCTGCTTGTTTTTTTCCCGCCCTGTGCACAATAATATATACATCAATCAAATATAAAAGTAACCATCACACAACATATATCACAGTATTCATAATCACGTCTCACGCATATAATATACAAAAGAAATCCAAAAACTGAATATGATATAAATATAAACCAATATCGATATCGTTTCAAAATGTAGTACAATGTGTATGATATAAATAAATACATGTTTCAAAAAATAAGAACCAAAAAGCTACCCTAGTTCGGTCTAGCTCCACCTCTGAATAACGATAGAATAACACGCGCCTGCTCCTCGGTCAATAAACTCTGCAATTCGGCTCGAGCGGGAGTCTGAGCGGCCTGTGGAGCTGGCGATGTGGTCTGCGCAGCCGCCGTCGAGGTAGTCGCTTGCGGAGCCGCGGCTGCGGGAGTCTGAGTGGGCGGTGGAGCTACAGGAGCTGTCTGCGGAAGCGCAGCCGATGTAGTGGCTTGCGGAGCCGCAGCTGAAGGAGATGCATGTGGAGGCTCAGCCGATGTACCCTGTCGCGTCTGGACCTAACGTGTGTAATAAGCGTGTAAGAACTGTGTATTATTCGAATTCGTATCATTATTAAGTTATTTCGAAACCCCGTTTGGATATCTAGTTTGTTGTTTATTTTAATTACATTTGTATGTATGATTAATCAAACTTAAGTCTAAAACCAAATAAGCTCAAGCTACGTACTAATTATGGATATGTTGATATCTATATAATATGACATGATATTTTACTATAAAGCAGTATACATACCACCATCTCCTTCAACTCCTGAACGGTGGCCCTCAAGCTCTCCAGTTCCTGATGGACACGTCGGTCACCACAGACGTAGGAAGTAACCGCCGGGGTGGAGTCCAACCTTATATGGGCCCTGCTAGGGCCCAGTCCCCGGCCTCTCTCCCAACCTCCGTGGTGCCTTCCTTGTGCGGCGTCCAGAACTAGTGTCAACAGCCTCGGATCGCTCTGTCCGGTAAAATCGATCCCCGAGGCCTGGGCCTGCTCAACCACCCGCTCCTACACACACATTAAGCAGTAAAGTATAAGTATAAGATTTAAACTTGAACCTTCCAAAACTAAAATTTCAAATTTGGGTTGAAAAAATATTAACACTTACGCAGTACTCCTGGGTAGCGACGTCGGGATATCGAAGCTCGCCCGTGGCGGGATCTATCGAGGTGCCGTGGACGGCAAGATATGCGGACAGCACGCTCGGTGTACCACCTGACGCCACGGTCCGAGATGTCTGCAATATTAGAAAGTAACTCTTAATATTAGAAATATTAGAAAATAACTCTTAATATTGCAGAATATCACAAAAGTCGGTCTATTGTAATTTACCGATAACTCCATGGCTCGAGTAATGTTCCTCGAGCCACCTGTGTAAGTGGGACGACCCCTCTTCTCCGACTTCCTGTTCTCTGTATTCTGAGCGGCATGTTTCTGCACAACGCATTAACATTTAGTTTTCTAATTAAGAAACACAAAGAAATAAATTATATCATAAATAATGAATTACATTTAAAATACATACCTGTTTGCGTTGGGAGTCGAAATAAGCGCACAATAGAGGCCATGTCTCTACATCGACTCTCGCAAACGCCGGAGTAGATAGGAGGGCCGCTCTCTCTGCCTCGGGGGTCGCCATCCACAGGGAGTAGCAGTCGGCCTTCAGCTCATTCCTGTTGTATCGGACCTTGGCCTGCATGTTTTTCATCAGGCCATTGTATAGAGCATGAAGGTCGAGCACCCTCCCTGGGTGATCAGGGTCGGCTACAGGCTGAAAATCGTAATCCAACTGAAAATACAAAAAAACATTGTTATTAGATTGCAAGTGTTAATAATAAATATATTGGATAGATCAAATGAAAATATATATTAATAAATACCCGAGCCTGATCAAAGAAGAGGGCGAATGAGCGCTGGTGCTGCTCGCCCCACTCAACGTGAAGTGGATAGTTCTTCACGAGCCGGCTCTCGTGCCCCAAATACCGGCCGAACCACTCGGCATGAGGACCGGTATAGCGATAGTCGTGGGTCAAAAAAAGGGGGAATGCTGCCTCCCCCCTAGTTCTGTCAGGCCTCAGCCTATGGGACTGATTCGGGCCTCGAGTCCCCCTCTGGGGATAGGGAGGCCCTGCGTCTGCACGAAATATAAAGACAATCAATAATAAGACAAAGTTGTATTAAGAAATTAAGGTTAAACAAAAATTCAAGTGTGATATATACCTCCGGTGACTATCGCACGAGCCTGGGCCCGGGCAGCAGCACGAGCGGGACGATAGTTCCTCCGGTGAGGAACAACCGTGGTCCCGGATGCGGACGCATCCCCTCCAACTAGAAAATAAAGATCGACGCTAAATTTCCATGAAGTTCATATTTATTCTATAGAGCATATGTAAAATGAGTAAATATTTTAAATTTATTCATACTAACCTGCAGACGATGCGGAGGGTATAGAAGCGGCAGGAGTGGCCCCTGCGGAAGATGTGGACGCACCACCTATAATTAGACAATTAAAAATAGATTATATAAGTAATTGCAAAAAGAATGTGTAGATCAATAATATAACGTTCTAAATCAATATGCATGCACAATAGGATATATAAACATACCCGCAGGTGCGGTGGTGTCACCACCTACAGCTAGACAATAATAAAAATCGCTAAGTAAGAGCAAAAGGAATGTGTGTATTTATGATATAGCATTCTAAATCAATATACATCCACTATATGATATACAAACATACCTGGAGGAGCGGGGGTGGCCTCTGTCCCAGATGTGGACGCATCACCAACAACTAGACAATCAAACATTGACAGTATAAGTAATTTTGACATAAACAGGCATGAATATCTGTAATATTACATTCAAAATGGATATGCGTGCAGTATACCTGGAGGTGTGGCAAAATCCACACGGAGGGAGGCATCCGAAGTGGTCTCCGATCTAGGTGCAAGACCGGCCTTTTGAAGCTCCCTACGGAGCTCTCCGGGCGGCAGAACCGCTCTGCCTCTCCCTCTGCCTCTGCCTCTGCCGCGGCTGGAGCTCCTGCCGCCCCTCGCTGCTTCCGACATCGTCATCAATTCTAGATAAACGGTTCGTGGACGCATTAGACTATCATTAAAAGTATTGAATATATATGTATAGAGCGTAAAATGTGAAGTAATAATATAACATTACTGATAACCTTTTTCGTTTCGTGGGTGCATCATACATATCTACTTGGATTTCATCGTCGATGTCATTTCTAACCCACGTAAGTTCATGATCGGTCGAAGACAACCCGTCCTTCGAAACAGACGGTCGGAGCACTTTAAGCCTTCTCTCTTCTTCGTCCTCATCGCCGTCCTCGTATTCTGGGACATCGTAGACATCGTGGGTGCAAGTTAAGTATGTGCTCTGATACTCCCTTCTCTATATGCATGACGTCCAGACAATGACGCACTGAATTTGTAGACCAGTACGGAAGCTCGAAGAAAATTCTTAACTTGTTCCAATATTGTGGTTTGACCTGTTTCGTCGGATCCATCCCGAAGGTCACGTTATTGTAACCATCCCATTTAGCAGTCACGTCCTCTCCGGACAATGGGGATGGAGGCCCAAGAAGCTCCTGATGACCATCAAAGTGAACCGTGTCTAACCTATAGGGGTGGTCTGGAGGCAGAAAACGTCGATGGCCGCAATAACAAACCTTCCTGCTAAAATTCAAAAAATTTGATATTGTGTGTTCATGGCAATGAGGACATGCTTTGTGACCATGTACGGACCAACCTGATAGCATTCCATATGCAGGAAAGTCATTAATTTTCCACATTAAAGCCGCACGCAGTATGAAGGTTGTATTTGTGTTTGAATCATATGTCTCTACACCATCAATGAACAAAGTTTTCAGCTCCTCGATCAGAGGTCGGAGATAGACGTCGATATTGTTCCCCGGTGAGTTTGGTCCGTCGATAAGAAGAGGCATCATAAAGTATGATTGGTCCATAGCCAACCAAGGCGACAGATTATAAATTATCATTACAACGGGCCATGTACTGTGACTTCCAGCCATATAGTTGAATGGGCAGAAGCCATCGGTAGCCAGTCCGAGCCGGACATTGCGAGGATCGCTACTGAATATTGCATGCCTCCTATCGAAATCCTTCCATGCCGGTGATCTCTTGGATGGCTCATTTTTCCATTTTCGCTTGGAGGAGCACGGTGATGCCAAATCATTGCCTCGGCTGTTTTCTTGCACCTAAATAGCCTCTGTAGCCTCTGAGTTATGGGAAAGTATCGTGCTATCTTCACAGGTATATCAGGCTTCTTATCAGAATCTTTCGGCTTATACCTGGCCTCTCCGCATGTTGGACACTCTTTCAAATCTGAATTCTCTTTCCGGTACAACACGCAATTTTTAGGACATGCTTGAATCTTCTCGCACTTTAGACTCAAATCAGACATCATCTTCTGGGCTTCGTACCAGCCTTCGGGCACATTATTTCCCGGAGGCATAGAATCTTTCAAGAACGAAAGAAGCATTGTGAATGACTTGTTGCTCCATCCATTTAGGCACTTAATCTGGAAAAGTTGGACGAACCATGAGAGGGTGGAATACTTCGCATTCTCATAAATTGGTTTCCTAACATCATTCATGAAATTTTCATATTTATCCGCACGCGGTCCTTGACCGGAAGGAATGTCATCTTCAGTACGAATAGATTCACCTAGGGCAGCCTCTACCATATCCTCCATTTCTTCTGATGGAAATAAATTTCCGTCTCCTGCCGTATTACCGAATTCTTCTTTTTATCCTGCTGCATTATCGTGTTCTCCTTCTTCTTCTACCGCAGTACTGCTTTCTTCTCCTTCCCCGTGATATTTCCAAGCTGAATAAAGTCTAGTAAACCCATGTTTTACAATATGAAGCTCTGCCAATTCTACCTTCTGCCAGTACTTATTGCCACATCTATCGCACGGACAGAGAATCTTCTCTATTATTATCTTATTATGTGCGCGTGCAAATTCAAGGAAAGCAGCAACTCCTGCGATAAACTTAGGTTGCATACGTCGTTTCCAATCCACATACATCCAGTCCTTAACTCTGACGTACTCATGGGCCATGTTAGACTGAATAACATATAAATTGTAAGTTATGCTGACTATATTGAGAAATATAAGAACGGTATAGTTACTGACAAAGGAGAAAATCCGTGTATATGCTTTGTGTGTGCGTTTGTCGTTGAAAAGAATAAATTATCGCACGTATGTCAACCGATAGACGGGGACTAAGTGGCGCTTTTAGTTTCATATATGAGTATCGATGGGAATATGAAGGTTTCATATTATCATATATTGGTTTTAACCCGAACATCTTGAATCGCTCTCTAATTATGCGTTTGTATGTGTGTGTTCCGGCTGTCGGGGGTAGGCTTCTATCCCATTAAGAATGTATAGAGCGAATGCCCATCACTTATGCTTTCAACCGTTTCGAGTAAATTTCGGCAGCACCTCCCCGCTGTTCTCCGAGTACACTGTAATAGAATAGATAATCATTTCAAAGCTGTGAAACAACGTAGAAATGAACAGCTAATCTATCTTTGTACATGGAGAACCAGCGGAAAGGTACCGACGAATTATCTCGAAACGGATGAAAACACAAGTGAATGAAAGCGTTTGCTTTATACATTCTTAACTTGTCCACACGGGACAAATCTATGGGTTACCATACGATTGAATTTTCTCGTCGCATAGACTATACGACGGTTGTTAGTATCGAGCTATACTGTCCGATATTTAACAACCTTCGTATAGTTCTAGGTCACGACGAGCATCGCACGTATGTTAACCGATAGACGGGGACTAAGTGGCGCTTTTAGTTTCATATATGAGTATCGATGGGAATATGAAGGTTTCATATTATCTTCGAGTATCATATATTGGTTTTAACCCGAACATCTCGAATCGCTCTCTAATTATGCGTTTGTTGTGTATTCTTGTTGTATGTGTGTGTTCCGGCTGTCGAGGGTAGGCTTCTATCCCATTAAGAATGTATAGAGCGAACGCCCATCACTTGTGCTTTCAACCGTTTTGAGTAAATTTCGGCAGCACCTCCCCGCTGTTCTCCGAGTACACTATAATAGAATAGATAATCATTTCAAAGCTGTGAAACAACGTTGGAATGAACATCTAATCTATCTTTGTACACGGAGAACCAGCGAAAAGGTACCGACGAATTATCTCGAAACGGATGAAAACACAAGTGAATGAAGGAATTAGCTTTATACATTCTTAACTTGTCCACACGGGAAAAATCTATGGGTTACCATACGATTGAATTTTCTCGTCGTGTAGACTATACGACGGTTGTTAGTATCGAGCTATACTGTCCGATATTTAACAACTTTCGTATAGTTCTAGGTCACGACGAGCATCACACATATGTTAACCGATAGACGGGGACTAAGTGACGCTTTTAGTTTCATATATGAGTATCGATGGGAATATGAAGGTTTCATATTATCATCGAGTATCATATATTGGTTTTAACCCGAACATCTCGAATCGCTCTCTAATTATGCGTTTGTTGTGTATTCTTGTTGTATGTGTGTGTTCCGGCTGTCGGGGGTAGGCTTCTATTCCATTAAGAATGTATAGAGCGAACGCCCATCACTTGTGCTTTCAACCGTTTCGAGTAAATTTCGGCAGCACCTCCCCGCTGTTCTCCGAGTACACTGTAATAGAATAGATAATCATTTCAAAGCTGTGAAACAACGTTGAAATGAACATCTAATCTAACTTTGTACACGGAGAATCAGCGGAAAGGTACCGACGAAATATCTCGAAACGGATGAAAACACAAGTGAATGAAGGCGTTTGCTTTATACATTCTTAACTTGTCCACACGGGACAAATCTATGGGTTACCATACGGTTGAATTTTCTCGTCGCGTAGACTATACGACGGTTGTTAGTATCGAGCTATACTGTCCGATATTTAACAACTTTCGTATAATTCTAGGTCACGACGAGCATCGCACGTATGTTAACCGATAGACGGGGACTAAGTGGAGCTTTTAGTTTCATATATGAGTATCGATGGGAATTTGAAGGTTTCATATTATCATCGAGTATAAATCATATATTGGTTTTAAGCTGAATATCTCGAATCGCTCTCTAATTATGCGTTTGTTGTGTATTCGTGTTGCATGTGTAACATGATTTTAAACCATTGAGATCAATATTGATAGAACTGATCATCCTACATTGCAATAGCATTCATCAACCAAAAACTATTATTGCAATGGTATTCATCTATAACAATCAACAATTAAAACTACAAATGTAGGATACTGATATCATAAAGCGTTATATGCAACATTTATAGAACTGATAAATAAAAAAACGAAACACAAACCGTATCAAGATTTAACAACTTCGATTATGTCATATTCGCGGGCCGATATTTTCATATTAGCCAATAGGCAAAAATAGATTGCGGTCTGGATATGGCATATTGGCAGATGTTACCTATATGCATACATGCATGTTGTCTCCCCATTTTTTCATAAATCAAACCAACTACATACATCAAACTAGTCCATGCAACCAATTGGAAACTCCACTATGTCTTTGAATTATTATTTTTCCAAATAGCATTGAGCTCCTATTGACATTGTCCCATCCAACAAATTTGCTGTGATTGCCTCGACCTTCATCTAGCTTTCACATGCCATACACATTAGATGAGTAATATAGTTATAAATTATGGTATTTTGTTGTCATCAATCTACCTAACCCTAACCCCAACCTAACCCTAGCCCCAGCCCCAGCCCCAGCCCCAGCCCAGCCCCGCCCCAACCTAACCCTAACCCCCAGCGCGGCCAGATAAACCCCAACACCAACCCTAAGGCAAAACCTAACCCCAGCCCCAGACCCAGCAGCAGCCGAACCCCAACCCTAACCCTAAACCCAACCCCGACCGCGACCCCTGCCGAACCCCAACTCGCGCACGCAACCCCAGACCCAGCCATGAACCCTAAGCCCAAAGTAATAAAAATATTCTTTAATTTACCTAAAGATTTACTCACCTGAACGGCGGTGGCGACGACCTGAACGGCGCTGGCGACGACGAGAACGGCGGTGGCGACGAGAACGGCGGCGGCGGTGGGGGCGGCGGTGGCGGCGAGGAGAACGGCGGTGGCGACGAGGAGAACGGCGTGGCGATTTTTTTCGCGCGCGATCGAGAGAGAGAGAAAGAAAGTGAGCGTAGGCGATCGATCTGTGCCTTTATTAAATCGATATTTAGTTTCCCCTACGGATATGGCCGTAGGTCCTTTGTTTGCGGCTCCGTAGGGGCAAACACCAAATTAAGAATTAATTTTTTTATTCTTGGACGTCTGGGCCCGTAGGGGAAACCTTTTAGCCCTACGGATTAATCCGTAGGGCCAAGTTAAATCTGCCCCTACGGATATCAATATCCGTAGGGGCAACCCCCTATTTTACTAGTGATATATTGCATATATATCAATGTATTATCCGAGCGAGAAAAAGAATCTTTTAGTGAGCAAATATTAGTTAATGTAATTTAATATATCATATATATTATTATACATTAAATTATCGAATCACTTGATCCGACAATCCGGCTATATCGCATATAACCGACTAATATTTATCCCTACCGATTCATCGAATCAACACTTGATCCGATAACTCGGCTGATATCATATATCGCGAGAATAGAATACGGTATCTCATATCGCATTATCCTCGGTCCCGCACATATCACATACGTCCCGCTACTCCGTTTTTCCTGAGCCAAGAAACATCTGTGTAGGACTCTAAAGAATCGTCAATACGCCGGCAGTAGGTGATGATCATATCAATCACCCACAAGCTACAAGCGGTCAGCTAAACGTAACAGCCACCCAGATATTGAGCGCTCAGAAGATCAACAAGCAAGCCTGTACATTCTCCTGTGAATCCAAACAACAACACTCACGTACAGTCCGGTCTCGTCGTCTGATATGTCGCATATCTCTCCTAGGGGTGGTAAACGTCAGACCCCAGTAGCTCGATAAGTCGTGTCGATATGAGGTCTATAACAGTTCGAGAAACTACTGATAACACTTACCAGTAAATCTCAGCAACCGTGGCCAGGGATTTCCGGTTATAGCCAATCGAACACAGCACAACATCAACTCCCTATACCGGGAGAGACGAATCCCCTCCTATCGCTCATCGCCTCCATGTGATTCGGGACTGTACCCAAAAGCCACCTTTTTGCACGCCCTCTTGGACGTGGTATGATGGAAATCAAAGCACAGTGGGAATCACACAAGACTGTATGACGATCTCGGGTCAACAGACTACTGTACCAGTGTCACCGGAGAACTGCCATCTGACGTGAGGTATAATACCATCTGGGAGTTCTCGGCGAGTCCGTCCAGTGTACCCAGTCTCCACTTAGCACCCGTACACCATCCTTGATGTCAAACACCGATAGATATGGGATCATCCATCGCCCATCATATGGGTCAAGATGCGTATACGCTAGTCTACTCTGGTCTATCGATGCCCTGTCTTGATACACCCTCGACTAGGAACAGTTATAGGATGTACTCGTCGACTAGCATGGCCCCACTAGTATGATCTCATCATAGTCCCAGTAGTCGAGTACATATCCTAAGGGTTTTATCAACATGTAATATAGAGACAATTAGAGTACATGTTAAGATAAAGTACAACCAGATAGCATACTATCATGTCGAGCAAGAAAGTCCTCCCTAATTATATCCAAGCATCCATTACAATATACATCGTATGTACAGTAATGGCCTTTAGGGCATACATATAACTAACATTGTGGAACGTCTTCAGTGTGCCTAGGAACCCTATAACAGTCCCGAGTCATATGCAGGCAATGAGCGATAGGTGGGTATTCGTCTCTCCCGGTATTGGGAGTTGATGTTGCGCTATGCTCGATTGGCCATAACATAAAATCCCTGGCCATGGTTGGCCATAACATAAAATCCCTGGCCATGGTTGCTGAGATTTACTGGTAAGTGTTATCAGTAGTTTCTCGAACCGTTATGGACCTTGCATCGGCATGACATATCAGGCTATTGGGGTCTGACGTTATACCACCCCCAGGCTGTGATATGCGACATATTTGACTAAGAGACCGGACTGTACGGTAGAGATACTGATTGGATTCGCAGGAGTATGAGCAAGCTTGCTTGTTGATCTTCTAATCGCTCAATACCCGGATGGCCGTTATGTTTAGCAGACCGCTTGCGACTTATGGGTGTTTGATATAGTCATCACCTACTGCCGGCATATTGACGAGTCTTTAGAGTCCTACACAGAGGTTTCTTGGTTCATGCGAAACGGAGTAGGAGCACATATGTGATATGTGCGGGACCGAGATTAATGCGAGTATGTGATACCGCATTCTATTCTTGCTATATGTGATATCGGTTGTTTATATGTGATATAGCCGGATTATCGGATCAAGTGTTGATTCGATACATTGATTCATATGATATTAGCCGGTTGTATGTGATATAGCCGGATTATTAAATCAAGTGTTGATTTGATAATTTAATGTATAATTATATATTTGACATATTAATTTACATTAACTAATATTTGCTCACTAAGTATTCTTTTTCTCACTTATGTGCATATAGTATATATGTGATATATATTAATGTACATTTTATTGTGTCATGCTTAATGCCACATGATTCGTGGGTGTATGAGACTTACACTATAGTTAGGATAGTGTAGGGTTTATATTTTTCTAAGTAATTAAAAAATGGGATGGAAATTGTCATGGCTGCAAGCTTGTAGAAGCTTGTGGAAACATTGACCAGGTCCACCATTTTTGTTTTCACTTGTAGATATTTATTTAACCCAACCATTATCCTCAACCCTAGTTAAGTCTCTACATGAGTTAGTGTATGACACTAACTCACTCATGGTTCATATTCTCACCTCATGAGTTCATTCTCTCATTCTTCTTCACTTGAACTTCTTCTTTCTCATGAAAATCTTTCTAGCTTTTGAAAATGGTGAGAAAAATTGTGAGAAAAATAAATTTAAAGTGAGCTCATTTCCTACTTCATCATCCTCTACTATTAGCCATTTAGTTTAGGGTGTTTGCTTCACTAAATCCTAATTTAGTGAAGAGGTAGCATGAGCTTGAGTCTTCTCGACGTAGATCATCTTCGGCCTCGAAGACTTCGAGCAAGCTTGTTCATTTCTCCAAGGGAACCCATATTAGAGTTCGGGAGATCACAACTCCCAGCGAAGGGACTACTACACGGAACATTAGAAGTGAAGGACCGGTCTACAAAGGTTGTATTTCTCATTCACTTAGTATGTAAAGTTGTTTGCATGCTTGTTGTTTAAATCTCTAGTTAAGATTCTAGGGGTTAGGGTTTTTTAGTTCGGCAAAAAATTTGAAATTGGCATCGACGATGCCTCCCGAAACCTTGTTGCGGCGCTAAGTAACCCTACACTGGTATCAGAGCCAGGCTAGAGATTTAAACGATATTTGTTAGATTACGAAACTGAAACTACTCCGAAACTTGCAACGCCAAATCCTAGTTTCTGTCGAATTTTTAGAGGTGTCAAATTTTTTTTAAACAACTGCAGAATGTTGTATGTGATATAACATGAACACCATACAAATTTGAGGCATTGACACTCACTTTTGGCTGGCCACAATAGCTCTAAAACCGAGCTCACCGGTTCTTTCAGGGTATTCTGGCTTCAAATTTTCATGGTGTTCCAGTCTTTGGGTTTTGGTGTTTCAGGTGTTGTTTGTTTTTGCTAAATTTTCATGTGATGTTAACTTTCTGCAAAGGCAACTCTGAGTGTTTCGCAGTCGTAATTCTAACATGAATTCGGCTTATTTAGACGATGTTAAAAAGTTTGAACGGATATCAATAACCCAATTTTTCCCCACTGGAAATTTTCTAATTGTTGGATTTTTTCCGAGTTTAAAATCTTCAGAAAATCAAGCAAGCGATTCTGTGGACCCTCTAGAAGAATGATACCCAAACTCGACTTTTTGGATCACGGAACCGCAGTAATACCCTAGGGTTTGCCGCAGTTCCGTGGCGACATGAGTGAGGTATGGGTCGGCCCTTCTACGGATGGTTCATAGGAGCTGTGGCAGATTCTGGGTACTTTTTGATCTCCGCTCAAGTGTTGAGCTTGTTGGGAAATTTTGGGTGCTTGTTTATTCGATCGAAAAGTTTAACTTCGTCTAGCTATATGTGATTTTGATACAATATTTGGATTCCACAAATGTAGTTATGTGATAACTAGTTTGAATTTTATAAATCTAGCAGTTTAGTCTCGTTTGATCGATTGCCACGGAATTTTGATGTGGATCAAAAGTCCATCGCAATTACGTAGTGTACGCGGATACTCGCCGGGTAACTTTACTAGATAGCCATGTCCCATAGCCCCGACCAAGTGACTGTAGGAGAACCCCGTCGCCAAAAGCATCCGTTCGGGTGCTCACGGCCGCGGTGTTCTGCCTTAGTGCACTTCGTCGACAGCATCGGGGGTGAGGCCGTTTACTAAAGTTTCTGATGAGCATTCGATTAGGTTATTAGGAATCTTGTTGAATTACCCGACAGGTTATTGAAAAGTGTTTTCAATATCTAGACTAAAATGTGGGGTTTATAATTGTTAGGCATATTATGTCTAAGGAATTCATTTGGTTAGGCATGAAATCCAAAGTATGTGATACATTGGGTTTATGATGTCTAAGGTGGTTGCGGATTCCAACTGTTGTAGTTTTTCACTTTCTTTTCTGCGACCGTAAGTGTAATATGTGGTGTATCGCCGGTTTTATTACTATATGTCAACGACAATTGGGATACACATATTTACTTACGTTGATGACATGTGATGTTATGTGTTGCTGTGATATGTAATATTGGATCGTCCTGTTCTAAATAGCCAGGTTTTTTTTATGTGAGATGAGAGATTTTCATTATCATTCATTAAAAGCTTGTATGTAATATTCTTTTATTGGGGCACTTCCGGGTTGAGTATGATGTCACCATTGATGTATATTATTTACTTTTTCGCATTAGGATAAACCCAAGGCGGAGAGCACAAGTGTAGGGTTCCTAGGCACACTCAAGAGGTTCCACAAGGCATCAACCGTGCCAAACAAAAATTTTCCGGTGCCGAGAAATCCTAATATAGATCGTTAACTAGAAGTAAAGGCGAAACTACAAGCAAGCAAACAATTTTGCTAATAAGTGAAAGGGATTACAACCTTTGTAGATCCGGTCTACCACTTCTTTAGCTCCGAGATGACGTCCCTCCGCTGCGATCATCGGGATCCCGGACTCTAGCGTCGGTTTCGTCAGAGAAATGAGCGGGCTAGGTCGTTGACTTCGAGACCGAAGATGATCTACGTCGGGGAAAATCAAACTCAAGCTATTCCTTCACCTGGTCAAAAACTTTGTGAAGAGAACACCCTATACTATATGGCAAGTGGTAGAGGATGACGAAATAGGAAGTGGGTTCACTTTATAATTGGATTTCTCACTCTTTTTCTCATGGCACCATTGGAGCTCTCAAGCTTTTGTGAGCTTGATGAAGATGAAGAAGAAGAAAAGAATCATATGAATCAATATCCAAAATGAAACTTATCCAAATGAATAATGGCACCATGGTTGAGTTAAGCCCTCATTCTTAACACATGTAGAGATTTAACCAAACCATTTGGTTAAAGGTTGGGTTAACTAATATCTTTAAACATATGACAAAAGAGTTGACTTTGTCAATGTTTATCAAGCTTCATGAAGCTTGATAACTTTGACCAAAGTCACACACTTTTGTTATATGCTTAGGAAAATAGTAAACCCTAATCTAACCTTGATTTGGTTCAAGTCTCATACACACAACTTGTTTGTATCATCAAGCATGATACAAACATGTACACTTGCATATATCACATATAAACAATGTGCACATTCAAGTAAGAAAATCAATCTTAAGTGAACCAATACTAGTTAATGTAAATTAATATATCAAATATATAATTATACATTAAATCATTAAATCAACACTTGATTTAACGATCCGGTCATATCGCATATAACCGAATAATATCAATAGTAACAACTTATCGAATCAACACTTGATCCGATAACCCGGCTATATTGCATACAATCGATCAATGTCACAAATCGCGAGAATAGAATACAGTATCACATACTGGTATTATTCTCGGTCCCGCACATATCTCATATGCGCTCCTATTTCGTTTCTCTTGAGCCAGGAAACCCCCGTGTAGGACTCTAAAGACTCGTCAATACGCCGGCAGTAGGCGATGATCATATCAAACACCAACAAGCCGCAAGCGGTCTGCTAAACATAACGGCCATCCGGGTATTTAGCGATCAGAAGGTCAACGAGCAAGACCGCTCACACTCCTGTGAATCCAATGAGTAACACTACCGTACAGTCCGGTCTGTTCGTCTGATATGTCGCATATCTTATCTAGGGGTGGTAAACGTCAGACCCCAATTACTCGATAAGTCATATCGATATGAGGCTCATAACGGGTCGAGAAACACTGGTAACACTTACCAGTAAATCCCTAAAGCAGCCTTGGCCAAGGACTTCCTGTTATAGTCAATCGAACACAGCACAACATCAACTCCCTATACCGGGAGAGACGAAACCCCTCCTATCGCTCATTGCCTCCATGTGATTCGGGACTGTACCCAAAAACCACCGTTTTGCACGCCCTCTTGGACGTGGTATGGTGGAAATCAAAGCACAGTGGGAATCACACAAGACTCTATGACGATCTCGGGTCTACAGACTAACCTGCACCAGTGTCACCAGAGAACTGCCATCTGACGTAAGGTATAATACAATCTGGGAATTCTCGGCGAGTCCGTCCAGTGTACCCAGTCTCCACTGAGCACCCGTATATCATCTCTGATGTCAAACGCCAATGGATATGGGATCATCCATCGCCCATCTATATGGGTCGAGAAGCTACACGCTAGTCTACTCTTGTATATCGATGCCCCGTCTCGATACACCCACGATTAGGGACTTTGAAGGATGTACTTATGGACTACCACGTCCCCACTAGTATGATCTGCATCATAGTCCAGGTAGTCAAGTACACATTCTAAGGGCTTTACCAACATGTAACAGAGAGACAATAAGTGTACACGTTAAGGTAAAGAGTAACCAGATAGCATACTATCATATCGGGCAAGAAAGTCATCCCTATATATGTCCAAGCATCCACTACAATATACATCCTATGTATAGTAATGGCCTCTAGGGCATACATATAACTAACAATCTCCCACTTGCATTAGGGCCATCTGATAGCAGTGGTTGTAGTATCTCATACTCAACCATCCCATAAAAGTCTCTATCTGGGAAAAGGCCTTTCATGAGTGGATCCGCCGTGTTGTCCTCTGAGTCTACTCTCCTAACCTCGATCCCCTGGAGATCAACCATCTCCATGATCAGGTGATACTGCCTAAGAATATTTCCGGATCACTGATGGGATGTGCGTTCCTTGGCATAAGCCACAACTCCATTGCCACACAATGGAAGGAACGAGTTCATCTCATGAACAAATATACACCCAGACTGCCTCTTTGGTAGCATCTTTGGTAGCGATGTATCCAGCCTTTATCGTCTAGTATGCCACGGTATCTAGATTGGAACTCTTCCAACATACCGTCTCTGCGCTGAGGGTAAAGACAATGCCTGTTACTGACATTCAGTCATCCTAATCACTCTGGAACCTTTCCTGTGATTCTCCCCAGGATCAACTGATACCTTCTCACTACAGCTAGTGAGGATCCTAACATCCAATTAGATCTATCTTATAGATCCAAAACCCAGGATTTAGTAGGTATCACTTTGATCCTATATGGAGAATCTCTGTGATAAGAGGAGATTGACCGAGCGTAGCATAGGAAACTCCATCCCTATCAAGAGTATGTCATCCACGTACTCTACAAGGATCACCACTATACTCCCTACTACCTTTTTGTTTGTACAAGGTTCATCTACCATTTTGATGATGTCAAACTCTTTGACTACCACATCAAAACAGACGTTCCAACTCCGCGATGCCTGCTTTATCACATAAAACATCTTGCACACGTTTCCGCTGCTCCCACTGTCTACGAAGCCCTCTGACTGTGTACTTATAGACTCTGTCTTCTAAATCATTATTTAGAAAAGCAGTCATTACACCCAACCGCCAGATATCATAGTTATGGTATCTAGCCGTGGCAAGTAGGATCTGGATGGACTTAAGCATAGGCCCCAGAAAAGGTTTCATCATTAGCCACAACTGGTCTATGATGCAAACCTTTAACGAGTCTAGCTTTGAAAGTCTCAACTTTTCCATGTACACCAAGTAATCTTCTCAAGATATACTTGCTCCTGACGGGGATTTAACCCTTCAGATTAAGCAACTAAAGTCCATACTTTGTTGGTGTATAAGGATTCCATCCCAGATTGCTAAGCATCCAGCCATTCTTACAGAGTCCTACTCCTGATGGCCAGCTCGAAACTAGTTGGGTCATCATCTCATGATGCAATCCTTGCTCCCTCTGTCATAGAGAAACCGAAGTATCTCTCAGGTGGGTGAGGAACCCTACTAGATCGGCGGAGTGGTTGAGGTTCGTTGGTTGCTATTGAATCCTTTGGTTCTACCAAATCATAAGCTGCAGTTTGTATAGCTAGAACTCTTTCCAGTTCTACCTTATGTCCACAAATTTCTTCATAAGAAATTTCCTTTCACAAAGGTGGCATGCTGAGAAACAAAACATTTTTGTTCCTCGGTTAGGTAGAAGATATTCCCTTGCGAATGCTTGGGATATCCAACAAACTTCCACAGAACTGACTTTGGCTCGAGCTTCTCCGGATTTTGCTTTTAGACATAGGCCAGACAACCCCAAATCTTAACAAACTTAAGATATGGGCTCTTCCCTTTCCATATCTCATATGAAATGGTAGGCATCTGATTTGATCGGAACCCTATTCAATAGGTATGCAACTTCATAAGTGCATAACTCCCTAAAAGGAAATAGGAAACTCAGTAGTACTCATCATAGAGCACACCATATCACATAGGGTGTTATTGCTCCGCCCCGATATACCATCATGCTATGGTGTATGCGGAGGAGTAATGCTGAGAGAGAATCTCATTCTCCTTTAGAATAATCCAGGAATTCCGTGCTCGAGTATTCTCCTCCTTGATCACATCACAGGACATAATACTTTTACCAGTATTTTGGTTCTCTACTTCTAACTTATATTCTATGAATATCTCAAAAGGTTCGGACTTGTGTTTCAACAGGAACATATGTCTGAATCTTGAGAGATTATCAGAGATTGTAATGAAGTACAAAGAACCGGTCTTGGCATGTGTAGACAGGGGACCTTACATACATCACTATGTATCAATCCCAAGAGTTCACTAACTCTTTCTCTGTTTCCAATAAACAGAGCTATGGTCATCTAATCTTTGTGACATGACTTGCAAGTTTCATAAGATGTAAATTCAAACTGATTTAAATATGCATCTAAATGTAACTTCAGCCAGTCTGGTCGCATTGATATGACCTAGTCTACAATACCTCAAGAAGGATTCGTTCATATCTGAACTCTACCTCTTGTGTGTGTTCTATATACTAAGAACTATGGTTTGATTTAGAACGTCAATGCTTTTAGATAACGTGCCTGAACCGATCAACTCTTGATATAGGAAATGTTCAAAACATTATCCAACAATACAAAATTATATCCTTCTTTACTAATAAAGAGACTGATATGATTTCGTATATCAGGTTCGGTATCTAATGACATTTGTTCAGAATCAATGTATTCAGGTAATACAGGGTGACAGTGACCAACAGACCTGGCTGCAACACTTGCACCGTTTTCTGCCTCATGAAACTTATCACCCGTTCTCAGTTCTCTACCTGTCTGTAGCCCATGTAACAAATTACATATGCGGGATCCTGATCTGGTATCATATACCCAGTACATAAAGGACATTGAGAAACAGTTCTCTGTAATGAACACACCCGAAGATGATTTCATCGGTATGAACTTTCTTCGTTTGGGCGGCACGGGAATTCTGGTAATCCCCTAATTCCTGCTCTGTCTTATAACAATTATAAGTTGGAGCGGGAACAACGTTCCCCAGCTCAGTATAACAAGCGGGTTCGGTCAATATATCCGTTTTATTATCTTGATTAAGACGTGATATGGTCGCTACCTAGAGAGAGAGAGAAGAAAACACTCTGCGTGCGCTCTTGCAAGATCAGATTGGTTATTATTTTATCTAATCAGGATAGCTCCCGCTGTTTTTATCAAATCTTCCTTCAAACCCTAAAAGGAAAGACTAGCCGGGATTAATTACACGCTACAAGTTCGCCAATCTTTCAGCCAGGCCAGTGTCGGTACTTTGAGGGAGGTTCCCCGTGCTTTCGCACGGACCTAATTACAGTAAACCTCGTTTTCCCAGAGGCGTAACCCCGTTGACACCTTTCTAGACACCTACTTGATCGGCTAATCGTAATTTGTAAAACTCTCCCAGGAGTAACAATTACTCGCTGTGGGTATCGGGATCCAACTATCTCATAGTAGGTATGCAATCTCATTGCAAATTTCAACACTTGAAACTCCCGATAATATTTTGCCCCTAACGTGCTATGAACTTAACGAAAGCCAACAAACCATAGCCCGCTAGTCATGTTCAACCCGTACATTTCTTGATTGAATCAAACCCACCCGCACGACCCTTGACGAAAGCCAACAAAGCCGTACGACTACCCTAATCCAATCGCATCATATGCAGCAGATAAGCAGCATATAGCTACCGCACACTGCACCTTGACGAAAGCCAACAAATGCAGCACGAATACTATATACAACTTATCTGAAATGACGGAGGGCTACGACAGGTTTTTCTGAAAACATATTGCGTAATGAACTTGATATCGTTGTAGAATCAAATGATTTTAAAACGGAGTGTTTTTGAGGCTTTTCTAGTTTTGCTAAAGGGGTCACTCCCGGTGAAGGGATCGTCGGCCCTTTCCTCATCGAATAAGGTGCAGGACATATCATATATACCGCTGTGCAAAGCAAAAAACTATAGAAGCAATCAAAAGACAATCCGAGGGTTGTAGCATCTGCCAGTTATTGCTAAAGGAGTCACTCCCGGTGAAGGGATCTCGGTCCTTTCCTTATCGAATAAGGTGCAGGATGTTCTACAAGGAACACCACGATGCAAAGCAAGAAATGTAACTACCTGTTTTTGAAAATTCGATTCCACAACATCAATAGGTTTCTTTTTCTTTCATTAATCATATTAATGATGTCCCATCATTTAAATCACCTAAACATCACAGATAAATACGACGTACACTTATGCCATCCGCATTCGCCTCGATGTCTCCTCGTGCACCGTTAGGTTAGGTAACTAACGACAGAGTGGGGCAGGGCTAGCGCGAGTGCAAAACATAAGTAACGTCTATATAATATATCATATATACTATATACAGTATTTATCACAGAACATTAAATGATCACATCACAGATATAGCAGCAGAAGAAACATATGAAATATTGGATATACTAGGACGTCCGTGTTTTCAATACGAGCCTGTATAAAACACGGATTCCACGGTCGCGATGAATAGCCAAACCCACACCCCCAGACCCCTACGTGAGCGGCAAGCAACCCTACCAATTCTAGAGTTAGGAGACCCGGACTCGACTCCTCGAGTTGGTCTCCCACTGGACTCCAGAACCCGGTTACTTGTGCCCTCCTCCTTGGGTCTATCCTAGTGTGGAAAAGTAAATAATATACAAAGGTGACAACTTCCGCAACCTGGAAGTGCCCCAATAAAAGAATATTACATACAAGTTTTTTACATGAATGAAAATGAAAAACACTCATCTCACACAAAAAACCCCGGCTATTCATAATGCGACGATCCAATATAACATATTCAGCAACACATAACATCGCATGTCATCAACGTAAGTAAATATGCGCATCCCAATTGTCGTTGACATATAGCAACGAAACCGGCGATATCACATATTACGCTTACGGTCGCAGAAAAGAAAGTGTAAAACTACAACAGTTGGAATCCGCAACCTCATTAGACCTCACATGCCTAATCAAATCAATTCCTTAGACATCACATGCCTAACAATTATAAACCCCGCATTTTAGTCTCTATATCGAAAACACTTTTCAATATCTAGTCGGGCAATTCAACAAGATTCCCGATAAACTGATCGAATGCTCATCGCAAACTATAGTGGACGGCCGCACCCCCGGATGCCGTCGACGAAGTGCACTAAGGCCGAACACCGCTGCCGCGAGTACCCGAACGGATGCTTTCGGCGACGGGGTTCTCCTACAGTCACTTGGTCGGGGCTAAGGGGTGTAGCTGTCTATTAAGTTTATCCGGCGAGTATCCGCGTACGCTACGTGATTGCGACAGACTTTTGATCACATCAAAATTCCACGGCAACCGAACAATTTAGACTAAATTATAACATTCATTTTAGTTATCTCATAACTTCTTGTGAATTCCAAATATTGTATCAAATTCCAGATAAATAGAAAATGTTAAACTTTCCGATCGAACAATCAAACACCAAAGTTTTCCCGAAACAGCTAACACATGAAATAAGTTTAAAAACATCCACTTCATGCCACAATACCAACGGTCCAGCCGTAGAAGGGTCAAGCCAACGCCTCACATGTGGAACGCCGTACTGCCCCAAAACCGAAGGTTCAAAGGACAGTTCAAGACGGTCACATAATCGAGTTAAGGTTTGTTGAATTCTAGAGGGTCCATCGCGTTACTTGCACTACTTAGAACGTTTTCAAACTACGGAAAAATCCAACACTTGGAAATTTCCCGGCAGGGAAAAAATTGGGTATTTATATCCGGTCGAACTTTTTAACATGTTCTAAAATTATCCGGAAAAACTCAACGAAATCGAATATTCCGATCGAAACAACGACTACAAAATAAACCCCAAAATACACTTGAGTCAGATAAAAATACCCAGAAAAGATCAAGAAATTAAATAGAAACATTACTGTGAAAAAGTACAGAGGTGACGTCACATTATGGCCGCGGAACCGCCGCACAAGCCATGCTCGTGCCGCGGTTCCGCGGCGGTTTAAGCGCCAAACTTTGTCGTCTTTCACTATGTTTCTTAGAATTTCCTGCTGTTTTTTTAGGCATTTTTAATTAAGAAAATTCACAGATTTTAAAAATTGTCCAGAGAGGGGTGTATTTTGCGGTATTCGGGTTCGATCGGGGTTTTAACTTCGTTAACACATCGCCTAATACTCTAGCTAGGCTCTGATACCACTGTAGGGTTTCTAGGCACACTCAAGAGGTTCCACAAGGCATCAACCATGCCAAACAAAAATTTTCCGGTGCCGAGAAACCCGAATATAGATCGTTAACTAGAAGTAAAGGCGAAACTACAAGCAAGAAAACAACTTTGCTAATAAGTGAAATGGATTACAACCTTTGTAGATCCGGTCCACCACTTCTTTAGCTCTGAGATGACGTCCCTCCGCTGCGATCATCGGGATCCCGGACTCTAGCGTCGGTTTCGTCGGAGAAATGAGCGGGCTAGGTCGTTGACTTCGAGTCCGAAGATGATCTACGTCGGGGAAACTCAAACTCAAGCTATTCCTTCACTTAGTCAAAAACTTTGTGAAGAGAACACCCTATACTACATGGTAAGTGGTAGAGGATAAAGAAATAGGAAGTGGGTTCACTTTAGAATTGGATTTCTCACTCTTTTTCTCATGGCACCATTGGAGCTCTCAAGCTTTTGTGAGCTTGATGAAGATGAAGAAGAAGAAAAGAATCATATGAATCAATATCCAAAATGAAACTTATCCAAATGAATAATGGCACCATGGTTGAGTTAAGCCCTGATGTTTAACTCATGTAGAGATTTAACCAAACCATTAGGTTAAAGGTTCGGTTAACTAATATCTTTAAACATATGACAAAAGAGTTGACTTTGTCAATTTTATCAAGCTTCATGGAGCTTGATAATTTTGACCAAAGTCACACTCTTTTGTTATATGCTTAGGAAAATAGTAAACACTAATCTAACCTTGATTTGGTTCAAGTCTCATACACACAACTTGTTTGTATAATCAAGCATGATAAAAACATGTACACTTGCATATATCACATATAAATAATGTGCACATTCAAGTGAGAAAATCAATCTTAAGTGAACCAATATTAGTTAATGTAAAGTAATATATCAAATATATAATTATACATTAAATCATCAAATCAACACTTGATTTAACGATCTGGTCATATCGCATATAACCGACTAATATCAATAGTAACAACTTATCGAATCAACACTTGATCCGATAACCCGGCTATATCGCATACAACCGATCAATGTCACAAATCGCGAGATAGAATATAGTATCACATACTGGTATTATTCTCGGTCCCGCACATATCTCATATGCACTCCTATTTCATTTCGCTTGAGCCAGGAAACCCCTGTGTAGGACTCTAAAGACTCGTCAATACGCCGGCAGTAGGTGATGATCATATCAAACACCCACAAGCCGCAAGCGGTCTGCTAAACGTAAAGGCCACCCGGATATTGAGTGATCATAAGATCAACAAGCAAGCCCGCTCACACTCCTGTGAATGCAACGAGTAACACTACCGTACAGTCCGGTCTGTTCGTCTGATATGTCGCATATCTTGTCTAGGGGTGGTAAACGTCAGACCCCAATAACTCGATAAGTCGTGTCGATATGAGGCTAATAACAGGTCGAGAAACTACTGGTAACACTTACCAGTAAATCCCTAAAGCAGCCTTGACCAAGGACTTCCTGTTATAGCTAATCGAACACAGCGCAACATCAACTCCCTATACCGGGAGAGACGAAACCCCTCCTATCGCTCATTGCCTCCATGTGATTCGGGACTGTACCCAAAAACCACCGTTTTGCATGCCCTCTTGGACATGGTAAGGTGGAAATCAAAGCACTGTGGGAATCACACAAGACTTTATGACGATTTCGGGTCTACAGACTAACCTGCACCAGTGTCACCAGAGAACTACCATCTGACGTAAGGTATAATACCATCTGGGAGTTCTCGGCGTGTCCGTCCAGTGTACCCAGTCTCTACTGAGCACCCGTATATCATCTCTGATGTCAAACGCCAATGGATATGGGATCATCCATCGCCCATCTATATGGGTCGAGAAGCTACACGCTAGTCTACTCTTGTATATCGATGCCCCGTCTCGATACACCCATGACTAGGGACATTGAAGGATGTACTTATGGACTACCACGTCCCCACTAGTATGATCCGCATCATAGTCCAGGTAGTCAAGTACACATCCTAAGGGCTTTACCAACATGTAACAGAGAGACAATAAGTGTACACGTTAAGGTAAAGAGTAACCAGATAGCATACTATCATATCGAGCAAGAAAGTCATCCCTATATATGTCCAAGCATCCACTATAATATACATCCTATGTATAGTAATGGCCTCTAGGGCATACATATAACTAACAATAAGTAACCGGGTTCTAGGGTCCAGTTGGAGACCATCTCGAGAAGTCGAGACCGGGTCTCCTAACTTTAGAATTGGGAGGGTTGCTTGCCGCTCTCGTAGGGGTCTAGGGATGTGGGTTTGGCTATTCATCGCGACCGTGGAATCCGTGTTTTATACTGGCTTAATTTAAAACCTAGAATTCCTAGTATATCAAATATTTCAAATATGTTCTTCTGCTGCTGATATTTTGTGATTTGATCACTTGATATGTTCAGAGACGAATGCCTATATTATATATATGAGATATAATTAATATTACTACTTTCGTTTCATATGTGGTGCTTAGGAAGCATAAAAGATGGGACTTCATTAATGAGATTAATGAAATAAAAAGAAACCTAAAGATGTTGTAGAAACTTGTTTTAAAAACTGGTAGCTCTAGTTCTTGTTTTGCATAGCAGTATTCCTTGTAGAATATGCAGCACCTTATTCGATAAGGAAAGAGCCAAGATCGCTTCACCGGGAGTGACCTCTTTAGCGGAACTAGCAGATGCTACAACCCACTCGGTTTGTCTTTTGATTGCTTATATAGTTTTTGCTTTGCATAGTGGTATTTATGAAATATCCTGCACCTTATTCGATAAGGAAAGAGCCAAGATCCCTTCACCAGGAGTGACCTCTTTAGTGAAACTATTAAAAGTCTAAAAAAACAAAATCAGTCGATTCTACAACGATATCAAGTTCATTACGCTCATAGTTTTCTTAAAATCCTGCACAGCCCTCCGTCATTTCAGATAAGTACTACTTAGTATTCGTGCTGCGGTAGTTTGGCCTGCGTCAAGGCGTAGTGTACGGTAGCTAATTAGTACTTATCTGCTAGCCTACAATACGATTGGATTAGGGTATTCGTACGGTGTAGTTTGGCCTGCGTCAAGGGTCGTGCAGTGGGTTTAATTCAATCATGAAATGTAGGGGTTGAACTTGACTAGCGCCTTATGGGTAGTTTGGCCTGCGTCAAGGTCATAGGACGCTAGGGGTAAAAACCATTATCGGGAATTTCAAGTGTTGAAATTTGCAACGAGATTGCATACCTTCTATGAGATAGTTGGATCCCGATACCCACTGCGAGTAAGAGTTACTCCTGGGAGCGTTTTACACATTACAATTAGCCGATCAAGTAGGTGTATAGAAAGGTGTTAACGGGGTTACGCCCCTGGAAAAAAAGGTTTATTTTAATTAGGTCCGTGCGAAAACACGGGGAACCTCCCTCAAAGTACCTACACTGGCCTGGCCGAAAGATTGGCGAACTTGTAGGGTGTAATTAATCCCAGTTAGTCTTACCTTTTAGGGTTTGAAGGAAGATTTGATAAAAACAGTGGGAGCCATCCTGATTAGATAAAATAATAACCAATCTAATCTAGCAAGAGTGCACGCAGAGTGTTTTCTTCTCTCTCTCTCCTGGTAGCGACCATGTCACGTCTTAATCAAGATAATAATATGGATGCATTGACCGAACCTGCTTATTATACTGTGCTATGGAACGTTGGTTCCGCTCTATCTTATAACTGTTGTAAGTCCGAGCAGGAAATATTGGAATATCCGGATTCCCATGCCACCGAATCGGAGAAAGTATATGTTGATGCATCTTCTTTGGGTGTGTTCATTACCGAGAACTATTTCTCAGCATCCTCTACGTCCTAGGTATGTGATACCGGATCAGGATCCCCATATATAATATGTTACATGGGCTACAGATAGGTAGAGAACTGAGAATGGGTGATATGTCTCTAAGTGTAGAGAATGGTGCAAGTGTTGCAGCCAAACCAGTTGGCAAATATCACCTTGTATTAATACATTGATTATGAACAAATGTTATTAGATAACGAACCTGATATACAACATTACATCAGTTTCTTTATTAGGTTAAAGAAGGATATAATTCTGTATTGGAGGATAATATTATGAACATTTTACTGAATCAAGAGTTGATTCGATCAGGCACGTTATATAATATTATATACGTTCTAAATCAAACCACAGTTCAAAGTATATAGAACACACACAAGAGGAGTAGTTCAGAAATGAACGAATCCTTCTTGTGGCATTGTAGACTAGGTCATACCAATGCGACCCGACCAGCTAAGTTACATAAGGATGAATATGAGAATCTGTTCGAATTTTCATCTTATGATACTTTCCAATCTTATCTCAAAGGTAAAAATGACCAATACTCCGTTTACTGGAAACAGAGAAAGAGTTACTGAACTCTTGGGGCGGATACATGATGATGTATACGGTCCTATATCTACAAATGCCATGGTTGGTTCTTCATACTTCATTATATTCACTGATCTTCTCTCAGGATTCAGACATATGTTCCTGTTGAAACACAAGTCTGAAACTTTTGAGAAATTTAAGAAATATAAGATTAAAGTTGAGAACCAAACAGGTAGATATATTAAAGTCCTACGATGTGATCGAGGAGGAGAATACTTGGGCATGGAGTTCCTGGATTTTCTAAAAGGAGAGTGTGATTCTCTCTCAGCTTACTCCTTCGTATACACCACAGCACAACGGTGTATCGGGGCAGAGGTATCGCGCCTTATGAGATAAGGTGTGCTCTATGATGAGTACTGCTGAGTTGCCTATTTTCTTTTGGGTGTTATGCACTTGAGAAGCTGCATACCTATTGAATGGGTGTCACGTCCCGAAAGTACGGAACTTGACCGGCACTTAAACTACGAACGTCTCGAGGCGTACCTAATCTAAGTTAGCCGAAAACCCAGAAATCCAAACCAAGAAAAGTAGTAGAGTGAAGGAAAACCAATTTAAAACAAGTAGTTTTAATAGCATAAGCCGAATTATGCGGTTTTTAAGAACATCAAAAATTTACTGAAAATTTCGGCAGTGTCTCCTTTGTAAATACTGGCCCCCAAACGGGATACAACATGAATAGTATACGAAATCAAAAAAAGGCATCCCCAAGCGGGAGCTAGCTCTTCGTCAATCGACGGTCACAACCACACAAGCAATATAATATACAACGCCAACGGCGAGGATCAAAAACTCAAAAGGAAACTCAAAACCACAAGAAAAAAAAGACGCGCGACTCTAAGGTCGAAAGAATAACATCACTGGTCTCTATATCAAAAATAAATACATGTTTGGTTGATGGAACTTCTAGATACAATAGAATAATGATATACAAGATATATAATGGGGGTACGATACAAGTAAACCCACCTACTAGCAAATCACCCGAACGAAACTATGCCCGCAAAGCCGTAATGAAACCTGTACGGCAAACCTGCAATAAACTGGGGCACAACGGGGGTGAGTTGCCAACTCGTGAATAGAAAAACATCTACACACAGAAATCGCATAAATAACGCAACCTAGGTCAATGATCATAATATATCCTCAAATATATGTATAACATGTAGCCTATAACAATGGCTAGGGTAATATCTAACCCGAGTATAATCTCATGTGCCCGTGTCAGTGCCTCAGGTAGCAATATATCATATGAATGAGGTATGAATGCATGAAAACAAAATACATGTAAATGAAGAAATTGTTTTCATAAATTAATGAGATTTCCTTTGTATTTTTAAAATGAGGTATCATAAATGAAATCAGCATCAACAGTGTCTAGCATCGACACAAAACATAAATCTCAATGTCTCAAAACCTCAGGCTCCGGCTATCCGGCCTGTATCATCAAATCTCAGTACCTCAATATCTCGAAATCTCAATATCTAGGGCGCCGTCAGTCCAGACCGGCCCCTACCATCCATCTCAAGACTACGACGGTATCCTCCGGATATCCGACGCGTCGGGTAATATCACCGGTTGGTAGTGCTCTCTTGCCAAGCTCAACGTCAACAACACGGCCTTCTCGCCCCGGGGTACCTTACCGGGCCCACCATGTACCCGAAACGGTTCATCTAACTCCTCGAATCGGGTCTCGAAATCCATCAGCAAACTCATGGTGGACAACTCATACATCATGGGAAAAACCGCGCTTTTCATTTAAAAAGAGAAAGAAGAAGTTTGTATATGTTTTGCGGTTTTCCCCAAATCCAGAAAATCTCATGGAAATCCGAATCCAAAAACCTCAATAGCACGTAAAAAGTGAATATATGCATGAGAATCCATGAATGCGGCATAATAATGAATAACAGTAAGCATGAAGTAGCAGGTAATAACTACAATGTCTAAACTAACATATAAGGCAAGTACACTAATATCATGTCTAAACTATTACCTAACAGGCTATGTCAAGCAATAATATTTTCTAAGGTGTACGTGACATGGCAATTACCGATGAAGATGTGTGTGAGCGGGCAAGTAAGTGTACGTGGTACATACGCATCATCGGTAATGGTGCTGGTGTCCTAACCACAAGATATCAACAGTAGAATATGAAGCATAGTATAAGCATGCGATGCGGAGCGAACCACAATAATGAGCGGGAGCTGAACACTAGACGCAACGATAACTAATCTGCATTAACCTAATATAAGTCCTACAATGGTGCCTTTTGAAAATAACACGAATCGTGGGGTTTTGAAAATAGGGGCTACGGTGTTTCTATGAAAAGATACGTCTTTTAAAATATCCGTAGGATCCCTTGGGCTGTCTTTTAAAATACCCACGATTCGTTAGTTTTTGAAATAGATAAGAATCGAATCTAATCTAACAACTAAACTAAACTAAAGGGCTAAGCTAACAAGCTGGACTACAGGTAAGGAAACCGCCTAACATCTGAGTCGATACATATACATACCTGTATATATATTAGTCGGCGATCCCGCCTCAATAATATCATATCTGATACCATATCTATAATCAGACATCCCAAGTCAAGAGTGCGGATCAATCATCAAAATATAGCTCGTACGTAAATCCGTCGTACGGCATCCCCAAATCTGGGTACGGGTCAAAATCATATTCATCACACTATTCATCCGGTATCCTCTTTATCAAAGATCATAGTTTAAGGTACTAACCTATGTCTAATACAATACTAATATCATCAATATAGTCATGATCTGACTACTGATCGACAGTCTCGTACAAACGGATATCATCAGCACATATCATCATCAAGGGATATACATCGCCTAATACAGCCTAGGATCAATATCCTAGCATATCATATCTCATATCACGATCACATGTCGACCACTTTACTTATAACACTATTCACCCATATCGTCGCCCTAAGATCCGCTATAACACCAGGACGTACCTCAAGTACGAATCCTGCCATATCACCGATATCACAATCTCAACACAAATCTCATCGACTCATCTCAATCCCAAGTATCATCCCTAAATCCGTATGTGAACACATTGTCCCATACCTGTGTGAACACATAATTATATATTCCCGTATGAGCATAAAAGAAAGAAGAAAGTATGCCAGTATGGGTGGGTGTGTGCAAGTGTGTGCGACCGCTACTCTAGGGTTTCGCGACACTCAATCATCCAAGAACACCAAATATCCATATTTATCATCAATAACTCAAACAATATATAAACAATATATATATGTGTATGTATACGTATTCGTATACATCACCACGAACTGCGGGGGTGCTATACGCCATCCACCCGACATCTTCCCGTAGATATAAATCTACTCACCTGGTCCTCGCGCGCCGGTGCCGACGTCGCCACGCGCTTGCTTGTCGTCTCGAAGTCCACATGGGGTACCTACATATCATAACGCACCGTATCGCATTAAAATCCGACTCATGACCAAAACGACGCACGAATCCCACATAGGTCAAAACCTATGGTTGCTTTCACAAATCGACCCAAAAATCCTCGTCGTCGGCGTACAAACGCCAAACCATCGAGAAAGCTCCCAACACACTCATTTGTACAATTACAAGCACTAATTATAATATAAAATAGCTTAAAATTCACAAAAACCCCAATTTCACTTAAAAAGTAATTTTTCCGAAAATCAAGCAAGCACAATCACCGTTTTAGTACAAAACTCGATGTATAAACGAATCTAGCGGCCACAATATTCACTAAATATCTTAAATAAGTCATAAAAACCATTTCCATAATTTAATCTCATAAATTTGCATAAATTCCAAAATCCTAGTTTGCAAAAATATCAATTTTTAACACCTTTTAAAGCAATATTCACAATTCATCAATTAAGCTTGGTTTTGCATGATCCAAAGTCATTAAACCACTCATTATAATATTAATAATGCCATGAAACCAAAATTATATTTTAATCTAAAGCATTTAACAATTTTCCAAAAACCCTAGTTAGCAAAATAACTTAATTAGGACATTTTATAAGTAATGGTTTGTAATTAACATCTAGATTAGCTTTCTACAAAACTTAAGATGTTAATCCACATCACTAAACCATGCACAATATATCACAACACAAATCCACAACAAAACCTTAATCTAAACCTTCTCTTGAAAACCCACATCTTTAAATTAAACCATAATTAAACGTATAATTAGGCTAGACTAAAGTATTTAGCAACAATTTAAACAAAAGACCAAGATTTATACCTCATGAACCATGGATGAAACTTGAGATATAGACCTCCAATTTGAAATCCTTGCACCAAGATCCATGCTAAAGGAGATGAGAGAAAATAGGTAGGAGTCGGATTTGGATTTTAGCTTGATTTTTGAGGAATTTTGATGAATTTTTGATGCAAAATGAGAGAGGGAGAAAGAGGTGCTGTTGTTGGTGCAGGAAATGGGAGGCTCGGCCAGAAATTGGAGGGGGGTGAGGGAGGAGAGAGAGTGAGGTGGAGAAAGTGTTGAAAAGTCAAAGTCTACCTTACTTCGACACTTCTTTTTCTTTTCTTTTCTTTTCTTTGTTTTATTTTTTCTCTTGTGAGATGAGAGGCCCAAGAATGGTGGACTGTCAAGGGGCTGTCCAGAGCTATGGGGGAGTGGGTGTGGGTTTTATTTAGGTGAGAAAAAAAAGATAAATGTTATACCCCACTTCCATTAACACTAATTTCACCGAAAAAAGCCTTTTTCTTCGATATTTTCTAAACCGTTTTGGCAAACCATTTCATTTCAAAAACCACATGATAAAAGATTATTTAATGTGTTATGATGTACAAAATTTGTTTCAACTCAATCCAATTTGTAATTTTCCCTAATTAAATGTATTAGTGACGGCTTAAAATAATATTAAAATAATTAATTTCGGAAAATTTTTCAGAAAATTTGAAATTTCACCAGTGGGTCAATAAACACCAAATACTAGCAATTACATAGCTAGAATATGTATATTTAATTTTATAATAAAGATATTTGTATTTTGACTTTTTACCGAAAACCCCCTTATTTTACCGATTTTTTCGAAATTTCACCGAAACGATTTTCAAAATGTTACAATCTTCCCCGATTAAAGAAATTCGGTCCCCGAATTTAAATTAAAACTCCTCCCAAATACTAAAATATTTCAGCCAAAACCATCAAATCGCCGGAGCTCCGAAATCATAAGTACATAAAGCGCATCATAGCGCAATGCATGCGCATGAGTAATGAGCAGATAACTCAAAATCAAAACTCCGTCAAGCATCCCGCAGTCATCGGAGACATGGTAAAGACACAAATGCCAAATCCATTACAAAACCAATATGATATAACTCGAAACTATACACGTAAATATCAAATCTATATATGTAAATATCTGAAGGAAATGAATGCCAAATATATTCAGGTACTGTCCTCTAACTAGTCCTGCCCAGTACGAAAACACATAGCAAATATCATAAAAACGTACTGCTCTATAGGTAAAATCAATCCTAAAATACGCGTATGAATACTACGTGCGTCTGGTGCTCACGGAAATCAAAATCCATATACGTGCCATACAAGTGCACAGAAACAAGATCTAAGTGCATCGGGTGTGCAAAAAGCATCTGTCGCGGGCAACGTGTGTGCCTGACAGCAAAGTCAGGTGCATCTGACATGCACGAAAAATCTCGATTTAGTGCATCTGGTGTGCACCAAAATCACATCTGAAAACATGCGCTCAACATGCGCGAAAATCCAAGGCAGGTGAATCTATCATGCACGAAATCATGAAATCCAATATCAAGCGCCGAACATGCGCAAAATCAAATCAGGTGCACATGGTGCACAAAACAAATATCGAGTGTCACAATCGAAATCAAAGTCCAGTGCATCTAAGTGCACAAAATGTGTATCACTGCACTGCAAGCATATGTGAATCATACCGAGTGCAAAAACCAAATCCTATGCGTATATACGCACAAATCAACTCAACTGTATGAAATCCATATAATCACAAACATGAGAAATCAAGGCACGAAAACTATCTCAAGTGCAACAACTGTGCAAAAATCGTAAATACTCAGTAGGTGCAACCATGGCGCATGAAAACGATATCATGAAACTCAATCA
Organism: Agapanthus africanus; assembly: GCA_030015575.1. Classification (NCBI taxonomy): domain Eukaryota; kingdom Viridiplantae; phylum Streptophyta; class Magnoliopsida; order Asparagales; family Amaryllidaceae; genus Agapanthus; species Agapanthus africanus. The sequence goes on from JASDDO010000026.1 coordinate 358,293,225, forward strand.
TCAAAACCAAATCATGCGAATAGATCGCTCAAAATACCAAAATCAAGTATGGCAGAATAGTCCCGCTCAAGCACATACTCAAGAATCTCTGGCCAACTGTCGTGGTCACTCATAGCATGTCTCGTCAATGATCAAGAACTATGGTCTGCTGGCGTGCGTAACATGACCACTCCTGGGTCCTCGTCTTCTCGTAATTCATTCCAGAAAGGTCCTGTCGAGGCTCTCCCAAATCACGTCTCTGCCGAACTGTACGGAAGTTATCTTCCTTTACTATATCTGTTTCTTGTTCCGGAACGGCTGCATACTCATCGCGACTCCTTCTGGAAGGTATATCTATGCACAATGCCTCGGCATGCGTATCGCATCTCTGATGTCGGCGGAGTGGAATGTCGTCTCATCAAGATCTCGTACGAACCCCTTACTCCACTTTCTCTAACGTCGACTGCTTCGGACTCGTCTCATCGTGGCTGCATGGACTGAGCTCCAACGACTTTCCTCGTATCTGGAGTCTCCCAAGAATGCATCTCGCCACCTAGCATCCGAATGAAGTCGAACCATTCGATCGATTCGTCAAAACCTCATAATCCCCCAAGAGCTCAACATCTTGGGCACAGTTTAATAGTATCGAATACATAACACAGCATCGGTGGTCCAGCCGTAGAAGGGCAAACCCAAGCCTCACTAATGGCACCGTAGAACTGCCGCAAACCCTAAGGTTCAAAGGCTTTCACACGGTCATTATGTCGAGTTAGGGTTTCATTCTTCTAGAAGGACCATAGAATTGCCTGCATGTCCTTCCGACTACTTTAAACTTGGAATAATAGGTTTCTGACATTCGATCGCCTCTGTCGACTCCCAATGTCTCCGCGTGAAGTCGTCTCTAGCTGGAATCAATCTATCTGATGACCTCTCATCGGGGTAGGCGAACGAACCACATGTCTCAGTCATTCATCCGTGGGTGACTAGCGACCTTCTATCATTGGCTCAATCCACTGGTGCTGATCTGTCCGTCCGAGTAATCTCATACAGCGATCCATCAACGCTCGTGGTGCGAAAACACAATAAAAAGACACATCTCTGCAATCGTGTGTCGCCGGAATCACGCCCTGGTCAGTCCTCATTCGTAACGAGCTTGTGCTGACCGCAACTCTAGCCGTAGCTCTCCCTGCCCGTAATCGTGGCAGCAAAACCATAACTGGTACCGATGAGGCTAGATCAGGAATGAATATAATACTGAACAAAGAAATGTACATCCTAAGGCTTCTTAAGTGGAGTAGCATATCGTAAGTATACCGCGGAACATACCCACGGTACGTCACTCTACTTTAGTCACCTATTCCATCAACCAAGGGTCATCCTACGCTCCGAAGGTAAAACCTAACGCTCTGATACCAACTTCGTCACGTCCCGAAAGTACGGAACATGACCGGCACTTAAACTACGAACGTCTCGAGGCGTACGTAATCTAAGTAAGCCGAAAACCCAGAAATCCAAACCAAGAAAAGTAGTAGAGTGAAGGAAAACCAATTTAAAACAAGTAGTTTTAATAGCATAAGCCGAATTATGCGGTTTTTAAGAACATCAAAAATTTACTGAAAATTTCGGCAGAGTCTCCTTTGTAAATACTGGCCCCCAAACGGGATACAATATGAATAGTGTACGAAATCAAAAAAAGGCATCCCCAAGCGGGAGCTAGCTCGTCGTCAATCGACGGTCACAACCACACAAGCAATATAATATACAACGCCAACGGCGAGGATCAAAAACTCAAAAGGAAACTCAAAACCACAACAAAAAAAAGATAAATGTTATACCCCACTTCCATTAACACTAATTTCACCGAAAAAAGCCTTTTTCTTCGATATTTTCTAAACCGTTTTAGCAAACCATTTCATTTAAAAAACCACATGATAAAAGTGTATTTAATGTGTTATGATGCACAAAATTTGTTTCAACTCAATCCAATTTGTAATTTTCCCGAATTAAATGTATTAGTGACGGCTTAAAATAATATTAAAATAATTAATTTCAGAAAATTTTTCAGAAAATTTGAAATTTCACCAGTGGGTCAATAAAAACCAAATACTAGCAATTACATAGCTAGAATATGTATATTTAATTTTATAATAAAGATATTTGTATTTTGACTTTTTACCGAAAACCCCCTTATTTTACCGATTTTTTCGAAATTTCACCGAAACGATTTTCAAAACGTTACAATGGGGTTCCGTCCAAATCAGTACCTACCACTCCATATGAGATATGGAATGGGAAGAGACCATGTCTTAAATGAGTTAAGATATGGGTTGTCCGGCCTATGTTGAAAAGCAAAATCCGGACAAACTCGAGGCAAGGTCAGTTCTGTATAAGTTTGTTGGATATCCCAAACATTTGTGAGGGAATATCTTGTACCACTCTGAGGAGCAAAAGGTGTTTTGTTTCTCAGCATACCACCTTTTTAGAAAAAGAATTTCTGTAATACCTTAGGATGCGATTAGTGTTAATTAAGCGATAATGCGGGTTTTTAATAAAAAGTTTAACAAAATAGTTTTCAAATATTTTATAAAAATTAATTAATATTTTATTAATATTTATTTTGGGCTTATACATACATGTGCATGTTAACTTAGGGTTAAATTAGTGGTAACCATGCTTAAGTAGGCATGGCACCCTAACCTAATGTCATGCCATTTGTAATATGTATTTAATTAAATTATTTAGTTTTAAATAAAAAGGGTTTTTAAATTTATGCTGACTTGAGAGAGAGGAAGAGAGAGAGAGAGAGGGCATCATGAGGCATGGGGCAAGCATGCCATGCATTAAATGAAGAGAGAGGGAGGCATGGCTTATGTTAAACTCACACCCATGTGTGTTTCCTACACCCTCACTCATACACCCTCACACTCACCTCATTCTCTCACTCTCACTTATCACTTTCTTCATCTCATTTTCTCACACCCTCACCTCCCTCAACTGAACACTCCCTTTGTTCCTCACTAAACCCTAACCCAAATCCTGATAAACCCAAGCAAATCTTCACTAAACTCACTACACCCTTCATCAAACTTGATCCAAAGCCACTAGAGATCACATGGAGCATGGAAAGCTAGGGTTTTTAGCAAGTGGGATATGTAATGGCTCCTAACTGTTAATTAGATAGTTATTTTATTGTGTTGCTAGTTAGTTTCAGTTTAGAACCCTAAAGATTTAGTTTTGTACACAATATCGTATTTTAGTGTCGTTATAGGGTATCTGTGATCTGCTGTGACCGCGAGTCTTTACTGTGAAATCAAGCAGTGTAGAAGTGTTGTACTAGTTTCCCTGAGTGTACACCAGTAAAACGAGCCCAACTTGAATGGTTTTGGCCGGCGACGAAGGGGGAAAATCCGGCAAGCTCGGGTAAATTGGGGACTGGGGTGTTGTAATTTGGTGGGTAGCTTCTGCTGTGATTTTAGAGTGTTTGGTACTGCAAGATTTTTATGTTTTTACAGTGGTAAAATCTTGGATTGATTAGCTAGTTTTTGGTGTTACGTTGACGCGCGATACGGTGTCCAACTCAGTTTCTGTACTTCGTGTGATTTCTGCATGTAGGGTTTGTTTTAGTAGCATCACCACACACGTTAGTCGCTAAGCGAACACTTTAGAGGGTGTTGGAGTCGGTGCGTCGATTTAAGCGTAGTTGTATCTATTATTGAACGGTTCCTAAGTTTGCCTTACTATATTTTATGTGTTAATAGGATCGCAGGCAGGGAATTCGGACGCTGCGAAGAAGGGAAAGCAAATGGTTGGATACACCAAGCTCGAGATCACGGTGAGTAGATTTAACATCTACGGGGAAATCGCCCGAATGGCGTTATGCGTCAGGGCTTGATAGGATATTGTATTCGCATGATTATATTCATATACATTGATCGTGCATGTGTACCATTGTTGTATATCTAATTTCATGTTGCATACGGACATAGTATTAATGAGACACAACACTGTTACTAACGGTTCATGTCGCACGAGCACTAAACTGTATGCCCCACACACACCGTTAGTAATTGCCAAGACACTCACACTATAGAATTACCACGAATAATACACCGCTTAGCTTACCTTATTATTGATGATTAGACATGATGCATGTTCCTTTGCGCATATGAGCTACATACTTGTACATACATACTTGCGTACATACGTACTTGTACATACGTACTTGCGTACATACATACTTGTACATACATACTTGCGTACATACATACTTGTGTACATACATACTTGCTATAGTTACATGTGCATCCTTAGATGATGTTGGATTTGATTTTTGGAAAAATTGGGAACCGCATGATATATATTTTAAAACTGGATTCACTTAAATGCGCGGTTTTTCCCTTGATGTGCTCATATTACTGTTTTAGGTTGCATATATCATATTCATGGATTTTCGCATTTGGATATGGATTTCATGTGATTTATGGATTTGAGAACAGTGGTATTATTTCAGGAAAGTAAGCATTGTTTTGAAAACCGGTTTTTCTTGATATGACATTTCAGTGCGTCCACCATGAGTTTTCTCGGTTCTAAGACTTGTGTTTGATTCCCGATTCGAGAAGCGGTAGGCACCGTTTGCGGGTACATGGTGGAACCGATATGGTACCCCAGGACAAGAAGACTCGTCTAGATAGGTGGTGAGCCCAGCGGAGGGACTACTGCCTACCGGTGATAGTATAGAACACGACGGATATCCGGAGGATACCGTTTGGGAGTTATGACATGAGATATATTGAGGGCCGATCTGGGATTCGGCGCCTGAGAGATGAGTATTTGCGTGTCGATGCTGGACACGAGTATTTCATGATGTTTTCGAGTTCCGATGTTTGGCACTAAGGTTTCATGAGACTTACAGGATATGTATGAGGGCCGATCAGAGTGACGGCGCCTGAGATATTGGGATTTTGACCGTATTTGATAGACACCGGTTATTCCACGATAATGGTTTATTGATGAGGAAATGTTTTACCCCATACCCAGCATTCATTGTTATGCACAGCTTCATGTACTTGTAGTACCTGATAGAGTACCTTTCATGATAGTTGCATATCCATAGTAGCATATTGATGCTATCAGATTGCATGTGATAGAGTAGCGCAGTATGTGCATACCTGCGATTATCTATACGCTGTTACTTACTACTCACGAGTTGTAAACTCACCCCCGTTATGCCGCAGTGTTTTGCAGGTTTTACCCTCAGAGTAGTCGCGGTAGGGCTTCTTCTTATTGTATCTTTTTGCAGCGGATACCGCTACGGCTGGCTGCGAGCCGTTTTCCTATAGGTGGGTTTGCGGTTATATGTTTACATTTATTGTATATCTCTCATTGTATCTAGTACTCTCCATCTACCCTTTCATGTATTGACTTAGAGACGAGTGTGAGGACAATATTGTATATTTTGTGACCCTAGGTGTCGAGCTCGTGTGAGCCGTCTTTTATTATGTAGTTTTCTCTTTTTATGATGTTTTTCACTTATACTGTCTATTTCTTTTCTACGGCGTCGTATATATGCTTGTGGTGGTTATTTCCGCCTTTTGGGCGTGATTGCTCCCGTTTGGGGATGCTTTATTTATGTCATATGTTGTTTTATTTATATCTTATGTTTGTACCCGTTTTGGGGCTAGTTTTTACAAAGAAGGTGCTGCCAAAATTTTTAAGAAAATAAAATTTAAACTTTAAAGATTTTTACTTAAGATTTCCAAATGTTTTTTTTACAATGTTTTATCACTTACTTCTTTCGATGGTTTAGATTTCTGGGTTTTCGGCTTACTTAAATTGCGTTACGCCTGTAGATGTTACGTGGTTTAAGTACTGGTCGCGTACCAAACTTTGGGTCGTGACAATTTCTTGTGAAGAAATTTGTGGTCATGAGGTAGAACTGGAAGGAGTTCCAGCTAGACAAACTTACAGCTGATGATTTGGTAAAACCAAAGGATTCAATAGTCTCCAACGAACCTCAGCCTCTCAGCGAATCTGGTAGGGTTCCTCATCCACTTGAGGGATACTATGGTCTTCTCGGTGACAGTGGGAGCGAGGATTGCATCATGGTAGATGATGGCCTAACCAGGTTCAGGCAGGCCATCACGAGTAGTGACTCTGTGAATATGCTGGATGCTATACGATCAAAGTTGGAATCCATATACACCAACAAAGTATGACTTTGCATGTTGCGCCTGAAGGGGTAAAACCCATTGGGAGCAAATGGATCTTGAGAAGATTCTTGGTGTAAATGGAAAAGTTAGGACTTTCAAAGCTATGCTTAAGTCCATCAGGATCAATGCAAGCATCGCGAAGATGGAACATCTGTTTTGATGTGGTAGTCAAAGAGTTTGACTTCATCAAAATGATAGATGAACCTTGTATATACAAGAAGGTGGTAGAGAGTAAGGTTGTCTTCCACGTATTATACGTAGATGACATACTCTTGATAGGAAATGGTTTCCTATGCTACACTCGGTCAAACTCCTCTTATCACAAGGATTCTCAATATAAGATCTGGATGATACCTACTACATCTTGTGGATTATGATCTATGGTGATAGATCTAAATGGATGTTGGGAGTGTCCCAAATCCAGGTATATTAACACCATACTAAAGGGGTTTAGTATGGAAAATTCTAAGCGTGGTGGTTCGCCTACTTACTCATGAATCAGTCTCTCCAAAAAGACGTCATCCAAAACTGATTTTGAGAGAGCTCGCGTGCAAGGGATAACCTAAGCTTCGGCAGTACGCTCTATCAAAGTATGCGATGTTATGTACCAGACCAGATGTAGCTGACTCACTAGGTGTAGTGATCAGAAATCAATCGAATCTTAGGAGAATCACTGGAAACCTGTGGAGGACATTCTTAAGTACTTGAGAAGCACTAAAAGAAATTTTTTGGTTCTAGCTTCCAGAGTGATAAGGACGACTGAAAGTCTGTCACTGGCAGTCAATCCCCTCAGTGGAGAGACGGTATGTTGGAAGAGTTCCAAGCTAGTTACCGTGACATACTAGATGATAAAGGCTGGATACATCGCTGCCAACAATACTACCAAAGTGGCTATCTGGACATTTCTTGTTCATGAGATGAACAAGGTTCCTACCATTGAGCATCCAATAACTGTTATTGTGACAACAATGGAGTTGTGGCTTTGGCCTAGTAACACCGGTCCCATCAGCGATCCATACATATTCTGAGGACAATATCACCTGATCATGGAGATGGTTGATCTCCAAGGGATCGAGGTAAGGAGAGTAGATTTTGAGGTTAACACGGCGGATCCACTCACCAAGGCCTGCTTCCCCAAATACTATTTGAGAGATTTTGGGATGGTTGAGTATGGGATACTACAACCACTGCTAAATTGTTGGGTATTGGATACTACAACAGATGGCCTTAGTGCAAGTGGGAGATTGTTAGTTATATGTATGCCCTAGAGGACATTACTGTACATGCGATGTATATTGTAGTGGATGCTTAGACATATATAAGGAAGACTTTCTTGCTCGACATGATAGTATGCTATCTGGTTGCACTTTATCTTAAAATGTACTCTTATTGTCTCTCTATTATATGTTGATAAAGCTCTTAGGATGAGTACTTGACTACTAGGATTATGATGCAGATCATACTAGTGGGGCAGAGGTAGTCGGTAAGTACATCCTTAGAATGTTCCTAGTCGTGGGAGTATCGAGACAAGGCATCGATACTCCAGAGTAGACTAGCGTATGCGCTTCTCGACCCATATGATGGGCGATAGATGATCCCACATCCATTGGTGTTTGACATCAGAGAAGGTATACGGGTGCTCAGTAGAGACTGGGTACACTGGACAGACTCGCCAAGAACTCCTAGATGGTATTATACCTATCGTCAGATAGCAGTTCTCTGGTAACACTGGTACATGTTAGTCTGTCGATCAGAGATCGTCATAGAGTCTTGTGTGATTCCCACCGTGCTTTGATTTCCACCTTACCACGGTCAAGAGATCATGCAAAATGGTGGTTTTGGGGTACAGTCCCGAGTCACGTGGAGGCTGTTAGTGTATATGCCCTAGAGGCCATTACTGTATCATACTAGTTTGTATATTACTTAATGGAAGCTTGGGATATTCACCTTGTATATACAATCTTCGTCAAAATAGTAGTATGCTACTTGGTTTGTTTCTACTTCAATGTGTACTTTTGTTTATTTTAGTATATCACCTATACACATTAGTGGAGCCCTTAGGATCTTTGCCTGATTACCAGCGTTGTGATGGCAGTCACATTAGTGGGGACTGGGTAATCTATAAGCACATCCTTATGCAGGTCCCTAGTCGCAGGACTATCAAGACAGGGCATCGATACTCCGGAGTAGACTAGCGCATGCGCTTCTCATCCCAGAGTGGGAGATGGTCTGTCCCACAGCCATCAGTACGTCGTACTGGAGATAGTATGCGGGTGCTCGTTGGGTTACGAGTACACTGGACAGGACTCGTCGAGAACTGACCGGTTGGTATTATACCTATCGTCAGTTATCAGTTCCCAGGTGACATGAGTACAGCTTAGTCCGCTGACTTGACACTGTCACTTCGCCTCGAGTGTGTTCCCACTGTACTTTGATTACTACCCTACCACGGCTCAAAGGAGTCATGCAAACAGGTAGTAGTTGGGTGCAGTCCCGAAGCACTTGGAGGCAGTGATGGTTAGATAGGATTCGTCTCTCCCGGTATTGGGGGTTGACATCGCGCTGTGTCTAGGAGAGCCATTACACGAGTAGTCCCTGGCCAGGGCAAGCGGGATATACTGCTAGGCTTCCAGTGTTATCTCAGGGTGTATTGGGCTTCACTCCGACATGACTTGTACCGCTATTAGGGGACTGACGTTTACCGCCCCCTTAGGCCCGCCATGCGATGTATCAGACGAACAGACCAAACTGTACGGAGATTGTCACATTCAGGCTCAGTAGGAGTTCCGATGGGTTTCACCTCGTGAGTCTTCTTGTCGGCATCCATCTGGGGACCGTTACGCACAGCTAGTGCCGCTTGCGGTCTGTGGTTAAACCCACTGCCAGCGTAGTGTCGAGCCTTTAGAGTCCCATACAGAAAGCTATTCGCCTTTAGGCAAAAGAGTAGAGGTCGCATGGTTTTGCGACAGGGTCCGGTCACATCCGTGCACTTGTGCACGTACACTGTACGGACAGTTAACACTAGCGGGCTTTGGTTTAAGCCAGATCCTAGTGTACGTTTTGGGGTTGGTTTTATCCAGTATGTATTCGTGCTCCTCGGAACGCGAATGCGGGTGTGTATGCACAGTTGACGGAGAGACAGAGGATTCTCATTAGGGTTGTTGACCGTTGACTGTTGACTATTGACTTTTTGCTCAACCCTAATGAGAATATGATATGTAATTAACAGTAATATTAATTAAGTATTATGGTGACATGGTTGTTGAGGGGTTGACTTTGTTGACTTGTTGACTTTGTTGACCGGTTGACTAGGTTGGACTAGTTGACCATTATGATGACAATGGCTATCATTTCATGGCAAAGACTTTTTACTTGCTTGTTCTCTTGTGCAATATGAGTGCATGAAATGATATAGCCATTTTGACTTAAACCATTTACACAGTACTTGATTACTATTTTTGTGATGATGGTTTTGGATTATGAGAGCCAAGTGAGAAAAGTCTTGCTCATTCTATCATTTTCATTCTCTCTCTTGTGTTCTTGAGCTCTCATCTCCTTCCTCTTGCTCTCCCTCTCTTTAGTCTATGGTTCACTTGTTTCATGTGTTGAGAACCAAGAACCATAGAGAAAATCCCAACACACCCTCCTCTACTCACTCTAGTTCACAAGGTTTAGCAAACCGAGTGAACTAGTTTCTTCAAAGTTTGAAGAAGAAGCCAAAGGTAGAAGCTTTCAGGTGGATCGATCTTCGGCACAAGGAGACGACGGGATAAAGCCGATCCGGACAACCATCGAGGCTTGAAGACGAAGGAGTTCAAGAAAGAAAGGTATAACCCCCTAACCGAGTAGTTAACAACTCCTAGTTAGGTTGTTAGTTAGATGTTTAACAAAGATCCGGTTTTGAGTCCTTGTTACCGCCTCTAGAAAATTGTTTTTCACCAAATTCCGCATGCCCGAAAGTACCGGGAGAGGTAGCATGGACTTACAGTGGTATCAGAGCCTAGTTAAACTCTATCTAACATGTTAGCAAAGTAACTAGAAGATCGATCAAACAAAAAGTCACGAAATACACCAAAAATTCATGCTTGCTGTCGATTTTCAAAGTACTGTAAAAGTAATAAATCATGCTTCAAAAATCGACTCAGGGTTTTTATAGCAAACTGCAAAAATTTCATCCACTGAACCGATCAAAGCGCCGCGGAAACGCGGCGGGAGCGTGCTCCCGCCGCGGTTCCGCGGCCGAGTTGACTCGGCAGTGGGCAATTTTGGTTGCAGTTTGTTCAGTGGGATATTTTGGGAATTTTGGAATATATCTTTTTAGCCCAGATTTTCCAGAACGAAAATTGTGTTTGGGGCCTAAAAATCCGTATTTTTTATCGAACTTCTAAAGACTTGAGCTGACGGGTTTTTATCTGTGATGTGATATTTATATTGAACGTCTGCTAATCTCTATATGTCGATTAGTGGGGGTTATACAAATCTGTGATCTGTAATGTTATTGGAATGTGTATATGAATTCATTGGATTGTCGCGGGTGAATAGCCGGGGGTTGTGAGACGAGAGTTTTCTTTTCTTTCAATTCATGTAAATTTGTAAATTGATGTAATAATTATTTGTATGGCCGCACAACAGGGTCGGGGTTGTAGCTGTCATTGTATAATTTCTTTTTACTGTTTTTGCTCCTAGGATAGACCCATGGAGGGGGTGCACAAACTACCGGGTATGCCGAAGTGCCGAGTGGCCTACTCATGGAGTTGAGGGAGGTTCTTCGCTTCGGGTACTTGGCGGGTAGTTTGCCGCACCCGTAGGGGTCTTTGGTGGGGTATTGGCTATTCACCGCGACCGTGTAATCTGCTTTTCGTTACAGGCTCGTACGAATTGCGGATTCCTAGTATATCCAATGTGTTCATCTGTGATCTGAAATGGCTATCATTGCAATATATCTATATATGATATTATTTAGGCGTTGCTTATGTTTTACAGCCGCGCTAGCCCAGCCCCCGCTCTGTCGTTAGTTAAGTAACCTAACGGGTAATGACGGGGCCCCGTGGCGAATGCGAATGGCATAAGCGTACGTCATATTTTGGTTGTTTTCTGCAATGGCAGGATTAAATGATGGGACGCATTAAAAGAACTAATGCAAGAATATCACGCATTAAAAGAACTAATGCAAGAAAAATAAACCAAGTAAAAGTCGTTGGAACACTTTCGAAAAACCACTCGGTTCTTTTCAAAACTAACTTTTAAATGCGGAGCTTGAACCATTCCTTTTAAAAGCTTTCTCGTTCCATCGATTATATCAGGTTCACTACGTTCACGGTTTTGCCAAAACCATTCGTAGCCCTCCGTCGTTTCAAATGAATAGTCAATAGTATTCAAGCTGTGTATGTTGGCCAAAGTCAAGGCATAGTGATTGGTAGCTATTGGGTATTCATGTGTAGCATAGATAGATGCGTTGGTTTGGAACAGTCGTACTGCCATTTTGGCCAAAATCAAGGGTAGGTACGGGTGGATCCAAATTAACCTGGAGAATGACGGGTAGAACTTGACACGTGACTTATGATATTTTGGCCAAAGTCAAGGTCATAAGAGCATGGGGCAAAAATCCACATCGGGAGTTTCAAAAGAACTGAAACTTGCTAGTGTTGCATACCATTTGGAGTGTGATGATTCTGGTAGGATTCCTTCATTTTCGTCAGACGATGATATTTGGATCCCGATCCTACTGTGAGTATATGCTACTGCTCGGGAAATTTCTCACTTAACGATCAATGCTATAAACCAAGTAGGTGTCTAGAAAGGTGTTAGCGGGGCTACTCCCCCAGGGAAAAGAGGTTATTTAATTAAGGAACTTCGCGAAAGCGTTGGAAAACCTCCCTCGAAGTACCGACACTAGCCTGCCTGAACGGTTAAGCAAGTATTGTACGGTGAGATTGATCCTGACTAATTCTTCCTGTTTGGTTTGAGGAGGGATTCGAGAAACAGTGGGAGCCATCCTGTTTAGACAAACTAAAAACCATTCTAAACTTGCAAGAGCATCAAGCTGAGTGTTTCTTCTCTCTCCTAATTGCAGCGACCAATCGACATGACTGGACTTAAGTTACTTCTAGATAAAAACATACTGACAGGGCCAAACTACAAAGATTGGCTCAGGAATGTCAAGATGGCAATCACTTACGACAAGCTGGGGTATCTTCTTACCACCAAAGCTCCCCCTGTCCCAGGTCCCAAAACCAGCGTCGCGGATAAGGAAATCCGTAAAACCTGGGAACTAGACTGCACGAAGGCCAAGTGCCTCGTGCTTGCCTCTATGGACAACGAACATCAGAGGAGGCACGAGAATATGAACCTCGAATCCATATTTCTTCATACAAAAGAACTGTATGGAGAGCAATCTCGTATCGCAAGATACGAAGTGTCGAAGAAGTTATTTTCGGCAAGATTGGCCGTCGAATCATCGGTAGCGGAACACGTGCTTAAGATGATTGGCTACATTGAGGAGCTCGCGGACCTTGGGACCACGTTGGAGAATGAGCTCTATATGGACTTGATTCTCCAGTCCCTTCCTTCCACTTACGCCCAGTTTATACTGAACTTCAAATTACAAGAAAAGGAAGTTGAACTTTCAGAACTCCTCAACATGCTGAGGAGCGCAGAGGGCACCCTACAGAAAGGTAGGGAAACATCCACTTTGTTTGTAGGAGGATCTTCTTCTTCTAGGTCCAAGGCGAAAGCCAAGGGAAAGAAGAAGAAAGCCCCCGCCAAACCAAGGGGCGGTGTTAGTAAAGTGGATACGAAGGGAAAGGTAAAAGAAACTAAGAAAGTGGGGAAGCTTGTGGATAAGGAAGAATGCTTCTATTGTCATAAGAAGGGACATTGGAAGAATGATTGCAGGGCTTGGAAAGCCAGAACACAGGATCTGAAGCAGGTTGCGGCTTCAGCTTCAGGTGTGTATGTTATTGAAAACTGTCTTTCAATAAACGCTACTTCCTGGGTATTGGATACCGGATCAGGATCTCATATCTGTAATTCTTTGCAGGCGTTGAGAAACCGTAGGGTTTTGAAGGCAGGTGACATGACCCTCAAAGTTGCAAACGGAGCTAGCATGGATGCTAAGGCTGTGGGGGACTATCACCTGGGAATGTCAGATGGACATGTTTTGGTTTTACGTAATTGCTTTTTTGCACCCAACGCAACTTGTAATATCATTTCTATATCTTTGGTTTCTAAAGAAGGTTATGAATTTGCGTTTGTAAGTAATGTTGTAAACATTCACCTTAATCAAGTCTTGATTGGGTCAGGTACATTGAGCAATGGTATATACGTATTAAACCAACCACAGATTTTCAATGTCCAGAATACACACAAAAGAAAGTCTCCGGAAATCAATCAGACTTTCTTATGGCATTGTAGACTGGGTCACATCAATGAGAGAAGGTTGACGAAGTTACATACAGAAGGATATTTGAATCCGTTCGAATATCAATCGTATGCCACTTATCAATCCTGTCTCAAAGGAAAGATGACAAAGACTCCGTTCACTGGATACGGAGTAAGAGCGAGCGAGCTCTTGGGACTCATACACAGCGACGTGTGCGGTCCAATGTCTACACATGCGCGAAGCGGTTATTCTTACTTCATTACTTTTACGGATGACTTTTCAAGGTACGGTTATGTCTTCGTAATGAAACATAAGTCCGAAGCCTTTGGAAAGTTCCAGGAATATAAGAATGAAGTAGAAAAACAAATCGGCAAAAGTATCAAGATCCTAAGATCGGATCGAGGTGGTGAATACTTGAGTGCCGAGTTCCTGGACTATTTAAAAGAGAACGGAATTCTCTCTTAGCTTAGTCTTCCATACACTCCGCAACATAACGGTGTATTGGAGAGACGGAACCGAACCCTATTGGATATGGTACGGTCCATGAAGAGTAACGCTGAGTTACCGCGATCATTCTGGGGGTATGCGCTAGAATCAACAGCATAACTTTTGAACCGAGTTCCCACTAAGACTGTGCCTACTACACCATATGAGATGTGGTGTGGGAAGAGGCCCCATCTCAATCACATTAAGACATGGGGAAGTCCAGCTTTTGTCAAAAAGCAGCATGCGGACAAGCTCGAGGCACGCTCAGTACAGTGCAAGTTTGTGGGATATCCAAAGAACTCCAAGGGATATTTCTTCTACTGCGAAGAGGAACAAAAGGTTTTTGTTTCTCGTCATGCCCACTTTCTACAACACCAGTTCTTAGAAAAGGAAATTAGTGGGAGCGCAGTAGAACTGGAAGATATTCCAGAACCACAGACTATTACTGAAAGCTTAGTGGAACCAGAGGGTTCAAAAGAACAAGACATTCCTACGCCGCTCCGCAGGAGTAGTAGGCTGTCTCATCCGCCCGAGAGATACTACGGTTTTCTCATAGACGGGGATAGAGAGGATTGCATCATAGATTATGATGAGCCTACTAGCTTCCAGCAGGCCGTTTAGAGCGTTGACTCGGTAAAATGGCTGGATGCAATGCGGACCGAAATGGAGTCCATGTACACCAACAAAGTATAGACGTTGGACATTGCACCAGACGGGGTAAAACCTATAGGATGCAAGTGGATCTTCAAAAGGAAGATTGGTGTAGATGGACAGGTTGAGACCTATAAAGCTAGACTTGTTGCAAAGGGTTTCCGTCAAAGACCTGGCTTGGACTATGACGAAACCTTTTCTCCAGTGGCTATGCTAAAATCCATTCGGATCCTTCTTGCCATTGCTGCCTTCCACGATTATGAGATCTGGCAAATGGACGTAAAGACCGCTTTTCTAAATGGAAATTTAGAGGAGTGTGTGTATACGGACCAACCAGAGGGTTTCATTCAGAGTAGGAGCAGCGGAAATGTGTGCAAGTTGCTTAAGTCCATCTATGGACTAAAGCAGGCATCGCGGAGTTGGAACATCTGTTTTGATGAGACGGTCAAGGAATTTGGATTTATCAAAAATCCTGATGAACCATGCATCTATAGTAGATTTGTAGCGAGAACTGTAGTATTCCTCGTTTTATACGTGGATGACATTCTCTTAATAGGAAATGACATTCCTATGCTACAATCTGTCAAGAGGTTCTTATCATACAGGTTCTCCATGAAAGACATGGGTGATGCCTCATACATCCTGGGGATCCGGATCCATTGTGATAGATCCAAGAGGATATTAGGACTTTCACAGTCTAGGTACATCGACACCATAATGAAAAGATTCAGTATGGAAGATTCCAAGCGCGGTAACCTACCGGCTTGTCACGGGATCACCCTCTCTAAAGAGATGTCTCCCAAGACTGATTTGGAGAGGGATCGCATATCTATTATACCCTATGCTTCTGCGGTAGGCTCTATAATGTATGCGATGTTGTGTACCAGACCGGATGTAGCTTATGCACTGAGTGTGGTAAGCCGGTATCAGTCAAACCCTGGGGAGAAACACTGGATAGAGGTAAAGAACATTCTCAAGTAACTGAGAAGGACTAAGGAGATGTTCTTGGTGTATGGCGGAAAAGACCTCCAGATCGAGGCCTTTGCTGACTCCAGCTTCCAGAGTGACAAGGATGATTCTAAGACCATGTCGGGTTTTGTCTTTACCCTCAATGGAGGGGCGGTGTGTTGGAAGAGTTCCAAACAGGAAACCGTTGCAGACTTGACGATGGAAGCGGAATACATCGCTGCATCTGATGCCGCAAAGGAAGCTGTCTGGATGAGGAAGTTCTTCAAAGAACTTCAGGTGGTTCAGTCCATTGTTGATCCAATACCTCTGTATTGCGACAACAACGGGGCTATAGCTTTAGCGAAGGAACCCTGGTCCCATCAGAGATCCAGACACATCTTGAGGCGGTATCACCTGATCAGGGAGATCGTGGATCGCCAGGAGATCGAGGTTCGGAGGGTTGCTTCAGAAGATAACACTGCAGATCCATTCACGAAGGCCTTGCCCCAGACTCAGTTCGAGCGGCTGATCGAGATGATAGGTCTTCGATACGCCAGTACATGGCCTTAGTGCAAGTGGGAGATTGTTAGTGTATATGCCCTAGAGGCCATTACTGTATCATACTAGTTTGTATATTACTTAATGGAAGCTTGGGATATTCACCTTGTATATACAATCTTGCTCAAAATAGTAGTATGCTACTTGGTTTGTTTCTACTTCAATGTGTACTTGTGTTTATTTTAGTATATCACCTATACACATTAGTGGAGCCCTTAGGATCTTTGCTTGATTACCAGCGTTGTGATGGCAGTCACACTAGTGTGGGCTGGGTAATCTATAAGCACATCCTTATGCAGGTCCCTAGTCGCAGGACTATCGAGACAGGGCATCGATACTCCGGAGTAGACTAGCGCATGCGCTTCTCATCCCAGAGTGGGAGATGGTCTGTCCCACAGCCATCAGTACGTCGTACTGGAGATAGTATGCGGGTGCTCGTTGGGTTACGAGTACACTGGACAGGACTCGTTGGGAACTGACCGGTTGGTATTATACCTATCGTCAGTTATCAGTTCCCAGGTGACTTGAGTACAGCTTAGTCCGCTGACTTGACACTGTCACTTCGCCTCTAGTGTGTTCCCACTGTACTTTGATTACTACCCTACCACGGCTCAAAGGAGTCGTGCAAACAGGTAGTAGTTGGGTGCAGTCCCGAAGCACTTGGAGGCAGTGACGGTTAGACAGGATTCGTTTCTCCCGGTATTGGGGGTTGACATCACGCTGTGTCTAGGAGAGCTATTACACGAGTAGTCCCTGGTCAGGGCAAGCGGGATATACTGGTAGGCTTCCAGTGTTATCTCAGGGTGTATTGGGCTTCACTCCGACACGACTCGTACCGCTATTAGGGGACTGACGTTTGCCGCCCCCCTAGGCCCGCCATGCGATGTATCAGACGAACAGACCAGACTGTACGGAGATTGTCACATTCAGGCTCAGTAGGAGTTCAGATGGGTTTCACCTCGTCAGTCTTCTTGTCGGCATCTATCTGGGGACCGTTACGCACAGCTAGTGCCGCTTGCGGTCTGTGGTTAAACCCACTGCCAGCGTAGTGTCGAGCCTTTAGAGTCCCACACAGAAAGCTATTCGCCTTTAGGCAAAAGAGTAGAGGTCGCATGGTTTTACGACAGGGACCGGTCACATCCGTGCACTTGTGCACGTACAGTGTCCGGACAGTTAACACTAGCGGGCTTTGGTTTAAGCCAGATCCTAGTATACGTTTTGGGATTGGTTTTATCCAGTATGTATTCGTGCTCCTCGGAACGCGAATGCGGGTGTGTATGCACAGTTGACGGAGAGACAGAGGCAGAGGATTCTCATTAGGGTTGTTGACCGTTGACTGTTGACTATTGACTTTTTGCTCAACCCTAATGAGAATATGATATGTAATTAACAATAATATTAATTAAGTATTGTGGTGACATGGTTGTTGAGGGGTTGACTTTGTTGACTTGTTGACTTTGTTGATCGGTTGACTAGGTTGGACTAGTTGACCATCATGATGACAATGGCTATCATTTCATGGCAAAGACTTTTTACTTGCTTGTTCTCCTGTGCAATATGAGTGCATGAAATGATATAGCCATTTTGACTTAAACCATTTACACAATACTTGATTACTATTTTTGTGATGATGGTTTTGGATTATGAGAGCCAAGTGAGAAAAGTCTTGCTCATTCTATCATTTTCATTCTCTCTCTTGTGTTCTTGAGCTCTCATCTCCTTCCTCTTGCTCTCCCTCTCTTTAGTCAATGGTTCACTTGTCTCATCTGTTGAGAACCAAGAACTATAGAGAAAATCCCAACACACTCTCCTCTACTCACTCTAGTTCACAAGGTTTAGCAAACCGAGTGAACTAGCTTCTTCAAAGTTCGAAGAAGAAGCCAAAGGTAGAAGCTTTCAGGTGGATCGATCTTCGGCGCAAGGAGACGACGGGGTGAAGCCGATCCGGACAACCATCGAGGCTTGAAGACGAAGGAGTTCAAGAAAGAAAGGTATAACCCCCTAACCGAGTAGTTAACAACTCCTAGTTAGGTTGTTAGTTAGATGTTTAACAAAGATCCGGTTTTGAGTCCATGTTACCGCCTCTAGAAAATTGTTTTTCACCAAATTCCGCATGCCCGAAAGTACCGGGAGAGGTAGCATGGACTTAAAGAGGCAATGAGCGATAGGAGGGGATTCGTCTTTCCTGGTGTTGGGAGTTGATGTTGCTGAGATTGGCCATAACATAAAATCCTTGGCCAGGGTTGCTGAGATTTACTGGTAAGTGTTATCAGTAGTTTCTCGAACCGTTATGGACCTTGCATCGACATGACATATCAGGAAATTGGGGTTTGACGTTATACCACCCCCAAGCTGTGATATGCGACATATTTGATTAAGAGACCGGACTGTACGGTAGTGATACTGATTGGATTCGCAGGAGTATGAGCAGGCTTGCTTGTTGATCTTCTGATCGCTCAATATCCGGGTGGCCGTTACGTTTAGCAGACCGCCTGTGACTTGTGGGTGTTTGATATGATCATCAACTACTGCCGGCATATTGATGAGTCTTTAGAGTCCTACACAGAGGTTTCCTGGTTCATGAGAAACGGAGTAGGAGCACATGTGTGATATGTGCGGACCGAGATTAATGCGAGTATGTGATACCGCATTCTATTCTTGCGATATGTGATATCGGTCGGTTATATGTGATATAGCCGGGTTATCGGATCAAGTGTTGATTCGATACATTGATTCATATGATATTAGTCGGTTGTATGTGATATAGCCGGATTATTAAATCTAGTGTTGATTTGATAATTTAATGTATAATTATATATTTGATATATTAATTTAAATTAACTAATATTTGCTCACTAAGTATTCTTTTTCTCACTTATGTGCATATAGTATATATGTGATAAATATTAATGTATATTTTATTGTGTCATGCTTGATGCTACATGATTCATGGGTGTATGAGACTTACACTATAGTTAGGATAATGTAGGGTTTATATTTTTCTAAATAATTCAAAAATGGGATGGAAATTGTCATGGCTGCAAGCTTGTAGAAGCTTGTGGAAACATTGACCAAGTCCACCATTTTTGTTTTCACTTGTAGATTTTTATTTAACCCAACCATTATCCTCAACCTTAGTTAAGTCTCTACATGAGTTAGTGTATGACACTAAGTCACCCATGGTTCATATTCTCACCTCATGAGTTCATTCTCTCATTCTTCTTCACTTGAGCTTCTTCTTCCTCATGAAAAGCTTTCTAGCTTTTGAAAATTGTGAGAAAAATAAATCTAAAGTGAGCCCATTTCCTACTTCATCATCCTCTACTATTAGCCATTTAGTTTAGGGTGTTTGCTTCACTAAACCCTAATTTAGTGAAGATATAGCATGAGCTTGAGTCTCCTCGACATAGATCATCTTCGGCCTCGAAGACTTCGAGCAAGCTTGTTCATTTCTCCAAGGGAACTTAGAGTTCGGGAGATCACAACTCACAGCGAAGGGACAACTACACGGAACTTTAGAAGTGAAGGACCGGTCTACAAAGGATGTATTCCTCATTCACTTAGTATGTAAAGTTGTTTGCATGCTTATTGTTTAAATCTCTAGTTAAGATTCTAGGGTCAGGGTTCTTTAGTTCAGCCAAAAAATTGAAATTGTCATGGATGATGCCTCCGAAAACCATGTTGTCGCGCTAAGTAACCCTACATCCGATACTCCATTGTGCTGTGGTGTCTATAGAGGAGTAAGCTGAAAGAGAATCCCATTCTCTTTTAGATAATCTCGGAATTACGGGCTTAAGTATTCACCTCCTTGATCAGATCAAAGGATTTTAATTCTTTTACCCGTCTGGTTCTTTACTTCGCTCTTAAATTCCTTGAATTTCTCAAAACCTTTAGATTTGTGTTTCAATTGGAACACATGTCTGAATCTTGAGAGATCATCGGTGAATGTAATGAAGTACGAGGAACCATTCCTGGCATGTGTAGACATAGGACCGCAAACAACACTATGTATCGTCCCAAGAGTTCAGTAGCTCTTTCTCCGTGTCCCATAAACGAAGTTTTGGTCATCTTTCCCTTGAGACATGACTGACAAGTTTCATAAGATGTAAATTCGAACGGATTCCAATATCCATCTTTATGCAACTTAGCTAGTCTGGTCGCATTGATATGACCAAGTCTACAGTGCCACATGAAGGCTTCATTCATTTCTGAACTTTTCCTCTTGTCTGTGTTCTGTATATTTAGAACTGTATTTTGATTTAGAACGTATATACCATTACATAACATACCAAACCCAATCAACACTTGATTTAGGAAAATGTTCATAACATTTTTCTCTAATGCAAAATTATATCCCACTTTATCTAATAAAGAAACGGATATTATATTGCACATCATCGACGGTACGTAATAGCAGTCGTTCAAAATCAATGTATTATCATTTGGCAATACTAGGTGATATTCGTCGACCGGTTCGGCAGCAACAATTGCTCCATTCCCTACTCTGATAGACATATCACACTTTCCAAGTTCTCTACTTCTTTTTAACCCTTTTAACAGATTACAAATATAGGATCCTGATCCGGTATCCAATACCCAGGACGTAGAGCAGACTGAGAAACCGTTCTCAATAACTAACACACCCGAAGAAGATGCATCAAAATGCTCTTTCTTCTTTCGGGTTACGTGGAAATCCTTGCATTCCCCTATCCCTTGCTTAGACTTATAACAGTTGTAATAAGATTGAGCAGAACCAACGTTCCCCAGCCCAGTAAATAAGCCGGTTTGGTCAATACATCCATATTATTATCTTGATTAAGGCGTGACATGGTCTCTACCAGGGGAGAGAGAGAGAGAGAAGAAAACACTTTAGCGTGCGCTCTTGCAAGATTAGATTGGTTATTATCTTATCTAATCAGGATCACTCTTACTGTTTTTATCAAATCTTCCTCCAAACCCTTTTAGGTAAGATTAGCCAGGATTAATTACACCATACAAGTTCGTTAATCGGTCAGCCAGGCAGGTATTGGTACTTCGAGGGAGTCTCCCCGTGCTTTCGCATGGAACTAATTAAATAACCTCATTTCCGCAGGGGCATAACTCCGTTAACACCTTTCTTAGACACCTACTGGATTAGCTAATTGTAAAGTGGAAAACTCTCCCAGGAGTAACACTTATTCGCAGTGGGTATTGGGATCCAACTATCATATAAAAGGTATGCAATCTCATTGCAAATTTCACCACTTGAAATTCCCGATATCTATTTTTACCCCAAATGACCTATGATCTTAACTGAGGTCAACAAACTATAAGACGCCAGTCAAGTTCAACCCGTCATTTCTTCATCGATTCGAATCCACCCACACAAACCCTTGACGGAGGTCAACAAGGATGTGCGACTGCCCCTACCGATCGCATCAACATGCTGCAAGTAAATATTACCCAGCTACCGTACACTGTGCCTTGACGGAGGTCAACAAATGCAGCACAAATACTAAATACTACGTATCTGAAATGGCGGAGGGCTATGACTGGTTTTGAAGAAAACCTTTAACGTAATGAAATTGATATCGTTGTAGAATCTAGTGATTTGAAAAGGAATGGTTTAAGCTCCGCTTTAAAATCGAGTAGTTTTCAAAACAAACCGAGTGGGTTGTAGCATATGGTAATTTTGCTAAAGTTGTCATTCCCGGTGAATGGATCTACGTTCTTTCCTCATCGAATGAGGTGCTGGATATTCATAATGGAATACCACTATGCAAAGCAAAAACTAGAGCTACCTTTTTGAAAAATTTGATTCTACAACATCTTTTAGGTTTCTTTTCTTTTCATTAATCTTATTAATGACATCCCATCATTTATGTTTCCTAAACATCACAAAAGAAAAGAAAATAAAACACACATATATGCCATCCGCATTCGCCACAGGGACTGGGATCTTCACCGTAAGGTTACTTAACTTACGGCAGGGTGCGGTCAGGACGAGCGCGGAAAAAAAACATATATAGTGTATGTTCGCTATAGTGCCCTCAAGGTAATTATCTTAATCGAAGGAAGGTGATTATGATGATTGAGGGAGGACCTATACAGGTAGAACAGTCTTACTCGAGATGATAGTATGCTATCTGGTTTTTCTTTATCATCATGTACATGTTGATAGAGCCCATAGGATTCTTGCCTGACTACCAGCACTATGATGGCGACCATATATGTGGGAGCTAGGGGTCTATAAGTGTAAGACTACGCCAGCGCCCCCGCCATCAATCTGTGGCCAAACACGGAAAAAAAACTTTTTAAACCGGCGCTAACCGAACCCTAAACTATGGATCATGCCATTAATGCTATACTAGTTAACTGTATAAAGGTTTAAGAGATTATACTGATCGGTCAGTGTCCTTTGGTCTTCAATCTCTATTCCAAGCTTGTCACGGCTGTCTCGAACATGTTCGCTCTCCGGTCTCCCTCGTCGAAGAGTATCCACGTCAAGGATTCTTTTTACGGGCTCCCGCTTCTAAACCGAAGCAACTCGGACATCAAGTTTGCTAGCCTAGATACCCAAGATGAAGTAAAGAGTGTGTGTGAATACTTTGTCTTAATACACCTATGGATTCTCAACTCATGAGAGGGTTTGGGTGGAGGTGAAGTAAATGTAACTTATCGAGTCGGGTCGCATTGATATGACCTAGTCTACAGTGCCTCTTGAAGGATTCGTTCATTTCTGAACTCTTCCTCTTGTGTGTGTTCTGTACGTTAAGAACTGTGGTCTGATTTAGAATGTATATGCTTTTAGATAACGTGCCTGAAACCGATCAACTCTTGATATAGGAAATGTTCAAAACATTATCCAATAATACAAAATTATATCCTTCTTTAATAAATAAAGAGACTGATATGATGTTGTATATCAGGTTCGGTATCTAATAACATTCGTTCAGAATCAATGTATTTGGTAATACAGGGTGATAATTGCCAACACCTTGGCTGCAACAATTGCACTGTTTCTAGCTCTTGAAATTTATCACCCGTTCTCAGTTCTCTACCTACCTATAGCCCATGTAACTGATTACATATTTGCGATCCAGATCCGGTATCTCATACTCAGGACGTAACGGATACTGAGAAACAGTTCTTTGTAATAAACATACCCGAAGAAGATGCATCATCATGCACTTTCTTCGTTTGGACGGCATGGGAATCCTGGTATTCCCCTGTTTCCTGCTCGGTCTTATAATAATTATAAGTTGGAGCGGGACCAACGTTCCCCATCTCAGTATAACAAGCAGGTTCGGTCAATACATCCATATTATTGTTTTGATTAAGGCGTGACCTGGTCGCTACCTGGAGAGAGAGAGGAGAAAACACTCTGCGTGCGCTCTTGCAAGATTAGATTGGTTATATATTTTATCTAATCAGGATGGTTCCCACTGTTTTTATCAAATCTTCCTTCAAACCGTAAAAGGAAAGACTAGCCGAGATTAATTACACTCTACAAGTTCGCCAATCTTTCAGCCAGGCCAGTGCCGGTACTTTGAGGGAGGTTTCCCGTGCTTTCGCACGGACCTAATTAAAATAAACCTCGTTTTCCCAGGGGCATAACCCCGTTGACACCTTTCTAGACACCTACTTGATCGGCTAATTATAAAGTGCAAAACTCTCCCAGGAGTAACAATTACTCGTAGTGGGTATCAGGATCCAACTATCATATAGAAGGTATGCAATCTCATTGCAAATTTCAGCACTTGAAACTCCCGATAATGTTTTTTAGCCCTATCACCTATGACCTCGGTTATGGTCAACAAATCATAAGCACTAGTCAAGTTCTACCCGTCATTTCGTGATTAATTAGAGCGACCGACATGACCCTTGGCTAAGGTCAACAAAGTCACATGGCTGTCCTAACTAATCGCATCATATGCTGTGTAGGAAGACATCACTTAGCTACTGTACACTATGCCTTGACTATGGTCAACAAACACGGCATGAATACTAAGTACTCTACTTCCTAAAATGACAGAGGGTTGCGGATGGTTTTTAAGAAAACCTTTAACGCTTTGAACTTGATCTCGCTGCAGAATCAAATGGTTTTAAATGGAGTGTTTTTGAGGCTTTTGCTCGTTTCGCTAAAGAGGTCACTCCCAGTGAAGGGATCTCGGCTTTTTCCTCGTCGAATGAGGTGCAGGATATTCACAATACCACTATGCAAAGCAAGAACTATAAAAGCAATCAAAAGACAAACCGAAGGTTGTAGCATCTGCTAGTTATTGCTAAAGAGGTCACTCCCGGTGAAAGGATCTCGGCTCTTTCCTTATCGAATAAGGTGCTGGATGTTCTACAAGGAACACCTCTATGCAAAGCAACAACTAGAGCTACCTGATTTTTTGAAATTCGATTCCACAACATCTTTTAGGTTTATTTTCTTTCATTAATCTCATTAATGAATGTCCCATCATTTAAGTCCACCTAAACATCACAGATAAATACAACGTACACTTATGTCATCCGCATTCGCCTCGATGTCCCGTCTGCACCGTTAGGTTAGGTAACTAACGGCAGAGTGGGCAGGGCTAGCGCGGGTGTAAAACATAAGCAACATCTATATAATAAATCATATATACTATATACAATATCTATCTGAACATATCACATGATCACATCACAGATAACGCAGCAGAAAAAAAACATATGAAATATTGGATATACTAGGACGTCCTTATTTTATTTTGAGCCTGTATAAAACACGTATTCTACGGTCGTGATGAATAGCCAATCCCACACCCCTAGACCCCTACGACAGCGGCAAGCAACCCTACCAATTCTAGAGTTAGGAGACCCGGACTCGACTCCTCGAGATGGTCTCCCACTAGACCCTAGAACCCGGTTACTTATGCTCCCCTTCTGGGTCTATCCTAATGCGGAAAAGTAAATAATATACATCAATGGTGACATCTTCCTCAACCCGGAAGTGTCCCAAATAAAAGAATATTACATACAAGTTTTTACATGAATGAAAATGAAAAACTCACATCTTACATAAAAAAACCCGGCTATTCAAATACGACGATCCAATATAACATATCCCGCAACACATAATATCACATATCATCAATGTAAGTAAATATGCGTATCCCAATTGTCGTTGATGTATAGCAATGAAAACGGCGATACACCACATAATACACTTACGGTCGCAGAAAAGAATGTGTAAAACTACAACAGTTGGAATCTGCAACCTCCTTAGACATCGCATGCCTAACCAAATGAATTCCTTAGACATCGCATGCCTAACAATTATAAACCCCGCATTTTAGTCTCATTATCGAAAACTCTTTTCAATATCAAGTCGGGCAATTCAACAAGATTCCCGACATCCTGATCGAATGCTCGTCGCAAACTTTAGTAGACGGCCGTACCCCCGTATGCCGTCGACGAAGTGCACTAAGGCGGAACACCGCTGCCGCGAGCACCCGAACGGATGCTTTTGGCGATGGGGTTCTTCTACAGTCACTTGGTCGGGGCTATGGGGCGTAGCTATCTATTAAGTTTACCCAGCGAGTATCCGCGTACGCCATGTGATTGCGACGGACTATTGATCACATCAAAATTCCGTGGCAACCGATCATCTGAGACTGAACTGCTAGATTTATAACATTCAAATTAGTTATCTCATAACTACTTGTGGATTCCAAATATTGTATCACATTCCAGATAAATAGACAATGTTAAACTTTCCGATCGAATAATCAAACACACAAGATTTCCCAAACAGTTCTCAACACTTGCAATTAGTTTGAGAACATCCATCACATGCCACAGTATCAATGGTCCAGCCATAGAAGGGTCAAGCCAACGCCTCACATGTGGCAACGCCGTACTGTCACGACCCGAAATTTGGCCCGTAACCGGCAATTAAACTACGTAACGTCTACAGGCGTACGTAACTTAAGTAAGCCGAAAACCCAGAAATCTAAACCACCCAAAACTGGATCAACGGAGAAAACATAGTTTTAAAAAATATTTAGAAAATCACAATTTAAAATCTCTAACTCTAGTTTCCTTTCTTGAAAATATCGGCAGCACCACCTTTGTAAAAACTAGCCCCGAAAACGGGTACAACACAGATAATATAAAAAGCATCCCAAGTGGGAGCAAAATCATGCCTACCGGCAGAGACAAACACCACAACAAGTATACGACGCCAAAGCGACGAAATATCAAAGAAACGACTATAAAAGAAGTAACTTTCCAACATAACCGGCTTCTACGAGCACGGCACCCAAAATCACCAATATAATACAACACTGAATCTCACAAGTCGTCTCTAAGTCATATACAACAGGGGTAGATGGAGAGTACTAGATCCAACAAAAGATATACAATATACAAACGGATAACCGTAAACCCACCTAAAAGCAAAGGCCTCACTGCCTAAAGTAGCGGTATCCGCAAAAGTAGTGATCATAAGATGCCCTGCCGCGACCACTCTGAGGAAAAGTCCTGCAAAACACTGTGGCACAACGGGGGTGAGTTGCCAACTCGTGAATAGTAATTAACATCATACAGTAATCGCAGGTATGCACGAACAGCGATCTATCTATCACATGTAATCAGATAACATAAGTATGATAAGTGAATATGCAACAATCATGTAAAGGTACATCATCAGGGTACTACAACTACATGAAGCAATGCATATCAATAATAATCCTGAGTGTGTGGGATGATACAATAAAATCTCATGCAAAATCATCAGCATGGAAAAACACCAGTGTCCCTCACTGACACATCAAATCCCAAATCCTCAGGCACCGCATCCACAGATCGGTCCTCACATCCTGTAAGTCTCGTGGAACCTGAATGTCTATCATCGACACCCGAAACATCATGAAGACATATACCTATAAGTATATATATATAAGGATATCATCCACGTATGTCCACCGATGATACGTAAAAATCATGGAAAACCTGAGTGTCTAACACCGACACTTGAAATATCCATAAAACCCGTGTCTAACATCGACACGTAAATCCTCATTACTCAGGCACTGTCACCACGACTGGCCCGGACGATATGTCATACCTCACTCCGGTCGGTATCCCCACGATATCCGCCGAGTCCAAATACAATCACCGGTAGGTAGTGGTCCCACCGCCACGCTTATCCTCTACACCACGAAATCACCACTCGCCCCGGGGTACCATACCGGGTCCACCATGTACCCGCAGACGGTGCCTCCTGCTCCTCGAATCGGGTATCACAAGCCAAATCTCAGAACCGAGAAATCACATGGTGGACGCACTGAAATATCATATCAAGAGAAACCGGGTTTCAAACAATACATAGTTTCTTGAAAATAACCCCACGGTTCTCAAATCCATAATCACATGAAATCCATATCTCAGTGCGTAAAATCCATGGAAAACTGATATACGCAACATAAAACATCAATATGAGCATATAAAGGGAAAACCGCTCTTTAAATGAATCCAGCATTTTAGAATATATCTTGCGGTTCCCAAAAACTCTAATCCAGAATACATATATATACAGCGTCCCATACCACCGATATATATGCTATAAAAACTGATTATGTAACAATAGCAAGGTTTAAGTATCTACATGTAAGCAAGTGTGTATGATGCATGTCATAAGTATCAAGATCAACAACTCAATATCATATATCGATGAAATACCACTTGAGATACATACAACTATAGCTGAGATATACGGTGTACATGTCAATATGAGTGCCTGATGTACATGTCAATATGAGTGCCTGATGTACATGTCAATATGAGTTCCTGTTGTACATGTAGCTATAGTAAGGTATACGTGAATGGAATAAGGGTTACTACCTCAACTATTCCTGCTCAATGAAATGTCACGTATGTAAGTGTCAACAATATCTCATATGCACAAATGGGATAAGGCTACTACCACACTATCCCTATC
This sequence comes from Agapanthus africanus, assembly GCA_030015575.1. NCBI lineage: Eukaryota > Viridiplantae > Streptophyta > Magnoliopsida > Asparagales > Amaryllidaceae > Agapanthus > Agapanthus africanus. Next base: position 358,321,390 of record JASDDO010000026.1, read on the forward strand.
TACTACTGTATCATGTATGTAGGTACTTGTGTGTGTCATGGCAATTACTGACGATGTGGGTGTAGCATACAATTAGTGCTCGTGCAACATGAACCGTCAGTAATGTGTTACATCTAAAAGTACGAGTCAGGTAGATCAGATAATACTATGCAATGACATTCATATGAAATTAACTAATGTGCAACTACTATGCAGCTAACATATCATATTCGCCCCGACGCATAACGCAATACGGGAGATTCCCCGTAGATGCTAAATCTACTCACATGTGGTCTCCAGCTATGAAAATCCGACCACCTGCTTCCCTTTGATCGCAGCGTCTGAAGTCCCCGCTTGCGACGCTATAATTTCACAAACACAAGAAATAGTGCGAATATCTCAGAATCGATCAAAATAACACAAAACTACGTATTTAAAACGCACCAACACACTAAACCAACTCACAAGTGCACGTCTAGTGGCTAACACGCGCAACGATACATCAATACCAAAATGAGTACATCGCAGCACGACACACGACTCGTGTCGCAACACGTATCACACGGACTCAAAACACTAGATTATAGGTAATCGATCCCAGATTTTGCATACTGAATTTACTAAGTAAATAAACAGTACCGAACACCCCAAAACTATAGCTGACAACAACCCACAGAAGATCCACCCCAACCCCCAACTACCTAGCCGGCGTCGCCGGTCCGCTCCTTATGGGTCGCCGGCCCCGACCGGTAGGGTGACCTCCATCTCTCAGGTGGTGTCTCAGGTCCACTAGTACATCTCTCTAAAATTGTTTGTTCAAACACTAAAATTCCCAGATCACAGCAGGTATTAAAAGCTCTAAAAAGACTTAAAATCCCGATATCGCCTCAATCGATATAAACAGCGTTCAACGCAACAATTAACGATCAAAACCACAAGAAAAACTCTAATTTAACAGTAGAGGGTTATACCTAACAACTTTGCTCACAAGTTCCAAGCTTTCCCTAGCTCCAAGTGATCAAAGAAGCAAGAACAAGGCTTTTGTGCAATTTTTGTGATATGTTTGGGATTTTGAGGATTTTTGTGATAGAATTGATATGAAATGAGAAAGGGATTGAGCAAAGGCAGTAGGAATGAGGGAATTTCGGCCAAGGGGATAAGGGAGTGCTTTGTGAGGAATTTCCAAGCAATTTCCATCATTTATTGCTTTCACACACAACACACACACATGCATGCATCTACTCATTTTCTTTTCTTTTCTTTTCTTTTCTTTCAAAATCCTATCTTAATTCCTAGTCCACACATTAATCCTAAGTGAAGTGAGAAGGATTTGATTTTAATCTCTAATTAATTTTAAACAAAAGATCGCTTAAAGAAATTTTCCCAAAATTTAAATACCGCATTAAAATAATATTAAAATTGGGAAAAATCAAATTGAACCAAAACGTCCCATATACTCCCAAAGCTTGCGCACTAGCTTTATTTTAGCTAATCTAGGTGCTGGCAAGTCTATATGGTCGTTCGTTCACAGTCGGGTAAAAATGGAAAAATACCGACAACTTACCCTAAAACGGACAAATTCTCATAACGATTTCTAAAACGTTACAATCTCCCCCCTTATAGAAATTCGGTCCCCGAATTAAAATTTCATATAAAGCGTACCTTCAAAAAGATGACGGAATTTCTTCCGCATCTCGCTCTCGATCTCCCAAGTGATCTCCTCACCAGTAGGACTACGCCAAAGAACCTTCACAGAAGGCAAGTCCCTGGACCGAAGATTCTTCACCTGGCGATCCAAAATAACTATCGGCTGCTCGGTGAACGAAAGATCGCGCTCAAGCTGAACGGTCTCGTGCTGAATCATATGAGAATGATCATGAAGGTATCTACGAAGCATCGACACATGAAAAACGGGGTGAACATCCGGAAAACTAGGCGGGAGTGCTAAACGATAAGCAACAGAACCCACTCTCTCAAGGATCTCGAAAGGACCTACAAATCTGGGACTGAGCTTCCCTCTCTTCCCAAATCGCATAACGCCCTTCATCGGAGAAATCCTCAGGAATACATGATCTCCCACTGCGAACTCAAGTCTGCGACGACGACGGTCGGCATAAGACTTCTGCCTGCACTGGGCTGCTCTCATCCTGTTCTGAATCAGCTGGATCTTCTCCGTAGTCTCCTGAACAAGCTGGGGTCCCAAAACCAAACTTTCACTAAGCTCGGTCCAACAGAATGGCGATCGACACTTCCTACAATATAAAGCCTCAAAAGGTGCCATCTGAATAGTCTCCTGAAAGCTGTTGTTGTAGGAGAACTCAATCAACGGCAAGTGAGGATCCCAACTGCCCCCAAAATCAAGCACACACGCACGGAGCATATCCTCCAGAGTCTGAATAGTCCGCTCCGTCTGACCATCGGTCTGCGGATGAAAAGCGGTGCTAAAACTCAATCTGGTACCCAAAGCTTCCTGAAGCTTCTGCCATAGACGGCTAGTAAACTGGGTGCCTCTATCAGATACTATGCATGTGGGAACACCGTGCAAACGCACAATCTCATCTATATAAAGCTGAGCGTACTAAGCATAGCCGAAAGTGGTCTTCACTTGAAGGAAGTGAGCCGCTTTCGTCAACCGGTCTACAATAACTCAAATGGAGTCATACCCTTTACTAGTCCTGGGTAGACCCACAATGAAGTCCATGGAAATCTGCACCCATTTCCACTCCGGAATGGGTAAAGGCTGCAACTCTCCAGCCGGTCTCTGATGCTCAGCCTTGACTTGCTGACAAGTCAGGCACCTCGAAACGAAGTCCGAAATATCGCGTTTCATGCCTTCCCACCAGTAGAAGTCTCTCAAGTCACGGTACATCTTGGTGGAACCTGGATGAACGCTAAAGGCCGACTGATGTGCCTGCTCTAGGATCTCGCGTCTCAACCCATCAGCATCTGGTACACACAAGCGAGTCCCGCATCGTAGCAAACCCTGGTCATAAATCATGAACTCCGAAACTGTACCCTATCGAACAAGCTCTAGAATCTCAGACAAACGAGTATCACTGGGTTGCGCCTCACGGATACGATCAACAAGTAATGGACGGGCGCGGACAAGACCAAACTGTCCCCCAGTGGAGGTGAACTCGAACCGCACTCTACTATCACACAAGAGCTGCCAATCTGCAGAATACTGACACTGAACGGCGCTCAGCTCGGACAAGCTACCCACGGGCCTACGACTCAAAGCATCAGCTACCACATTCGCCCTGCCCGGGTGATAAAGGATCTCACAATCATAATCCTTCACTAGCTCCATCCATCGGCGCTGTCTCAGGTTTAGATCTCGCTGCTGGATGATATATTCCAAACTTTTGTGATCCGTGAAGATCTGACACGACTCTCCATACAAGTAGTGTCTCCAGATCTTCAACGCAAAGACTACCGCTGCCATCTCAAGATCGTGAGTGGGGTAATTCTGCTCGTGCTTCTTCAGCTGCCTAGAAGCATATGCAATCACCCTATCATGCTGCATCAAAACACAGCCGAGCCCTACTCGAGAAGCATCAAAATACACAACGTAGCCCCCCGATCCAGAAGGTAAAGAAAGAACTGGTGCTGTCGTCAATCGAGTCTTCAACTGCTGAAAACTCTGCTCGCACACATCAGTCCAGAGAAAAGGAATCCCCTTCCTGGTCAGTCCAGTAAGCGGTGCAGCGATACTCGAAAAATCCTACACAAAACGGCGATAAAAACCAGCTAAGCCCAAAAAGCCGCGGACCTCAGTCACCGATACAGGTCTGGGCCAAAGCTGTACAGCCTCAATCTTCCTTGGGTCCACAAGAATACCATCACCAGTCACCACATGACCCAGGAAGTAAACTCTATCAAGCCAAAATGCGTACTTTGAGAATTTAGCATACAGCTGGTGCTCTCTCAATATCTGCAAAGTAATCCTCAAGTGCTGCTTATGCTCCTCTCGACTCCTAGAGTAAACCAGTATGTCATCAATAAACACGATAATGAACTGGTCGAGGAACGGCCTGAAAATCCGGTTCATCAGATCCATGAACGCTGCTGGCGCATTGGTGAGTCCGAACGACATCACCAAAAACTCATAATGCCCATAGCGCGTACGAAAAGCAGTCTTCGGAATGTCATCATTCCGAACCCGCAACTGATGATAACCCGAACGCAAATCAATCTTCGAAAAATGTTTCGCACCCTGGAGCTGATCAAATAAATTGTCAATGCGGGGTAAAGGATACATGTTCCGCACCGTAACACGGTTCAACTGACGATAATCCACACACAGCCTCAAACTGCCGTCCTTCTTCTTGACGAACAGAACAGGAGCTCCCCACGGCGAAACACTCGGACGCATAAGTCCCAAATCAAGCAACTCTTGCAATTGATCTTTAAGCTCTCTAGGCTCTGCCGGAGCCATCCGATAAGGCGGTATAGAAATAGGCTCCGTGCCAGGAATCAGATCAATGCAAAACTCAATATCGCGCTCTGGCGGCAACCCAGGTAACTCATCGGGAAAGACATCGGGAAACTCTCGCACGGTAGAAACCTGGTCCAACAACTCCACTGTGGCTCCAGTATCATGAATGAACGCCAAGAATCCCCGACATCCCCTCCTCAAAAGCCGACTAGCGCACAAAACCGAAATCAAACTGTGAGGGGCGGCACTACGGTCCCCCTGCACAACAAACACTGACTTGCCGGGAAAACAAAATCTAACTGTCTTCTCGCGGCAGTCTATGGACGCATAGCAAGTAGCTAGCCAATCCATGCCCAGCAGAACGTCAAAGTCCAACATCTCAAGAAGGATCAAGTCGACGGACAGATCTCTGTCACCAATATGGACAACACAAGATCGGAACACATATCGCGCAACAAACGACTCTCCCACAGGAGTAGTCACGACCAGCGGCTGGTCCAGCAAACACGACTCTCGGTCTAACCTCGCACGAAGTGCGTAGAAACATACGAATGCGTAGATCCCGGATCAAAAAGCACATGCGCATCATAAGAACATACAGAAAGGGTACCTGAAACCACGGCATTGGACGCCTGAGCGTCTAGGTGAGTCAAGGCAAAAACCCTAGCCTGTCCTCTACCGGCTACTGGTTGTCCTCTGCCTCTGCCACCTCGACCTCTCGGTACAAAACCTCCGTGACCACGACCTCTCTGAACAGGAGTCTGACGCGGCGCAACTACAGGAATAAGAGGCAACGCTCTCTGAGGTGGTGAAGGTGGTAAGGTAACCTACGGTACTGCTGGCCCTCTCTGACGCACCACGATACAATCCCGAACAAGATGGTGTAAACTGCCACAACCGTAGCATCCATAAGACGATCGCTGGCCCTTCTGGGAATAAGAACTGAATAACTGGCCACGTCCCACGTCTCTGCTACTCCCCGAGTCTGAAGGAACTCTGCCTCTGCGGACAAACCTCGGTCTCCGTGCTGGTACATCCGTACGAGTCCTCTTCGGTTCTGGAACAACCGATGACTCAGCTAGGCGCTCCTCCACCAATAGAGCTGCATCAACAGCTGCCGCATATGTGTCACAATGCTGAATGCTGATGGCTAGGAACAACTGGGTAAGCAGGCCTCGAACAAACCTCTTCACCCTCATCTCCTCAGTCGCCACCAGGTACGGAGCATACACCGACAGCTCAGTAAACAATACATCATACTCCGACACCGTCATCCCTGGCGTCTGACGTAAAGACTCAAATCTGTGCGCTCGCGCATCCCTGACGCTCGGTGGAAGAAAACGAGCAAGAAACGTCGTCACAAACTCAGCCCAGGTCATAGGAGCAAGACCAGCGGCTCTGCCCCTCTCCAACGACTCACACCACTTCTGGGCCATACCCTCCAGACGAAAACTGGCAAACTCCAACCATCTCTCATCGGAACATCGGAGTGAGTGACAAATCCTGGCGATCCGGTCGATGAACGACTGCGGATCCTCAGTAACATCTGTGCCCGTAAACACCGGAGGTCTCAACCTCATGAAATCTGTCAGCGACACAGCAATAACCTCCGGAGCTGTAACTGCGACTACCGGAACTGTAGGTAACATCGTGGCCTCCGCAGCGGGTGGAACAACTGCCTGCCCCTACGCTCGGATGGTCTCTACCAAGGTCCCCACAATCTGGCGCAGATCCTGCATACCAGCTCCAATCATAGCAATGTGTAGGGTTCCTAGGCACCCTAATGAGGTCTCATAAGGCATCAACCATGCCAATTTCAAATTTTAACGGTGCCGAGAAACCCTAGAACGGATCGTTGGCTAGATTTCTAGGCGAAAAAGCGAGCTAGTTTACAACTAAACTATAAGATAACGGAAATACAACTAGGTCGTCGATGTCCATGCCGAAGATGATCTACGTCGAAGCATCGCAAGATCAAGCTCTCACTTCACCAAGTCAAGAAACTTGTGAAGAAAACACACTCTACTACTTGGCAAGAGGTAGAGGATGAAGAAATAGGAAGTGGGTAGACTTTAGATTTGGATTTCTCACACTTTTTCATCACTTGCCATTGATGGAGGCAAGCTTTCTTCACTTGAAGAAATGAAGAAGAAGAAGAATAATGTTATGATAAGTTAATTCCAAAAAGAAAATTAAAAGAATACTTATCATAACCAAACCATGGTCAAGTTTAGAGATTAAACCAAGGTTAGTTGGAATGGTTAGGGTTAAGGATGAGATATGAATGGTTGACTAAAGTCAATGCTTCATGAAGGTTCAACTAAACTCCAAAACTAGCAACCATTCTTTTCTCATCAATTCAAAATAAATAAATAAATAAGTAAGAAAAGAAAACGCTAATCATTAGTTTAACCATTGCTTAATTCATTACACTTAACTATAGTTAAACATGTATCATCAAACATGATACAATCAAGTGCACAAAAGTATATCACATATACAATGTGAACATCCGAGCGAGAAAATCCATTTAAAGTGAACCGATACTAGTTAATGCAAAGTAATATATCAAATATATAATTATGCATTAAATCATTAAATCAACACTTGATTTAACGATCCGGTCATATCACATATAACCGACTAATATCCAACGTATCGGCTTATCGAATCAATCCATGATTCGATAACTAGGTTATATCACTTACAACCTTCCGATACATTCATCGCGAGAATAGAATGCGGTATCACATACACGTATTATTCTCGGTCCCGCACATATCTCATATGCGCTCCTATTTCGTTTCGCTTGAGCCAGGAAACCTCTGTGTAGGACTCTAAAGACTCGTCAATACGCCGGCAGCAGATGATGATCATATCAAACATCCACAAGCCGCAAGCGGTCTGCTAAACGTAACGGCCACCCGGGTATTGAACGATCTGAAGATCGACGAGCAAGCCCGCTCACACTCCAGTGAATCCAACCAGTAACACTACCGTACAGTCCGGTCTGATCGTCTGATATGTCGCATATCTTGCCTAGGGGTGGTAAACGTCAAACCCCAATAGCTTGATAAGTCGTGTCGATATGAGGTCTATAACAATTTGAGAAACTACTGGTAACACTTACCAGTAAATCTCAGCAACTCTGGCCAGGGATTTCCTGTTATAGCCAATCGAACACAGCGCAACATCAACTCCCTATACCGGGAGAGACGAATCCCCTCCTATCGCTCATTGCCTCCATGTGACTCGGGACTGTACCCAAAAACCACCATTTTGCATGCCCTCTTGGACGTGGTAAGATGGAAATCAAAGCACAGTGGGAACCACACAAGACACTATGACGATCTCGGGTCAACAGACTACTCTGTACCAGTGTCACCAGAGAACTGCCATCTGACGTGAGGTATAATACCATCTGGGAGTTCTCGGCGAGTCCCTCCAGTGTACCCAGTCTCCACTGAGCACCCGTACATCATCTCTGATGTCAAACACCAATGGATATGGGATCATCCATCGCCCATCTGTATGGGTCGAGAAGGTATACGCTAGTCTACTCTGGTATATCGATGCCCCGTCTCGATACACCCACGACTAGGGACTTTGAAGGATGTACTTATAGACTACCATGTCCCCACTAGTATGATCCGCATCATAATCCAGGTAGTCAAGTACACATCCTAAGGGCTTTACCAACATGTAACAGAGAGACAATCAGTATACACGTTAAGGTAAAGAGCAACCAGATAGCATACTATCATGTCGAGCAAGAAAGTCCTCCCTATATATGTCCAAGCATCCACTACAATATACATCCTATGTATAGTAATGGCCTCTAAGGCATACATATAACTAACAATCTCCCACTTGCACTAGGGCCATCTGATAGCAGTGGTTGTAGTATCTCTTACTCAACCATCCCATAAAAATCTCTCTCTGGGAACAGGCATTTGTGAGTGGATCCGCTGTGTTGTCCTCTGAGTCTACTCTCCTAACCTCGATCTCCCTGGAGATCAACCATCTCCATGATCAAGTGATACTGCCTTAGAATATGTCTGGATCACTGATGGGACCGGCGTTCCTTGGCATAAGCCACAACTCCATTGTCACACAATGGGAGGAACATAGTTCATCTCATGAACCAATATACACCCAGACTGCCTCTTTGGTAGCATCTTAAGAAGCGATGTATCCTACCTTTATCGTCTAGTATGTCACGGTATCTAGTTTGGAACTCTTCCAACATACCGTCCATTTACTGAGGGTAAAGACAATGTCTGTGACTGACATTCAGTCGTCTTTATCACCCTGGAACCTTTCCAGTGATTCTCCCCAGGATCGATTGATACCATCTCACTACAACTAGTGAGAATCCTAACATCCAATTAGATCTATCTCATAGATCCAAAACCCAGGATTTAAGAGGTATCACTTTGATCCTATATGGAGAATCATTGTGATAAGCGGAGATTGACCGAGCGTAGCATAGGAAACTCCTTCCCTATCAAGAGTATGTCATCCACGTACTCTACGAGGATCGTCACCATACACCCTACTACCTTCTTGTTTATACAAGGTTCATCTACCATTTTGATGATGTCAACTTCTTTGACCAACACATCAAAACAGATGTTCCAACTCCGCGATACCTTCTTTATCAGATAAAGCATCTTGCTCACGTTTCCGCTGCTCCCACTGTCTACGAAGACCTCTGGCTGTGTACTTATAGACGCACTCTTCTAAAACATCATTTAGAAAAGCAGTCATGACACCCAACCACCAGATATCGTAGTCATGGTATGTAGCCGTGACAAGTAGGATCTGGATGGACTTAAGCATAGCTCCTTAGAAAAGGTTTCATCATTATCCACGCCTGGTTGATGACGAAAACCTTTAACAAGTCTAGCTTTGAAAGTCTCAACTTTTCCATCTACACCAAGTAATCTTCTCAAGATATACTTGCTTCTGATGGGGATTTAACCCTTCAGATATAGCAACCAAAGTCCATACTTTGTTGGTTTACATGGATTCCATCTCAGATCGCTAAGCATCCAGCCATTCTTACAGAGTCCCACTCCAGATGGCCAGCTCGAAACTAGTTGGGTCAACATCTCATGATGCAATCCTCGCTCCCACTGTCATAGAGTAACCGAAGTATCTCTCAGGCGGGTGAGGAACCTCACTAGTTCGGCGGAGAGGCTGAGGTTCGTTGGTAACTATTGAATCCTTTGGTTCTACCAAATCATCTGCTGTTGTTTGTATAGCTGGAACCTTTCCAGTTGTACATAACAGATCTTGCCTCGAGCTTGTCCGGATTTTGCTTTTCAGACATAGGCTGGACAACCCCAAATCTCAACTAACTTGAGAGATGGGCTCTTCCCTTATCATATCAAATATGAAGTGGTAGGCAACTGATTTGATTCGAACCCTATTCAATAGGTATGCAGCTTCTCAAGCGCATAACTCCCAAAAGGAAATAGGTAACTCAGTAGTACTCATCATAGAGCACACCATATCATATAGGGTGTGATTGCTCCGCCCCGATACACCATCGTGCTATGGTGTATTCGGAGGAGTAATGCCGAGAGAGAATCTCATTCTCCTTTAGAATAGTTCAGGAAATCCGTGCTCAAGTATTCTCCTCCTTGATCACATCAACGGACATAATACTTATACCCGTATTCTGGTTCTCTACTTCTAACTTATATTTCGTGAATATCTCAAAAGGTTCGGACTCATGTTTCAACAGGAACATATGTCTGAATCTTGAGAGATTATCAGAGAATGTAATGAAGTACAAAGAACCAGTCGTGGCATGTGTAGACAGGAGACCTTACATACATCATCATGTATCAGTCTCAAGAGTTCACTAACTCTTTCTCTGTTTCCAATAAACAGAGCTGGTGTCATTATATCTTTGTGACATGACTGGCAAGTTTCATAAGATGTAAATTCAAACTTGTTTAAATATGCATCTATATGTAACTCTAGCTAGTCGGGTCATATTGATCTGACCTAGTCTACAATACCTCAAGAAGGATTCGTTCAGTTCTGAACTCTTCCTCTTGTGTGTGTTCTGTATACTAAGAACTGTAGTTTGATTTAGAACATCAATGCTTTTAGATAACGTGCCTGAACCGATCAACTTTTGATATAGGAAATGTTCAAAACATTATCCAACAATACAAAATTATATCCTTTCTTTACTGATAAAGAGACTGATATGATTTTGTATATCAGGTTCGGTATCTAATAACATTCGTTCAGAATCAATGTATTGTAATACAGGGTGACAGTGACCAACAGACTTGGCTGCAACACTTGCCCCGTTTTCTGCCTCATGAAACTTATCACCCGTTCTCAGTCCTCTACCTTTCTGTAGCCCCATGTAACAGATTACATATCTGGGATCCTGATCCGGTATCATATACCCAGGATGTAGAGGACACAGAGAAACAGTTCTTTGTAACGAACACACCCGAAGATGATGCATCAGCATGCACTCTCTTCGTTTGGGCGGCACGGGAATTCTGGTAATCCCCAATTTCCTGCTCTGCCTTATAACAATTATAAGTTGGAGCGGGACCAACGTTCCCCAGCTCAGTATAACAAGCGGGTTCGGTCAATATTCCGTATTATTATCTTGATTAAGGCGTGATATGGTCGCTACCTGGAGAGAGAGAGAAGAAAACACTCAGCGTGCGCTCTTGCAAGAATAGATTGGTTTTATTTTATCTAATCAGGATGGCTCCCACTGCTTTTTATCAAATCTTCCTTCAAACCCTAAAAGGAAAGACTAGCCGGGATTAATTACACACTACAAGTTCGCCAATCTTTCAGCCAGGCCAGTGTCGGTACTTTGAGGGAGGTCCCCCGTGCTTTCGCACGAACCTAATTAATGTAAACCTCGTTTTCCCAGAGGCGTAACCTCGTTGACACCTACTTGATCGGCTAATTGTAATGTATAAAACTCTCCCAGGAGTAACACTTACTCGCAGCGGGTATCGGGATCCAACTATTTCATAGAAGGTATGCAATCTCATTGCAAATTTCAACACTTGAAATTCCCGATAATGTTTTGCCCCGAGCAGCTATATGACCTTAACATAGTCAACAAATCATAAGTGCTAGTCAAGTTCAACCCGTCATTTCCCGATTGAATTAAACCCACCCGCACGACCCTTAACATAGTCAACAAAGTCGCACGACTACCCTAATCCAATCACATCATATGCTTATGCAGATAAGCACTAATTAGCTACCGCATACTACGCCTTAACATAGTCAACAAACGTAGCACGAATACTAACTACTACTTATCTGAAATGACGGAGGGCTACGACAGGTTTTTCTGAAAACCTATTGCGTAATGAACTTGATATCGTTGTAGAATCAAATGATTTTGAAATGGAGTCCTTTTGAAGCTTTTCTAGTTTTGCTAAAGGAGTCACTCCCGGTGAAGGGATCGTCGGTCCTTTCCTCGTCGAATGAGGTGCGGGATATATCATATATATTGTTAGTGTATATGCCCTAGAGGCCATTACTGTATCATACTAGTTTGTATATTACTTAATGGAAGCTTGGGATATTCACCTTGTATAAACAATCTTGCTCAATATAGTAGTATGCTACTTGGTTTGTTTCTACTTCAATGTGTACATGTGTTTATTTTGCGATATCACCTATACGCATTAGTGGAGCCCTTAGGATCTTTGCTTGATTACCAGCGTTATGATGGCAGTCACACTAGTGGGGGCTGGGTAATCTATAAGCACATCCTTATACAGGTCCCTAGTCGCAGGACTATCGAGACAGGGCATCGATACTCCGGAGTAGACTAGCGTATGCGCTTCTCATCCCAGTGTGGGAGATGGTCTGTCCCACAGCCATCAGTACGTCGTACTGGAGATAGTATACGGGTGCTCGTTAGGTTACGAGTACACTGGACAGGACTCGTCGGGAACTGAAAGGTTGGTATTATACCTATCGTCAGTTATCAGTTCCTAGGTGACATGAGTACAGCTTAGTCCGCTGACTTGATACTGGCACTTCGCCTCGAGTGTGTTCCCACTGCACTTTGATCACTACCCTACCACGGCTCAAAGGAGTCGTGCAAACAGGTAGTGGTTGGATGCAGTCCCGAAGCACTTGGAGGCAGTGACGGTTAGACAGGATTCGTCTCTCCCGGTATTGGGGGTTGACATCGCGCTGTGTCTAGGAGAGCCGTTACACGAGTAGTCCCTGGCCAGGGCAAGCGAGATATACTTGTAGGTTTCCAGTGTTATCTCAGGGTGTTTTGGGCTTCACTCCGACACGACTTGTACCGCTATTGGGGGACTGACGTTTTACCGCCCCCTAGGCCCGACATGCGATGTATCAGACGAACAGACCGGACTGTACGGAGAATGTCATATTCAGACTCAGTAGGAGTTCAGATGGGGTTCACCTCGTCAGCCTTCTTGTCGGCATCTACCTGGGGACCGTTACGCACAGCTAGTGCCGCTTGCGGTCTGTGGTTAAACCCACTGCCAGCGTAGTGTCGAGTCTTTAGAGTCCCACACAGAGGGTATTCGCCTCTGGGCAAAACAGAGTAGAGGTCGCATGGTTTTGCGACAGGGTTCGTTCTCATCCGCGCACTTGTGCACGTTTGGAGTCCGGACAGATTATACTGGCAGGCTCTGGTTTGAGCCAGATACTGGTATATGTTTTGGGGTTGCTTTTATATCTTGGCATTCTTGTTCCTCGGAACGAGAATGCAGGTGTGTATGCAAAGTTGCTTGAGGCGGAGGATGAGGTATTTCATTAGGGTTTCGGAACGGGTGCGTATGCACAGTTGACAGTCATCATTTTCCAAACCCTAATGGATTTATGAATTATCTATTAATAATAGTAATTAAATGAGAATTATGTTATGGTTGATTTTGTTGACTTGTTGACCATGGTTGACTTGTTGACCATGGTTGAATGTTGACCACCATCATGCTTTGTAAAGATACTCCTTGATTCATGCTTACATTTTATTTAATGAAGCATGATAGTGGTCATTCCAAAACTACCATCAACTATTCTCATTTTGAATTATTATTATTTAGATAATTCTTTTTCTTTTTGATATGGTTGCAAAAAGAAAAAGATAGCTCATTCTTTCATAACCATTCTCTCTCCTCACTTCATCTTCTTCTTCCTCAAGCTTAAGGTGAATCCTTCTCATGTGTTGAGAATCCCTCACCTTAAAAGAAAAACAACCCCTAGACACTCTCTACTCACTCTAGGATCAAGGGTTTAGCAAGCCGGAGATTCTAGTTCACTCAAAGTTCGAGGAAGAGCCCGAAGGTTGAACCCTCAGGTGGATCCATCTTCGACGGAAGAAGGCGACGAGGAAAGAACCATCAACCTCTACAAAGTTTGAAGAAGAAGGAGTTCAAGTTTAGGTATAACTCTTCATCCGAGTAGCTAACGCTCCTTTGTATGCTTGCTAGTTTAGTTTAGACACGATCCCGACCTTGTTTAGTCCATGTTGCCTCTTGCGATAAAAATTGTTTTTTATACCGTTTCCGCCTCCCCGTCAGCACCGGGGGTCGCAACGTGGACTTACAGTGGTATCAGATGTTGGAGATAGTGCCCTCAGAGTCAATTATTAGGTCACAGGTACGTGATTGTAATGATTGAGGGAGGACCTATCCCGGTAGGACAGTCTTACTCGAGATGATAGTATGCTATCTGGTTTACCTTTATCATCGTGTACTGTTTTAGGTGACCTGACACGTCGCTATTACACGTTGATAGAGCCCCTAGGATTCTTGCTTGACCACCAGCAGTATGAGGGCGATCATATAAGTGGGAGCTGGGGGTCTATAAGCTTATCCTTAAAAGGTCCCTAGTCGTGGGAGTTTCGAGACTGGGCATCGATACTCCATTAGTAGACTAGTGTATACAGTCGAGACCCCGACGAGGGGCGGTGGCCGGTCTCACAAGCCACTGGTGTCAGTTGGATCACCTAAGATGTATACAGGTGCTCATTGGGTTATGAGTACACCGGACAGGATTCGCCGGGAACATGCTAGTTGGTCATATACCAGACGTCAGATGGCAGTTCCCTGGTGACATGTGTGCAGGTTAGTTCATCGACCTGGGGATCGTCATTTGTCTCGTGTGAGTTCCCACTGTACGTTGATTACTACCCTACCACGGCTCAAAGGAGTCATGCAAACAGGTTTTAGTTGGGTACAGTCCCGAGCCACATGGAGGCAGTGAGCGGATCTTCGGGGGTTCGTCTCTCCCGGTATTGGGGGTGAGGTCGCGCTGTGTCTAGGAGAGCCATTACACGAAGACCTTGGCCAAGGCAAGGAGATTTACTGGTAGGTATTCCAGTAGTATCTCAGGGTGTTCTGGGCTACACTCCGACACGACTTGTACCGCTTTTGGGGGTCTGACTTTTACCAACCCCCTAGGCCCGCCATGCGATACTCATAGACGAACGGACCGGACTGTACGGATATTGTCACTGACAGGCTCAGTAGGGCGTCAGGATGAGTTCCCTCATCGATGCCCCTTTTAGTCAATAGCTGGTGGCCCGTCACGTATTGGCTTATACCTCTGACGTGCTAGTGGTTAAATCCACAGCCATAGTATTGACGAGTCTTTAGAGTCCCCCACATTCAGTTACTCAGCTTTCGGGCGAAAGGTTGTAGAGGCCGTATGGAGATATGGCAAGGTCCGACCAAATACGTGCGGTATTGCACGGATCGGGATCGGACAGTTTGTACTATAGGCCGTATGGATATATGGCAGGGTTCGATCAGATACGTGCGGTATTGCACGGATCAGGATCGAACGGATATTACTGGCCGGCTTTGGTATAAGCCGTATCCTAGTATAGTACAGTGTAGAGTTTGTCTCATTGCATTTGTATTTCGGTCGAAATACAGATGCGGGTGTGTATGCACAGTATCGGGGTTTTCCTGTAATTTATTACGGGACCAGTTTTCTGGAGTTGCCAGTTTGCTTTCCGTTTTGGCCAATTTCCTTTGTTCCGTTCATTGGCCGAAGTTTGGTGGAGGAGGGCTTATTTGCATTGTTGCAAATGAGTGTTTGTGGAGGGGGTTCTTTGCTTATTATCATGACATGATTCTTGTCCCATCATTTGACTTCATAAACTCATGATTGCTTGACTTTCTTTATCATCATGGTTTTAGTCATGGTTGTTGGTAGAGTGTTGGGATTGTTGTTGATGATGGATGATCATTGGTGTTGGAGTGTTGGACTTTCCTTGCTATCATTTCTTTTGCATGATAGCTTTCCTCTCTCTTTTTTTGTATTAGTGGAGAATGGCTCCCTCTTTGGTCTCTCTCTTGACTCTCCATTCTCACCCTCCTCTCATTGTCATGGCCGGCCTTGGCTCATTGGGGGCTGTCCCAATTTTTAGATGAGGGAATTACACTCATTTTGGTTTGGCAAAGTCTTTTTAGCTCCTCTCCAAAAGCTTGTATCTTTTCCTCCACCATATGGCAACTCCTTCAACCCTAATAGAGACAATATAGCTCACTACACATTCTACAGCGAACCTTGGGCACGTCGAGTAGCCGGCTTCGTGCCCGAGTTGCCTCGGCATTGAGGTGGGAGCCCGTAAAAGAAGTAGGCGATGTGGTGCACTTCCGGCGACGAGGAGGAGACGGGACCTTTCCGCAGGAGATCGGGACCATGACGAGAAGACCGGAGGACTTGGATCGTCGGTATATCTCTAACCCTTCTTCTAGTTAGCTTAGACTTGTTAATGGTTACGATCCCGGTTATAGTGCGCGGTGGTGCCGGTTTGCTAAGTCCGCAAAAATTTAAGTTTTTCACCGCTTCCGCATTCCGCCGTCGGATCGACGGCCGGGGCGCCGCCGTGCACTTACAGTGGTATCAGAGCCTCGCCATTAACATAGTCTAGTTTGGTGTAATGTGTTTTTCTGTTTCGATCGATCGAATGTTCCAAAACTGCATTTTAGTTCGCATCAGTTTCTGTTGAAAATTTTTGGTGTCGAAAAATTTTTCAGGTTGTAAAATATTGATGTACTGGAAAATCTAAGAGCTCTGTAAAAATTCGACGAAGTAACTCCACAGTTGGAGCGCGGAACCGCCGCGAAAACCCCCTTCCCGCCGCCCTTCCGCCGCACACTGTGGAGATCACTTCACCAATTTTTTACAGAGGCCTTCTGGGCTTAAAATATGGGTTTTGGAATATTAAAATTGGGCCCAGAATTTCTGTGAGTGCTACAGTTTTGATTGGGGGCCCACTTGTTAATTTTTGATCGATCGGATATTTTAAACACATTTTTCACAGTATTTACATTATATCTGCGACCGTGAATGTCACTTGATCGGTAAATCCGGTCTAACTGCTATAGCCCGGTTAGACGGATTTGCGAACGTGACTTTCACGTTGATGTTTTGTTTTTGCTGTGATGTTGCGGATCGGTCGTGGGGGATAGCCTGGATGCAATGCTAGTACTGTTGTGGTTGTATTATGTACATTTGATATTGCGGGGCGAGCGTCCGACATGTGGACTGCCGTCACTGCCTGATTGTATTATTCTTTTGGGGCACGACCTGGTTGCGGTCGATGTACCCGTTATATGTATATTTTACTTTCTGTACTAGGATTGCCCCGCGGAGGGGTGCACGGATAGCCGGGTTCTGGAGGGCAACAAGCCCGCATCTCATGGCATTGAGACGGAGGGGGCTTCACTCTAGGATTGGCGGGCGATTCGCCGCACTCGTAGGGGGTACAGGTTGACCCAGGAGGGGTGCCCAAGTTACCGGATTCCGTGAAGTGCTGGGTGGTCCATTCACGTTGCTGAAGGGGGCTGCCTCGCTTCAGGTTTTGGCGGGTAACTTGCCGCGCCCGTAGGGGTCTAGGATTTCATTGCACAGGCTATCCACACGACCAGGGGAACGTCGGGTTTCAGCGGCTCTGTGAAACCCGGGGATCCCAGATATCTGTATTGTTTCTGTGATGCTGTACATTTCTGTGATGTTGCATTTTATTCACGCCTTGAGCGAAATACTATATATTGGTATATATATTAGTAGATGTCGTATATGTTTTGCATCCGCGCTAGTCCAGTCCCCGCTCTGTCGTTAGTAAGCTAACCTAACGGGTAATGACGGGACCCAGTGGCGAATACGGATGGCATATACGTACATCAGTATATTTTCGTTCTTTTTGGTGTGATCAATTGATGGGACAGCATTGATTCGGATCAATGCAAGTTAAAAACAAACCTAATCTGATGTTGTTGGAACACTTTTCAAAAAGCTGTTATTGCAAGGACGTTCACTTTTGTTTTGCATCGCGGTATTCATTTAGAATATCCTGCTCCTCAGTCGACGAGGCAAGGGCCGAGATCCCTTCACCGGGAGTGACCCCTTGGACAAAAAGTTTGCGTCAGGGCATTAACTTCACTATAGCCGATTACTTTTGCTTTGCACCGTGGTATTCATTTAGAATATCCTGCACCCCATTCTACGGGGAAAGAGCCGAGATCCCTTCACCGGGAGTGACCTCTTTAGCAACGGTTTTCGTCACTATATTTTCAAAAAGCTATCCGTTCCTTCAACGATATCAAGTTCATTACGTTAAAGGTTTTCGCCAGAAACCATTCGTAGCCCTCCGTCGTTTCATATGGGTAGTCAATAGTATTCAAGCTGTGTTTGTTGGCCAAAGTCAAGGTACAGTGTTTGGTAGCTGTTGGTTATTCATATGCAGCATAGATAGATGCGTTGGTTTGGAACAGTCGTATAGCCTTGTTGGCCAAAGTCAAGGGCTTGTGCGGGTGGATTCGAATCAACCTGGAGAATGACGGGTAGAACTTGACATGTGACTTATGATTTGTTGGCCAAAGTCAAGGTCATAAGAGCATGGGGCAGAAATCACATCGGGAGTTTCAAAAGAACAGAAACTTGCCAGATATGCGCATACCTTCTGGAGTGTGATAGCGTGAGCGGATTCCGTCACGTTATCATGCAATGATAGTTGGATCCCGATTCCCACTGATGAGTTGGTTTACTCCTCGGGTGACCCCGACTAATTCTTCTTTCAGGTTTGGAGGAGAATTTGAGGTACAGTGGGAGATTTCCAGATTAGATAAATTGGTAACCATTCTGATCTAGGTTAGAGTGCACGCTGAGTGTTTCTTTTCTCTCTCTCTTTGGCAGCGACCATTGACCCGACCCTAAGACTATGACTCAGTGACCAAGTTGACCGAACCTTCTTAACACCGGCTTTTGGATTGTCAGAGTTGCAAACCTCATTGCCACTCCTACTTTTACCCTTTTCTCCAGGACACCCCGTTTTACTACGAACGTCCACTTCCATTGGACAAAACCATCGTATGGTTAGATACGAACTCGAAAGAATTTATTCGAGGATGGTTTCCGGTTCTGGAGAAAACGGATAGGATTATTCAATTGTCTTTTCCTTTTACCCTCTCTCAGGTTACGAGTACTCCTTGGTTTAGGGGTAGTACACCTATTACGCAAATTGGATTGTCTTCTTCCAAACCTTAGGCTGGTGCCGACTGGTAGGGAATGAAGAAAACCAATTAGCATAACGATGGTGTGCAGAAGGTATTAAGTTCAGACAAAGCAAGGGATTAGTAAGAGGGCAAAGTAAATTGCAACAGATATTCACGACCAAACCAAATATTTCGTTACCACTCCCACATCACCTTTGTATTTCTCCATGACACTCCGTATCACTACGAAGATCCACAGTTTATTTGGATACTCCATCGTATGGTTATATACGAACTCGAATGGAACTGGTTCCAGTTCGGGGATGGATTCTGGTTCAGGAGAAATAGGAATAAAGTTTATTCAGTTGTCTTTTATCTTCACCCTCTCTCATTGCGAGTGTTCCTAGGATTGGGACAGTACACCCATTATGCTTATTGGATAGTCTTCTTCCAAACCATAGGCTGGTGCCGAACGGTAGGGAAGGAAGAAAACCATTTGGCCTAAAGGGGTGTGCAGAAGGTAATGACTAAAGACAAATGAAGGGATTTGGAGAGATGGCAAAGAATTATACGGTTACAGTCGTGAATCTGGAAGAGGCATTACTAGGAATACCAGGATACCCCATCGAAACATTTCAATGTTTCAGTTTCACTGTGTAATGTTAAAAGAAAACTGATTTCCCGATTAGATACTTACTCCAGGGTATGTATTTACCAGGTATGATTCTCACATCTGTATGGTTTTTCAGATGGTGAGTGTGAGTAAGTTATTGGGAATTGGGTGATCATCCTCATTATATCGGGATTCGTTGTAATCGGTGATATTTGAGGAAATCACCTGGGCTGTTTGCCGGTTGGCAAATATTTGGTTTTGAATATCCGCTGTTATGCACCAATTTCAAATTGATATATCTGTACGTCTATTTTCATAGAGTGAGATATACCTTTCTGAAATTATGTCTACGACATTTACCTATATCAGTGGATGGTTAGGTAAGGAGCATTAAACAGCGGTGTAATTCTTCTTAACCATAAGTACAGTTTTCAACCTACGACACACAGTGAATGAGTTATCAGACTCAAGTGACTTATACAAAGGATTGTATGTTGTCCAGGGTCCATCAGGACAGAGGGGTTGGTCCTCGTACTATATTCGGTTTACTTATGACTTCTCTAGTTTTTAGACAGGTGTTTCGCGGAAACACAGGGTCCAAATTTTGAGAAGTTATAGGTATTTGAATAGAGTAGAGAACCAGGTATAGCAAGTATCGGGATTCTTCAAAGAGATCGAAGATGTAGATACTTGTGTATGGTATTCAGTTGATAGTAATGATAAAGAGATCTTGCTTCTCTTTCAGGTTACTCATAATTGGAAGTATTCCTAAGTTGAGTAACGCTGATCGGCCTCCTTCCATTTAGTTGACATGCGCTGGGGACAGCTGCATGATTTGAATCTGGTTCAATTAAATTAGTGCCTCTGTTTCTATATTGGATATAGAACAGTTCATATCTTAACGATGTTAAGGTACGGGGAGTTGTCCGGTTTATGATTAAAACCAGACACTGGACAACTCAAGGCACGTTTCTGTAATGGCTGTTTGTGGGTTGACCCAGGCTATGACGAGGGTTGACTTTCTACCATCTGGATGAACAATAGCGATATTGTTCTAGACTCGCCACAGTTTTATTAAAGATGGATTTTTTCAGAAAACAGTAGTGGGAGTATGGTAGAACTGGAAGTGATTCCAGAACCACAAACGATTACTGAAGATTTGATAAGGAACCTAAAGATTCAATCTGGATTGACATTCCATTGGCCACTCCGCAGATAAGGTGGGTAACTTCAGGCACCCGAGAGGCACTACGGTAGCCTCAAGGACGGTGACAGGGAAGTTCTTGTTTACCCACAATTGCCATTGCTGTTGTTCCAGGTTACGAGACCCGGCGGGAGGATGAGTATAGCGTCGTTCTAAACCAGTTTTAGAAGTGTACGTCTATATGACTCTGCCAGAGGGTTGTCGTAGTCAGTGGGAGCAGCGGAAGCATTGGTGGACAGGTTGCTTATGTCTATTTATAGACTAGAGCAGATGTAGCGGAGATAGATCATCTATTTCTGACGTGACAGTCATGGGTTTGACTTCATCAGAATAGGGGATGGATCTGTTGAGAAGGTAGTAGGGTATGATATCCTGGTATTTGGATGATATACACAGAGTAGGAAAAGAAACTCCTACACTACGATCGGTTATACTTTGGTCGTCACACAGTTGTTTCTCCACAAAGGAAATGGATTTTACATCAGACATACTGGTTACTAGATCTATGGTCTTAGATCTAGATTTGGGTGGTTTCCCAATCAGGGTACTTGACAGCATTCTAAGAGTATTTAGGATGGACGACTCCTGGCACGGTAGTGTACCTTCTTGTAATGGAGTCACCTTCTCCAAAGGTGTCTTACAGACTAAAGGGGAGAGGGACGGGCATGATTGGCAGATCATTTGCTCAGGCAATTGAGTCAATCGTGAGATGTCAAGTACCACACCAGATGTTGTTCTTGCACTGGATGCAATAAGTTGACATTAATCCAATCCTGGAGAAACAGTCGGAAGCAGTTTTAGAACATAAGTGGATGTTCTAGGGAGATGGTAACGACAGCCTCATTCAGGAGACAGTTATCATTCCAGGCTTCCAAGATGACATGGACGACAAGGAGGTTGTCAGAGTTATAGTTTTCCTTCTGATGAGGGGCAGTATTTTGGACAGGTGGTCCAAGGCAATACTGAGGGAGGCATGGCGCGCAGGATACTGATTAAGTTCAGTTGACGATACAGTCTAAGAAGTTTGGATTTGGAGTTCATTTATGAGCTAGGTCCCATCAGACATCCAGACATATTCTGAGACAGGTATTGCTCATTTCGGGAGATGGCTTTCTCCGCGAACTTGAGATATAGAGAGACATAGAAAGAAACAACTAAGCGGATCCACTCACTGAGGCTATTCCTCGAACGCAATAGTTCCGCAAACGAGCTTTGTGAGACTGACTAGTAGAGGAGTTGGATGTTCGGTATCACACGGGCTGTGAGTATGCGACATCGCAATAATTAGCCTTGAGTGCAAGTGGGAGATTGTTGGAGATAGTGCCCTCAGAGTCAATTATTAGGTCACAGGTACGTGATTGTAATGATTGAGGGAGGACCTATCCCGGTAGGACAGTCTTACTCGAGATGATAGTATGCTATCTGGTTTACCTTTATCATCGTGTACTGTTTTAGGTGACCTGACACGTCGCTATTACACGTTGATAGAGCCCCTAGGATTCTTGCTTGACCACCAGCAGTATGAGGGCGATCATATAAGTGGGAGCTGGGGGTCTATAAGCTTATCCTTAAAAGGTCCCTAGTCGTGGGAGTTTCGAGACTGGGCATCGATACTCCATTAGTAGACTAGTGTATACAGTCGAGACCCCGACGAGGGGCGGTGGCCGGTCTCACAAGCCACTGGTGTCAGTTGGATCACCTAAGATGTATACAGGTGCTCATTGGGTTATGAGTACACTGGACAGGACTCGCCGGGAACATGCTAGTTGGTCATATACCAGACGTCAGATGGCAGTTCCCTGGTGACATGTGTGCAGGTTAGTTCATCGACCTGGGGATCGTCATTTGTCTCGTGTGAGTTCCCACTGTACTTTGATTACTACCCTACCACGGCTCAAAGGAGTCGTGCAAACAGGTTTTAGTTGGGTACAGTCCCGAGCCACATGGAGGCAGTGAGCGGATCTTCGGGGGTTCGTCTCTCCCGGTATTGGGGGTGAGGTCGCGCTGTGTCTAGGAGAGCCATTACACGAAGACCTTGGCCAAGGCAAGGAGATTTACTGGTAGGTATTCCAGTAGTATCTCAGGGTGTTCTGGGCTACACTCCGACACGACTTGTACCGCTTTTGGGGGTCTGACTTTTACCAACCCCCTAGGCCCGCCATGCGATACTCATAGACGAACGGACCGGACTGTACGGATATTGTCACTGACAGGCTCAGTAGGGCGTCAGGATGAGTTCCCTCATCGATGCCCCTTTTAGTCAATAGCTGGTGGCCCGTCACGTATTGGCTTATACCTCTGACGTGCTAGTGGTTAAATCCACAGCCATAGTATTGACGAGTCTTTAAAGTCCCCCACATTCAGTTACTCAGCTTTCGGGCGAAAGGTTGTAGAGGCCGTATGGAGATATGGCAAGGTCCGACCAAATACGTGCGGTATTGCACGGATCGGGATCGGACAGTTTGTACTATAGGCCGTATGGATATATGGCAGGGTTCGATCAGATACGTGCGGTATTGCACGGATCAGGATCGAACGGATATTACTGGCCGGCTTTGGTATAAGCCGGATCCTAGTATAGTACAGTGTAGAGTTTGTCTCATTGCATTTGTATTTCGGTCGAAATACAGATGCGGGTGTGTATGCACAGTATCGGGGTTTTCCTGTAATTTATTACGGGACCAGTTTTCTGGAGTTGCCAGTTTGCTTTCCGTTTCGGCCAATTTCCTTTGTTCCGTTCATTGGCCGAAGTTTGGTGGAGGAGGGCTTATTTGCATTGTTGCAAATGAGTGTTTGTGGAGGGGGTTCTTTGCTTATTATCATGACATGATTCTTGTCCCATCATTTGACTTCATAAACTCATGATTGCTTGACTTTCTTTATCATCATGGTTTTAGTCATGGTTGTTGGTAGAGTGTTGGGATTGTTGTTGATGATGGATGATCATTGGTGTTGGAGTGTTGGACTTTCCTTGCTATCATTTCTTTTGCATGATAGCTTTCCTCTCTCTTTTTTTGTATTAGTGGAGAATGGCTCCCTCTTTGGTCTCTCTCTTGACTCTCCATTCTCACCCTCCTCTCATTGTCATGGCCGGCCTTGGCTCATTGGGGGCTGTCCCAATTTTTAGATGAGGGAATTACACTCATTTTGGTTTGGCAAAGTCTTTTTAGCTCCTCTCCAAAAGCTTGTATCTTTTCCTCCACCATATGGCAACTCCTTCAACCCTAATAGAGACAATATAGCTCACTACACATTCTACAGCGAACCTTGGGCACGTCGAGTAGCCGGCTTCGTGCCCGAGTTGCCTCGGCATTGAGGTGGGAGCCCGTAAAAGAAGTAGGCGATGTGGTGCACTTCCGGCGACGAGGAGGAGACGGGACCTTTCCGCAGGAGATCGGGACCATGACGAGAAGACCGGAGGACTTGGATCGTCGGTATATCTCTAACCCTTCTTCTAGTTAGCTTAGACTTGTTAATGGTTACGATCCCGGTTATAGTGCGCGGTGGTGCCGGTTTGCTAAGTCCGCAAAAATTTAAGTTTTTCACCGCTTCCGCATTCCGCCGTCGGATCGACGGCCGGGGCGCCGCCGTGCACTTACATCAGAGCCTAACTAAACTTAAACTAGCTTTGTAGTGAAGTGTAATGAAGTTCGGAAACGAAAAATCGCAAAACCGGAAAAACTAAAACCCTAAGTTTCTGTTGAAATTTTTTATGCTCTAAATGAAAAACTTTAAACTCCTAAAATCGGCTCAGGGTTTTCTGAGAACACCCACCAAAAACGATCCCATGATTCCTTCAAAGCGCCGCCCATCCGCGGCCCCACCTGTTCATCTAGCCGCGGATCCGCCGCCGTTTGGGCACTTCATGAGATCGTGTTTTGTGCAGTGTTCTTCTGGTAGGGTTTTGGGATTTTTCAAATATGTTATATTTGCCCAGATTTTCCAGAACAGAAATTTATTTTTGGGGTCCTATAATTCCGTATTTTTTTCCGAACTTCACTGCACTTTGGCTATATTGGTTATATCTGTGTTGTTTGCATGTATTGAACGTCGGCTAATCGCTATAAGTCGATTGGTCGGGGTTATACATGATCTGTGTTTGATATTGGATTGTGTATATGAATCTGTTGGACTGTCGCGGGTGAATAGCCGGGGTGGATGTGAGATGAGCTTTTGTTTTTCTTTCATTCATTGTAAATGTAAATTGATGTAATATTATTATTTGTATGGCCGCACAACCAGGTCGGGGTTGTAGCCGTCATTGTATAATTCTTTTTACTGTTTTTGCTCCTAGGATAGACCCATGGAGGGGTGCACAAACTGCCGAGTACTTGGCGGGTAGTTTGCCGCACCCGTAGGGGTCTTGGGTGAGGTATTTGCTATTCACCGCGACCGTGTAATCCGCTTTTCGTTGCAGGATCGAAAGGATTGCGGATTGCTAGCATATCCAATGTATTCATCTGTGATCTGTAATGTCTATCATTGCTTTCTTTTTAGGCGTTGCTTATGTTTTACAGCCGCGCTAGCCCAGCCCCCGCTCTGTCGTTAGTTAAGTAACCTAACGAGTGATGACGGGACCCCGTGGCGAATGCGAATGGCATAAGCGTACGTCATATTTTGGTTGTTTTCTGCAATGGTAGGATTAAATGATGGGACGCATTAAAAGAACTAATGCAAGAATATCACGCATTAAAAGAACTAATGCAAGATAATAAACCAAGTTTAAGTCGATGGAACACTTTCGAAAAACCACTCGGTTCTTTTCAAAACTAACTTTTAAATGCGGAGCTTGAGCCACTCCTTCTAAAATCTATCTCGTTCCATCGATTATATCAAGTTCACTACGTTCACGGTTTCGCCAAAACTATTCGTAGCCCTCCATCATTTCAGTTAAATATACGGTAGTATTCAAGCTATGTATTTTGACCTCACGCCAAGGCATAGTGATTGGTAGCTGTCGGATATTTATCTGTTGCATAGATAGAATGCGTTGGTTTGAGACAGTCGTACCGCCATTTTGGCCTACGTCAAGGGTAGGTACGGGTGGGTTCAAATCAACCGGGATAATGATGGGAAGAACTAGACATGTGACTTATGACATTTTGACCTCACGCCAAGGTCATAAGAGCATGGGGCAAAAATCCACATCGGGAGTTTCACAAGTACTGAAACTTGCTAGATTTGCACACCATTTGGAGTGTGATGATTATGGTAGGATTCCTTCATTTTCGTCACGCGATGATATTTGGATCCCGATCCTACTGTGAGTATATGCTACTCCTCGGGAAATTTCTCACTAAACGATCAATGCTATAAACCTATTGGTGCCTAGAAAGGTGTTAGCGGGGCTACGCCCCCAGGGAAAAGAGGTTCTTAAATTAAGGAACTTCGCGAAAGCGTTGGAAAACCTCCCTCGAAGTACCGACACTGGCCTGGCTGAACGGTTAAGCAAGTATTGTACGGTGGGATTGATCCCGGCTAATTCTTCCTTTGTGGTTTGAGGAGGGATTCGAGAGACAGTGGGAGCCATCCTGTTTAGACAAATTAAAAACCATTCTAAACTTGCAAGAGCATCGTGCTAAAGTGTTTCTTCTCTCCCCCCTGCAGCGACCAAATTCGAAATGACTGGACTTAAGTTACTTCTAGATAAAAACATACTGACATGGCCAAACTACAAAGATTGGCTCAGGAATGTCAAATTGGCAATCACTTACGACAAGCTGGGGTATCTTCTTACCACCAAAGCTCCCCCCATCTCAGGTCCTACCTCCAGCGTCGCGGATAAGGAAATCCGTAAGACTTGGGAGATTGATTGCGCGAAGGCCAGGTGCCTCGTGCTTGCCTCTATGGACAACGAACATCAGAGGAGGCATGAGAATATGGACCTCGAGTCCATATTTCTCCATACAAAAGAACTGTATGGAGAGCAGTCTCGTATCGCAAAATACGAAGTGTCGAAGAAGTTATTTTCGACAAAGTTGGCCGTCGGATCATCGGTAGCGGACCACGTGCTTAAGATGATTGGCTACACTGAGGAGCTCGCGGAACTTGGG
Organism: Agapanthus africanus; assembly: GCA_030015575.1. Lineage (NCBI taxonomy): Eukaryota > Viridiplantae > Streptophyta > Magnoliopsida > Asparagales > Amaryllidaceae > Agapanthus > Agapanthus africanus. Next base: position 358,348,178 of record JASDDO010000026.1, read on the forward strand.
ACCACGTTGGACAGTGAACTCTATACGGATTTAATTCTCCAGTCCCTTCCATCCACTTACGCCCAGTTTATACTGAACTTCAACTTACAAGAAAAGGAAGTTGAACTTTCAGAACTCCTCAACCTGCTGAGGAGCGCAGAGGGCACCCTACAGAAGGGTAGGGAAACACCCGCTTTGTTTGTAGGAGGATCTTCTTCCTCTAGGTCCAAGGCGAAAGCCAAGGGAAAGAGGAAGAAAGCCCCCGCCAAACCAAGAGGCGGTGTTAGTAAAGTGGGTACGAAGGGAAAGGAAAAGGCAACAAAGATAGCGGGGAAGCTTGTGGGTAAAGAGGAATGCTTCTATTGTCACAAGAGTGGACACTGGAAGAAAGATTGCAGGGCTTGGAAAGCCAGGACACAGGAACTGAAGCATGTTGCGGCTTCAGCTTCAGGTGTGTATGTTATTGAAAACTGTCTTTCTATAAACTCTACTTCCTGGGTATTGGATACCGGATCAGGATCTCATATCTGTAATTCTTTGCAGGCGTTGAGAAACCGTAGGGTTTTGAAGGCAGGTGACATGACCCTCAGAGTTGCGAACGGAGCTAGCATGGATGCTAAAGCCGTGGGGGACTATCACCTGGGAATGTCAGATGGGCATGTTTTGGTTTTGCGTAATTGCTTTTTTGTACCCAACGCAACTTGTAATATCATTTCTGTATCTTTGGTTTCTAAAGAAGGTTATGAATTTGCGTTTGTAAGTAATGTTGTAAACATTCACCTTAATCAAGTTCTGATTGGGTCAGGTACACTGAGCAATGGTATATACGTATTAAACCAACCACAGATTTTCAATGTCCAGAATACACACAAAAGAAAGTCTCCAGATATCAATCAGACTTTCTTATGGCATTGTAGACTGGGTCACATCAATGAGAGAAGGTTGACTAAGTTACATACAGAAGGATATTTGGATCCGTTCGAATATCAATAATATGCCACTTGTCAATCTTGTCTCAAAGGAAAGATGACAAAGACTCCGTTCACTGGACACGGAGTAAGAGCGAGCGAGCTCTTGGGACTCGTACACAGCGACGTGTGCGGTCCAATGTCTACACATGCGCGAAGCGGTTATTCTTACTTCATTACTTTTACGGATGATTTTTCAAGATACGGTTATGTCTTCTTAATGAAACATAAGTCAGAATCTTTTGAAAAATTCCAGGAATTTAAGAATGAAGTAGAAAAACAAACCGGCAAAAGTATCAAGATTCTAAGATCGGATCGACGTGGAGAATACTTAAGTGCCGAGTTCCTGAATTACTTAAAAGAGAATGGGATTCTCTCTCAGCTTACTCCTCCATACACTCCGCAACATAACGGTGTATCGGAGAGACGGAACCGGACCCTATTGGATATGGTACGGTCCATGATGAGTAACGCTGAGTTACCGCGATCATTCGGGGGGTATGCGCTAGAAACAGCTGCATACCTTTTGAACCGAGTTCCTACTAAGACTGTGCCTACCACACCATATGAATTATGGAGTGGGAAGAAACCCTATCTTCAGTACCTGAAGATTTGGGGATGTCCAGCTTATGTCGAAAAGCAGCATACGGACAAGCTCGAGGCGCGCTCAGTACTGTGCAAGTTTGTGGGATACCCAAAGAACTCCAGGGGGTATCTTTTCTATTACGCAGAGGAACAAAAAGTCCTTGTTTCTCGTAATGCCCATTTTCTGGAACATCAGTTCTTAGAAAAAGAAGTAAGTGGGAGCGCAATAGAACTGGAAGAAATTCCAGAACCACAGACTATTACTGAAAGCTTAATGGAACCAGAGGGTTCAAAAGAACAGGACATTCCTATGCCGCTCCGCAGAAGTAGTAGGCAGTCTCATCCGCCCGAGAGATACTACGGTTTTCTCATAGACGGGGATAGAGAGGATTGGATCATAGACTATGATGAGCCTACTAGCTTCCAGCAGGCCGTTCAGAGCGTAGACTCGGTAAAATGGCTGGATGCAATGCGGGCCGAAATGGAGTCCATGTACACCAACAAAGTATGGACGTTGGACATTGCTCCAGACGGGGTAAAACCCGTAGGATGCAAGTGGATCTTCAAAAGGAAGATTGGTGTAGATGGACAGGTTGAGACCTATAAAGCTAGACTTGTAGCAAAGGGTTTCCGTCAAAGACCTGGCTTGGACTATGACGAAACCTTTTCTCCAGTGGCTATGCTGAAATCCATTCGGATCCTTCTTGCCATTGCTGCCTTCCACGATTATGAGATTTGGCAGATGGACGTAAAAACCGCTTTTCTAGATGGAAGTTTAGAGGAGTGTGTCTATATGGATCAGCCAGAGGGTTTCATTCAGAGTGGGAGCAGCGGAAAGGTGTGCAAGTTGCTTAAGTCCATCTATGGACTAAAGCAGGCATCGCGGAGTTGGAACATCTGTTTTGATGAGACGGTCAAGGAATTTGACTTTATCAAAAATCCAGATGAACCATGCATCTATAGTAGATTTGTAGCGAGAACTGTAGTATTCCTTGTTTTATACGTGGATGACATTCTCTTAATAGGAAATGACATTCCTATGCTACAATCTGTCAAGGGTTTCTTGTCACACAGGTTCTCCATGAAAGACCTGGGTGATGCCTCATACATCCTGGGGATCCGGATCCATCATGATAGATCCAAGAGGATATTAGGACTTTCACAGTCCAGGTACATCGACACCGTACTGAAAAGATTCAGTATGGAAGATTCCAAGCACGGTAACCTACTGGCTTGTCACGGGATCACCCTCTCTAAAGAGATGTCTCCCAAGACTGATTTGGAGAGGGATCGCATGTCTATTATACCCTACGCTTCTGCGGTAGGCTCTATAATGTATGCGATGTTGTGTACCAGACCGGATGTAGCTTATGCACTGAGTGTAGTAAGCCGGTATCAGTCAAACCCTGGGGAGAAACACTGGATAGCAGTAAAGAACATTCTCAAGTACCTGAGAAGGACTAAGGAGATGTTCTTAGTGTATGGCGGAAAAGACCTCCAGATTGAGGCCTTTGCTGACTCCAGCTTCCAAAGTGACAAGGATGATTCCAAGTCCATGTCGGGTTTTGTCTTTACCCTCAATGGAGGGGCGGTGTGTTGGAAGAGTTCCAAACAGGAAACCGTTGCAGACTCGACTATGGAAGCGGAATACATCGCTGCATCTGATGCCGCAAAAGAAGCTGTCTGGATAAGGAAGTTCTTGAAAGAACTTCAGGTGGTTCCGTCCATTGTTGACCCAATACCTCTGTATTGCGATAACAACGGGGCTATAGCTTTAGCGAAGGAACCCAGGTCCCATCAGAGATCCAGGCACATCTTGAGGCGGTATCACCTGATCAGGGAGATCGTGGATCGCAAGGACATCGAGGTTCGGAGGGTTGCTTCAGAAGAAAACACTGCAGATCCATTCACCAAGGCCCTACCCCAGACTCAGTTCGAGCGGCTGATCGAGATGATAGGTCTTCGATACGCCAGTACATGGCCTTAGTGCAAGTGGGAGATTGTTAGTGTATATGCCCTAGAGGCCATTACTGTATCATACTAGTTTGTATATTACTTAATGGAAGCTTGGGATATTCACCTTGTATAAACAATCTTGCTCAATATAGTAGTATGCTACTTGGTTTGTTTCTACTTCAATGTGTACATGTGTTTATTTTGCGATATCACCTATACGCATTAGTGGAGCCCTTAGGATCTTTGCTTGATTACCAGCGTTGTGATGGCAGTCACACTAGTGGGGGCTGGGTAATCTATAAGCACATCCTTATACAGGTCCCTAGTCACAGGACTATCGAGACAGGGCATCGATACTCCGGAGTAGACTAGCGTATGCGCTTCTCATCCCAGTGTGGGAGATGGTCTGTCCCACAGCCATCAGTACGTCGTACTGGAGATAGTATACGGGTGCTCGTTAGGTTACGAGTACACTGGACAGGACTCGTCGGGAACTGAAAGGTTGGTATTATACCTATCGTCAGTTATCAGTTCCCAGGTGACATGAGTACAGCTTAGTCCGCTGACTTGATACTGGCACTTCGCCTCGAGTGTGTTCCCACTGCACTTTGATCACTACCCTACCACGGCTCAAAGGAGTCGTGCAAACAGGTAGTGGTTGGATGCAGTCCCGAAGCACTTGGAGGCAGTGACGGTTAGACAGGATTCGTCTCTCCTGGTATTGGGGGTTGACATCGTGCTGTGTCTAGGAGAGCCATTACACGAGTAGTCCCTGGCCAGGGCAAGCGAGATATACTGGTAGGTTTCCATTGTTATCTCAGGGTGTTTTGGGCTTCACTCCGACACGACTTGTACCGCTATTGGGGGACTGACGTTTTACCGCCCCCTAGGCCCGACATGCGATGTATCAGACGAACAGACCGGACTGTACGGAGAATGTCACATTCAGACTCAGTAGGAGTTCAGATGGGGTTCACCTCGTCAGCCTTCTTGTCGGCATCTACCTGGGGACCGTTACGCACAGCTAGTGCCGCTTGCGGTCTGTGGTTAAACCCACTGCCAGCGTAGTGTCGAGTCTTTAGAGTCCCACACAGAGGGTATTCGCCTCTGGGCAAAACAGAGTAGAGGTCGCATGGTTTTGCGACAGGGTTCGTTCTCATCCGCGCACTTGTGCACGTTTGGAGTCCGGACAGATTATACTGGCAGGCTCTGGTTTGAGCCACATACTGGTATATGTTTTGGGGTTGCTTTTATATCTTGGCATTCTTGTTCCTCGGAACGAGAATGCAGGTGTGTATGCACAGTTGCTTGAGGCGGAGGATGAGGTATTTCATTAGGGTTTCGGAACGGGTGCGTATGCACAGTTGACAGTCATCATTTTCCAAACCCTAATGGATTTATGAATTATCTATTAATAATAGTAATTAAATGAGAATTATGTTATGGTTGATTTTGTTGACTTGTTGACCATGGTTGACTTGTTGACCATGGTTGAATGTTGACCACCATCATGCTTTGTAAAGATACTCCTTAATTCATGCTTACATTTCATTTAATGAAGCATGATAGTGGTCATTCCAAAACTACCATCAACTATTCTCATTTTGAATTATTATTATTTAGATAATTCTTTTTCTTTTTGATATGGTAGCAAAAAGAAAAAGATAGCTCATTCTTTCATAACCATTCTCTCTCCTCACTTCATCTTCTTCTTCCTCAAGCTTAAGGTGAATCCTTCTCATGTGTTGAGAATCCCTCACCTTAAAAGAAAAACAACCCCTAGACACTCTCTACTCACTCTAGGATCAAGGGTTTAGCAAGCCGGAGATTCTAGTTCACTCAAAGTTCGAGGAAGAGCCCGAAGGTTGAATCCTCAGGTGGATCCATCTTCGACGGAAGAAGGCGACGAGGAAAGAACCATCAACCTCTACAAAGTTTGAAGAAGAAGGAGTTCAAGTTTAGATATAACTCTTCATTCGAGTAGCTAACGCTCCTTTGTATGCTTGCTAGTTTAGTTTAGACACGATCCCGACCTTGTTTAGTCCATGTTGCCTCTTGCGATAAAAATTGTTTTTTATACCGTTTCCGCCTCCCCGTAACCACCGGGGGTCGCAACGTGGACTTACATATATCACTGTGCAAAGCAAAAACACTTAAAAGCTATCAAAAGACAAACCGAGTGTGCAGCATCTGCCAGTTATTGCTAAAGGAGTCACTCCCGGTGAAGGGATCTCGGTCCTTTCCTTATCGAATAAGGTGCAGGATATATCATATATACCGCTGTGCAAAGCAAGAACTGTAGCTACCTGTTTTATTTTTGAAATTCGATTCTACGACATCTTAGGTTTCTTTTACTTTCATTAATCACATTAATGAGGTCCCATCATTTAAGTACCTAAACATCACAGATAAATACGACGTACACTTATGCCATCCGTATTCGCCTCGATGTCCCCTCGTGCACCGTTAGGTTAGGTAACTAACGGCAGAGCGGGGCAGGGCTAGCGCGGGTGTAAAACATAAGTAACACCTATATAATATATCATATATACTATATAATGTATCTATCACAGAACATCACATGATCACATCACAGATATCGCAGCAGAAGAAACATATGAAATATTGGATATACTAGGACGTCCGTGTTTTCAATACGAGCCAGTATAAAACACGGATTCCACGGTCGCGATGAATAGCCAAACCTACACCCCTAGACCCCTACGAGAGCGGCAAGCAACCCTACCAATTCTAGAGTTAGGAGACCCGGACTCGACTCCTCGAGTTGGTCTCCTACTGGACTCCAGAACCCGGTTAGTTGTGCTCCCCTCCTCGGGTCTATCCTAGTGCGGAAAAGTAAATAATATACAAAGGGTGACAACTTCCGCAACCTGGAAGTGCCCCAATAAAAGAATATTACATACAAGTTTTTACATGAATGAAAATGAAAAACACTCATCTCACATAAAAACCCCCGGCTATTCAAACACGATGATCCAATATAACATATCCAGCAACACATAACATCACATGTCATCAACATAAGTAAATATGTCCATCCCAATTGTCGTTGACATATAGCAACGAAACATATTACACTTACGGTCACAGAAAAGAAAGTGTAAAACTACAACAGTTGGAATCCGCAACCTCCTCAGACATCACATGCCTGACCAAATGAATTACTTAGACATCGCATGCCTAACAATTATAAACCCCGCATTTTAGTCTCAAAATCGAAAACACTTTTCAATACCATGTCGGGTAATTCAATAAGATTCCCGACATCCTGATCGAATACTCGTCGCAAACTTCAGTAGACGGCCGCACCCCCGATACCGTCGACGAAGTGCACCAAGGCGGAACACCGCTACCGCGAGCACCCGAACGGATGCTTTCGGCGACGGGGTTCTCCTACAGTCACTTGGTCGGGGTTATGGAGTGAGGCTGTCTATTAAGTTTATCGGCGAGTATCCGCGTACGCTACGTGATTGCGACGGACTTTTGATCACATCAAAATTCCGTGGCAACCGATCAAGTGAAACTAAACTGCTATGTTTATAATATTCATTCCGTTATCTCATAACTATTTGTGAATTCCAATTATTGTATCACATTCCAGATAAACAGAAAATGTTAAACTTTCCGATCGAACAATCGAACACCCAAGTTTTCCCGATACAATCCAACACATGAAATAAATCTAACAACATTCAGTTCGTGCCTCAGTACCAACGGTCCAGCCGTAGAAGGGTCAAGCCAACGCCTCACATGTGGCACGCCGTACTGCCCCAAACCCGAAGGTTCAAAGGGCAATTCAAGACGGCCACATAATCGAGTTAAGGTTTGTTGTCTTCTAGAGGGTCCATCGAGTTACTTGCACTACTTAGAACGTTGTTAAACTACGGAAAAATCCAACACTTGGAAATTTCCCGACAGGGGAAAAATTGGGTATTTATATCCGGTCGAACTTTTTAACATATTCTATAATTTATCCGGAAAGCTACATAGACAAAATTTGATACTCCGATCGAAACATCGAATCCCCAAAACAACACCAGAAAATTCAACTCTTGAATAAATATTAAAAATTCCCAGAAAACTCAGCATCAGAAAACATGAATTACTGTGCAAAAAGTGGAGGATGACGTCACCATGTTGCCGCGGAACCGCCGCAGAAGCCAGGCTTCTGCCGCGGTTCCGCCGCCGTTTTCACTGTTCATGAATAAATTTTTGCTCCGTAATTCTTAGAATTCCCTGCTGAATTTTTTACGAATTTTTAAATTGGAAAAATCCCAGTTTTTGAAAAAAGGACAGAGAGCAAGTTTGGTTTGGGGTTTCGGGTTCGTTCGGACTTCAAATTCCGTCTGGACTTCGCCTAAGGCTCTAGCTAGGCTCTGATACCACTGTAGGGTTCCTAGACACCCTAATGAGGTCTCACAAGGCATCAACCATGCCAATTTCAAATTTTAACGGTGCCGAGAAACCCTAGAACGGATCGTTGGCTAGATTTCTAGGCGAAAAAGCGATCTAGTTTACAACTAAACTATAAGATAACGGAAATACAACCTTTGTAGATCCGGTGCTCCACCTCCATAGCTCCGCAACGAAGTCCCCTCGCTGTCCAAAAGAATTCCCGGGCTCTAGCGTCGGCTTCGTCGGAGAAATGGCGAGCTAGGTCGTCGATGTCCATGCCGAAGATGATCTACGTCGAAGCATCGCAAGATTAAGCTCTCACTTCACCAAGTCAAGAAACTTGTGAAGAAAACACACTCTATTACTTGGCAAGAGGTAGAGGATGAAGAAATAGGAAGTGGGTAGACTTTAGATTTGGATTTCTCACTCTTTTTCATCACTTGCCATTGATGGAGGCAAGCTTTCTTCACTTGAAGAAATGAAGAAGAAGAAGAATAATGTTATGATAAGTTAATTCCAAAAAGAAAATTAAAAGAATACTTATCATAACCAAACCATGGTCAAGTGTAGAGATTAAACCAAGGTTAGTTGGAATGGTTAGGGTTAAGGATGAGATAAGAATGGTTGACTAAAGTCAATGCTTCATGAAGGTTCAACTAAACTCCAAAACTAGCAACCATTCTTTTCTCATCAATTCAAAATAAATAAATAAATAAGTAAGAAAAGAAAACCCTAATCATTAGTTTAACCATGGCTTAATTCATTACACTTAACTATAGTTAAACATGTATCATCAAACATGATACAATCAAGTGCACAAAAGTATATCACATATACAATGTGAACATCCGAGCGAGAAAATCCATTTAAAGTTAACCGATACTAGTTAATGCAAAGTAATATATCAAATATATAATTATGCATTAAATCATTAAATCAACACTTGATTTAATGATCCGGTCATATCACATATAACCGACTAATATCCAACGTATCGGCTTATCGAATCAATCCATGATTCGATAACTAGGTTATATCACATACAACCTTCCGATACATTCATCGTGAGAATAGAATGCGGTATCACATACACGTATTATTCTCGGTCCCGCAAATATCTCATATGCGCTCCTATTTCGTTTCGCTTGAGCCAGGAAACCTCTGTGTAGGACTCTAAAGACTCGTCAATACGCCGGCAGCAGATGATGATCATATCAAACATCCACAAGCCGCAAGCGGTCTGCTAAACGTAACGGCCACCCGGGTATTGAGCGATCAGAAGATCGACGAGCAAGCCCGCTCACACTCCAGTGAATCCAACCAGTAACACTACCGTACAGTCCGGTCTGATCGTCTGATATGTCGCATATCTTGCCTAGGGGTGGTAAACGTCAGACCCCAATAGCTTGATAAGTCGTGTCGATATGAGGTCTATAACAATTTGAGAAACTACTGGTAACACTTACCAGTAAATCACAGCAACCCTGGCCAGGGATTTCCTGTTATAGCCAATCGAACACAGCGCAACATCAACTCCCTATACCGGGAGAGACGAATCCCCTCCTATCGCTCATTGCCTCCATGTGACTCGGGACTGTACCCAAAAACCACCGTTTTGCACGCCCTCTTGGACGTGGTAAGATGGAAATCAAAGCACAGTGGGAACCACACAAGACTCTATGACGATCTCGGGTCAACAGACTACTCTGTACCAGTGTCACCAGAGAACTGCCATCTGACGTGAGGTATAATACCATCTGGGAGTTCTCGGCGAGTCCGTCCAGTGTACCCAGTCTCCACTGAGCACCCATACATCATCTCCGATGTCAAACACCAATGGATATAGGATCATCCATCGCCCATCTGTATGGGTCGAGAAGGTATACGCTAGTCTACTCTGGTATATCGATGCCCCGTCTCGATACACCTACGACTAGGGACTTTGAAGGATGTACTTATAGACTACCATGTCCCCACTAGTATGATCCGCATCATAATCCAGGTAGTCAAGTACACATCCTAAGGGCTTTACCAACATGTAACAGAGAGACAATCAGTATACACGTTAAGGTAAAGAGCAACCAGATAGCATACTATCATGTCGAGCAAGAAAGTCCTCCCTATATATGTCCAAGCATCCACTACAATAAACATCCTATGTATAGTAATGGCCTCTAGGGCATACATATAACTAACAAAATGTGCTCCGGTACAACAGGCGTACCACTCTGGTCAGTCCTCGCCTCAGACGAGTCAACTCTGACCTCAGCCCTCGCGGCCGCTCTTTGTGCCCTCATAGTCTTCGGTGGCATATGGGCTAAAAATTGAAACAAGATTCGATAAAGAAACAGAAATCGAATCACAAAGGTGTATATCAATCACGGAAGTAATATCAATCAATAAGTCCTAAGGTCACTTAGGCGGAGTACCGTGTCGTAAGTATGCCGCGGAACATACACACGCTACGTCACTCTGCTTAAGCTACCTACTCCATCATACCAAGGTCATCCTAGACTCCGAAAGGTAAAACCTAACGCTCTGATACCAACTTTGTCACGACCCGAAATTTGGCCCGTAACCGGCACTTAAACTACGTAACGTCTACAGGCGTACGTAACTTAAGTAAGCCGAAAACCCAGAAATCTAAACCACCCAAAACTGGATCAACGGAGAAAACATAGTTTTAAAAAATATTTAGAAAATCACAATTTAAAATCTCTAACTCTAGTTTCCTTTCTTGAAAATTTTGGCAGCACCTCCTTTGTAAAAACTAGCCCCGAAAACGGGTACAACACAGATAATATAAAAAGCATCCCAAGTGGGAGCAAAATCATGCCCACCGGCAGAGACAAACACCACAACAAGTATACGACGCCAAAGCGAAGAAATATCAAAGAAACGACTATAAAAGAATTAACTTTCCAACATAACCGGCTTCTACGAGCACGGCACCCAAAATCACCAATATAATACAACACTGAATCTCACAAGTCGTCTCTAAGTCATATACAACAGGGGTAGATGGAGAGTACTAGATCCAACAAAAGATATACAATATACAAACGGATAACCGCAAACCCACCTAAAAGCAAAGGCATCACTGCCTAAAGTAGCGGTATCCGCAAAAGTAGTGATGATAAGATGCCCTGCCGCGACCACTCTGAGGAAAAGTCCTGCAAAACACTGTGGCACAATGGAGGTGAGTTGCCAACTCGTGAATAGTAATTAACATCATACAGTAATCGCAGGTATGTACGAACAGCGATCTATCTATCACATGTAATCAGATAGCATAAGTATGATAATTGAATATGCAACAATCATGTAAAGGTACATCATCAGGGTACTACAACTACATGAAGCAATGCATATCAATAATAATCCTGAGTGTGTGGGAAGATACAATAAAATCTCATGCAAAATCATCATCATGGAAAAACACCAGTGTCCCTCACTGACACATCAAATCCCAAATCCTCAGGCACCGCATCCACAGATCGGTCCTCACATCCTGTAAGTCTCACGGAACCTGAATGTCTATCATCGACACCCGAAACATCATGAAGACATATACCAATAAGTATATATATAAGGATATCATCCACGTATGTCCACCGACAATACGTAAAAATCATGGAAAACCTGAGTGTCTAACACCGACACTTGAAATATCCATAAAACCCGTGTCTAACATCGACACGTAAATCCTCATAACTCAGGCGCTGTTACCACGACTGGCCCTGACGATATGTCATACCTCACTCCGGTCGGTATCCCCACGATATCCGCCGAGTCTAAATACAATCACCGGTAGGTAGTGGTCCCACCGCCAGGCTTATCGTCTACACCACGAAATCACCACTCGCCCCGGGGTACCATACCGGTTCCACCATGTACCCGCAGACGATGCCTCCCGCTCCTCGAATCGGGTATCATAAGCCAAATCTCAGAACCGAGAAATCACATGGTGGACGCACTGAAATATCATATCAAGAGAAACAGGGTTTTCAAACATTACATAGTTTCTTGAAAATAACCCCACAGTTCTCAAATCCATAATCACATGAAATCCATATCTCAATGCTTAAAATCCATGTAAAACTGATATACATAACATAAAACATCAATATGAGCATATAAAGGGAAAACCGCTCTTTAAATGAATCCAGCATTTTAGAATATATCTTGCGGTTCCCAAAAACTCAAATCCAGAATACATATATATACAGCGTCCCATACCACCGATATATATGCTATAAAAACTGATTATATAACAATAGCAAGGTTTAAGTATCTACATGTAAGCAAGTATGTATAATGCATGTCATAAGTATCAAGATCAACAACTCAATATCATATATCGATGAAATACCACTTGAGATACATACAACTATAGCTGAGATATACGGTGTACATGTCAATATGAGTGCCTGATGTACATGTCAATATGAGTGCCTGATGTACATGTCAATATGAGTGTCTGATGTACATATTGCTATAGTAAGGTTTACGTGAATGGAATAAGGGTTACTACCTCAACTATTCCTGCTCAATGAAATGTTACGTATGTAAGTGTCAACAATATCTCATATGCACAAATGGGATAAGGCTACTACCACACTATCCCTATCTACTACTGTATCATGTATGTAGGTACTTGTGTGTGTCATGGCAATTACTGACGATGTGGGTGTAGCATACAATTAGTGCTCGTGCAACATGAACCGTCAGTAATGTGTTACATCTAAAAGTACGAGTCAGGTACATCAGATAATACTATGCAATGACATTCTTATGAAATTAACTAATGTGCAACTACTATGCAGCTAACATATCATATTCGCCTCGACGCTTAACGCCATACGGGCGATTCCCTGTAGATGCTAAATCTACTCACATGTGGTCTCCAGCTATGAAAATCCGACCACCTTCTTCCCTTTGTTCGCAGCGTCTGAAGTCCCCGCTTGCGACGCTATAATTTCAGAAACACAAGAAATAGTGCGAATATCTCAGAATCGATCAAAATAACGCAAAACTACGTATTTAAAACGCACCAACACACTAAACCAACTCACGAGTGCACGTCTAGTGGCTAACACGCGCAACGATACCTCAATACCAAACTGAGTACATCGCAGCAGGACACACAACTCGTGTCGCAACACGTATCACACGGACTCAAAACACTAGATTATAGGTAATCGATCCCAGATTTTGGATACTGAATTTACTAAGTAAATAAACAGTACCAAACACCCCAAAACCATAGCAGACAACAAACCACAGAAGATCCACCCCAACCCCCAACTACCTAGCCGGCGTCGCCGTTCCGCTCCTTATGGGTCGCCGGCCCCGACCGGTGGGGTGACCTCTGTCTCTCAGGTGGTGTCTCAGGTCCACTAGTACATCTCTCTAAAATTGTTTGTTTAAACACTAAAATTCCCAGATCACAGCAGGTATTAAAAGCTCTAAAAAGACTTAAAACCCCGATATCGCCCCAATCGATATAAACAGCGTTCAACGCAACAATTAACGATCAAAACCACAAGAAAAACTCTAATTTAACAGTAGAGGGTTATACCTAACAACTTTGCTCACAAGTTCCAAGCTTTCCCTAGCTCCAAGTGATCAAAGAAGCAAGAACAAGGCTTTTGTGCAATTTTTTTGATATGTTTTGGATTTTGAGGATTTTTGTGATAGAATTGATATGAAATGAGAAAGGAATTGAGCAAAGGCAGTAGGAATGAGGGAATTTCGGCCAAGGGGATAAGGGAGTGCTTTGTGAGGAATTTCCAAGCAATTTCCATCATTTATTGCTTTCACACACAACACACACACATGCATGCATCTACTCATTTTCTTTTCTTTTCTTTTCTTTTCTTTCAAAATCCTATCTTAATTCCTAGTCCACACATTAATCCTAAGTGAAGTGAGAAGGATTTGATTTTAATCTCTAATTAATTTTAAAGAAAAGATCGCTTAAAGAAATTTTCCCAAAATTTAAATACCGCATTAAAATAATATTAAAATTGGGAAAAATCAAATTGAACAAAAACGTCCCATAATCTCCCAAAGCTTGCGAACTAGCTTTATTTTAGCTAATCTAGGTGTTGGCAAGTCTATATGGTCGTTCGTTCACAGTCGGGTAAAAACGGAAAAATACCGACAACTTACCCTAAAACGGACAAATTCTCATAACGATTTCTAAAACGTTACACGTACGGCCCCAAACCCTATGGTTTAGAGGCAGTTCAAGACGGTCACATAATCGAGTTAAGGTTTGTTGTATTCTAGAGGGTCCACCACGTTACTTACACGACTTAGAACGTTCTTAAACTACGGAAAAATCCAACGCTTGGAAATTTTCCGGCTGGGAAAAAAGTGAGTTATTGATATCCGATCGAACTTTTTAACATGTTCTAATGTTACCAGGAAAAACATAAACGAAGTTAAATTATCCGATCGAATCAACGAATACAAAAGATCTCCAGAAAACTCAACTCTTGAGTAGATTTAAAAATTCCCAGAACTATCAAAATGGACCCAGGAATATATTCCTAAAGTAGTGGGCCCCAACTCCTATTATTGGTCGCGGAACCGCCGCCAAACGCGTGGTTTGGCCGCGGTTCCACGGTCAACTGAGGGATTTGGTGGTCCGTACTTCACAGTAATTCCTATATTTCCCTGCTTAATTTTCTGAGCATTTTTAATATGAAAAAATCAACATTTTTGAAAAATTTCCAGAGAAGGGTATAAATCGGGGTTCCCGGGTTCGATCGGACTTTAAATTTCGTCTAGACTTCGCCTAAAGCTCTAGCTTGGCTCTGATACCACTGTAGGGTTACTAGGCACTGTCACAAGGGTCTACAAGGCATCAACCATGCCCGATTCTATATTTAGACGTGCCGAACAACCCTAACTAAGATCTTTGACTAAAGATTAGGCGAAACTAAGAAAGTAAACAACTTTAAACTTCTAAGAGTTTGGGATTACAACCTTTGTAGATCCGGTCCTTCACTTCTAAAGCTCCGTGTTGACGTCCCTTCGCTGCGATCATCGAGATCCCGGACTCTTGTGATGGTTTCCTCGGAGAAATGAACGGGCTAGCTCGTTGACTTCGAGGCCGAAGATGATCTACGTCGAGGAGACTCAAACTCAAGCTCCATCTTCATTAGGTCATGAACTTTGTGAAGAGAACACCCTAAACTAAATGGCAAGTAGTAGAGGATGATGAAATAGGAAGCTGGTTCACTTTGGATTTTGATTTCTCACTTTATTTCCTCACTTGAAAATTTCCAGCAAGCTTTTCTTCTTCATGAAGAAAAAGAAGAAGAAGGAAAAGAATAAGAATAATAATTAATTGAAAGGAATAAACAAGTGAAGTCTATCATAATGCAACCATGGGTGAGTTAATCTTTGTAGAGACTAAACCATAGTTTGAGTTAATGGTTTGGTTAATAAAAATCTTATGCAAAACAAAATGAGTGGACTTTGTCAAAGATGCTTAAAAGCTTCATGAAGCTTCAAGCCAAGACAAAGAAAGCCACCATTTTGTTTTACCAAAATAAATAAAAACCCAAACTATTATCTTAATTATGGTGTAATTCATACACACACCCAAGTTTGCATGTATCATCAATCATGATACAAACTAGTGCACAAACATATATCGCATATACAACTTGTGCACATCAAGTGAGAAAATCAATCTTAAGTGAACCAATACTAGTTAATGTAAAGTAATATATCAAATATATAATTATACATTAAATCATTAAATCAACACATGATTTAATGATCTGGTCATATCGCATATAACCAACTAATATCTAGTGTATCAATATATCGAATCAACACTTGATTCGGTAATCCGGCTATATCTCATATAGCCGACCGATGATAAAAATCGCGAGAATA
This sequence comes from Agapanthus africanus, assembly GCA_030015575.1. Taxonomy (NCBI): domain Eukaryota; kingdom Viridiplantae; phylum Streptophyta; class Magnoliopsida; order Asparagales; family Amaryllidaceae; genus Agapanthus; species Agapanthus africanus. The sequence goes on from JASDDO010000026.1 coordinate 358,363,999, forward strand.
GATTACAGTATCACATACTGGTATTATTCTCGGTCCCGCACATATCTCATATGCGCTCCTATTTCGTTTCGCTTGAACCAGGAAACCTCTGTATAGGACTCTAAAGGCTCGTCAATACGCCGGCAATAGGTGGTGGTCATATCAAACACCCACAAGCCGCAAGCGGTCTGCTAAACGTAACGGTCACCCGGGTATTGAGCGATCAAAAGATCAACAAGCAAGCCTGCTCACACTCTTGCATATCCAATCAGTAACACTTACCGCACAGTCTGGTCTGTTCGTCTAATATGTCGCATATCTCGACTAGGGGTGGTAAACGTCAGACCCCAGTAGCTTGATAAGTCATGCCGATGTAAGCTTCATAACAAGCGTGAAACTACTGATAACACTTACTAGTAAATCACTGCAACCCTGGCCAGGGATTTCCAGTTATGTCCAGTCGAGCATAGTGCAACATCAACTCCCAATACCGGGAGAGACCAATCCCCTCCCATCGCTCGTTGCCTCCATGTGACTCGGGACTGTACCCAAAAACCACCTGTTTGCATGACTCAGTAGAGCCGTGGTAGGGTGGAAATCAAAGCACAGTGGGAGACAAATAAGACTCTATGACGATCTCGGGTCAACAGACTAAGCTATACCAGTGTCACCAGAGAACTGCCATCTGACGTGAGGTATAATATCATCTGGGAGTTCTCGGCGAGTCCGTTCAGTGTACCCAGTCTCTACTGAGCACCCGCATACCATCTCTGATGTCAAACACCAATGGACATGGGATCTCCATCGCCCATCACATGTGTCGAGAAGATATACACTAGTCTACTCTGGAATATCGATGCCCCGTCTCGATATTCTCTCGACTAGGAACATTGAAGGATGTACTCTTGGACTACCCAGGCCCCACTAGTATGATCTGCATCATAGTCCTGGAAGTCGAGTACACATCCTAAGGGCTTTATCAACATGTATACCGAGAGACAATTAGTGTACACGTTAAGATAAAGAGCAACCAGATAGCGTACTATCATGTCGATTAAGAATGTTTTCCCTATATATGTCCCAGCATCCACTACAATATACATCTCATGTACAGTAATGGACTCTAGGGTGTTGGAGATAGTGCCCTCAGAGTCAATTATTGGATCACAGGCACGTGATTGCGATGATTGAGGGAGGACCTATCCCGGTAGGACAGTCTTACTCAAGATGATAGTATGCTATCTGGTTTATCTTTATCATCGTGTACTGCTTTAGGTGACCTTACAAGACGCTATTACACGTTGATAGAGCCCCTAGGATTCTTGCTTGACTTTCAGCAGTATGAGGGCGATCATATACGTGAGAGATGGAGTCTATAAGAACATCCTTAAAAGGTCCTTAGTCGTGGGAGTTTCGAGACAGGGCATCGATACTTCGGAGTAGACTAGTGTATACTGTCGAGACCCCGACGAGGGGCGGTAGCCGGTCTCACAAGCCACTGGTGTCAGTTGGTTCACCTAAGATGTATACAGGTGCTTATTAGGTTATGAGTACACCGGACAGGACTCGCCGGGAACCAGCTAGTTGGGATTATACCAAACGTCAGATAGCAGTTCCCGGGTGACATGTGTACATGTTAGTTCATCGACCTGAGATCGTCATTTGTCTCGTGTGAGTTCCCACTGTGCTTTGATTACTACCCTACCACGGCTCAAAGGAGTCGTGCAAATAGGTTTTAGTTGGGTACAGTCCCAAGCCACATGGAGGCAGTGTGCGGATCTACAGGGGTTCGTCTCTCCCGGTATTGGGGGTGAGGTCGCGCTGTGTCTAGGAGAGCCAGTACCTGAAAAGTCCTTGGCCAAGGTAGGAGATTTGCTGGTAGGTATTCCAGTAGTATCTCAGGGTGTTCTGGGCTACACTCCGACACGACTTGTACCGCTATTGGGGGTCTGACTTTTACCAACCCCCTAGGCCCGCCATGCGATGCTCATAGACGAACGGACCGGACTGTACGGATATTGTCACTGACAGGCTCAGTAGGGTGTCAGGATGAGTTCGCTCATCGACGTCCCTTTTGGTCAATACCTGGTAGCCCGTTACGTATTGGCTTATACCTCTGACGTGCTAGTGGTTAAATCCGCAGCCATTGTATTGACGAGTCTTTAGAGTCCACCACACACACAGTTACTCAGGTTTCGGGCGAAACGCTGTAGAGGCCGTATGGAGATATGGCAGGGTTCGATCAGATGCGTGTGGTATTGCACGGATCGTGATCGGACGGTTTTTACTAGCCGGCTTTGGCTTAAGCCGGATCCTAGTATGAGATAGTGTAGTTTTGTCTCTTTGCATTTGTGTTCAGTGGGAATACAAATGCGGGCATGTATTTGCAGTAGTGGGGATTTCCTGTAATTTATTACGTGATCAGTTTTCTGAAGTTGCCAGCTTGCATTCCGTTCCGGACGGTTTTTCTTTGTTCCTTCACGGCCGGACTTTTCGTTGGAGGGGGTTAATTGCATGTTTGCAATTAACTTACTTGTGAGGGGCTTTCTTGCATTTGTGGCTATATGATGAGACTAGCATCATGATGAGATTCTTTTATGGTCTTTTCCTTGGCTTTTCTTCTGATGGTTTTGTGAAAAGATTTAGATGAGAAATGAGTGTGGCCTTTTGATATTTATCTTTTTTCTTTTCTCCATGATAATATTCATTCCATTATCTCCACCATGGAGGATGAGGCCGGCCACTTCATTTGAGGAGAGAGGGTAATATCATTTTTGATGAGGAAAAACTTTGTTCATCTCATTTTTCCTTGCTACACAATTCATGTACCTCTCTCCAAAGTTCTTTCTTGATCCCTCCATACATGGCAACTTCCATAAGCCCCAAAGAGATAAGTTTCTACACTAGTCTACAACAAACCTTGGACGCGTCGGCTAGCCAACTTCGCGCCCGAGTTGCCTCGGCCAAAAGGTGGGAGCCCGTAAAAGACTTTGGCGATGTGGTGCCCGGTTCGACGAGGAGGTGACGGACGAAGTATCCGCGGGAGATCGGAGTGGAGACAAAGACCGAAGGATACGGATCGCTTGGTATACTTATCTACCCATATTTTACTTTGCTAGTTGCTAGGTTAATGGCACGATCCGGGTGAAATGTGCGCGGTGGTGCCGGTTTGCTAGTTTGCAAAGTTTTTGTTTCCGCGTTTCCGGCGTCGGATCGACGGCCGGGGCACCGCCGCGGACTTACATTGGTATCTGAGCCAGGCCATTAACCATGCCTAGCTTGCTCTAGTATTTTTAAAACCCGATCGAACAAAAATCGCAAAAACCGTATTTCTAGTGCATGTGTTCTCTGTTGAAATTTTTCCAGCTCCAAAATTTTTTCAGGTCATTGCAGAAAGACATGCAAGAAATTCTAAGAATTCTGGGAAAATAGGATTCACTGATTCCTTACTATGACCGCGGAAACGCGGCCAAACCCCCGGTTTGGCCGCGGTTCCGCGGTGGGTAAGTGGAATCGTTGCACCAAATTTTTCCAGTGGGCTTTTGAATAGGAAATATGGGTTTTGAGATATTATTTTTGGGCCCAGATTTTCTGTAAGTGCTACAGTACTGCTTGGGGCCCATTTGATAAAATTTGGTCGAACGGATATTTTAAACATGCTAGTTCACAGTATTTACATTATATCTGCGACCGTGAATGTCACTTGATCGGTAAATCCTGTCTAACTGCTATAGCCCGGTTAGACGGATTTGCGAACGTGACATTCACGTTGATGTTCTGTGTTGTGCTGTGATGTTGCGGATCGGTCGTTGGGGATAGCCTGGATGCAATGTTAGTACAGTTCTGTTTTATATGTACATTTGATATTGCGGGGCGAGCGTCCGACATGTGGACTGCCGTCACTGCCTGTTTGTATTATTCTTTTGGGGCACGACTAGGTTGCGGTCAATGTACCCGTTGTATGTATATTTTACTTTCTGTACTAGGATTGCCCCGCGGAGGGGTGCACGGGTAGCCGGGTTCTAGAGGGTAACGAGCCCGCATCTCATGGCGTTGAGACGGAGGGGGCTTCACTCTAGAATTGGCAGGCTATTCGCCGCACTCGTAGGGGGTACAGGTTGACCCAGGAGGGGTGCCCAAGTTACCGGATTCCGTGGAGTGCTGGGTGGTCCATTCACGTTGCTGAAGGGGGCTGCCTCGCTTCAGGTTTTGGCGGGTAACTTGCCGCGCCCGTAGGGGTCTAGGATTTTCATTGCACAGGCTATCCACACGACCAGGGGAACGTCGGGTTTCAGTAGCGGCTCTGTGAAACCCGGGGATCCCAGTTATCTGTATTGTTCTGTAATGCTGTACATTTCTGTGCTGTTGCATTTTATCACGCCCTGAGCGAAAATTATATATATTATATATATACCAGTAGATGTTGTATATGTTTTGCATCAGCGCTAGTCCAGTCCCCGCTCTGTCGTTAGTTAGCTAATCTAACGGGTGATGACGGGACCCAGTGGCGAATGCGGATGGCATATACGTACGTCATTATTTTCGTTCTTTGTGGTGTGATCAATTGATGGGACTGCGTTGATTCGGATCAATGCAAGATAAACAAACCTATTCTGATGTTGTTGGAACATTTTTCAAAAAGCTGTTATTGCATTGACGTTCACTTTTGTTTTGCATCGTGATATTCAGTTGGAATATCCTGCTCCTCAGTCGACGAGGCAAGGGCCGAGATCCCTTCACCGGGAGTGACCCCTTGGACAAAAGTTTGCGTCAGGGCAATAACTTCACTATAGCCGATTACTTTTGCTTTGCATCTTGGTATTCAGTTGGAATATCCTGCACCTCATTCTACGGGGAAAGAGCCGAGATCCCTTCACCGGGAGTGACCTCTTTAGCAAAGGTTTTCGTCACTATATTTTTATAAAGCTATCAGTTCCTTCAACGATATCAAGTTCATTACGTTAAATGTTTTCGCCAGAAACCATTCGTAGCCCTCCGTCGTTTCAGACGGGTAGCACGTAGTATTCATGCTATGTTTGTTGGCCTTCGTCAAGGCATAGTGTATGGTAGCTGCTTGTTACCTTTCTGCTGCATAGATAGATGCGTTGGTTTGGGACAGTCGTATAGCCTTGTTGGCCTTCGTCAAGGGCTTGTACGGGTGGGTTCAAATCAACCTGGACAATGACGGGTGGAACTTGACATGTGACTTATGATTTGTTGGCCTTCGTCAAGGTCATAAGTGCTTGGGGCAAAAATCCACATCGGGAGTTTCAAAAGAACTGAAACTTGCCAGATATGCGCATACCTTCTGGAGTGTGATAGCGTGAGCGAATTCCGTCACGTTATCATGTGATCATAGTTGGATCCCGATTCCCTCTAATGAGTTGGTTTACTCCTCGGGTGATCCCAGCTAATTCTTCTTTCAGGTTTGGGGAAGAATTTGACGTTACAGTGGGAGGTTTCTAGATTAGATAAAGTGATAACCATTCTGATCTAGGTTAGAGAGCACGCTGAGTGTTTCTTTTCTCTCTCTCTTTGGCAGCGACCATTGACCCGACCCTAGACTATGACTCAGTGAACAAGTTGACCGAACCTTCTTAACACTGGCTTTTGGATTGTCAGAGTTGCAGACCTCATTGCCACTCCTACTTTTACCCTTTTCTCCAGGACACCCCGTATTACTACGAACGTCCACTTCCATTGGACAAAACCATCATATGGTTATATACGAACTCGAAGGAATTCGAGGATGGTTTCTGGTTCTGGAGAAAACGAATAGGATTATTCAGTTGTCTTTTCCTTTTTACCTTCTCTCTCAGGTTGCGAGTACTCCTTGGTTTAGGAGATAGTACACCTATTACGCAAATTGGATAGTCTTCTTCCAAACTTTAGGCTGGTGCCGAACGGTGGGGAATGAAGAAAGCCAATTAGCCTAAACGATGTACAGAAGGTATTAAGTTCAGACAAAGCAAGAGATTAGTAAGAGGGCAAAGTAAATTGCGACTGCTATTCACGACCAAACCAAATATTTCTTCGCCAATCCTAAATCACCTTTGTATTTCTCCAGGACACTCCGTATCACTACGAAGATCCCAGTTTATTGGATAATCCATCATATGGTTATATACGAACTCGAAAGGAACTTGTTCCAGTTCGGGGATGGATCCTGGTTCAGGAGAAATAGGAATAAAGTTCATTCAGGTTTTCTTTTATCTTCACCTTCTCTTGCATTGCGAGTGCTCCTAGGATTAGGTCAGTACACCCATTATGCTTATTGGATAGTCTTCTTCCAAACCATAGGCTGGTGCCGAACGGTAGGGAAGGAAGAAAACCGTTTGGCCTAAAGGGGTGTACAGAAGGTAATGACTAAAGACATATAAAGGGATTTGGTGAAATGGCAAAGAATTATACGGTTACAGTTGTGAATCTGGATAATGGAAGAGGCATTACTAGGAATACCAGGATACCCCATCGAAACATTTCAATGTTTCAGTTTCACTGTGTAATGTTAAAAGAAAACTGATTTCCCAAGTATCCCTTGCTCCAGGGTATGTATTTACCAGGTAGGATTCTCACATCCGTATGGTTTTACAGATGATGAGTGGGAGTAAGTTATTGGGAATTAGGTGACCATCCTCATTATATCGGGATTCGTTGTAATCGGTGATATTTGAGGAAGTCACCTGGGTTGTTTGCCGGTCGGCAAATATTTGGTTTTGAATATCCGTTGTTGTGCACCAATTTCAAATTGATATATCTGTACGTCTATTTTTATAGAGTGAGACATACCTTTTTGAAATTATGTCTATGACATTTACCTATATCAGTGGATTGTTAGGTAAGGAGCATTGAACAGCGGTGTAATTCTTCTTAACCAAAAGTACAGTTTTCAACCTACGACACACAGTGAATGAGTCATTTGACTCAAGGGACTTGTACAGAGTATTGTATATTGTCCAGTGTCCATTAGGACAGAGGGGTTGGTCCTCGTACTATATTCCGTTTACTTATGACTTCTCTGGTTCTTAGACAAGTGTTTCGTACAAACACAGGGTCCAAGTTTTGAGAAGTTATAGGTATAAGAATAAAGTAGAGAACCAGATATTGCATGTATCGGGATTCTTCAAGGTGATCGAAGATGTAGATACTTGTGAATGGTATTCAGTTGATAGTAATGTTTAAGAGAACTAGCTTCTCTTTCAGGTTACTCATAATTGGAAGCACTCCTAAGTTGAGTAACGCTGATCGGCCTCCTTCTATTTGTTAGTGTATATGCTCTAGAGGCCATTACTGTATCATACTAGTTTGTATATTACTTAATGGAAGCTTGGGATATTCACCTAGTATATACAATCTTGCTCAAAATAGTAGTATGCTACTTGGTTTGTTTCTACTTCAATGTGTACATGTGTTTATTTTAGTATATCGCCTATACACATTAGTGGAGCCCTTAGGATCTTTGCTTGATTACCAGCGTTGTGATGGCAGTCACACTAGTGGGGCTGGGTAATCTATAAGCACATCCTTATGCAGGTCCCTGGTCGCAGGACTATCGAGACAGGGCATCGATACTCCGGAGTAGACTAGCGCATGCGCTTCTCATCCCAGTGTGGGAGACGGTCTGTCCCACAGCCGTCGGTACGTCGTACTTGAGAGAGTATGCGGGTGCTCGTTGGGTTACGAGTACACTGGACAGGACTCGTCGGGAACTGACTAGTTGGTATTATGCCTATCGTCAATTATCAGTTCCCAGGTGACATGAGTACAGCTTAGTCCGCTGACTTGACACTGTCACTTCGCCTCGAGTGTGTTCCCACTGTACTTTGATTACTACCCTACCACGGCTCAAAGGAGTCGTGCAAACAGGTGGTATTTGGGTGCAGTCCCGAAGCACTTGGAGGCAGTGACGGTTAGACAGTATTCGTCTCTCCCGGTATTGGGGGTTGACATCGCGCTGTGTCTAGGAGAGCCATTACACGAGTAGTCCCAGGCCAGGGCAAACGAGATATACTGGTAGGCTTCCAGTGTTATCTCAGGGTGTTTTGGGCTTCACTCCGACACGACTTGTACCGCTATTGGGGGACCGACGTTTACCGCCCCCTAGGCCCGCCATGCGATGTATCAGACGAACAGACCGGACTGTACGGAGAATGTCACATTCAGGCTCAGTAGGAGTTCAGATAGGTTTCGCCTCGTCAGTCTTCTTGTCGGTATCTACCTGGGGACCGTTACGCACAGCTAGTGCCGCTTGCGGTCTGTGGTTAAACCCACTGCCAGCGTAGTGTCGAGTCTTTAGAGTCCCACACAGAAAGCTATTCGCCTTTAGGCAAAAGAGTAGAGGTCGCATGGTTTTGTGACAGGTCGCATTGTTTTGCGACAGGGTTCGGTCACATCCGTGCACTTGTGCACATACAGTGTCCGGACAGTTTACACTAGCGGGCTTTGGTTTAAGCCAGATCCTAGTGTACCTTTAGTGATTGGATTTATCCAGTATGTATTCGTGTTCCTCGGAACGCGGATGCGGGTGTGTATGCACAGTTGACGGAGAGACAGAGGCAGAGGATTCTCATTAGGGTTGTTGACCGTTGACTGTTGACTATTGACTATTTGGTCGACCCTAATAAGAATATGATATATGATTAACAATAATATTAATTAAGTATTGTGGTGACATGGTTGTTGAGGGGTTGACTTTGTTGACTTGTTGACTTTGTTGACCGGTTGACTAGGTTGGACTAGTTGATTATCATGATGACAATGGCTATCATTTCATGGCAAAGACTTTTTACTTGCTTGTTTCTTTTGTGAGAAATGATTTAGCCATTTTGACTTGAACCATTTTACACAATACTTGATTATTATTTTTTTGATGATGGTTTTGGATTATGAGAGCCAAGAGAGAAAAGTCTTCTCTCATTCTTTCATGCTCATTCTCTCTCTTGTTCTTGAGCTCTCATCTTCCTCCTCTTGCTCTCCCTCTCTTGACTCTATGGTTCACTTGTCTCATGAGTTGAGAACCAAGAACCATAGATAAAATCCCATACAAACTCTTCTCTACTCACTCTAGTTCACAAGGTTTAGCAAACCAAGTGAACTAGTTTCTTCAAAGTTCGAAGAAGGAGCCAAAGGTAGAAGCTTTCAGGTGGATCTATCTTCGGTGCAAGGAGACGACGGGGAGAAGCCGATTCGGACGACCATCGAAGCTTGAAGACGAAGGAGTTCGAGAAAAAGAAAGGTATAACCCCCTAACCGAGTAGTTGGCAACTCGTAGTTAGGTTGTTAGTTAGATGTTTAACAAAGATCCGGTTTTGAGTCCATGTTACCACCTCTAAGAAAATTGTTTTTCACCAAATTCCGCATGCCCGAAAGTACCGGGAGAGGTAGCATGGACTTACAGTGGTATCAGAGACTAGTTAAACTCTATCTAACATGTTAGCAAAGTAGCTAGAAGATCGATCAAAAGAAAAAGTCGCAAAACGAACCCGATATGATAAGTTTCTGCCGATTTTTTTTCTGTTCAAAAATTGATAAATTTTATCTTAAAAATCGGCTCAGGCTTTTGTGTGATCACCCACCAAATTTGGTCCAACGATCGAGTCAAAGCGCCGCGGAAACGCGGCGGGAGCACGCTCCCGCCGCGGATCCGCGGCCGAGTTGACTCGGCCGAGGTCCAAGTTTGGTGCAGTGTTTTTCTGGGGTTGTTTTGGGATTTTTGGAATATATATTTTCTGCCCAGATTTTCCAGAACGAAAATTTCATTTTTGGGGTCCTGAAAATCCGTATTTTTGATCGAACTTCTAAAAGACTTTAGCTGACGGGTTTTTCTGTAATGTGATATTTGTATTGAACGCCTGCTAATCTCTATATGTCGATTAGTGGGGGTTATACAAATCTGTGATCTGTAATGTTGCTGGAATGTGTATATGAATATGTTAAATTGTCGCGGGTGAATAGCCGGGGGTTGTGAGATGAGAGTTTTCTTTTCTTTCAATTCATGTATATTTGTAAATTGATGTAATAATTATTTGTATGGCCGCACAACCGGGTCGGGGTTGTAGCCGTCATTGTATAATTTCTTTTTACTGTTTTTGCTCCTAGGATAGACCCATGGAGGGGGTGCACAAACTACCGGGTATGCCGAAGTGCCGAGTGGCCTACTCACGGAGTTGAGGGAGGTTGCTTCACTTCGGGTACTTGGCGGGTAGTTTGCCGCACCCGTAGGGGTCTTGGGTGGGGTATTGGCTATTCACCGCGACCGTGTAATCTACTTTTCGTTACAGGCTCGTACGAATTGCGGATTCCTAGTATATCCAATGTGTTCATCTGTGATCTGAAATGGCTATCATTGCAATATATCTATATATGATATTATTTAGGCGTTGCTTATGTTTTACAGCCGCGCTAGCCCAGCCCCCGCTCTGTCGTTAGTTAAGTAACCTAACGGGTAATGACGGGGCCCCGTGGCGAATGCGAATGGCATAAGCGTACGTCATATTTTGGTTATTTTCTGTAATGGTAGGATTAAATGATGGGACGCATTAAAAGAACCAATGCAAGAATATCACGCATTAAAAGAACTAATGCAAGAAAATAAACCAAGTTAAAGTCGTTGGAACACTTTCGAAAAACCACTCGGTTCTTTTCAAAATCAACTTTTAAAAGGCGGAGTTTGAGCCACTCCTGTTAAAAGCTATCTCGTTCCATCGACTATATCAAGTTCACTACGTTCACGGTTTAGCCAAAACCATTCGTAGCCCTCCGTCGTTTCACATGAATAGTCAGTAGTATTGAAGCTGTGTTTGTTGGCCAAAGTCAAGGCATAGTGATTGGTAGCTATTGGGTATTCATGTGCAGCATAGATAGATGCGTTGGTTTGGATCAGTCGTACTGCCTTGTTGGCCAAAGTCAAGGGTAGGTACGGGTGGATTCAAATTAACCTGGAGAACGACGGGTAGAACTTGACATGTGACTTATGATTTGTTGGCCAAAGTCAAGGTCATAAGAGCATGGGGCAAAAATCCACATCGGGAGTTTCATTAGTACTGAAACTTGCTAGCGCTGCATACCATTTGGAGTGTGATGATTCTGGTAGGATTACTTCAGTTTCGTCACGCGATGATATTTGGATCCCGATCCTACTGTGAGTATATGCTACTCCTCGGGAAATTTCTCACTTAACGATCAATGCTATAAACCAAGTAGGTGTCTAGAAAGGTGTTAGCGGGGCTACGCCCCCAGGGAAAAGAGGTTATTTAATTAAGGAACTTCGCGAAAGCGTTGGAAAACCTCCCTCGAAGTACCAACACTGGCCTGGCTGAACGGTTAAGCAAGTATTATACGGTGAGATTGATCCTGACAAATTCTTCCTTTTTGGTTTGAGGAGGGATTCGAGAAACAGTGGGAGCCATCCTGTTTAGACAAACTAAAAACCATTCTAAACTTGCAAGAGCATCAAGCTGAGTGTTTCTTCTCTCTCTTAATTGCAGCGACCAATCGACATGACTGGACTTAAGTTACTTCTAGATAAAAACATACTGACAGGGCCAAACTACAAAGATTGGCTCAGGAATGTCAAGATGGCAATCACTTACGACAAGCTGGGGTATCTTCTTACCACCAAAGCTCCCCCTGTCCCTGGTCCCACTTCTAGCGTCGCGGATAAGGAAATCCGTAAGACTTGGGAGATTGATAGCGCGAAGGCCAAGTGCCTCGTACTTGATTCTATGGACAATGAACATCAGAGGAGGCACGAGAATATGGAATTGGAATCCATATTTCTTCATACAAAAGAACTGTATGGAGAGCAATCTCGTATCGCAAGATACGAAGCGTCGAAAAAGTTATTTTCGGCAAGGATGGCCGTCAGATCATTAGTAGCAGAACACGTGCTTAAGATGATCGGCTACATTGAGGAGCTCGTGGACCTAGGGACCACATTGGAGAGTGAGCTCTATACGGACTTAGTTCTCCAGTCCCTTCCTTCTACTTACGCCCAGTTTATACTGAACTTCAACTTACAAGAAAAAGAAGTTGAACTTTCAGAGCTCCTCAACATGCTGAGGAGCGCAGAGGGCACCCTACAGAAAGGTAGGGAAACATCCACTTTGTTTGTAGGAGGATCATCTTCTTCTAGGTCCAAGGCGAAAGCCAAGGGAAAGAAGAAGAAAGCCCCCGCCAAACCAAGAGGCGGTGTTAGTAAAGTGGATACGAAGGGAAAAGCTAAAGCAACAAAGAAAGCAGGGAAGCCTGTGGATAAAGAAGAATGCTTCTATTGTCATAAGAAAGGAAACTGGAAGAATGATTGCAGGGCCTGGAAGGCCAGAACACAGGAATTGAAGCAGGTTGCAGCTTCAGCTTCAGGTGTGTATGTTATTGAAAATTGTCTCTCAATAAACTCTACTTCCTAGGTATTGGATACCGGATCAGGATCTCATATCTGTAATTCTTTGCAGGCGTTGAGAAACCGTAGTGTTTTGAAAGCAGGTGACATGACCCTCAGAGTTGCGAACGGAGCTAGCATGGATGCTAAAGCCGTGGGGGACTATCACCTGGGAATGTCAGATGGACATGTTTTGGTTTTGCGTAATTGCTTTTTTGTACCCAACGCAACTTGTAATATCATTTCTGTATCTTTGGTTTCTAAAGAAGGTTATGAATTTGCGTTTGTAAGCAATGGTGTAAACATTCACCTTAATCAAGTTCTGATTGGGTCAGGTACATTGAGCAATGGTATATACGTTTTAAACCAACCACAGATTTTCAATGTCCAGAATACACACAAAAGAAAGTCTCCGGAAATAAATCAGACTTTCTTGTGGCATTGTAGAATGGGTCACATCAATTAGAGAAGGTTGACGAAGTTACATACAGAAGGATATTTCAATGCGTTCGAATATCAATCGTATACCACTTGTCAATCCTGTCTCAAAGGAAAGATGACAAAGACTCCGTTCACTGGACACGGAGTAAGAGCGAGCGAGCTCTTGAGACTCGTACACTGCGACGTGTGCGGTCCAATATCTACACATGCGCGAAGCGGTTATTCTTACTTCATTACTTTTACGGATGACTTTTCAATGTACGGTTATGTCTTCTTAATGAAACATAAGTCCGAAGCCTTTGGAAAATTCCAGGAATATAAGAATGAAGTAGAAAAACAAAACGGTAAAAGTATCAAGATCCTAAGATCGGATCGAGGTGGTGAATACTTGAGTGCCGAGTTCCTGGACTACCTAAAAGAGAACGGAATTCTCTCTCAGCTTACTCCTCCATACACTCCGCAACATAACGGTGTATCGGAGAGACGGAACCGAACCCTATTGGATATGGTACGGTCCATGATGAGTAACGCTGAGTTACCGCGATCATTCTGGGGTATGCGCTAGAATCAGCTGCGTACCTTTTGAACCGAGTTCCAACTAAGGCTGTGCCTACTACACCATATGAGATGTGGTGTGGGAAGAGACTCTATCTTAAGCACATTAAGACATGGGGATGTCCAGCTTTTGTTAAAAAGCAGCATGCGGACAAGCTCGAGGCACGCTCAGTACAGTGTAAGTTCGTGGGATATCCAAAGAACTCCAAGGGATATTTCTTCTACTGCGAAGAGGAACAAAAAGTTCTTGTTTCTCGTCATGCCTACTTCTTGGAGACTGAGTTTTTAGAAACCCAGATAAGTGGGAGCACAGTAGAACTGGAAGAAATTCCAGAACCTCGAGCTATTACAGAAAGCTTAGTGGAACCAGAGAGTTCAAAAGAACAGGACATTCCTACGCCGCTCCGTAGGAGTAGTAGGCAGTCTCATCCTCCCGAGAGATACTACGGTTTTCTCATAGACGAGGATAGAGAGGATTGCATCATAGATTATGATGAGCCTACTAGCTTCCAGCAGGCCGTTCAGAGTGTTGACTCAGTAAAATGGCTGGATGCAATGCGGACCGAAATGGAGTCCATGTACACCAACAAAGTATGGACGTTGGACATTGCTCCAGACGGGGTAAAACCCGTAGGATGCAAGTGGATCTTCAAAAGGAAGATTGGTGTAGATGGACAGGTTGAGACCTATAAAGCTAGACTTGTTGCAAAGGGTTTCCGTCAAAGACCTGGCTTGGACTATGACGAAACCTTTTCTCCAGTGGCTATGCAGAAATCCATTCGGATCCTTCTTGCCATTGCTGCCTTCCACGATTATGAGATCTGGCAAATGGACGTAAAGACCGCTTTTCTAAATGGAAATTTAGAGGAGTGTGTCTATATGGACCAACCAGAGGGTTTCATTCAGAGTGGGAGCAGCGGAAAGGTGTGCAAGTTGCTTAAGTCCATCTATGGACTAAAGCTGGCATCGCGGAGTTGGAACATCTGTTTTGATGAGACGGTCAAGGAATTTGGCTTTATCAAAAATCCAGATGAACCATGCATCTATTGTAGATTTGTAGCGAGAACTGTAGTATTCCTCGTTTTGTACGTGGATGACATTCTCTTAATAGGAAATGACATTCCTATGCTACAATCTGTCAAGGGGTTCTTGTCACACAGGTTCTCCATGAAAGACCTGGGTGATGCCTCATACATCCTGGGGATCCGGATCCATTGTGATAGATCTAAGAGGATATTCAGACTTTCACAGTCCAGGTACATCGACACCATACTGAAAAGATTTAGTATGGAAGATTCCAAGCGCGGTAACCTACCGGCTTGTCACGGGATCACCCTCTCTGAAGAGATGTCTCCCAAGACTGATTTGGAGAGGGATCACATGTCTATTATACCCTACGCTTCTGCGGTAGGCTCTATAATGTATGCGATGTTATGTACTAGACCGGATGTAGCTTATGCACTGAGTGTGGTAAGCCAGTATCAGTCAAACCCTGGGGAGAAACACTGGATAGCGGTAAAGAACATTTTCAAGTACCTGAGAAGGACTAAGGAGATGTTCTTGGTGTATGGCGGAAAAGACCTCCAGATCGAGGCCTTTGCTGACTCCAGCTTCTAGAGTGACAAGGATGATTCCAAGTCCATGTCGGGTTTTGTCTTTACCCTCAATGGAGGCGCGGTGTGTTGGAAGAGTTCCAAACAGGAAACCGTTGCAGACTCGATGATGGAAGCGGAATACATCGCTGCATCTGATGCCGCAAAAGAAGCTGTCTGGATGAGGAAGTTCTTGAAAGAGCTTCAAGTGGTTCCGTCCATTGTTGATCCAATACCTCTGTATTGCGACAACAACGGGGCTATAGCTTTAGCGAAGGAACCCAGGTCCCATCAGAGATCCAGACACATCTTGAGGCGGTATCACCTGATCAGGGAGATCGTGGATCGCCAAGAGATCGAGGTTCGGAGAGTCGCTTAAGAAGATAACACTGCAGATCCATTCACCAAGGCCTTGCCCCAGACTCAGTTCGAGCGGCTGATCGAGATGATAGGTCTTCGATACGCCAGTACATGGCCTTAGTGCAAGTAGGAGATTGTTAGTGTATATGCCCTAGAGGCCATTACTGTATCATACTAGTTTTTATATTACTTAATGGAAGCTTGGGATATTCACCTTGTATATACAATCTTGCTCAAAATAGTAGTATGCTACATGGTTTGTTTCTACTTCAATGTGTACATGAGTTTATTTTAGTATATCGCCTATACACATTAGTGGAGCCCTTAGGATCTTTTCTTGATTACAAGGGTTGTGATGGCAGTCACACTAGTGGGGCTGGGTAATCTATAAGCACATCCTTATGCAGGTCCCTGGTCGCAGGACTATCGAGACAGGGCATCGATACTCCGGAGTAGACTAGCGCATGCGCTTCTCATCCCAGTGTGGGAGACGGTCTGCCCCACAGCCGTCGGTACGTCGTACTTGAGAGAGTATGCGGGTGCTCGTTGGATTACGAGTACACTGGACAGGACTCGTCGGGAACTGACTAGTTGGTATTATGCCTATCGTCAGTTATCAGTTCCCAGGTGACATGAGTACAGCTTAGTCCGCTGACTTGACATTGTCACTTCGCCTCGAGTGTGTTCCCACTGTACTTTGATTACTACCCTACCACGGCTCAAAGGAGTCATGCAAAAAGGTGGTAGTTGGGTGCAGTCCCGAAGCATTTGGAGGCAGTGACGGTTAGACAGGATTCGTCTCTCCCGGTATTGGGGGTTGACATCGCGCTGTGTCTAGGAGAGCCATTACACGAGTAGTCCCAGGCCAGGGCAAACGAGATATACTGGTAGGCTTCCAGTGTTATCTCAGGGTGTTTTGGGCTTCACTCCGACATGACTTGTACCGCTATTGGGGGACTGACGTTTACCGCCCCCTAGGCCTGCCATGCGATGTATCAGACGAACAGACCGGACTGTACGGAGAATGTCACATTCAGGCTCAGTAGGAGTTCAGATGGGTTTCGCCTCGTCAGTCTTCTTGTCGGCATCTACCTGGGGACCGTTACGCACAGCTAGTGACGCTTGCGGTCTGTGGTTAAACCCTCTGCCAGCGTAGTGTCGAGTCTTTAGAGTCCCACACAGAAAGCTATTCGCCTTTAGGCAAAAGAGTAGAGGTCGCATGGTTTTGCGACAGGTCGCATGGTTTTGCGACAGGGTTCGGTCACATCCGTGCACTTGTGCACGTACAGTGTCCGGGCAGTTTACACTAGCGGGCTTTGGTTTAAGCCAGATCCTAGTGTACCTTTTGGGATTGGATTTATCCAGTATGTATTCGTGTTTCTCGGAACGCGGATGCGGCTGTGTATGCACAGTTGACGGAGAGATAGAGGCAGAGGATTCTCATTAGGGTTGTTGACCGTTGACTGTTGACTATTGACTTTTTGGTCAACCCTAATAAGAATATGATATATGATTAACAATATTATTAATTAAGTATTGTGGTGACATGGTTGTTGAGGGGTTGACTTTGTTGACTTGTTGACTTTGCTGACCGGTTGACTAGGTTGGACTAGTTGACCATCATGATGACAATGGCTATCATTTCATGGCAAAGACTTTTTACTTGCTTGTTTCTTTTGTGAGAAATGAGTGCATGAAATGATTTAGCCATTTTGACTTGAACCATTTTACACAATACTTGATTATTATTTTTGTGATGATGGTTTTGGATTATAAGTGCCAAGAGAGAAAAGTCTTGTCTCATTCTTTCATGCTCATTCTCTCTCTTGTTCTTGAGCTCTCATCTTCCTCCTCTTGCTCTCCCTCTCTTGACTCTATGGTTCACTTGTCTCATGAGTTGAGAACCAAGAACCATAGATAAAATCCCATACAAACTCTTCTCTACTCACTCTAGTTCACAAAGTTTAGCAAACCAAGTGAACTAGTTTCTTCAAAGTTCGAAGAAGGAGCCAAAGGTAGAAGCTTTCAGGTGGATCTATCTTTGGCGCAAGGAGACGACGGGGAGAAGCCGATTCGGACGACCATCGAAGCTTGAAGACGAAGGAGTTCGAGAAAAAGAAAGGTATAACCCCTTAACCGAGTAGTTAGCAACTCGTAGTTAGGTTGTTAGTTAGATGTTTAACAAAGATCCAGTTTTGAGTCCATGTTACCACCTCTAAGAAAATTGTTTTTCACCAAATTCCGCATGCCCGAAAGTACCGGGAGAGGTAGCATGGACTTACACCATTTACTTGACATGCACTGGAGACAGCTGCATGATTTGAATCTCGTTCAATTAAATCAGTGCCTCTGTTTCTGTATTGGATATAGAACAGTTCATATCTTGACATTGTTAAGATACGGGGAGTTGTCCGGCTTATGCTTAAAACCAGACTCCGGATAACTCAAGGCATGTTTCAGTAGTGGCTGTTTGTGGGTTGACCCGGGCTATGACGAGGGTTGACTTTCTACCATCTGGAAGATCAATAGTGATATTGTTCTTGACTCGCCACATTTTTAAAAAAAATGGATTTTTTTCAGAAAACAGTAGTGGGAGTATAGTAGAACTGGAAGTGATTCCAGAACCGCAAACGATTACTGAAGATTTCATAAGAACCTAAAGATTCAATCTGGTTTGACATTTCATTGGCCACTCCGCAGATATGGTTGGTAACCTCAGGCACCCGAGAGGTACTTCGGTATACTCAAGGACGGTGGCAGGGAGGTTCTTGTTTACCCAGACTTGCCATTGCTGTTGTTCCAGACTGTGAGACCCGGCGGGAGGATGAGTATAGCGTCGTTCTAAACTTTCTTTAGGAGTGTACTTCTATATGACTCTGCCAGAGGGTTGTCGTGGTCAGTGGGAGCAGCGGAAGCATTGGTGGACAGGTGGCTTTTGTCAATTTATAGACTAAAGCAGATATAGCGGAGATAGATCATCTATTTCTGATGTGACAGTCATAGGTTTGACTTCATCAGAATAGGGGATGGATCTGTTAAGAAGGTAGTAGGGTGTGATGTCCTGGTATTTGTTGACATACACAGAGTAGGAAGTGATATTCCTATACTACGATCGGTTATATTTTGGTCGTCACACAGTGGTTTCTCCACTAAGGACTTGGATATTATATCAGACATTCTGGTTACTAGATCTATGGTTTTGGATCTAGATTTGGGTGGTTTCCCAATCTGGGTACTTTGACAGCATTCTAAGAGTATTTAGAATGGACGACCCCTGGCACGGTAGTATACCTGCAGGTAATGGAGTCACCCTCGCTAAAGGTGTCTTACAGACTAAAGGAGTGAGGGATGTGCATGATTGACAGATCACTTGCTTAGGCAATTGAGTTGATCATAAGATGTCAAGTACCACATCAGATGTTGTTCTTGCAGTAGGTGCAATAAGTTGATATTGATCCAATCCTGGAGAAACAATCGGAAGCAGTTTTAGAACATAAGTTGATGTTCTAGGGAATTGATAACGGCAGCCTCCTTTAGGAGACGGTTATCATTTCAGGCTTCCAAGGTGACCTGGATGGCAGAGTGGCTGTCAGAGTTATAGTTTTCCCTCTGACGAGGGGCAGTATTTTGGACAGGTGGTCCAGGTGAATACTGAGGGAAGGCATGGCGCAGGATACTGATTAAGTTCAGTTGACGATACAGTCTAAGAAGTTTGGATTTGGAGTTCACTTATGAGCTAGGTCCCATCAGACATCCAGACATTCTAGGACAGGTATTGCTCATTTCGGGAGATGGCTTTCTCCGCGAACTTGAGATAAAGAGAGACATAGAAAGAAACACCAGAGCGGATCCACTCACTGAGGCTATTCCTCGAACGCAATAGTTTCGCAAACGAGCTTTGTGAGACTGACTAGTAGAAGAGTTGGGTGTTCGGTATCACACGGGCTGTGAGTATGCGACATCGCAATAATTAGCCTTGAGTGCAAGTGGGAGATTGTTGGTGATAGTGCCCTCAGAGTCAATTATTTGATCACAGGCACGTGATTGCGATGATTGAGGGAGGACCTATCCCGGTAGGACAGTCTTACTCAAGATGATAGTTTGTTATCTGGTTTATCTTTATCATCGTGTACTGCTTTAGGTGACCTTACGAGTCGCTATTACACATTGACAGAGCCCCTAGGATTCTTGCTTGACTTCCAGCAGTATGAGGGCGATCATATACGTGAGAGCTGGAGTCTATAAGCACATCCTTAAAAGGTCCTTAGTCGTGGGAGTTTCGAGATAGGGCATCGATACTCCGGAGTAGACTAGTGTATACAGTCGAGACCCCGACGAGGGGCGGTGGCCGATCTCACAAGCCACTGGTGTCAGTTGGTTCACCTAAGATGTATACAGGTGCTCATTGGGTTATGAGTACACCGGACAGGACTCGCCGGGAACCTGCTAGTTGGGATTATACCAGACGTCAGATAGCAGTTCCCTGGTGACATGTATACAGGTTAGTTCATCGACCTGAGATCGCCATTTGTCTCGTGTGAGTTCCCACTGTGCTTTGATTACTACCCTACCACGGCTCAAAGGAGTCGTGCAAACAGGTTTTAGTTGGGTACAGTCCCGAGCCACATGGAGGCAGTGAGCGGATCTGCAGGGGTTCGTCTCTCCCGGTATTGGGGGTGAGGTCGTGCTGTGTCTAGGAGAGCCAGTACATGAAAAGTCCTTGGCCAAGGCAGGAGATTTGCTGGTAGGTATTCCAGTAGTATATCAGGGTGTTCTGGGCTACACTCTGACACGACTTGTACCGCTATTGGGGGTCTGACTTTTACCAACCCCCTAGGCCCGCCATGCGATGCTCATAGACGAACGGACCGGACTGTACGGATATTATCACTGACAGGCTCAGTAGGGTGTCAGGATGAGTTCGCTCATCGACGTCCCTTCTGGTCAATACCTGGTAGCCCGTTACGTATTGGCTTATACCTCTGACGTGCTAGTGGTTAAATCCACAGCCATTGTACTGACGAGTCTTTAGAGTCCACCACACACACAGTTACTCAGGTTTCGGGCGAAACGCTGTAGAGGCCGTATGGAGATATGGCAGGGTTCGATCAGATGCGTGCGGTATTGCACGGATGGTGATCGGAAGGTTTTTACTAGCCGGCTTTGGCTTAAGCCGGATCCTAGTATGAGATAGTGTAGTTTTGTCTCTTTACATTTGTGTTCAGTGGGAATACAAATGCGGGCATGTATTTGCGGTAGTGGAGTTTTCCTGTAATTTATTACGGGATCAGTTTTCTGAAGTTGCCAGCTTGCATTCCGTTCCAGCCGGTTTTTCTTTGTTCCTTCACGGCCGGACTTTTCGTTGGAGGGGGTTAATTGCATGTTTGCAATTAACTTACTTGTGAGGGGCTTTCTTGCATTTGTGGCTATATGATGAGACTAGCATCATGATGAGATTCTTTTATGGTCTTTTCCTTGGCTTTTCTTGTGATGGTTTTGTGAAAAGATTTAGATGAGAAATGAGTGTGACCTTTAGATATTTATCTTTTTTCTTTTCTCCATGATAATATTCATTCCATTATCTCCACCATGGAGGATGAGGCCGGCCACTTCATTAGAGGAGAGAGGGTAAGTTCATTTTTGATGAGGAAAAACTTTGTTCATCTCATTTTTCCTTGCTACACAATTCATGTACCTTTCTCCAAAGTTCTTTCTTGATCCCTCCATACATGGCAACTTCCATAAGCCCCAAAGAGATAAGTTTCTACACTAGTCTACAGCAAACCTTGGACACGTCGGCTAGCCAACTTCTCGCCCGAGTTGCCTCGGCCCAGGGGTGGGAGCCCGTAAAAGACTTTGGCGATGTGGTGCTCGGTTCGACGAGGAGGTGACGGACGAAGTATCCGCGGGAGATCGGAGTGGAGACAAAGACCGAAGGACACGGATCGCTTGGTATACTTCTCTACCCGTATTTTACTTTGCTAGTTTCTAGGTTAATGGCCCGATCCGGGTGAAATGTGAGCGGTGGTGCCGGTTTGCTAGTTTGCAAAGTTTTTGTTTCCGCGTTTCCGGCATTGGATCGACGGCCGGGGCGCCGCCGCGGACTTACATAGGGCATACATATAACTAACAATGATAGTACAGTTTAGTTTCATTTGTACATTTGATATTGCGGGATGAGCGTCCGACATGTGGACTGCCAGCACAGGCAGTTTGTATATTATTCGTTTGGGGCACGACCGGGTTGAGCTCGATATCACCCTTGTATATTATTTTCTTTTCTATACTAGGATTACCCCACGGTGGCGTGCACGAATAGCCGGGTTCTAGAGGGCAACGGGTCCGCATCTCATGGCGTTGAGACGGAGGGGACCTTACTCTTGAATGTGCGGGCTATTCGCCGCACTAGTAGGGGGTATAGGTTGACCCACGGAGGGGTGCCCAAGTTGCCGGATTCCGTGAAGTGCTGGGTGGCCCATTCACGTTGTTGAACGGGGTTGCCTCACTTCTGGTTTTGGCGGGTAACTTGCCGCGCTCGTAGGGGTCTAGGTTTTCATTGCACAGGCTATCCAGACAACAGGGAACGTCGGGTCTCATTTGTGGCTCAAGTGAAACCCGGGGCTCGACGACTATCCACCATTCTGTGTTGCTTCTGTGATGCTTCTATGATTTTGCTTTATATCATGCCTGGGATGATTGTTATATATATATATTTATTTATTTATATATATACTAGTAGATGTTGTATATGTTTTGCACCCGTCCTAGCCCAGTACCCGCTCTATCGTTAGTTAAGTAACCTAACGGGTGATGACGGGACCCAGCGGCGAATGCGGATGGCATATACATATATCATATTTTCGTTCTTTTCTGGTATGATTAATTGATGGGACTGTGTTGATTCTTATTGATGCAAGGATAAAACAAACCTATATGATGTTGTTGGAACCAAGTTTTTGAAAACTGACATTACAGACGTTCTCTTTTTCTTTGCACAGTGGTATTCGGTTATGAATATCCTGCACCTCATTCGACGCGGAAAGGGCCGAGATCACTTCATCAGGAGTGACCCCTTGGCAGAAGTTTGCATCAACGTAATAACTTCACTATAGTCGATTCATTTGCTTTGCATCGTGGTATTCAGTTTGGAATATCCTGCACCCCATTCTACGAGGAAAGAGCCGAGATCCCTTCATAGGGAGTGACCTCTTTAGCAAAATTCTTCGCCACTATATATTTGTAAAACCACTTGGATTCCTTCAACGAGATCAAGTTCATTACGTTAAAGGTTTTTAGCCAAAAACCAGCTATAGCCCTCCGTCATTTCAGATTAATATTTCTTAGTATTCGTGCTACGTTTGTCGTGCCTTGCCGAGACGTAGTGTGCGGTAGCGCTGTAATACTTTTCTGTTGCATGGATATGTGGATTGGTTAGGACAGTCGTTCGACCTTGTTGACCTTGTCAAGGGTTTGTGTGGGTGGGTCTAATGCAATCAGGACAATGACGGGTTTAACTTGACTAAGACCCTTTGACTTGTTGACCTTGTCAAGGTCACTTGGATCCTAGGGGTAAAAACACACATCAGGAGTTTCAAACATACAGGAAACTTGCCAGGCATGTGCATACCATCGGGAGTGTGGTGACATGAGTGGTTTCCATCAGGTTATCATGCGATGATAGTTGGATCCTGATTCCCACTGATGAGTAGGTTTACTCCTCGGGTGATTTTAGATGATCCCGACTAATTCTTCTTTTGGGTTTGGAGGAGAATTCGAGGAAAGAGTGGGAGCCATCCAGATTAGATAAAGTGATTAACCATACTGATCTAGGTTAGAGTGCACGCTGAGTGTTTCTTCTCTCTCTCTCTTTGGCAGCGACCATGGCCCGACCTAGACTAAAACTCATGAACCAAGTTAACCGAACCTTCTTAAAATTTTGGAATGTCACGGTGTCACATATATCATTGCCACTTCTATATCACCTTTGCATTTCTCCAGAACACCCCGTATCACTACGAACATCCACTTCCATTTGATATATCCATCGTATAGTTACATACGAACTCGAAGGAACTTGTTCCAGATTCGAGGATGGATTCTTGTTCTGGAGAGATTGAATAAGACTATTCGGTTGTGTTTTCCCTTTACCTTCTCTCAGGTTGTGAGGGCTCCTAGGATCAGGAGAGGGTACACCTATTGAGCTTATTGGATAGTCTTCTTCCAAACTATAGGCAGGTGCTGATAGGTAGGGAAGGAAGAAAACCAATTAAGCCTAAGTGTGGTGTACAGAAGGTAATAAATAAAGACATATAAAGGGATTAGATTAAGGGCAAAGAAAATTGCGACCACCATCATTCATGACAAAACCGTGTATACCCCTGCCTCTCCCACATCCACTTTGGATTTCTCCAGAACACTCCGTATCACTACGGATATCCACTCCTATTGGATATGCCATCGTATAGTTACATAAGAACTCGAAGGAATTCGTTCCAGATTCGAGGATGGTTTCCGGTTCAGGAGAAATAGAATATGATTATTCAGGTGTCTTTTCCCATTACCTTCTCTCAGGTTGCGAGGGCTCCTAGGATTAGGAGAGTCTATTACGCTTATTGGATAGTCTTCTTCCAAACCTTAGGCTGGTGCCGAAGGGTGGGGAAGGAAGAAAACTAATTAGCCTAAAGAAGGTGTACAAAAGGTAATAAGTAAAGACATAATAAAGGGATTGGAGAGAGGGCAGGTAAGTATATGGTTACTATCATGAATCAGGATAGTGAAAGATGCATTACTAGGAATACCCGGTTACCCCTTCGAAACATTTTCATGTTTTAGTCCGACTGTGCGATGTCAATTGAAAACTGTTTTCCCAATTGGAATCTAACTCCAGGGTATGTATTTACCAGATCAGTTTCTCACATCTGTATGCTATTACGGATGGTGGGTGGGAGTAAGATATTGGAAATTGGGTGATTAGATCCTCATTATATCGGAATTCGTTGTAATTGGTGATATTTGAGGAAATCATCTAGTTTTTGCCGGATGGCAAATATTTGGTTTTGAATATTCGTTATTATGCACCAATTTCAAACCGATATATCTTTACGTGTATTTTTCAAAGTGAGATATAACTTTTTGATAAGTCTGTGACATTTACCTATATCAGTTGGTGATTAGGTAAGGTGCATTCAACATCGGTGTAATTCTTCTTAACCATAGTATAGTTTTTCAACCTATGACGCACAGGGTTTGAGTTATTGAACTCAGGGGACTTATACAAAGAATTGTAGGTTGTCCGGTGTCCATTAGGACAATGGGGTTGGTACTCGTACTATATTCTGTTCACTCATGACTTCTCTAATTTTAGACAGGTATTTCTTTAAAATGCAAGGTCCAGATATTGAGAAGTTATAGGTAAAAGAATAAGTAGAGAACCATTTGTTGGAAGTATCAGGATTCTTCGATGAACTCGAAGACGTAGATACTTGTGTATGGTATTCTGTTAATAGTAATGGCTATGAGAACTTACTTCCCTTTCAGGTCACTCATATATGGATGCACTCCTAGATGAGTAATGCTAAATGACCTCCTTCCATTTGGTTGATATGCACCGGAGACAGCTGCATGATTTGAATCTGGTTCCAATTAAATTAGTGCTTTTGTTTCTATATTGTATATATATAGAATCAATTTATATCTTAACTATGTTAAGGTATAGGGAGTTATCCGGCTGATGCTTAAAACCAGAATCCGGATAAACTCGAGGCAGGTTTCAGTAATGGCTGTTTGTGGGTTATCCCGGGCTTTGACGAGGGTTAACTTTCTACTATCAGGAAGATCAATATTTATATTGTTCTTAACTCGCCACAGTTTTAGTAAAATGGATTTTTTTCAGAAACACATTAGTGGTAGTATGGTAGAACTGGAAGTGATTCCAGAACAACAAACGATTACTGAAGATTTAATAGAACCTAAAGATTCAATTAGTTTCGACGTTCCATTAGCCACTCCGCAGATTTGGTGGGCAACCTCAGGCACCCGAGAGGTACTTCGGTCTTCTCAGTAACGGTGATAGGAAGATTCTTATTTACCCAGACTTGCCATTGCTGCTGTTCTAGACTAAAAGACCCGGCAGGAGGATGAGTATAGCATCGTTCTAAACTAGCTTTAGAAGTGCACGCGTGTATGACTCTGCCAGAGGGTTGTTGTAGTCAGTGGGAGCAGCGGAAGTATAGTGGGCAAGTAGCTTATGTCTATTTATAAACTAAAGCAGGTATAGCGGAAATAGATCATCTATTTCTGATGTGACAATCATAGGTTTTGACTTCAACAAAATATGAGATGGATCCGGTAAGAAGGTAGTAGGGTGTGATGTTCTGGTATTTGGGATGACATGCACTTTATAGGAAGTGAAATTCCTATACTACGATTGGTTATGTCGTGGTTGTCACACAGGTATTTCTCCACATAGGATAAGGATATAATATCAGGGTTTCTGGTTACTAGATCTATAGTTTTAGATCAAGATTTGGGAAGTATCCTAATCTGGGTACTTTGACATTATTTTAAAGGTATTTTAGATTGGACGACTCTTGGCATGGTGGTGTACCTACAGGTGATGGAGTCGCCCTCTCTAATGGTATCTTAAAGACTAAAGGTATCTTAAAGACGAAAGGGGAGAGATATCCGCATGATTAGCATAA
Source organism: Agapanthus africanus (assembly GCA_030015575.1). NCBI lineage: Eukaryota > Viridiplantae > Streptophyta > Magnoliopsida > Asparagales > Amaryllidaceae > Agapanthus > Agapanthus africanus. Next base: position 358,390,005 of record JASDDO010000026.1, read on the forward strand.
CACTTGCTTAGGCAATTGAGTTAATCATGAAATGCCAAGTACCACACCAGATGTTGTTTTTGCACTAGCTGCAATAAGCAGATATATTAATCGAATCCTGGAGAAACGTTGGGAAACAATATTGAACATAAATGGATGTTCTTGGGAAATGATTACAGCAGCCTCCTTCGAGAGACGATTATCATTTCAAGCTTCCAAGGTTACCTGGATGACAGTGTGACTGTCAGAGTTATAGTTTTTCCCTCTTATGAGGGGCAGTATGTTGGACAGGTGGTTCAAGCGGATACTGTGGAAGGCATGGCGCAGGATACTGTTTAAATTCAGTGGACGATACAGTCTACGAAGTTTGCTGGATTTTGAGTTCATTTGTGAACTGGGCCCCATCAGATATCCAGACAAATTCTAAGACAGGTATTCCTCATTTCGGGAGATAGCTTTCTCCGCGAAGTTGAGATATAGAGAGATACAAAAAGAAACATTGGAGCACATCCACCCACTGAGGCTATTTCTCGAACACAATAGTTTCCCAAACGGGCTTTGCGAAACTGATTAGTAGAGAAGTTGGGTATTCGGTATCACACGGGCTGTGAGTATGCGACATCGCAATAATTAGCCTTAAGTGCAAGTAGGAGATTGTTGGCTGTAGTGCCCTTAAGGCAATTATCGTAATCGCAGGCAGGTGATTATGATGATTGAGAGAGGACCTATACCGGTAGAAAAGTCTTACTCGAGATGATAGTATGATATCTGGTTTGTCTTTATCATCATGTACATGTTGATAGAGCCCATAGGATTCTTGCCTGACTACCAGCATTATGATGGCGATCATATACATGGGAGCTGGGGGTCTATAAGCACATCCTTAAATATCCCTAGTCGTGGGAGTATCGAGACTGGGCATCGATATTCCAGTGTAGACTAGTGTATACTGATCGAGATCCCGACGAGGGGCGGTGGCCAGTTCTTACAAGCCATTGGTGTTAGTTTGTTTACCTATGATAGTATACAGGTGCTCATTGGGTTATGAGTACACTGAATGGACTCGCCGGGAACCTGCTAGTTGGTATTATACCTATTGTCAGATAGCAGTTCCCAGGTGACATATGTACAGGTTAATATGTCGACCTGAGATCGTCATTTGTCTTGTGTGAGTTCCCACTGTGCTTTGATTACTACCCTACCACGGCTCAAAGGAGTCGTGTAAACAGGTTTTAGTTGGGTACAGTCCTGAGCCACATGGAGGCAGTGATCGGATCGTTGGGGATTCGCTTCTCCCGGTATTGGGGGTTGATGTCGCATTGTGCATGGGTGGCCATCACCAGAAATCCATGGCCATGGTGGACGAGAATTACCGATCCAGGATCGATAGTTTCTCAGGTGGTGATGGGTTTTATGCCGACACTAAATGTCGCGTTGTTAGGGTTCTGACTTTATCCACCCCGCTAGACTCGATATGCGATACTCTTAGATGAACAGACCGTACTGTACGGATATTGTCATTGTCAGGCTCAGTAGGGGTTCAGGATGAGTTTGCTCGTCGGCCTCCCTTTCGTTCAATACCTGGGTAGCCGTTACGTACAGCTAGTGCCGTTGACGTGCTTGTGGTTAAACCCACTGCCAGTGAATTGACGAGTCTTTAGAGTCCCACACAGAGGGTTTTCACGATTCAGGCGATATGGTGTAGATGACGTATGTTGGTACATACAGGTGTCCGATTAAATATGTCCACATGCTGCACAGACTTTAATCGGAAGGTTGATAATACTAGCGGCTTAGGATTAAGTCGGATTATTAAATCAAGTTTTGATTTAATAATTTATATTTACGTATTTATATATATGTATTCTAGTATTATTTTCACTATTCATTTTCTCTCTTGGCTATTCGTATTTTTGTACGAATACGCGTATATGTATTTCGATACGTGTACCGGGGAGTATTCCGTATTTATACGGAATGGCTTCCAGAAGATGGCCACCTCATTATTGATTTTCTTTTTAGAAAAACAATTATGGAAATGAGGTGGAGGGGTGAGTTAGCATGAGCATAGACTTGGGCATGTAGAGAGGTATGGTTCACATTTGTTTATTTAGAAAATGGATGAGATTTTTTTTCCATTGCATGATGAGAGGGGGGGGGCAGCCACTAGTTTAGTGAGTGGGCTTGCTCATTTGATTTTTTACGCACTTGCTCACTCTCTCATTCTCTACTCACTTCATCACTTAGCCATTTCTTGAGTTGCTCATGCCACATGTTTCCTCACCTCCTTCATCTTCCATAGTTGCTCCGCAATTGTCATGAGAGAAAAATATAGTGACACATTCCTACACCTCCACTCTCCATTGCTAGCAATCTTGGAGCGTCGGTTGCCTTGTTTCGCGAGGCTGAAACTTACGCCGTTTCCCTCAGGTGGATCATCGTAGATGGAGGAAGACCGGCAACCAAACTCGATCAAAGAGCCTCTTGGAGCTTGGGATGATGGTTGAAGACCGAAGGACACGGATCAACTCGGTATAACTATTCTAACTTCTTAATATATATGCTTGCTAGTATAGGTTTTAGGGTAGATCCGGGCATCGGGTAATAGTAGCGCCAGTTTAGAAAATTTTTGTTCTGTATTTGGCCAAGGTTTGATGGCCGGAGCGCTGCCGTAACCCAACAGTGTCTACTAGTATATCATATATATAGGTAGCATTCATCTGACACAGTTATATGTTCACATCACATCACAGAAACAACAGAAGCAGATATTTGAAATTTAGGATATACTAGGAGGTCCGTGTTTTATATTAAGCCAGTAATGAAAAACATGGATTCTACGGTCGTGATGAATAGCCAAGCCTACACCCTTAGACCCCTACGAGAGCGGCAAGCAACCCTGCCAATTCTAGAGTTAGGCGACCGATCTCGACTCCTCAAGATGACCTCCCACTGGACTCTAGAACCCGGTTACTTATGCTCCCCACCTTAGGTCTATCCTAATGGGGAAAAGTAAATAATATACATCAAATGGAGACAATAACCTCAACTCGGAAGTGTCCCAATAAAAGAATATTACAAACAAATATTTACATGAATGAAAAATGAAAAACTCTCATCTCACGTAAAACCCTCCGGCTATTCAATCACGACGATTCAATATAACATATCGATAGCAACATAATAACATCACATGTCATCAACGTAAGTAAATATGCGTATCCCTAATGTCGTTGCCGTATAGCAACAAGATCGGGGATACTGTCACATATTACACTTACAGTCGTAGAAAAGAACTGAAAACTACAATAATTATAATCCGCATCATCTTTTGACATCATAAACCCGGATTATCACATATTCCATAATTCATGCCTAACCCTATAAACCTTGCATTCAAGTCTCGAATTGAAAACACTTTTCAAAAATTAAGTCGGGTAATTCAACAAGATTCCCGATTAAATGATCGAATGCTCGTCGGGAACTTTAGTACATGGCCATACCCCCGAGGCTATCAACGAAGTGCACTTGGGCAGAACAACGTGGCCGCGACCACCCGAGTGGATGCTTTTGGCCATGGAGTTCTCCTATAGTCACTTGGTCGGGGCTATAGGGCATGGCTGTTTAGTAGTGTCTCCGGATGAGTATTCATGTACGATACGAGATTGCAACGGAGTTTCGATCCAACAAACTCCGTGGTAATCCATCATTTTAGACTAAAATGCGAGATTTACATTTTGTTAACTAGTTTTAGCAAAACTAATTAATGTGGATTACAAAAATTGTATCACATATCCAAAATAGTATAAACGATGTTAAACATTTCGATCGATATTTCAAACACCATCAATTCACAGAGATCTCAACCATTTGAGTCTCATTAAAAATTTCCAGAAAACCCAGAATTTCAAGATGAAGCAAAACATGGAAAATGAGCTCGTAACACAACACTTCGGCGGCGGAACCGCGGCTAATACATGGTATAGGCGACGGTTCCACGGCCAAGTGATGGAGTTAAGTTCTCGTATTTCATGAGCCTTCATAGAAAACCCTGCACGATTTTCTGAGCATTTTAATTGTGAAAACATCAACTTTTGAAAAAATGGACAGAAATTACAAATTTGGTAGTCTAAAACATCGATCGAACACTTTAACGTCGTCTAGACTTCGCCTGAGTCTCTAGCTTGGCTCTGATACCATGAAAGTATGTCTTAGCACCTCTACTAGGTTTATATGAGCTTCAAGTATACAATTTCAAAAAATCTAGAGGTCTAAGTATACTAAACAAGAATCGAACTAGAGAATTAGAGTTTTTAAGTAAGCAAGTAATGTTCTAAACTAAGTGATGGGAACCTACAACCTTTGTAGTCTAGTCCTTCACTTCTAAAGCTCCAAGTTGAAGTACCTAGAACTCTTCTCAAGGCTCAACTTGAAAAAAGGATCGAGCTTGCTTGTTGTCTTCGTTGCCGAAGATGATCCACCTTGAAATCTTTCTCACTCAAGCTCACACTTCACTAATAAAGATATTAGAGAAGTTAACAACCTAAACTAATGGGCTAGAACAGTGTAGGTTGATGAAGTAGGAAATTTGCTCACTAAAAATATTTTTCTCCTTTTCTTTTCTCAACTCAAGAAAATTCTAGAGAAGAGTTGAAGAAGGAAATGAACTTGGATGAATAATTTGACCATCACTCATGAGATAAGATGAGATTGATATAGATAAATATCGATGTATAAAACAAAACCAAGAAGATGAGTCGTGGCTTCTCAAAGCTTCTACACCACGACTCATTCTTCATGTTTTATTAATTCATAAATATAAATCTTTATCTTCTCATCTTACTTTATGTGTGATTCTCATACATCCTAGTTCTATGTATCATCAACCATGATAAAATTTAAACACACACACACACACACACACACACACATATCACATATATATACAAATATATATAAAGAGAAAAATTATTAAGTGAGCTTAATATTAGTTTATATATATAAATCAAATATATAAATATATATCAAATTATTAAATCAACACTTGATTCAATAATCCGGTTATATCATATATAACCCAGCCAATATCAAATATATATATATGCATAACAAATTATTAAATCAATAATTGATTCAATAATCCGGTTATATCACATATAATCGGATAATATTCAATATTAGTTACTAAATCAACACTTGATTCAATAATCCGGTTATATCATATATAACCGGCCAATATCAAATATATATGTGTGTGTGTGTGTATGTGTATGTGTATATGTGTGTGTGTGTGTGTGTCTATATATATTTATATATATATATATATATATATATATATATATATGAGATTAATGGAGGAAAGAGGCCATAGGAGGGGATTTCCTCCTATGGCGTGGAAAAAATACAACCTCCACCATTTTTTCCGACGATCGGCACCCATCATGATCATCGTTATTATCTAAGATGTGCGTACACCAAATTTAATGTGATTCCATAACCTTTTCACCGTTGATTTAGTGGGTTCAAAATTAACGGTTTACCGACAGTAGAACTTTTTACATTGCTAAATCAACGGTGAAAAAGTTGTAAAATCACATGAAATTTGGTGTACCCACATCTTAGATGATAACGATGAAAATGATGGGAGCCGATCGTCGGAAAAAATGGCGGAGGTTGTATTTTTTCCACGCCATAGGAGGAAATCCCCTCCTATGGCCTCTTTTCTCCATTATTCTCTCTCTCTCTCTCTCTCTATATATATATATATATAGATTAATGGAGGAAAGATGCCATAAGATGGAATTTCCTCCTATGGCGTCGAAAAATACACCCTCCCTCATTTTTTCCGACGATCGGCACCCACCATCTTCATCGTTATCATCTAAGATATGGGTACACCAAATTTCATGTGATTCAACAACTTTTTCACCGTTGATTTAGTGTGTTCAAAATTAACGGTTTATCGACAATAGAACTTCTTACATTGCTAAATCAACGGTGAAATGGTTGTATAATCACATGAAATTTAGTGTACCTATAACTTAAATAATAACGATGAAGATGATGGGTGCCGATCGGTGCAAAAAATGAGAGAGGGTGTATTTTTTCGATGCCATAGGAAGAAATTCCCTCCTATGGAATATTTCCTCCATTATTCTCATATATATATATATATTAATCAAATCATTGAATCAACATTTAATTCAATAATCCGTTTATATCACATATAACCTGACTGATAATATCAAATATATATATATATATGTATGTATATGTTAGTGTATATGCCCTAGAGGCCATTACCGTATCATACTAGTATGTATATTACTTGATGGAAGCTTGGGATATTCACAGTTGTATATACAGTCTTGCTCGAAATGGTAGTATGCTACTTGGTTTGACTCTGCTTTAATGTGTACATGTGCTTCTTTTATTACATCACCTATACGCATTAGTGGAGCCCTTAGGATCTTTGCTTGATTACCAGCATTGTGATGGCGCTCACACTCGTGGGGGCTGGGTAATCCATAAGTACATCCTTATACAGGTCCCTAGTCGTAGGACTATCGAGACAGGGCATCGATACTCTGGAGTAGACTAGCGTATGCGCTTCTCATCCCAGCGTGGGAGACGGTCTGTCCCACACCACAGCCGTCAGTACGTCGTACTTGAGGTGCTCGTTAGGTTACGAGTACACTGGACAGGACTCATCGGGAACTGTTGGTTGGTATTATACCTATCGTCAGTTATTAGTTCCCAGGTGACATGAGTACAGCTTAGTCCGCTGACTTGACACTGTCACACCGCCTCGAGTGTGTTCCCACCGTACTTTGATTACTACCCTACCACGGCTCAAAGGAGTCGTGCAAACAGGTAGTAGTTGGGTGCAGTCCCGAAGCACTTGGAGGCAGTGACGGTTAGACAGGATTCGTCTCTCCCAGTATTAGGAGTTGACATCGCGCTGTTGGAGATAGTGCCCTCAGAGTCAATTATTAGGTCACAGGTACGTGATTGTAATGATTGAGGGAGGACCTATCCCGGTAGGACAGTCTTACTCGAGATGATAGTATGCTATCTGGTTTACCTTTATCATCGTGTACTGCTTTAGGTGACCTGACACATCGCTATTACACGTTGATAGAGCCCCTAGGATTCTTGCTTGACCACCAGCAGTATGAGGGCGATCATATAAGTGGGAGCTGGGGGTCTATAAGCTTATCCTTAAAAGGTCCTTAGTCGTGGGAGTTTCGAGACTGGGCATCGATACTCCATTAGTAGACTAGTGTATACAGTCGAGACCCCGACGAGGGGCGGTGGCCGGTCTCACAAGCCACTGGTGTCAGTTGGATCACCTAAGATGTATACAGGTGCTCATTGGGTTATGAGTACACCGGACAGGACTCGCCGGGAACATGCTAGTTGGTCATATACCAGACGTCAGATGGCAGTTCCCTGGTGACATGTGTGCAGGTTAGTTCATCGACCTGGGGATCGTCATTTGTCTCGTATGAGTTCCCACTGTACTTTGATTACTACCCTACCACGGCTCAAAGGAGTCGTGCAAACAGGTTTTAGTTGGGTACAGTCCCGAGCCACATGGAGGCAGTGAGCGTATCTTCAGGGGTTCGTCTCTCCCGGTATTGGGGGTGAGGTCGTGCTGTGTCTAGGAGAGCCATTACACAAAGTCCTTGGCCAAGGCAAGGAGATTTACTGGTAGGTATTCCAGTAGTATCTTAGGGTGTTCTGGGCTACACTCCGACACGACTTGTACCGCTTTTGGGGGTCTGACTTTTACCAACCCCCTAGGCCCGCCATGCGATACTCATAGACGAACGGACCGGACTGTACGGATATTGTCACTGACAGGCTCAGTAGGGTTGTCAGGCTGAGTTCGCTCACAGACATCCCTTTTGGTCAATACCTGGTAGCCCGTTACGTATTGGCTTATACCACTGACGTGCTAGTGGTTAAATCCACAACCAAGGTGTTGATGAGTCTTTAGAGTCCCCCACATTTCAGTTACTCAGCTTTCGGGCGAATGGTTGTAGAGGCCGTATGGAGATATGGCAAGGTCCGATCAGATACGTGCGGTATTGCACGGATCAGGATCGGACAGTTTGTACTATAGGCCGTATGGATATATGGCAGGGTTCGATCAGATACGTGCGGTATTGCACGGATCAGGATCGAACATATATTACTAGCCGGTTTTGGTATAAGCCGGATCTTAGTATAGTACAGTGGAGATTTTGTCTCATTGCATTTGTATTTCGGTCGAAATACAGATGCGGGTGTGTATGCACAGTATCGGGGTTTTCCTGTAATTTATTACGGGACCAGTTTTCTGGAGTTGCCAGTTTGTTTTCCGTTTCGGCCGATTTCCATTGTTCCGTTCATTGGCCGAAGTTTGGTGGTGGAGGGCTTATTTGCATTGTTGCAAATAAGTATTTGTGGAGGGGGTATTTGCTTATTGTTGTATCATGATAGCACCATCCTTTGACTTGATTTCTTCATGATGGCTTGACTTCACAACCTCATCATGGCTTGACTTATGTATGATGATGGAGGGACATGATGGTTGATGATGATGAGGGGTGAGGTTGGTGGAGTGTTAGTTTACACTTGTGATCATTTCCTTTTTGGATGATAACCTTTCCTCTCTCTCTCTTGTATGGGTATTATTATTGGCCTCTCTTATATTCTTTTGATACAACCTCCTCATTCTCACTCTCCCTCATATGCATGGTCGGCCACTTCCCAAAGGGGGCTGTCCAAATTTGTTGATGTGGGATTTTTGCTCTTTTGCTTTAGGAAAAATCCCACAAGTTCCACCTCCATGAGTTTGTATCATCCCTCCACCACAAAAGGCAATTCCACATACCCCGAATGAGACTTGCTCACTACATTCTACAGCAGATCTTAGGCACGTCGAGTAGCCGGCTTCGTGCCCGAGTTGCCTCGGCATTGAGGTAAGAGCCCGTAAACAAAATAGGCGTTGTGGTGCACTTCCGGCGACGAGGAGGAGACGGGACATTTCCGCAGGAGATCGGGACCATGAGGAGAAGACCGGAGGACTTGGATCGTCGGTATATCTCTAACCCATCTTCTAGTTAGCTTAGACTTGTTAATGGTTACGATCCGGGTGTTTAGTGGGCGGTGGTGCCGGTTTGCTAAGTCCGCAAAAATTAAAGTTTTTTCACCGCTTCCGCATTCCGGCGTCGGATTGACGGCCGGGGCGCCGCCGTGCACTTACAGTGGTATCAGAGCCTCGCCATTAACATAGTCTAGCTTGGTGTAATGTGTTTTTCTGTTTCGATCGATCGAATGTTCCAAAACTGCATTTTAGTTCGCATCAGTTTCTGTTGAAAATTTTTGGTCTCGAAAAATTTTTCGGGTTGTAAAATATTGAAGTACTGGAAAATCTAAGAGCTCTGTAAAAATTCGACGAAGTAACACCACAGTGGGAGCGCGGAACCACCGCGAAAACCCCCTTCCCGCCGCCCTTCCGCCGCACACTGTGGAGATCACTTCACAATTTTTTTTCAGAGGCCTTCTGGGCTTAAAATATGGGTTTTGGAATATTAAAATTGGGCCCAGGTTTTCTGTGAGTGCTACAGTTTTGATTGGGGGCCCACTTGTTAATTTTTTGATCGATCGGATATTTTAAACACATTTTTCACAGTATTTACATTATATCTGCGACCGTGAATGTCACTCGATCGGTAAATCCTGTCTAACTGCTATAGCCCGGTTAGACGGATTTGCGAACGTGACTTTCACGTTGATGTTCTATGTATTTGCTGTGTTGTTGCGGATCGGTCGTAGGGATAGCCTGGATGCAATGCTAGTACAGTGTGCTGTTGTATTATGTACATTTGATATTGCGGGGCGAGCGTCCGACATGTGGACTGCCGTCACTGCCTGTTTGTATTATTATTTTGGGGCACGACCTGGTTGCGGTCGATGTACCCGTTGTATGTATATTTTACTTTCTGTACTAGGATTGCCCCGCGGAGGGGTGCACGGATAGCCGGGTTCTGGAGGACAACAAGCCCGCATCTCATGGCATTGAGACGGAGGGGGCTTCACTCTAGGATTGGCGGGCTATTCGCCGCACTCGTAGGGGGTACAGGTTGACCCAGGAGGGGTGCCCAAGTTACCGGATTCCGTGAAGTGCTGGGTGGTCCATTCACGTTGCTGAAGGTGGCTGCCTCGCTTCAGGTTTTGGCGGGTAACTTGCCGCGCCCGTAGGGGTCTAGGATTTCATTGCACAGGCTATCCACACGACCAGGGGAACGTCGGGTTTCAGCAGTGGCTCTGTGAAACCCGGGGATCCCAGATATCTGTATTGTTTCTGTGATGCTGTACATTTCTGTGATGTTGCATTTTATTTACGCCTTGAGCGAATATAATATATTGGTATATATATTAGTAGATGTTGTATATGTTTTTCATCCGCGCTAGTCCAGTCCCCGCTCTGTCGTTAGTTAGCTAACCTAACGGGTAATGACGGGACCCAGTGGCGAATGCGGATGGCATATACGTACATCAGTATATTTTCGTTCTTTTTGGTGTGATCAATTGATGGGACTGCATTGATTCGGATCAATGCAAGTTAAAACAAACCTAATCTGATGTTGTTGGAACACTTTTCAAAAAGCTGTTATTGCAAGGACGTTTACTTTTGTTTTGCATCGTGGTATTCATTGGAATATCCTGCTCCTCAGTCGACGAGGCAAGGGCCGAGATCCCTTCACCGGGAGTGACCCTTTGGACAGAAGTTTGCGTCAGGGCATTAACTTCACTATAGCCGATTACTTTTGCTTTGCATCGCGGTATTCATTTGGAATATCCTGCACCCCATTCTACGGGGAAAGAGCCGAGATCCCTTCACCGGGAGTGACCTCTTTAGCAAAGGTTTTCGTCACTATATTTTTAAAAAAAGCTATCCGTTCCTTCAACGATATCAAGTTCATTACGTTAAAGGTTTTCGCCAGAAACCATTCGTAGCCCTCCGTCATTTCAGTTAAATATTCGGTAGTATTCAAGCTATGTATTTTGACCTCACGCCAAGGCATAGTGATTGGTAGCTGCCGGGTATTTATCTGTTGCATAGATAGATGCGTTGATTTGGGACAGTCGTACTACTATTTTGGCCTACGTCAAGGGTATGTACGGGTGGGTTCAGATTAACCTGGATAATGACGGGCAGAACTTGACATGCGACTTATGATATTTTGACCTCACGCCAAGGTCATAAGAGCATGGGGCAGAAATCACATCGGGAGTTTCAAAAGAACTGAAACTTGCCAGATATGCGCATACCTTCTGGAGTGTGATAGCGTGAGCGGATTCCGTCACGTTATCATGCAATGATAGTTGGATCCCGATTCCCACTGATGAGTTAGTTTACTCCTCGGGTAACCCCGACTAATTCTTCTTTCAGGTTTGGAGGAGAATTTGAGGTACAGTGGGAGGTTTCCAGATTAGATAAATTAGTGACCATTCTGATCTAGGTTAGAGTGCACGCTGAGTGTTTCTTTTCTCTCTCTCTTTGGCAGCGACCATTGACCCGACCCTAAGACTTTGACTCAGTGACCAAGTTGACCGAACCTTCTTAAACACCGGCTTTTGGATTGTCAGAGGTTGCAAACCTCATTGCCACTCCTACTTTTACCCTTTTCTCCAGGACACCCCGTTTTACTACGAACGTCCACTTCCATTGGACAAAACCATCGTATGGTTAGATACGAACTCGAAAGAATTTGTTCGAGGATGGTTTCAGGTTCTGGGGAAAACGGATAGGATTATTCAGTTGTCTTTTCCTTTTACCCTCTCTCAGGTTGCGAGTACTCCTTGGTTTAGGGGTAGTACACCTATTACGCAAATTGGATTGTCTTCTTCCAAACCTTAGGCTGGTGCCGACCGGTAGGGAATGAAGGAAACCAATTAGCATAACGGTGGTGTGCAGAAAGGTATTAAGTTAAGACAAAGCAAGGGATTAGTAAGAGGGCAAAGTAAATTGCAACAGATATTCACGACCAAACCAGGTATTTCATTACCACTCCTAAATCACCTTTGTATTTCTCCAGAACACTCCGTATCACTACGAAGATCCACAGTTTATTGGATATTCCATCGTATGGTTATATACGAACTCGAAAGGAACTTGTTCCAGTTCGGGGATGGATTCTGGTTCAGGAGAAATAAGAATAAGGTTTATTCGGTTGTCTTTTATCTTCACCCTCTCTCATTGCGAGTGTTCCTAGGATTGGGACAGTACACCCATTATGCTTACTGGATAGTCTTCTTCCAAACCATAGGCTGGTGCCGAACGGTAGGGAAGGAAGAAAACCATTTGGCCTAAAAGGGTGTGCAGAAGGTAAAGACTAAAGACATATGAAGGGATTTGGAGAGGTGGCAAAGAACTATACGGTTACAGTCGTGAATCTGGAAGAGGCATTACTAGGAATACCAGAATACCCCATCGGAACATTTCAATGTTTCAGTTTCACTGTGTAATGTTAAAAGAAAACTGATTTCCCGATTAGACACTTGCTCCAGGGTATGTATTTACCAGGTATGATTCTCACATCTGTATGGTTTTACAGATGATGAGTGGGAGTAGGTTATTGGGAATTGGGTGATCATCCTCATTATATCAGGATTCGTTGTAATCGGTGATATTTGAGGAAATCACCTGGGCTGTTTGCCGGTCGGCAAATATTTGGTTTTGAATATCCGATGTTATGCACCAATTTCATATTGATATATCTGTACGTCTATTTTCATAGAGTGAGATATACCTTTTTGAAATTATGTCTACGACATTTACCTATATCAGTGGATGGTTAGGTAAGGAGCATTAAACAGCGGTGTAATTCTTCTTAACCATAAGTACAGATTTCAACCTACAACACACAGTGAATGAGTTATCAGACTCAAGGGACTTATGCAGAGTATTGTATGTTGTCCAGGGTCCATCAGGACAGAGGGGTTGGTCCTCGTACTATATTCGGTTTACTTATGACTTCTCTAGTTTTTAGACAGGTGTTTCGCGGAAACACAGGGTCCAAATTTTGAGAAGTTATAGGTATTTGAATAGAGTAGAGAACCAGGTATAGCAAGTATCGGGATTCTTCAAAGAGATCGAAGATGTAGATACTTGTGTATGGTATTCAGTTGATAGTAATGATAAAGAGATCTTGCTTCTCTTTCAGGTTACTCATAATTGGAAGCAATCCTAAGTTGAGTAACGCTGATCGGCCTCCTTCCATTTAGTTGACATGCACTGGAGACAGTTGCATGATTTGGATCTGGTTCAAATTAAATCAGTGCCTCTGTTTCTGTATTGGATATAGAACAGTTCATATCTTAAAATTGTTAAGGTACGGGGAGTTGTCCGGTTTATGCTTAAAACCAGACACTCGACAACTCAAGGCACGTTTCTGTAATGGCTGTTTGTGGGTTGACCCAGGCTATGACGCGGGTTGATTTTCTACCATCTGGAAGATCAATAGCGATATTGTTCTTGACTCGCCACAGTTTTAAATTAAAAATTGATTTTTTCAGGAAAACAGTAGTGGGAGTATGGTAGAACTGGAAGTGATTCCAGAACCACAAACGATTACTGAAGATTTGATAAGGAACCTAAAGATTCAATCTGGATTGACATTCCATTGGCCACTCCGCAGATAAGGTGGGTAACTTCAGGCACCCGAGAGGCACTACGGTAGCCTCAAGGACGGTGACAAGGAAGTTCTTGTTTACCCACAATTGCCATTGCTGTTGTTCCAGGTTACGAGACCCGGCAGGAGGATGAGTATAGCGTCGTTCTAAACTAGTTTTAGAAGTGTACGTCTATATGACTCTGCCAGAGGGTTGTCGTAGTCAGTGGGAGCAGCGGAAGCATTGGTGGACAGGTAGCTTATGTCTATTTGTAGACTAAAGCAGATATAGCGGAGATAGATCATCTATTTCTGACGTGACAGTCATGGGTTTGACTTCATCAGAATAGGGGATGGATCTGTTGAGAAGGTAGTAGGGTGTGATGTCATGGTATCCGGATGACATACACAGAATAGGAAAAGAAACTCCTATACTACGATCGGTTATACTTTGGTCGTCACACAGTGGTTTCTCCACAAAGGAAATGGATTTTATATCTGACATACAGGTTACTGGATCTATGGTTTTAGATCTAGATTTGGGTGGTTTCCCAATCAGGGTACTTGACAGCATTCTAAGAGTATTTAGGATGGACGACTCCTGGCACGGTAGTGTACCTGCAGGTAATGGAGTCACCCTCTCCAAAGGTGTCTTACAGACTAAATGGGAGAGGGACGGGCATGATTGGCAGATCACTTGCTCAGGCAATTGAGTCAATCGTGAGATGTCAACTACCACACCAGATGTTGTTCTTGCACTAGATGCAATAAGTTGACATCAATCCAATTCTGGAGAAACAGTCGGAAGCAGTTTTAGAACATAAGTGGATGTTCTAGGGATATGATAACGACAGCCTCATTCAGGAGACAGTTATCATTCCAGGCTTCCAAGGTGACATGGACGACAAGGAGGTTGTCAGAGTTATAGTTTTCCCTCTGACGAGGGGCAGTATTTTGGACAGGTGATCCAAGGAAATACTGAGGGTGGCATGGCGCAGGATACTGATTAAGTTCAGTTGACGATACAGTCTAAGAAGTTTGGATTTGGAGTTCATTTATGAGCTATGTCCCATCAGACATCCAGACACATTCTAAGACAGGTATTGCTCATTTCGGGAGATGGGTTTCTCCGCGAACTTGAGATATAGAGAGACATAGAAAGAAACAACTAAGCGGATCCACTCACTGAGGCTATTCCTCGAACGCAATAGTTCCGCAAACGAGCTTTGTGAGACTGACTAGTAGAGGAGTTGGATGTTCGGTATCACACGGGCTGTGAGTATGCGACATCGCAATAATTAGCCTTGAGTGCAAGTGGGAGATTGTTGGAGATAGTGCCCTCAGAGTCAATTATTAGGTCACAGGTACGTGATTGTAATGATTGAGGGAGGACCTATCCCGGTAGGACAGTCTTACTCGAGATGATAGTATGCTATCTGGTTACCTTTATCATCGTGTACTGCTTTAGGTGACCTGACACGTCGCTATTACACGTTGATAGAGCCCCTAGGATTCTTGCTTGACCACCAGCAGTATGAGGGCGATCATATAAGTGGGAGCTGGGGGTCTATAAGCTTATCCTTAAAAGGTCCCTAGTCGTGGGAGTTTCGAGACTGGGCATCGATACTCCATTAGTAGACTAGTGTATACAGTCGAGACCCCGACGAGGGGCGGTGGCCGGTCTCACAAGCCACTGGTGTCAGTTGGATCACCTAAGATGTATACAGGTGCTCATTGGGTTATGAGTACACTGGACAGGACTCGCCGAGAACATGCTAGTTGGTCATATACCAGTCGTCAGATGGTAGTTCCCTGGTGACATGTGTGCAGGTTAGTTCATCGACCTGGGGATCGTCATTTGTCTCGTGTGAGTTCCCACTGTACTTTGATTACTACCCTACCACGGCTCAAAGGAGTCGTGCAAACAGGTTTTAGTTGGGTACAGTCCCGAGCCACATGGAGGCAGTGAGCGTATCTTCAGGGGTTCGTCTCTCCCGGTATTGGGGGTGAGGTCGTGCTGTGTCTAGGAGAGCCATTACACAAAGTCCTTGGCCAAGGCAAGGAGATTTACTGGTAGGTATTCCAGTAGTATCTCAGGGTGTTCTGGGCTACACTCCGACACGACTTGTACCGTTTTTGGGGGTCTGACTTTTACCAACCCCCTAGGCCCGCCATGCGATACTCATAGACGAACGGACCGGACTGTACGGATATTGTCACTGACAGGCTCAGTAGGGTTGTCAGGCTGAGTTCGCTCACAGACATCCCTTTTGGTCAATACCTGGTAGCCCGTTACGTATTGGCTTATACCTCTGACGTGCTAGTGGTTAAATCCACAACCAAGGTGTTGATGAGTCTTTAGAGTCCCCCACATTTCAGTTACTCAGCTTTCGGGCGAAAGGTTGTAGAGGCCGTATGGAGATATGGCAAGGTCCGATCAGATACGTGCGGTATTGCACGGATCAGGATCGGACAGTTTGTACTATAGGCCGTATGGATATATGGCAGGGTTCGATCAGATACGTGCGGTATTGCACGGATCAGGATCGAACAGATATTACTAGCCGGTTTTGGTATAAGCCGGATCTTAGTATAGTACAGTGGAGATTTTGTCTCATTGCATTTGTATTTCGGTCGAAATACAGATGCGGGTGTGTATGCACAGTATCGGGGTTTTCCTGTAATTTATTACGGGACCAGTTTTCTGGAGTTGCCAGTTTGTTTTCCGTTTCGGCCGATTTCCATTGTTCCGTTCATTGGCCGAAGTTTGGTGGAGGAGGGCTTATTTGCATTGTTGCAAATAAGTATTTGTGGAGGGGGTATTTGCTTATTGTTGTATCATGATAGCACCATCCTTTGACTTGATTTCTTCATGATGGCTTGACTTCACAACCTCATCATGGCTTGACTTATGTATGATGATGGAGGGACATGATGGTTGATGATGATGAGAGGTGAGGTTGGTGGAGTGTTAGTTTACACTTGTGATCATTTCCTTTTTGGATGATAACCTTTCCTCTCTCTCTCTTGTATGGGTATTATTATTGGCCTCTCTTATATTCTTTTGATACAACCTCCTCATTCTCACTCTCCCTCATATGCATGGTCGGCCACTTCCCAAAGGGGGCTGTCCAAATTTGTTGATGTGGGATTTTTGCTCTTTTGCTTTAGGAAAAATCCCACAAGTTCCACCTCCATGAGTTTGTATCATCCCTCCACCACAAAAGGCAATTCCACATACCCCGAATGAGACTTGCTCACTACATTCTACAGCAGATCTTAGGCACGTCGAGTAGCCGGCTTCGTGCCCGAGTTGCCTCGGCATTGAGGTGGGAGCCCGTAAACAAAGTAGGCGTTGTGGTGCACTTCCGGCGACGAGGAGGAGACGGGACATTTCCGCAGGAGATCGGGACCATGACGAGAAGACCGGAGGACTTGGATCGTCGGTATATCTCTAACCCATCTTCTAGTTAGCTTAGACTTGTTAATGGTTACGATCCGGGTGTTTAGTGCGCGGTGGTGCCGGTTTGCTAAGTCCGCAAAAATTAAAGTTTTTTCACCGCTTCCGCATTCCGGCGTCGGATTGACGGCCGGGGCGCCGCCGTGCACTTACACGCGCTATGTCCAGGAGAGCCATTATACAAGTAGTCCCTGGCCAGGGCAAGCGAGATATACTGGTAGGTTTCCAGTGTTATCTCAGGGTGTTCTGGGCAACACTCCGACACGACTTATACCGCTATTAGGGGACTGACGTTTACCGCCCCCTAGGCCTGCCATGCTATGTATCAGAAGAACAGACCGGACTGTACGGAGACTGTCACATTCAGGCTCAGTAGGAGTTCAGATGGGTTCACCTCGTCAGTCTTCTTATCGGCATCTACCTGGGGACCGTTACGTACAACTAGTGCCGCTTGCGGTCTGTGGTTAAACCCACTGCCAGCGTAGTGTCGAGTCTTTAGAATCCCACACAGAGGGTTATTCGCCTTTAGGCAAAATGAGTAGAGGTCGCATGGTTTTGCGACAGGGTTCGTTCACATCCGCGCACTTGTGCACGTTTGCTGTCCGGACATCTTATACTAGCGGGCTTTGGTTTAAGCCAGATCCTAGTATATGATTTAGGATTGGTTTTATCTCATTGTATTCGTATTCCTCGGATCACGAATACGGGTGCGTATGCCCAGTTAACTGAGACAGAGGGAGAGGACTTTGATTAGGGTTGATGACTATTGTCATTTTCATAACCCTAATACTTATGTGTGTATTATGAATAATTGATATTAGTTAGATATAATTGTGCATGGTTAGGGTTGTTGACCATTTGACCATACTTGACTTGTTGACTTGGGTTGACATGTTGACCATCATCATTCCATATGAAAGATGCGCTTTGATCCTTTCAATTTGCATTTAATGTGAAATGATAATGGTCAAGTCTTGATTAACCATGATAATTATCTAGCTAATTATCTAATTTCATAATTCACCCATATTAGAGAGAATGGTTCATTATTCTTATTCATTCTATCATATAGATTCTCTCTCCTCTTCTTCCTCTCTCTCAAGCTCTCCCCTCTCATGAGTTGAGAAACACATGGGCTTGAGATAAACCTCTCTAAAATAATCTCTACTCTCTTCTAAGGTTCTAGGATTAGCACTTCTAGCATCTTAGTTACTTCTAGCTTGAAGTTGAAGCCAAAGGTTGAGGCTCTCGGGTGGATCCTTCTTCGACTAGAGAAGGCGACAAGGTGATCTCTTTCTTCCACTCCAAGGAGCAAGGAGAGAAGAACATAAAGCCCAAGGTATAACCTTTCCTCCATGTAGCTAAAACTTGTTAGCTTGTAGTTAGTTTTTGTTTAGCAAAGATCCTCCTTTTGATAGTCCATGTTGCCTAGTACCATAAAATTCTGTTTTTTATACCGTTTCCGCTTCCCCGCAAGCACCGGGGTGGGCAACATAGACTTACATTGGTATCAGAGCCTAACTAAACATAAACTAGCTAGTTAGTAAAGTGTATAGAAGTTCGATCGGAAAAATCGCAAAACTAAAATTTCAAAACCCTAAGTTTCTGTTGATTTTTTTTTCTTCTCTAAAAATAATAAATCACACTTTAAAAATAGGCTCATGGTTTTGTTAAGAAACTCACCAAAGACGATCCAGTGAACCGCTCAAAGCGCCGCGTTTCCGCGGCAAGAACATGCTTCTTGCCGCGGAACCGCGGCCGAGTTGACTCGGTTCTGGACCGAGTTTGGTGCAGTGTTCTTCTGATAAGGTTTTGGGATATTTAAGATATCTTATTTCTGCCCAGATTTTCCAGAATAAAAATTTGTATTTGGGTGGCTATAAATCCGTATTTTTGATCGAACTTCACTATACTTTGACTATTGGGTTATATCTGTGATGTTTATATGTATTGAACGTCTGCTAATCGCTATACGTCGATTAGTGGGGGTTATACATATCTGGGATCTGTAATGCTTATTGGTTTGTGTATATGAACTCGGTGGATTGTCGTGGATGAATAGCCGGGGTGGATGTGAGATGAGAGTTTCTTTTTTCTTTCATTCATGTAATATGTAAATTGATGTAACATTATTTATTTGGCAGCACAACCGGGTCGGGGTTGTAGCCGTCATTGTATATTTTCTTTTTACTGTTTTTGCTCCTAGGATAGACCCATGGTGGAGTGCACAAACTACCGGGTATCTCGAAGTGCCGAGTGGCCTACTCACGTCGTTGAGGGAGGTTGCTTCGCTTTGGATACTTGGCGGGTAGTTTGCCGCACCCGTAGGGGTCTTGGGTGGGGTATTGGCTATTCATCGCGACCGTGTAATCCGCTTTTCGTTGCATGCTCGAACGAATCGCGGATTCCTAGTATATCCAAAGTGTTCATCTTTGATCTGGATTGACTATCATTGCTATATATTTATATATGATAACTATTTAGGTGTTGCTTATGTTTTGCATCCGCGCTAGTCCAGCCCCCGCTCTGTCGTTAGTTAAGTAACCTAACGGGTGATGACAGGGCCCCGTGGCGAATGCGGATGGCATAAGCGTACACCATATTTTGGTTGTTTTCTGCAATGGTAGGATTAAAAGATGGGATGCATTAAGATTAATGCAAGAAAATAAACCAAGTAAAAGTCGATTGGAACACTTTGAAAACCACTCGGTTCTTTTCAAAACTAAACTTTTAAATGCGGAGCTTCAACCACTCCTTTTAAAAGCTATCTCGTTCCATCGATTATATCAAGTTCACTACGTTCACGGTTTCGCCAAAACCATTCGTAGCCTTCCGTCATTCCACATGAATGGTCAAAAAGTATTCAAGCTATGTATGTTGGCCAAAGTCAAGGCATAGTGATTGGTAGCTATTGGGTATTCATGTGCAGCATAGGTAGATGCGTTGGTTTGGGACAGTCGTGCTGCCATTTTGGCCAAAGTCAAGGGTAGGTATGGGTGGGTCCAAATTAACCAGGAGAATGACGGGTAGAACTTGATATGTGACTTATGATATTTTGGCCAAAGTCAAGGTCATAAGAGCATGGGGCAAAAATCCACATCGGGAGCTTCATAAGTACTGAAACTTGCTAGTGTTGCATACCATTTGGAGTGTGATGATTCTGGCAGGATTCCTTTGGTCTTATCATGCGATGATAGTTGCATCCCGATCCTACTGTGAGTATATGCTACTCCTCGGGAAATCTCTCACTTAACGATCAATGCTATAAACCTAGTAGGTGTCTAGAAAGGTGTTAGCGGGGCTACGCCCACAGGGAAAAGAGGTTACTTAATTAAGGAACTTCGCGAAAGCGTTGGAAAACCTCCCTCGAAGTACCGACACTGGCCTGGCTGAACGGTTAAGCAAGTATTGTACGGTGAGATTGATCTCGACTAATTCTTCCTTTATGGTTTGAGGAGGGATTCGAGAGACAGTGGGAGCCATCCAGTTTAGACAAACTAAAAACCACTCTAAACTTGTTAGAGCATCATGCTAAAGTGTTTCTTTTCTCTCTCCTAATTGCAGCAACCATTCAACATGATCGGACTTAAGTTATTACTAGATAAAAATATACTGACAGGGCTAAACTACAAAGATTGGCTCAGGAATGTCAAGATGACAATCACTTACGACAAGTTGGGATATGTCCTTACCACCAAAGCTCCCCCCGTCACAGGTCCCACCTCTAGCGCCGCGGATGCAGAAATCCGTAAGACATGGGAGATCGATTGCGCGAAGGCCAAATGCCTCGTGCTTGCCTCGATGGACAACGAACATCAGAGGAGGCACGAGAATATGGACCTGGAGTCCATATTTCTTCATATAAAAGAACTGTATGGAGAGCAGTCTCGTATCGCAAGATACGAAGTGTCGAAGAAGCTATTTTCGGCAAGATTGGCCGTCGGATCATCGGTAGCGGAACACGTGCTTAAGATGATTGGCTACATAGAGGAGCTCGCGGACCTTGGGACCACGTTGGAGAATGAACTCTATACTGACTTGATTCTCCAGTCCCTTCCTTCCACTTACGCCCAGTTTGTCCTAAACTTCAACATGCAAGGAAAGGAGGTTGAACTTTCCGAACTTCTGAACATGTTGAGGAGTGCTGAGGGCACCCTACAGAAAGGTAGGGAGACATCCACTTTGTTTGTAGGAGGATCTTCCTCTTCTAGGTCCAGGACGAAAGCCAAGGGAAAGAAGAAGAAAGCCCCCGCCAAACCAAGGGGCGGTGTCAATGAAGTGGATACAAAGGGAAAGGAAAAGGCAACGAAGGTAGCGGGAAAGCTGGTAGGAAAGGAAGAATGCTTCTACTGTCACAAAAGTGGATACTGGAAACAGGATTGCAAGGCTTGGAAGGCCAGAACCCAGGATCTGAAGCGAGTTGCGGCTTCAGCTTCAGGTGTGTATGTTATTGAAAACTGTCTATCAATAAACTCTACTTCCTGGGTATTGGATACCGGATCAGGATCTCATATCTGTAATTCTTTGCAGGCGTTGAGAAAGCGTAGAGTTTTGAAGGCAGGTGATATGAACCTCAGAGTTGCAAACGGGGCTAGCATGGATGCTGAGGCCGTGGGGGACTATCACCTGGGATTGTCAGATGGACACTTTTTGGTTTTGCGTAGTTGTTATTTTGTACCAAATGCAACCTGTAATATCATTTCTGTATCTTTATTGTGTAAAGAAGGTTATGAATTTGCATTTGTAGGTAATGTTGTGAACATTCATCTTAATCAAGTTTTGATTGGGTCAGGTACATTAAACAATGGTATATACGTATTAAACCAATCACAGATTTTCAATGTCCAGAATACACACAAAAGAAAGTCTCCAGAAATCAATAAAACTTTCTTATGGCATTGTAGACTCGGTCACATCAATAAGAGAATGTTGACTAAGTTACATACAGAAGGATATTTGGATTCATTCGAATCTCAATCGTATGCAACTTGTCAATCCTGTCTCAAAGGAAAGATGACAAAGACTCCGTTCACTGGACACCGAGCTCTTGGGACTCATACACAGCGACGTGTGCGGTCCGATGTCTACACATGCACGAAGCGGTTATTCTTACTTCATTACTTTTACGGATGACTTTTCAAGGTACGGTTATGTCTTCTTAATGAAACATAAATCCGAGGCCTTTGAAAAATTCAAGGAATACAAGAATGAAGTAGAAAAACAAACAGGAAAAAGTATCAAGGCACTGAGATCTGATCGAGGTGGTGACTACTTGAGTGCCGAGTTCCTGGGTTACTTAAAAGAGAATGGAATTCTCTCTCAGCTTACTCCTCCATACACTCCGCAGCATAACGGTGTATCGGAGAGACGTAACCGAACCCTATTGGATATGGTACGGTCCATGATGAGTAACGCTGAGTTGCCGCGATCGTTCTGGGGATATGCGCTAGAATCAGCTCCATACCTTTTGAACCGAGTTCTAACTAAGACTGTGCCTACTACACCATATCAGATGTGGTGTGGGAAGAGACCCTATCTTAATCACATTAAGACATGGGGATGTCCAGCTTTTGTCAAAAAGCAGCATGCGGACAAGCTCGAGGCACGCTCAGTACAGTGCAAGTTTGTGGGATATCCAAAGAACTCCAAGGGATATTTCTTCTATTGCGAAGAGGAACAAAAGGTTTTTGTTTCTCGCCATGCCCACTTCCTAGAACACCAGTTCTTAGAAAAGGAAATTAGTGGGAGCGCAATAGAACTGGAATAAATTCCAGAACCACGAGCTATTACTGAAAGCTTAGTAGAACCAGAGGGTTCGAAAGATCAGGACATTCCAACGCCACTCCGCAGGAGTAGTAGGCAGTCTCATCCGCCCGAGAGATATTACAATTTTCTCATAGAAGGGGATAGAGAGGATCGCATCATAGATTGTGATGAGCCTACTAGCTTCCAGCAAGCCATTCAGAGCGTTGACTCGGTAAAATGGCTGGATGCAAAGCGGACCGAAATGGAGTCCATGTACACCAACAAAGTATGGACGTTGGACATTGCTCCAGATGGGGTAAAACCCGTAGGTTGCAAGTGGATCTTCAAAAGGAAGATGGTCAGGTTGAGACCTATAAAGCTAGACTGGTTGCAAAGGGTTTTCGTCAACGACCTGGTTTGGACTATGACGAAACCTTTTCTCCAGCAGCTATGCTGAAATCCATTCGGATCCTTCTTGCCATTACTGCCTTCCACGATTATGAGATTTAGCAGATGGACGTAAAGACCGCTTTTCTAAATGGAAATTTAGAGGAGTGTGTCTATATGGACCAGCCAGAGGGTTTCATTCAGAGTGGGAGCAGCGGAAAGGTGTGCAGGTTGCTTAAGTCCATTTGTGGACTAAAGCAGGCATCACGGAGTTGGAACGTCTGTTTTGATGAGACGGTCAAGGAATTTGGCTTTATCAAAAATCCAGATGAACCATGCATCTATTGTAGATTTGTAGCGAGAACTGTTGTATTCCTCGTTTTATACGTGGATGACATTCTCTTAATCGGAAATGCCATTCCTATGCTACAATCTGTCAAAGGGTTCTTGTCACACAGGTTCTCCATGAAAGACCTGGGTGATGCCTCATACATTCTGGAGATCCGGATCTACCGTGACAGATCCAAGAGAATTTTAGGACTCTCATAGTCCAGGTACATCGACACCATACTGAAAAGATTCAGTATGGAAGATTCCAAGCGCGGTAATCTACCGGCTTGTCACGGGATCACCCTCTCAAAAGAAATGTCTCCCATGACTGATTTGGAGAGGGATCGCATGTCTATTATACCCTACGCTTCTGCGGTAGGCTCTATAATGTATGCGATTTTGTGTACCAGACCAGATGTGGCTTATGCACTGAGTGTGGTAAGCAGGTATCAGTCAAACCCTGGGGAGAAACATTGGATAGCGGTAAAGAACATTCTCAAGTACCTAAGAAGGACTGAGGAGATGTTCTTGGTGTATGGTGGAAAAGACCTCCAGATTGAGGCCTTTGCTGACTCCAGCTTCCAGAGTGACAAGGATGATTCCAAGTCCATGTCGGGTTTTGTCTTTACCCTCAATGGAGGGGCGGTGTGTTGGAAGAGCTCCAAACAGGAAACCGTTGCTGACTCCACTATGGCAGCGGAATACATCGCTGCATCTGATGCCGCAAAAGAAGCTGTCTGGATAAGGAAGTTCTTGAAAGAACTTCAGGTGGTTCCGTCCATTGTTGATCCAATACCTCTGTATTGCGACAAAAACGGGGCTATAGCTTTAGCGAAGGAACCCAGGTCCCATCAGAAATCCAGACACATCATGAGGCGGTATCACCTGATCAGGGAGATCGTGGATCGCCAGGAGATCGAGGTTCGGAAGGTTGCTTCAGAAGATAACACTGCAGATCCATTCACGAAGGACTTACCCCAGACTCAGTGCGAGTGGCTGATCGAGATGATAGGTCTTCGATACGCCAATACATGGCCTGAGTGCAAGTGGGAGATTGTTAGTGTATAGGCCCTAGAGGCCATTACTGTATCATACTAGTATGTATATTACTTGATGGAAGCTTGGGATATTCACAGTTGTATATACAATCTTGCTCGAAATGGTAGTATGCTACTTGGTTTGACTCTGCTTTAATGTGTACATGTGCTTCTTTTATTATATCACCTATACGCATTAGTCGAGCCCTTAGGATCTTTGCTTGATTACCAGCGTTGTGATGGAGCTCACACTCGTGGGGGCTGGGTAATCCATAAGGACATCCTTATACAGGTCCCTAGTCGTAGGACTATCGAGACAGGGCATCGATACTGCGGAGTAGATGTTCATATCAGAAAATTGCATTCTAATACCGTTCATTCATTATCTAATTGTTGTATTTATCGGTATTATTGACCAGTGTCTGCTCAGTATTACAGATTACAGGTATCCATGACAAAATACTGGAAATGCATCCAACAGCACGGATATATCACTTGAGGGAAGACACTGCGACCAGAAACGCTAACCGACCGATACTTCAGGAGTTCCTTTATGCAACAAGTTGTGTACACATTTTTTTCTAAATGGTCCAACACAACAAGTGTGTACACAAGACTTTTAAGCACATGTGGATATGATTTTATATGCAATCAAGGATATGATTCTATATGCAATCAAGGATATGATTCTATATGCAATCAAGGATATGATTTTATATGCAATCATCAAGGATATGATTTTATATGAAATCAAGGATATGATTTTATATGCATATGATATTATATGCATTCAAGACTAAAAAGCATGTGTTCAAATCAAAGGCAATCAAACAAATCAGCATGAGCCATAATGGGGCAGATATGAATATTTCTTTCTGAGCCTATAAATAGAGACCAGAGGGAAGAGGAAAGGGTAGCTTTTTCTTTAGTTCTATCTTAGAATTCTTGTAATTTTTCTTTTCATTCTTGAGCTCTTGCCCCTTTGTCTTGACCTTGCAACTTCTCATTTAGAACTTGCAAGCTTAAGGCTTAGGTTCTTGACTTCAAGATCTCTTGTAACTAGTTTGTTCTTCAATAAAAGTTCGTATTTTTATTACATGTCTTGTTCCACATTACATGATTTCAATTGTGAAATTCATGCCTTGCTTTGATCTTGCAACCTCTTAAGTGAGCTTGCAACCTTAAAGCTTGGTGTTTGGATCTCACACGTTGCCGGGGATTGAACACTGGGAGATAAAACGCTTGAACTCATCGGTTCTTTTTTCCTCTTTATTTCATTGCATGTTTTTATGTATCTTCTCTTTTCTTTCTTGTTAATTTGTAAATATGTGTGAGTAATCTTTTCACTTGTTAAGGTTGTAATATGTTAGATCGTATTCGAAGATTTTCTTTGTCCAAACTTTAAAACCTAAAACTTGCCTATTGAAACTTCGTGCAAATCACCCGCAACTCCGCTCACTAGGCATCCTATCCTACCCCGATAGTGATGATTCCTAATCATGACCGGATTGCCCGTGGTTTGCCGAAGGCTAAAATCAAGAGATAACAACGGAAGGACAAGGGACAAGGAAAACGGATTTAGCGAAATACCGCAAATACCGTATTTCAAGTTCCTTAATCCGCGTTGTTACCTATTGCTTTAGTATCAATACCAAGTCGGGGCTATAAGGAATTGGCAAACATCACCTTCATACAATCTAACTTATTACTACCCTTAACAAGCCCTTTTTATTCATATCTTTGTTACGACAATTAGTTAACCAACAAATCAAAACACGGAATTAACTCGTTAAAACAAGCAATAAGAAACTTACCATCTCCCTGCGGACGACCCGTATTCATCGCGGCTCGCTACAAGCGACACCGTTTTGATTGCGGTAATTTCAGAATTCTTTTTAAACACGACACAGTTAGATCGTGACAATCAAATACCCCCAAACTTATCTATTGCTCGTCCCGAGCAAAACCAATTTATTCACAAAAAATTTCCTAACCTCACTTTCGCAGGGAACGCGATTGCACTGAGCAAGTGCAACAAGCCGTTAAACCTCTAGGTGTCCCTAGTAGGAGGAGTGTTGTCTCCTGAGGGTTTTCAGCGGATACTACCCACAAAATCCGGTCAAGCTAGTTTTGTAAAATAACTAAGATTCAAACCCTAAAGTTTTGTTTCAGAAAATAACAATTCTATTATCCTAGGTCTAGACTATCGACCCTTTATTTTTCACACCTCGCTTCTTGTTTAACTACAGCTTTTATATGTCTTCACGTGCTGTGCAAATAGTGTCGTTAAGTTCCCGAAAGGTCGAATAAAGTCATCATATCACACAATTAAGCCCGGATAAAAATTTTAAAAGGATCACATAAGTTTTATAAAGAGTTAAGCAATTTTTTCAAGCTTCGTTTTCCAGTAAAAAGTTTCAACTTCAGAATTTCTATCTTCCTTAACGGGAAACTAGGTCTTATTTTTCACTCCACCCTTTCCTTGTTTTCATTTCATACACACCTCTGTGAATCGTGCAATAGTCTTTATCATAGAATAAAACCTTCATATCTCCGCTAAAATTTTTTTAAAAAGCCTGTCTTTTATCAAGATTATTCTCACACAAAGAACCGTTAGGAATTTTAACTCGGAGAGAATACTTGCTTGACTTTGTTTTAATCTGGACTTTCTAGGCTTCTTAGCGAGCTTTGGGCCAATGCACCCACACCAGTTGGTTTTAGGGCATTAGGTGTAGAAACACCCCGGCGAACTTAATTACTCAAGTTACCCAGGTCCAAAAACAAAAGACAGTTTGGCATGAAAATCAGATGATTTAATACGAACGGAGATATAACCGGCAGTTCAATTATTTTTTGGATAAAAGACGTGTTTAGTGGGTTTGGTGTGTAATCATTCCAATCAAGTTTCAGATGGGTTATTTTTCAGACTTAGTTCCAATTACGGCATCAATAACATTCCTTCATATTCGCTTTACTTCATAAACTATTCTTGACACTACTTATTTCAGAACAAACCTATTTGATCCTCAGAAAATCATTGATCCATTTAAAAGTTTTTCGACATAAAAGACTTATCATCTAATTCCCAAAAACTCACGACACGTGTAGTGTGATGTAAAGACGTATATCAGCTATAGTTAACTTCAAAGGAGAGTTATTTTTCAGGTTTTCAAAATCTAAACATAAGATTTAGTTATTCTTATTTTATCAAACAAAACCGTCGAAATGTTGAATCAGAGTCCTCCCACTAGCTAACTTGACAGAAAAGTTTTTATGTTTTTAGAAAATTTTCAGATTTTTATGGATTTTATGGATTTTAATATGAGATGCAAAATATACATATGAATGCGAAGGTAAGAAATGCGTACCGAGCGTACCCCCAAACTTAAACTGAACAGTGTCCTCACTGTCATTGCATGAAGAGATCATTTGAAGGGTCAAAAATTGTCGGTTAGCGATACACAATTTTTATTTGTTTTTGTTTGTAAAGAAAAGAAAAAGAAAAAGAATGGAAAAGAATATTCACAAATATATACAAAAGACTTTATACATACCCCCAAACTTATTTGGAACAGTGTCCACTGTTCTTGGTTGGATAACCGAAGTTTGGAGGTGGGCAGAGGAAGATCAGGCAGGGTAAACCGGCTCCTGTAAGAATAGGAGCTCTTCTGTTGGTTCAGCGCTAAGGTACGGTTTTAGTCGGTGTCCGTTCACTTTGAAAAATGAACCGTCCTTTGGATTTTCCAAATCCACAGCGCCCTGCAGATACACATTCCGCACAAAATACGGCCCTTTCCAGCGAGATCGGAGCTTTCCTGGATGGAAATGAAGTCGGGTGTCGTAAAGCAGTACCTGCTGACCAGGTATGAAGGTTTTGCGCAAAAGGTGTTTATCGTGAAACACCTTCGTTCGATTCTTAACGACAACCGCGTTGTCGTAAGCCTCATCCCTAAGCTCGCTCAGTTCGTTCAACTGCAACTTCCGATGGCTGCCCGCATCTTCTAGAGACAGATTCAGCTCTTTTATCGCCCAAAATGCGCGATGCTCTATTTCGACAGGGAGGTGGCAAGCTTTTCCGTATACAAGCCGATAGGGAGACATGCCAAGGTCGGTCTTATAAGCAGTGCGAAAAGCCCAAAGGGCATCAATTAGTTTCAGCGACCAATCCTTACGGTTCTTGGAAACCGTCTTCTCTAGTATCTGCTTGATCTGCCGATTTGAGACTTCGGCTTGACCACAGGTTTGGGGGTGATAGGGCGTGGAGAGCTTATGATTAATGGAATACTTCCGCATTAAGGCCTCGAAAGTCTTATTGCAGAAATGACTTCCATTGTCGCTAATGATCGCTCGGGGGTGCCCAAAACGGGAGAAAATGTTTTCTTTAAGGAACTTAACGACAACCTTGTTGTCGTTAGTCCGGCTGGGCACAGCCTCGACCCACTTAGAGACGTAATCAACAGCTAGAAGGATGTACAAGTTCCCGAAAGAGCTGGGAAACGGCCCCATGAAATCTATCCCCCACACGTCGAAAATCTCCACAACCAAGATTGGTTGGAGCGGCATCTCGTTTCTCCGGGATATCCGGCCCATATGTTGGCACCGGGAGCAAGTCTTGCAATAGTCATGAGCGTCTTTGAAGAGTTGTGGCCAGTAGAAACCACATTGCAAGATCTTCTTAGCTGTCTTTCTGGGGCCAAAATGCCCGCCACACGCTTGATCGTGGCAAAATGACAGCACACTCTTGAATTCCTCATCAGAGACACACCTACGAATAATCTGGTCAGGACAGTACTTGAACAGATAGGGTTCGTCCCAGTAAAAATGTTTTACTTGGGATAAAAAGCGAAGTCTGTCCTGACTTGACCATTCGGTTGGTAGTAACCCTGTGGCCAAATAGTTCACAATATCTGCGAACCAAGGTTCGCGAGATATTGTCAAGAGTTGTTCATCCGGGAAAACGTCATTGATCGGGATTTGAAGCGACGGCGAAGAAGGAAGTCGTGAGAGATGGTCGGCAACGACGTTTTCACATCCTCGTTTGTCCTTAATGACAAGGTCAAACTCTTGAAGCAAGAGGATCCAACGTATAAGCCGAGATTTGGCATCTTTCTTCGCAAAAAGATGGCGCAGAGCAGAATGATCAGTGTAAACAATGACTGGAGAGCCGATGAGGTAGGGCCTGAACTTCTCTAAAGAAAATACAACAGCCAAGAATTCCTTCTCAGTTGTTGTATAATTGAGTTGGGCGTCGTTCAGGGTTCGGCTAGCGTAATAGATTACGTGTGGCATTTTGTTGATGTGTTGTCCAAGGACAGCACCGATGGCAGAGTCGGATGCATCGCACATAATCTCGAATGGGTGCGTCCAGTCAGGGGAAGAGAGAACGGGAGCAGAAGTGAGTGAGTGTTTCAATGATTCAAAAGCAGCCACACAGCTCGGGCTGAAGTCGAATGGCGTGTCCTTGGCCAGTAGAAGAGTCAAGGGCCTAGCAATCTTGCTAAAGTCCTTGATAAACCGTCTATAGAAACCGGCGTGGCCAAGGAAGGCTCGGATATCTCGGACGCATCGGGGAGGAGGAAGATTGGAAATAACCTCAATCTTTGCTTTGTCTACCTCAATGCCTTTCTGCGAGATGATATGTCCTAAGAGAATACCTTCGCGCACCATGAAGTGGCATTTCTCCCAGTTCAAAGTGAGATTCTTGTCCTTACATCTGGTAGGGATAGCGTCGAGATGCAGCAGACACTCGTCAAAGGAATCGTCAAAGATGGAGAAGTCGTCCATGAAGATCTCCAAGAATTTCTCCACCATGTCTGAGAATATTCCCATCATACACCGCTGGAAGGTAGCGGGCGCATTGCATAACCCAAAGGGCATGCGACGATATGCAAACGTGCCGAAAGGACAAGTGAAAGTAGTCTTGTCCTGGTCTTTTTCGGCGATGGGAATTTGATTATAGCCAGAGTAGCCATCAAGAAAGCAATAGTACTCATGTCCGGCCAATCGTTCGAGCATCTGGTCAATAAAAGGTAGCGGAAAGTGGTCTTTCCGCGTTGCGGCGTTGAGTTTTTGGTAATCAATGCATACTCGCCACCCAGTTTGGGTGCGAGTAGGGATTAACTCGTTCGCCTCGTTGGTTATGACCGTGATGCCCGACTTCTTGGGGACAACATGAATGGGGCTAACCCACTGGCTATCGGAGATAGGGTAAATGATACCACTATCCAGACATTTGACGATCTCCTTCTTCACAGCCTCCTTCATGACTGGATTGAGACGTCTTTGTGGATCCCGGGCTGGTTTGGCATCATCCATCAGATGAATATGATGCTCAACGATCAGGGGACTAATCCCCTTGATGTCCGTCATGGACCAGCCAAAATCTTGCCTATTGCCGTGTAAGACCGAAAGAAGGGCTTTCTCTTGCTCGGGAGCAAGAGAAGCCGAAATGATAACCGGGAGGGTCTCGTTCTCACCTAAGTAAGCGTACTTAAGGTGAGACGGCAAAGGCTTGAGTTCGAGAATTGGAGGTGAAATGATTGAAGGCTGGATTGGAGAAAAGGTCTCGAACTCAAAGGATTCCATCAAAGGTTCAAAACGAGCGTAAGCTACCGAGTTGGATGGTTCAGGTAACTCATCCGGAAAGTCAAAAGATTCAAACTCGGGTTGTGAGCGGCTATGATCGTGTGAGAACGTAAAACACTCGTAGTCGTAGTCGGGCGCGGAAGCAGCAACAGGTTCGAAGAGAAACGCACTAGTGGCGTCAAGGTTATCGCGTTCAAACAGAAACTCCTCGAATTCACACTCTTCCGGGGTGATCTCCTGGATCGAGCAGACGTCCAGTATATGAGCATTAGGTTCGGCGGGCTGATTCCCCAACCTAAAAATGTTGAGTTCAATCGTCATATTTCCAAAAGAGAGGTTCATCGAACCATTGCGACAATTGATCACAGCATTTGAGGTTGCGAGAAATGGGCGACCGAGTATCACCGGAATTTGATTCTGGGGGTTAGCTACAGGCTGTGTGTCTAATACAATGAAGTCAACGGGGAATATGAAGTCCCCGACTCTTATCAACACATCCTCTAGCTCACCCCTAGGATGGGTGATCGATCGGTCGGCCATTTGGAGAGTGCAGTGCGTGGGTTTCAGCTCTCCGACGCCTAATTGCTCGTATACTGAATACGGAAGCAAGTTAACACTGGCACCAAGATCTAATAGTGCGCGGTTGATGTTCTTATCCCCAATGGTAATTGAAATCGTAGGACAGCCAGGGTCCTTCCGTTTTTGTGGTAAAGATTGGGTAAGGGCATCACTCACAGCACTAGCCAAGAAAACTTTCTTAGGTACCTGAGGTTTCCTCTTTTTCGTGCACAAGTCCTTTAAGATTTTCGCGTAAGACGGGACTTGTTGGACAACATCTAAAAGAGGAATGTTAATGTTAACTTGCTTAAATAACTCCAGAATCTTCTCCATTTGAGGATTTTGTTTATTAGATCTCAACCGGTTTGGAAATGGAACATTTTGAAAATTGGTTGAGTCTAATGCTGGAGGAGGAGATTGTGGAGTTGGACCGGATCCCAGAATAGGTGTTTTCGTGGAGTGAGAAGTGGGTCCGTTCATAGAAGAAGAGGAAGGAGAGCCTTGTGAAGAACGGAGAATAGGCTTAGAAGATGAAGGAGAAGAAGGAGAAGAAGAAGAAGAAGAAGAAGCGGCCGGGGTGTCATCGTTGATCCGTGTGCCAATGTTGTTTTGCAGCATCCTCCCCGATCTCAGTGTAGTCACGGCACTCACATTATGGTTTTGTTGTTCAAGAGAAACATGTGCATTACGTGGGTGGCCGGGATTTGGAAGTGGCTGGGATGGGAGCTTCCCCTTCTCTCGCTCGCTTAAGGCCGCGTTCAGCTGTGCAATCTAGGCCTCGATGGTCTTGATGCTTTGCTCGTGTGCGGCAGTGTGTTGCACTAAAGATTGAATCGAAGACTGGATGTTGGCGGTGGATTGAGTCGATTGTTTAACAAACGCCTCCAGACTTCGCTCGAGCGAGGAAACCTTATCGTTGTTTGACGGAACAAAGTTGTTTGGTGGAAAAGAGTTGTTGGGTGCAAAGTTGTTCGTCTGGTTTTGGAAAGGCTGGGGTTGGAAGGGCTGCTGATATTGATGTTGAGTTTGTTGTTGCGCTTGTTGTTGCGGTGGAGGGGGCCTTTGGAATTGGTTGCCTTGGAATTGATTCTGATTCTGATTCCAGGCGAAATTGGGGTGGTTCCTCCAACCGGGATTGTACGTGGAAGAGTACGGATCATTCCTTGGTCTTTGCTGAAATGCAGCATTAACCTGATCCTGTCCTTGAGATGGAGAATTGTAAGGACACTCTTCGGTTAAATGAGAGGGATTGGAACAACAAGCGCAGATGGTACGAAGTGGAAGAACAGGGCTAGGAGCAGGAGAAGAAAATTTGCTCTCTATCGCTTCAAGCTTTCTAGTTATTGCAGCCATTTCAGCTTTCATTGCAATAGAGACGTCAAGTTGATGAATTCCTACCCTAGACTGACCGGTAGAAGTGGAGGTAGAAGAAGAAGAAGTCGTCGGTCTCGTGCTCTCCCACTGTAGCGTTTGCTCTGCAAGGTCGTCAAAGAATTGCCATGCTTCCTCGTCAGATTTGGATAGGAAGTGGCCCTGACAGATGGTTTCCAACAACTGCTTCGTTGCTGGGTTCAGGCCCTCGTATAAGGTTTGGCAAAGTTGCCATTTCTCTATACCGTGGTGAGGACACTGAACAAGAAGGTCTTTGTACCGGTCAAAGCACTTCCAGAAGGGTTCAGAAGGAAGCTGGGAGAATTGATTGATTTCATTGCGAATCCTTGCAGTTTTGTGATTTGGATAAAACTTTTTGAGAAACGCTTTAACAAACTCATCCCAACTGGTTATGGAATGAGAAGCGGTGCTATACAGCCATTTTTCAGCGAGATCGCATAGAGTGAACGGAATGACCCGTAGACGTATAGCATCGTCCGACAGCTGGGTGGTTTTCATCATGGCACAGACGTTTTGAAATTTGTTGATGAAGATATAGGCATCTTCAGATTCAAGCCCATGAAAACGTGGAAGCATGTTGATGAAATGGGGCTTAATTTCAAAGTTGTCCCCATTGGCCGGAGGAAGAGAAAGGCAGGTGGGAAGTGCAGAACGGGTGGGGTAGAAACGATCCTGGAGCGCGATTCGCTGCGGCGCTACAACAGGCGGAGGTGGTGAGATATTGGTCTCCGTAGGAGGTGGAGCCAATCCA
The DNA here is from genome assembly GCA_030015575.1 of Agapanthus africanus. Lineage (NCBI taxonomy): Eukaryota > Viridiplantae > Streptophyta > Magnoliopsida > Asparagales > Amaryllidaceae > Agapanthus > Agapanthus africanus. The sequence continues at coordinate 358,423,896 of JASDDO010000026.1, forward strand.
GGGGTGGTCAAAGAGATGTTCGGATTGAATCCCGACATCGCGGAAGAAGAGGTTGGTGAAAGCGAAGGTGAAGGTGAAGAAGTATGAACAGAATTCCGGTCAACGTCGGAGTTGGCCGGCAAAGGTAGGGGTGAAAGAGGAGTGGAAGGAGTATCGACTTCGGAGTCGATCGCGTAGTCGGTAGCGACTAACGTAACGCGGACTAGACGGGCGCTAGTGTCCCGAGTCCAAGCGGACATACACTAAACGAGTTTAGTTTAGTCAAAGCGGAGAAGGTGAGGGTAAGAAAACGTCAATGGAGAAAGGCGATGGGTGATGGGTGAAAAATGGATTTGGCGACAAAGGGCAAGTTTTTATAAAAGATTTTGATTTTTTCCCTTTTTTTTTAGAAGGAGATTTACAGAAATATGTACGGATATACGGCTTAAGCAATCACAAACAAGATATGCACAATCACACCTAGATCTAGGGTAACCTATGTCTACTAGACCTGCTCCTGAACTTGATTGTCGAAGTTAAACAGTGTCGAGAAACGGGCTTAAAAATATACTGATCACAAGGCCAGGTAAGTGCAGAGTTAAGGGGAGGTTGTCCAACGCTTTCGCGAAGTTCCTTAATTAAGTAACCCTTTCTCTTTCGGCGGTTGCGCCTTTAACACTTTCCTAGACACCCCGTAAACAATATACCGTTAAGCGAGATTCTAAACACGGTTTATCTTCTCCTAATGAGCGCGAAGTCCTTAGGGCTGAAGTCTAGTATTTTTTAATTTACAATGGACAATGCATATGCTTTAGTGATTTTTGGGGTCCTGGGAAGGGTGATGAAATCCCCACCCAATCTGGATTGGTGTTAGAGCCCCTTAAGTCCGTATTAAATGATGCAATGCGCAAAATTCAACCAAGTTTTGTTTTCAAGCAATCAGTTATCGTTTTTTACTTTTAATGCGGCGCTGCAACAAATACGGTTATTTTTTTTTTTTTGCGGCGATTTTTGCTAAGAATCCTGCAAAGACAAGAATATTGGAGCGTCGGGTTTGAGGGGGGAAGTTTAGAAAAATACGTACCAAAAAGCACGAGTTTCAGAAACTCGTGTTGATATTGCCTCCGAGTGGTCGAATGGTTCGCTTGCGCGGGTCTAACTACCCGGATCTTTGGCACTGAGTGTTCACCCTCCTTTGCACTTGAAAATGCCCCTTTGTTCCGTATGATCGCTGCTCAAAATCCGTCAAATCTGCATATGTTGGAAAAATACGGATATTTGAGCCAAAAAGCAATATTAACAACCACAATTCTGAACACAAATAATTAAGAAAATCAGAGTGTTAGCAGAATTCAAATCCAGAGAAGAAAAGAATTTTATTTGTGTTTGTGGTTGGTTTCAAAAAGAATGGTTATTTGTTTGAATGTGTTAGAAGTTAGTTTTATACAGAATATGCACAAATTTAACCCGAAACTACAAGTATAAAAAGCGTTACCGTCTCCCCGGCAACGACGCCATTTGATTGTCACGATCTAACTGTGTCGTGTTTAAAAAGAATTCTGAAATTACCGCAATCAAAACGGTGTCGCTTGTAGCGAGCCGCGATGAATACGGGTTGTCCGCAAGGAGATGGTAAGTTTCTTATTGCTTGTTTTAACGAGTTAATTCCGTGTTTTGATTTGTTGGTTAACTAATGGTCGTAACAAAGATATGAATAAAAAGGGCTTGTTAAGGGTAGTAATAAGTTAGATTGTATGAAGGTGATGTTTGCCAATTCCTTATAGCCCCGACTTGGTATTGATACTAAAGCAATAGGTAACAACGCGGATTAGGGAACTTGAAATACGGTATTTGCGGTATTTCGCTAAATCCGTTTTCCTTGTCCCTTGTCCTTCCGTTGTTATCTCTTGATTTTAGCCTTCGGCAAACCACGGGCAATCCGGTCATGATTAGGAATCATCACTATCGGGGTAGGATAGGATGCCTAGTGAGCGGAGTTGCGGGTGATTTGCACGAAGTTTCAATAGGCAAGTTTTAGGTTTTAAAGTTTGGATAAAGAAAATCTTCGAATACGATCTAACATATTACACCCTTAACAAGTGAAAAGATTACTCACACATATTTACAAATTAACAAGCAAGAAAAGAGAAGATACATAAAAACATGCAATGAAATAAAGAGAAAAAGAGAACCGATGAGTTCAAGCGTTTTATCTCCCAGTGTTCAATCCCCGGCAACGTGTGAGATCCAAACACCAAGCTTTAAGGTTGCAAGCTCACTTAAGAGGTTGCAAGATCAAAGCAAGGCATGAATTTCACAATTGAAATCATGTAAAGTGGAACAAGACATGTAATAAAAATATGAACTTTTATTGAAGAACAAACTTGTTACAAGAGATCTTGAAGTCAAGAACCTAAGCCTTAAGCTTGCAAGTTCTAAATGAGAAGTTGCAAGGTCAAGACAAAGGGGCAAGAGCTCAAGAATGAAAAGAAAAATTACAAGAATTCTAAGATAGAACTAAAGAAAAAGCTACCCTTTCCTCTTCCCACTGGTCTCTATTTATAGGCTCAGAAAGAAATATTCATATCTGCCCCATTATGGCTCATGCTGATTTGTTTGATTGCCTTTGATTTGAACACATGCTTTTTAGTCTTGAATGCATATAATATCATATGCATATAAAATCATATCCTTGATTTCATATAAAATGATATCCTTGATGATTGCATATAAAATCATATCCTTGATTGCATATATAATCATATCCTTGATGATTGCATATAAAATCATATCCTTGATTGCATATAGAATCATATCCTTGATTGCATATAAAATCATATCCTTGATTACATATAGAATCATATCCTTGATTGCATATAAAATCATATCCACATGTGCTTAAAAGTCTTGTGTACACACTTGTTGTGTTGGACCATTTAGAAAAAAATGTGTACACAACTTGTTGCATAAAGGAACTCCTGAAGTATCGGTCGGTTAGCGTTTCTGGTCGCAGTGTCTTCCCTCAAGTGATATATCCGTGCTGTTGGATGCATTTCCAGTATTTTGTCATGGATACCTGTAATCTGTAATACTGAGCAGACACTGGTCAATAATACCGATAAATACAACAATTAGATAATGAATGAACGGTATTAGAATGCAATTTTCTGATATGAACAGTAGACTAGCATATGCGCTTCTCATCCCAGCGTGGGAGACGGTCTGTCCCACAGCCATCAGTACGTCGTACTTGAGATAGTATACGGGTGCTCGTTAGGTTACGAGTACACTGGACAGGACTCGTCGGGAACTGTTGGTTGGTATTATACCTATCGTCAGTTATCAGTTCCCAGGTGACATGAGTACAGCTTAGTCCGCTGACTTGACACTGTCACTTCGCCTCGAGTGTGTTCCCACTGTACTTTGATTACTACCCTACCACGGCTCAAAGGAGTCGTGCAAACAGGTAGTAGTTGGGTGCAGTCCCGAAGCACTTGGAGGCAGTGACGGTTTGATAGGATTCGTCTCTCCCGGTATTGGGAGTTGACATCGCGCTGTGTCCAGGAGAGCCATTACACAAGTAGTCCCTGGCCAGGGCAAGCGAGATATACTGGTAGGTTTCCAGTGTTATCTCAGGGTGTTCTAGGCTACACTCCGACACGACTTGTACCGCTATTAGAGGACTGACGTTTACCGCCCCCCTAGGCCCGCCATGCGATGTATCAGACGAACAGACCGGACTGTACTGAGACTGTCACATTCAGGCTCAGTAGGAGTTCAGATGGGTTCACCTCGTCAGTCTTCTTATCGGCATCTACCTGGGGACCGTTACGTACAGCTAGTGCCGCTTGCGATCTGTGGTTAAACCCACTGCCAGCGTAGTGTCGTCGAGTCTTTAGAGTCCCACACAGAGGGTTATTCGCCTTTAGGCAAAATGAGTAGAGGTCGCAAGGTTTTGCGACAGGGTTCGTTCACATCCGCGCACTTGTGCACGTTTGCTGTCCGCACAGCTTATACTAGCGGGCTTTGGTTTAAGCAGATCCTAGTATACGATTTGGGATTGGTTTTATCTCATTGTATTCGTGTTCCTCGGATCACGAATACGGGTTCGTATGCACAGTTGACTGAGACAGAGGGAGAGGACTTTGATTATGGTTGATGACTATTGTTATTTTCATAACCCTAATGCTTATGTGTGTATTATTAATAATTGATATTAGTTAAATATAATTGTGCATGGTTAGGGTTGTTGACCATTTGACCATACTTGACTTGTTGACTTGGGTTGACATGTTGACCATCATCATTCCATATGAAAGATGCGCTTTGATCCTTTCAATTTGCATTTAATGTGAAATGATAATGGTCAAGTCTTGATTAACCATGACAATTATCTAGCTAATTATCTAATTTCATAATTCACCCATATTAGAGAGAATGGTTCATTATTCTTATTCATTCTATCATATAGATTCTCTCTCCTCCTCTTCCTCTCTCTCAAGCTCTCCCCTCTCATGAGTTGAGAAGCACATGAGCTTGAGATAAACCTCTCTAAAATAATCTCTACTCTCTTCTAAGGTTCTAAGATTAGCAGTTCTAGCATCTTAGTTACTTCTAGCTTGAAGTTGAAGCCAAAGGTTGAAGCTCTCGGGTAGATCCTTCTTCGACTAGAGAAGGCGACAATGTGATCTCTTTCTTCCACTCCAAGGAGCAAGGAGAGAAGGACATAAAGCCCAAGGTATAACCTTTCTTCCATATAGCTAAAACTTGTTAGCTTGTAGTTATTTTTTGTTTAGCAAAGATCCTCCTTTTGATAGTCCATGTTGCCTAGTACCATAAAAATCCGTTTTTTATACCGTTTCCGCCTCCCCACAAGCACCGGGGTGGGCAACGTGGACTTACAATATATATATATATATATGCATATCAAATTATTAAATCAACACTTGATTCAATAATCCGGTTATATCATATATAATTGGCTAATATTCAATATTAGTTATTAAATCAACACTTGATTCAATAATCTGGTTATATATCAAATATCGCTAGATTAGAATTACGGTATCATATACTCGTATTCAATCAAGCTCCCGCACATATCTCCATACGTGTCCTACTTCATTTCGCTTGAGCGAGGAAACCTCTATGTAAAACTCTAAAGACTTGTCAATACGCCAGCAGTAGGTAATGATCACATCAGATACCCACAAGCCGTCAGCGGTACTAGCTGGACGTAACGGCTACCCAGGTATTGAACGAATAGAAGATCAACAAGCAAACTTTTCCAAACTCCCGTAAAGCCTATAAGCAACACTTACCGTACAGTCCGGTCTCTTCGTCTTATATGTCGCATATCGAGTCGGGGGGTGGAATCATCAGACCCCACTAACTTGATAAGTCATGCCGATGCGTGGCCTATAACCTTTCGAGAAACTACTGATAATACTTACCAGTAAATTTCATCAACCCTGGCTAGGGACTTGCTGTTATAGCCAATCGAGCATAGCGCAACATCAACTCCCAATACCGGGAGAGACGAAACCCTTCCTATTGCTCACATCCTCAATGTGACTTGGGATTCTACCTAAAATCCACCTGTTTGCACGACTCTTTTGAGCCGTGGTAGGGAGGAAATCAAAGCACAGTGAGAACCACACAAGATACTATTACAATCTCGGTTCTATAGACTAACCTGTATAAGTGTCACCAGAGAACTGCTATCTGATGATAGGTATGGTACCATCTAGGAGTTCTCGGGGAGTCCTGTTCGGTGTACCCATTCTCTAATGAGCACCTTTGTACAATTTTTGATGTCAAACACCAATGGTTTTGGGATCAACTATCGCCCCATACAAGGTCAAGAAACATACACACTAGTCTACTCTGGAATATCGATGCCCTGTCTCGATATTCTCTCGACTAGGAACTGTTAAAGGATGTGCTTGCGGACTACATAAGCCCCACTAGTATGATCTGCATCATAGTCCTGGTAGTCAAGCCAACATCCTAAGGGCTTTATCAACATGTATCAATGAGATAGTAAACTAAAACAAGTGTACATGTTATGATAAAGAGCAACCAGATAGCATACTATCATGTCGAGCAAGAAAGTCCTCTATATATATGTCCAAGCATCCGCTATAATATACAATAATGGCCTCTCGAGCATACATATTCTTAACACCTATACCCCGTACGAGTGCGGCGAATAGCCCGCCAATTCTAGAGTAAGGCACCCCGGTCTCAACGCCATGAGATGGAGGCCAGTTGCCCTCAAGAACCCGGCTACTCGAGCACTCCGCCCGGGGGTAATCCTAGTGCATGTAATGGAAAAACTGAATATACAACGGTGACTACGTTCGCAACCTGGACGCGCCCTAAAGAATAATACAAGCCGCAGTGACGGCAGTCCACATGTCAGACGGTCGCCACGCAATATGAATATACATTACATCACAGAGAATAACATCTAATACTACATACAACGGGCTATCCATCGCGAGAAATCCAGCATGACCATAACCACTAAGCATCATTCATCACAGAACATGTAAACTTGTGAGTATCAATTCCGTAACCCTGTCTAATTGATACATATAGCAATTAGACAATGTTTTACCAAATGTTATGATACACACAACCATCCTAAAGCCGACGACAATCGAATACCGCACACATATAGCCAACACTTCAATTTTTCAAACACCGAAAATCAAGTGTGCTAAAAACCGACAAAATTCCATGCTGAAAACCACTCCGGGGGTCCGAAATGACCTTGGATTGAGCCGAAACTTCATGGAGGACGCTGACGCGAAATTAACGTCAACCTGAAGGCACCTAGAGGGGGTACCGACCCTTATTCCACCCTAAGGTGGCCCAAGGCGTAAGCAGTCCTGAAACTGCCTTCTGAGGCAGTTTCAGGTCCCCTCCCTCCCTCCTAAGGCCACCATTTAGGTGGTCACGGGGGTGTGGGCCCTCCCTATGTCCCCCAGGATGTCTCCTAGGTTCCCATGCACCTCCCCGCGGCTTCGCGGTCCAAACCGAAAGCCCGCGGGGAGTCAAAACATTAAGTTAGCATGATTTTACCACTGGTTTTAAAGGCAGTTTTTGCAAGCAAAACCGAGTGGATTCGGTAGTTGTATCTATCTAGTTTAGTGTGTTTGGGTGGCTCTGATATCATTGAAAGTTTCTAGTGACCTCGCCACTAACCTACAGCAAATGTGGAATTAAAAAACAAAAATTTTCGTGGCACTAGAAACTAAAACTTAAGAATGGAACCAAACATCTAAACTAGAACCATAACAAGATAGAAATCACAATCATTGTAGCGTCTTCATTTTCTCCAATTGGGTTGGACTCTAGCATACTCTCAAGAGCTCCGGGTCATGTTTGCAAGCCGGTTCTCCTTCGCCGAAGATGATCCACTCGAGGAAACCGATCCAAGCTCTGGCTTCACCAAGTGAAATGTTCAGTCGAAAATATCGCACTTTTGATATGACATTTTCCTTACTTTTCTTAAATATCTAAAAGTGTTTATTATAAATATGACACATATGAGGGTTTATCTATATAAATACTATTTTCATATGTTTATATATTATAATTAACATTATGAAGGAAAATATATGCATATAATATTTATATAATATTTTGATAATTTAAATGTGCATATCATATCAAATATCCTTAATCAATATTCTTAAAATATAATATCATATCAAATTGGTTAGGATAATATCTCAAAAATACCAAATATTACTAACATTATTCTTTGAGATATGGTGCAAGTTTTGGCTTAGGTCAGGAGATCGAGATGTTGAGATGTCGGAAATCAAAAATCTGCCGAAATATTATAGAAAATCGAAGAATCAATACTGGCAGAGACTCAGGAAATATTTTCAATTTCCAGGTATCAACTAAATCTCCATGTGTCACAAGAATAAAGCCCCAGAAATTTTCACCCAAGTTCTCACCAACAAACCGCGGATCCGCGGCCAAACCATGCAATACGCGGCGGATCCGCGGCCGATTCACCAAATCAGCAGTTAGGATTTTCAGGTTGGATTGGCTACAACTAACCCTAATTCTGGGGATCTTTGGTTTCTGGTTTTGGGGCTAAATAAAGGACCGAGGGCTAAACTTAGAAATCGTCAATCTTTTACACGAAGCAAATCACCGTCAAAGAACAAGTGATCCAAGACAGGTCCGCGATTCGACGTGATAAGGCGACCTGAGTTCAACGAAGCATCTACTTCCTACAAGGCAGAGATCGAAAGCAACTTCTTCTTCTTGTAATCTAAACTTGAAGGCATTGTACTTGTGAAGTTGATTAATAAAGGTAATCATTAGATTAATTAGTTTGCTTTTATTTTCTGTATTTACAATATGAATTCCTTCTCTATTCTTTCTTCTTCTATCTCCATCATGCGTGAGTAATTCTCCGCTTGATAGGATTCATAGGATTTGGGTAGAACAATTGATGAGAAAATATTTTAACTTCTTTTAAGTCTTATGAAGTTTATAAACTTTAGCAAAAGAATCGTTAACATCCTTATCGGGCGCGCTACCAATTTATTTCTAGTCTCGACCGCAATTTGAGATCAGATAAACAATTGTTTTGTTAAGGGCTAGACATGAATAGAGATCAATGAAATGACAAGGGTCAATAGTGGGGAAATCCTAGTTTCTTCCAAAGAACCCTAATTCCCATTCATCACTATCTATCTAGTTTTAAATCTATCAATAGATAAAATGAGTAATCTTTATTAGTCATCCATAACTACTAAATCCTAACGAACCCTACAAGCCCTCTTCTGATATAAAATCTACATCCGTGTTTAAACTAGATCTATATTCTGCATCCGTGTTTAACATAGATCTAGAATATATAACTATTCTTCACTATTATCTATTCTCCTTTCTCTTTTCTAATCAACGCGTCTAAAGCAAAATTAAAAGATTCCACATATCCCTCAGGACGACCCGTACTCATCTCGGCTAGCTACACGCGACATCGTTATTGATTGCGATTACTCTACAAACCCTTGTTTAAAATAGATCAATCAAATGGCACCGTTGCTGGGATACTTGCGTAATTATTTTTTTCTTACTATTTGTTAGTGTATATGCCCTAGAGGCCATTACTGTATCATACTAGTTTGTATATTACTTGATGGAAGCTTGGGATATTCACAGTTGTATATACAATCTTGCTCGAAATGGTAGTATGCTACTTGGTTTGTCTCTGCTTTAATATGTACATGTGTTTCTTTTAGCATATCGCTGATATACATATTAGTAGAGCCCTTATGATCATTGCTTGATTACCAGCGTTGTGATGGCGCTCACACTCGTGGGGGCTGGGTAATCCATAAGCACATCGTTATACAGGTCCCTAGTCGATGGACTATCGAGACAGGGCATCGATACTCCGGAGCAGACTAGCGTATACGCTTCTCATCCAAGCGTAGGAGACGGTCTGTCCCACAGCCGTCAGTACGTCGTACTTGAGATAGTATGCGGGTGCTCCTTAGGTTACGAGTACACTGGACATGACTCGTCGGGAACTGTTGGTTGGTATTACACCTATCGTCAGTTATCAGTTCCCAGGTAGCATGAGTACAGCTTAGTCCGCTGACTTGACACTGTCACTTCGCCTCGAGTGTGTTCCCACTGCACTTTGATTACTACCCTACCATGGCTCAAAGGAGTCGTGCAAATAGGTAGTTTTTGGGTGCAGTCCCGAAGCACTTGGAGGCAGTGACGGTTAGACAGGATTTGTCTCTCCCGGTATTGGGGGTTGACATCGCGCTGTGTCCAGGAGAGCCATTACACGAGTAGTCCCTGACAGGGCAAGCGAGATATACTGGTAGGTTTCCAGTGTTATCTCAGGGTGTTCTGGGCTACACTCCGACACGACTTGTACCGCTATTAGGAGACAGACGTTCACCGCCCCCTAGGCCCGCCATGCGATGTATCAGACGAACAGACCGGACTGTACGGAGACTGTCACATACAGGCTCAGTAAGAGTTCAGATGGGGTTACCTCGTCAGTCTTCTTATCGGCATCTACCTGGGGACCGTTACGTACAGCTAGTGCCGCTTGCGGTCTGTGGTTAAACCCACTGCCAGCGTAGTGTCGAGTCTTTAGAGTCCCATACAGAGAGCTATTCGCCTTTAGGCAAAATGAGTAGAGGTCGCATGGTTTTGCGACAGGGTTCGTTCACATCCGCGCACTTATGCACGTTTGCTGTCCGGACAGCTTATACTAGCGGGCTTTGGTTTAAGCCGGATCCTAGTATATGATTTGGGATTGGTTTTATCTCATTGTATTCGTGTTCCTCGTTTCATGAATACGGGTGCGTATGCACAGTTGCTTGAGACAGAGGCAGAGGACTTTGATTTGGGTTAATGAACATTGTCATTTTATTAACCCTAATGCTTATGTGTGTATTATGGTTAATTGATATTAGTTTAATATAATTGTGCATGGTTATGGTTGTTGACCATTTGACCTTCTTGACTTGTTGACCTAGGTTGACACTTTGACCATCTTCATTTCATTTGGAAGATGCTTTTTGATCCTTGCAATTTGCATTAAAAATGAATTGATAATGGTCATGTCTTGATTAAGCCATGACAATTATCTTACTAATTATCAATTTATAATAATTCACATATATATGTGAGAATGCTTCATATTTTCTTTCATTCTATCATATACTTTCTCTCTCTTGCTCTTCCTCTTCCTCAAGCTCTCCCCTCTCATGTGTCGAGAAACACTTGAGCTTGAGAAAAACCACTTCTTGATAATCTCTACTCTCATCTAGGGTTCTAGGATTAGCACTTCTAGCACTCTAGTTACTTCTAGCTTGGAGTTGAAGCCAAAGGTTGAGGCTTTCGGGTGGATCCTTCTTCGACGTGAGAAGACGACAAAGGTGATCCCTTTCTACTACTCCAAGGAGCAAGGAGAGAAGGACATAAAGCCCTAGGTATAACCATTCTACCCTTCAACTAGTTTCTAGTTAGCTTTAGCTAGTTTTTGTTTAGCAAAGATCCGACTTTGTCTAGTCCATGTTGCCTAGAGTAGTAAAAATCCGATTTTTATTCCGTTTTCCGCCTCCCCGCAAGCACCGGGGTGGGCAATATGGACTTACAGTGGTATCAGAGCCTAACTAAACATAAACTAGCTAGGTAGTAAAGTGTATGGAAGTTCAATCGGAAAAAATCGCAAAACCGAGTTTACAAAAACCCAAGTTTCTGTTAAAATTTTTTCTGTTCGAAATAAAATAAATCGTACGTCAAAAATCATCTCAGGGTTTTGTGAAGAAAGCCACCAAAAACGATCCAGAGATTCGTTCAAAGCGCCGCGATTCCGCGGCAATAGCAAGCTATTGCAGCGCAACCGCGGCCGTTTTGGCTCGGTTCTAGGTCGAATTTGGTGAAGTGTTCTTCTGGTATGGTTTTGGGATTTTTAAGATGGTTTATTTGTGCCCAGGTTTTCCAGAAAAGAAATTTGTTTTTGGGGGCCTATAAATCCGTATTTTTGATCGAACTTCACTACACTTTGACTAAAGGGTTATATCTGTGATGTTTATATGTATTCAACGTCGGCTAATCGCTATATGCCGATTAGTGGGGATTATACATATCTGTGATCTGCGTTTAATATGTTGGTATGTGTATATGAATGCGTTGGATTGTCGCGGGTGAATAGCCGGGGTGGATGTGAGATGAGTGTTTCTTTTTCTTTCATTCAAGTAATATGTAAATTGATGTATTATTATTTGTATGGCCGCACAACCGGGTCGGGGTTGTAGCCGTCATTGTATAATTCTTTTTACTATTTTTGCTCCTAGGTTAGACCCATGGACGGGGTGCACAAACTACCGGGTATCTCGAAGTGCCGAGTGGCCTACTCACGGTGTTGAGGGAGGTTGCTTCGCTTCGGGTACTTGGCGGGTAGTTTGCCGCACCCGTAGGGGTCTTGGGTGGGGTATTTGGCTATTCACCGCGACCGTGTAATCCGCTTTTCGTTGCAGGCTCGAACGGATCGCGGATTCCTAGTATATCCAATTTATTCATCTGTGATATGTAATGTCTATCATTGCTATATATTTATATATTATAACTATTTAGGCGTTGCTTATGTTTTACAGCCGCGCTAGCCCAGCCCCCGCTCTGTCGTTAGTTAAGTAACCTAACGGGTGATGACGGGCCCCGTGGCGAATGCGAATGGCATAAGCGTACGTCATATTTTGGTTGTTTTCTGCAATGGTAGGATTAAATGATGAGACGCATTAAAAGAACTAATACAAGAAAATAAACCAAGTAAAAGTCGATTGGAACACTTTGAAAACCACTCGGTTCTTTTCAAAACTAAACTTTTAAATGCGGAGCTTGAACCACTCCTTTTAAAAGCTATCTCGTTCCATCGATTATATCAAGTTCACTACGTTCACGGTTTCGCCAAAACCATTCGTAGCCCTCCGTCATTCCACATGAATGGTCAAAAAGTATTCAAGCTATGTATTTTGGCCAAAGTCAATGCATAGTGATTGGTAGCTATTGGGTATTCATGTGCAGCATAGATAGATGCGTTGGTTTGGGACAGTCGTGCTTCCATTTTGGCCAAAGTCAAGGGTAGGTATGGGTGGGTCCAAATTAACCAGGAGAATGACGGGTAGAACTTGACATGTGACTTTTGATATTTTGGCAAAAGTCAAGGTCATAAGAGCATGGGGCAAAAATCCTCATCGGGAGTTTCATAAGTACTGAAACTTGCTAGCGCTGCATACCCTTTGGAGTGTGATGATTCTAGTAGGATTCCTTCGGTTTTATCACACGATGATATTTGGATCCCGATCCTACTGTGAGTATATGCTACTCCTCGGGAAAACTCTCACTTAACGATCAATGCTATAAACCTAGTAAGTGTCTAGAAAGGTGTTAGCGGGGCTACGCCCACAGGAAAAAGAGGTTACTTAATTAAGGAACTTCACGAAAGCGTTGGAAAACCTCCCTCGAAGTACCGACACTGGCCTAGCTGAACGGTTAAGCAAGTATTGTACGGTGAGATTGATCCCGACTAATCCTTTCTTTACGGTTTGAGAAGGGATTCGAGAGACAGCGGGAGCCATCCTGTTTAGACAAACTAAAAACCACTCTAAACTTGCAAGAGCATCATGCTAAAGTGTTTCTTTTCTCTCTCCTAATTGCAGCGACCATTCAACATGACCGGACTTAAGTTATTACTAGATAAAAACATACTGACAGGGCCAAACTACAAAGTTTGGCTCAGGAATGTCAAGATGGCAATCACTTACGACAAGCTGGGGTATCTCCTTACCACCAAAGCTCCCCCTGTCCCAGGTCCCAAAACCAGTGTCGTAGATAGGGAAATCTATAAGACCTGGGAAATAGATTGCGCGAAGGCCAAATGCCTCGTACTTGCCTCGATGGACAATGAACATCAGAGGAGGCACGAGAATATGGACCTAGAGTCCATATTTCTTCATACAAAAGAACTGTATGGAGAGCAGTCTCGTATCGCCAGATACGAAGTGTCGAAGAAGTTGTTTTCGGCAAGGTTGGCCGTCGGATCATCGGTAGCGGAACACGTGCTTAAGATGATTGGCTACATAGAGGGGCTCGTGGAACTTGGGACCACGTTGGAGAATGAGCTCTATACGGACTTGATTCTCCAGTCCCTTCCTTCCACTTACGCCCAGTTCATCCTGTACTTCAACTTACATGAAAAGGAAGTTGAACTTTCAGAGCTCCTCAACATGCTGAGGAGTGCAGAGGGCACCCTACAGAAAGGTAGGGAGACATCCACTTTGTTTGTAGGAGGATCTTCCTCTTCTAGATCCAGGGCGAAAGCCAAGGGTAAGAAGAAGAAAGCCCCCGCCAAACCAAGAGGCGGTGTCAGTAAAGTGGATACGAAGGGAAAAGGAAAAGAAACAAAGGTAGCGGGAAAGCTGGTGGGGAAGGAAGAATGCTTCTACTGTCACAAAAGTGGTCACTGGAAACAGGATTGCAAGACTTGGAAGGCCAGAACACAGGAATTGAAGCGAGTTGCGGCTTCAGCTTCAGGTGTGTATGTTATTGAAAACTATCTATCAATAAACTCTACATCCTTGGTATTGGATACCGGATCAGGATCTCATATCTGTAATTCTTTGCAGGCGTTGAGAAAGCATAGAGTTTTGAAGGCAGGTGACATGACCCTCAGAGTTGCAAACGGAGCTAGCATGGATGCTGAGGCCGTAGGGGACTATCACCTGGGACTGTCAGATGGACACTTTTTGGTTTTGCGTAGTTGTTATTATGTACCAAATGCAACCTGTAATATCATTTCTGTATCTTTATTATCTAAAGAAGGTTATGAATTTGAATTTGTAAATAATGTAGTGAACATTCACCTTAATCAAGATTTGATTGGGTCAGGTACATTGAACAACGGTATATACGTATTAAACCAACCACAGATTTTCAATGTCCAGAATACACACAAAAGAAAGTCTCCAGAAATCAATAAAACTTTCTTATGGCATTGTAGACTGGGTCACATCAATGAGAGAAGGTTGACTAAGTTACATACAGAAGGATATTTGGATCCGTTTGAATATCAATCGTATGCAACTTGTGTAGGGTTCCTAGGCACCCTAATGAGGTCTCACAAGGCATCAACCATGCCAATTTCAAATTTTAACGGTGCCGAGAAACCCTAGAACGGATCGTTGGCTAGAAATCTAGGCGAAAAGATAACTAGTTAACAACTTTAACTATAAGGAAACGGAAATACAACCTTTGTAGATCCGGTGCTCCACCTCCATAGCTCCATAACGAAGTCCCCTCGCTGTCCAAATGAATTCCCGGGCTCTAGCGTCGGCTTCGTCGGAGAATAGGCGAGCTAGGTCGTCGATGTCCATGCCGAAGATGATCTACGTCGAAGCATTGCAAGATCAAGCTCTCACTTCACCAAGTCATGAAACTTGTGAAGAAAACACACTCTACTACTTGGCAAGAGGTAGAGGATGAAGAAATAGGAAGTGGGTTCACTTTAGGATTGGATACTGGTATGCGCTTGCGAGACAGGGCATCGATACTCCGGAGTAGACTAGCGTATGCGCTTCTCATCCCAGCATGGGAGACGGTCTTTCCCACAGCCGTCAGTACGTCGTACTTGAGATAGTATGCGGGTGCTCGTTAGTTTACGAGTACACTGGACTGGACTCGTCGGGAACTGTTGGTTGGTATTATACCTATCATCAGTTATCCGCTCCCAGGTGACATGAGTACAGCTTAGTCCGTTGACTTGACACTGTCACTTCGCCTCGAGTGTGTTCCCACTGCACTTTGATTACTACCCTACCACGACTCAAAAGAGTCGTGCAAATAGGTAGTTTTTGGGTGCAGTCCCGAAGCACTTAGAGGCAGTGACGGTTAGACAGGATTCGTCTCTCCCGGTATTGGGGGTTGACATCGCGCTGTGTCCAGGAGAGCCATTACATGAGTAGTCCCTGGTCAGGGCAAGCGAGATATACTGGTAGGTTTCCAGTGTTATCTCAGGGTGTTCTGGGCTACACTCCGACACGACTTGTACCGCTATTAGGGGTCTGACGTTCACCGCCCCCTAGGCCAGCCATGCGATGTATCAGACGAACAGACCGAACTGTACGGAGACTGTCACATACTGGCTCAGTAGGAGTTCAGATGGGGTTACCTCATCAGTTTTCTTATCGGCATCTACCTGGGGACCGTTACGTACAGCTAGTGCCGCTTGCGGTCTGTGGTTAAACCCACTGCCAGCGTTGTGTCGAGTCTTTAGAGTCCCACACAGAGAGCTATTCGCCTTTAGGCAAAATGAGTAGAGGTCGCATGTTTTTGCGACAGGGTTCGTTCACATCCGCGCACTTGTGCACGTTTGCTGTCCGGACAGCTTATACTAGCGGGCTTTGCTTTAAGCCGGATCCTAGTATATGATTTGGGATTGGTTTTATCTCATTGTATTCGTGTTCCTCGGATCACGAATACGGGTGCGTATGCACAGTTGCTTGAGATAGAGGGAGAGGACTTTGATTAGGGTTAATGAACATTGTCATTTTATTAACCCTAATGCTTATGTGTGTATTATGGTTAATTGATATTAGTTTAATATAATTGTGCATGGTTATGCTTGTTGACCATTTGACCTTCTTGATTTGTTGACCTAGGTTGACACTTTGACCATCATCATTTCATTTGGAAGAAGCTCTTTGATCCTTGCAATTTGCATTAAAAATGAAATGATAATGGTCATGTCTTGATTAAGCCATGACAATTATCTTACTAATTATCAATTTATAATAATTTGTTAGTTATATGTATGCCCTAGAGGCCATTACTGTACATACGATGTATATTGTAGTAGATGCTAGGACATATATAGGGAGGACTTTCTTGCTCGACATGATAGTATGCTATCTGGTTGTACTTTATCTTAACATGTACTCTGATTGTCTCTATGTTACATGTTGATAAAGCCCTTAGGATGTGTACTCGACTACTGGGACTATGATGAGATCATATTAGTGGGGCCACGGTAGTCGACGAGTACATCCTATAACTGTTCCTAGTCGAGGGTGTATCGAGACAGGGCATCGATACACCAGAGTAGACTAGCGTATACGCATCTTGACCCATATGATGGGCGATGGATGATCCCATATCCATCGGTGTTTGACATCAAGGATGGTGTACGGGTGCTCAGTAGAGACTGGGTACACTGGACGGACTCGCCGAGAACTCCCAGATGGTATTATACCATACGTCAGATGGCAGTTCTCCGGTGACACTGGTACAGAGTAGTCTGTTGACCCGAGATTGTCATAGAGTCTTGTGTGATTCCCACTGTGCTTTGATTTCCATCATACCACGTCCAAGAGGGCGTGCAAAAAGGTGGCTTTTGGGTACAGTCCCGAATCACATGGAGGCAATGAGCGATAGGAGGGGATTCGTCTCTCCCGGTATAGGGAGTTGATGTTGTGCTGTGTTCGATTGGCTATAACCGGAAATACCTGGCCAGGGTTGCTGAGATTTCCTGGTAAGTGTTATCAGTAGTTTCTCGAACTGTTATAGACCTCATATCGACACGACTTATCGAGCTACTGGGGTCTGACGTTTACCACCCCTAGGCGAGATATGCAACATATCAGACGACGAGACCGGACTGTACGGGAGTGTTACTGTTTGGATTCGCAGGAGAATGTACAGGCTTTCTTGTTGATCTTCTGAGTGCTCAATACCTGGGTAGCTGTTACGTTTAGCTGACCGCTTGCAGCTTGTGGGTGATTGATATGATCATCACCTACTGCCGGCGTATTGACGATTCTTTAGAGTCCTACACAGAGGTTTCTTGACTCAGGCAAAACGGAGTAGGAGCACATATGTGAAATGTGCGGGACCGAGGATAATGCGATATGTGATACCGTATTATATTCTCACGATATTTGATATCAGCCGGGTCGTCGGATCAAGTGTTGATTCGGTAAATCGGTACGGATAAATATTAGTCGGTTATATGCGATATAGCCGGATTGTCGGATCAAGTGTTGATTCGATAATTTAATGTATAATAATATATATGATATATTAAATTACATTAGCTAATATTTGCTCACTAAAAGATTCTTTTTCTCACTCGGGTAATACATTGATATATATATGCGATATATGTTAAATGTATTATTTTGTTACGATAAATATTATATATGTGATATATAATATTGTAACATGATATGATAACTAATGCAACTTGTTTAGTGGAGTTTAAACTTGATTAGGGTTTGGATTAGGGTTAAACTTCTAGTTGATTCTAGAAGCTTTTCTTTTTGTCATGATAAAGATATTTGCAAGTGACTCATGCTTTAACCAAACCCAAACCCTAACCCTAGTTAATTCTCTATAAGAGTTAGCTTGACCATGGTTGCATTATCTATCATATTATTTCATTTCCTATTCATCACAAAAGGATAATGGAAAATTGTTCATCTTCTTCCTTCATTTTCTTTCATGGAAAAAGCTTTCTTGATTTTTCCAAGTGATGAATAATAGTGAGAAAAAGATATATAAATAGAGCAAAAATCCTACTTCATCATCCTCATCTTCCCTTGCCATTTAGATGAGGGTGTTCACATCATTTCATGAGTGTTAGCTTGTGTTAAAGAAACTTCGAGGTAGATCATCTTAGTATCGAAGATCGGAAGCAAAGGTTGCACCTTTCTCTTCGTGGAACCTCTCGAGAGTCCGGATCCCGATGATCGCAGCGAAGGGACCACAACACGGAGCATATGAAGTGAAGGACCGGATCTACAAAGGTTGTAATCCCTCTCACTTAGTGTTAAAGTTGTTAACATGTTAGTTTTCGCCTAATCTCTAGTTTAAAGTTCCGTATTCGGGTTGTTCGGCATAGCTAAATTTTTAATCGGGCATGGTTGATGCCTCGTAGACCCTTGTGTGCGTGCCTAGCAACCCTACAGTGGTATCAGAGCCAAGCTAGAGCTTTAGGCGAAGTCTAGACGAAGTTTAAAGTCCGATCGAACGCCGAAACCCCGACACGGAACCCTCTCTGTACATTTTTCAAAAAGTTGATATTTTCTGAATTAAAAAGGCTCAGAAAAACAAGCAGGAAAGAATAAGAATTACTGTGAAGTACTGACTTCTAATTCCAAAATTGGAGCGCGGAACCGCGGCGAAACCATGGGTTTTGCGGCTCTTCCGCGGCCAAAATTTGGACTTAGTCCCTGAAATTTCATGTAATTATTTTTAGGCCCTTTCTTGTTAAGTTTTTCTGGGAATATTTTAATTCCACTCAAGTGTTGAGTTTTCAAGGGTTGTATTGGGGAATCGTTGATTCGATCGGATGTTTTAACTTTGTTTAGTTGTTCCGGATAATTTTTAGAAACTGTTAAAAAGTTCGAACGGATATCAATAACTCACTTTTTCCCCTGTCGGAAATTTTTTCAAGAGTTGGATTTTTCCTCGTGTTTAAGAATGTTCTAAGTCGTGCAAGTAACTCGATGGACCCTCTAGAAGACAACAAACCTTAACTCGATTATGTGACCGTCTTGAACTGCTCTTTGAACCTTAGGGTTTGGGGCAGTACGGCGTGCCACATGTGAGGCGTTGGCTTGACCCTTCTATGGCTGGACCATTGGTACTGTGGCATGTGATGGACGTTTTTAAACTGATTTCAAGCGTTGAGATATATTGGGGAAATCTTGGGTGCTTGATGATTCGATCGGAAAGTTTAACTTTTTCTATTTATCTGGAATGTGATACAATATTTGGAATCTACAGGTAGTTATGAGATAACTAATTTGAATATTATAAACATAGCAGTTTAGTCTCAGATGATCGGTTGCCACGGAATTTTGATGTGATCAAAAGTCCGTCGCAATCACGTAGGGTACGCGGATACTCGCCGGGTAAACTTAATAGACAGCCTCACTCCATAGCCCCGACCAAGTGACTGTAGGAGAACCCCGTCGCCGAAAGCATCCGTTCGGGTGCTCACGGTAGCGGTGTTCCGCCTTGGTGCACTTCGTCGACGGTATCAGGGGTGCGGCCGTCTACTAAAGTTTGCGACGAGCATTCGATCAGGACAATCGGGAATCTTGTTGAATTGCCCGACTTGATATTGAAAAGAGTTTTCGATAATGAGACTGAAATGCGGGGTTTATAATTGTTAGGCATGCGATGTCTAAGGAATTCATTTGGTTAGGCATGCGATGTCTAAAGAGGTTGCGGATTCCAACTGTTGTAGTTTTACACTTTCTTTTCTATGACCGTAAGCGTAGTATGTGGTGTATTGCCGGCTTCGTTGCTATACATCAACGATAATCGGGATACGCATACTTGCTTACGTTGATGATATGAGATATTATGTGTTGCTGTGATATGTTGTATTGGATCGTCGCGTTTGAATAGCCGGGGGTTTTATGTGAGATGAGAGTTTTTTATTTTTCATTCATGTAAAATTCATTTGTATGTAATATTCTTTTTTTGGGGCACTTCCAGGTAGCGGAAGATGTCACCGTTGTATATTATTTACTTTTCCGCATTAGGTAGACCCAAGGCGGGGAGCACAAGTAACCGGATTCTAGGGTCCAGTGGGAGACCATCTCGAGGAGTCGAGACCGGGTCTCCTAACCCTAGAATTGGCAGTGTTACTTGCCGCTCTCGTAGGGGTCTAGGGATGTGGGTTTGGCTATTCATCGCAACCGTGGAATCCGCGTTTTATACAGGCTCGTATTGAAAACACGGACGTCCTAGTATATCCAATATTTCATATATGTTCTTCTGCTGCAATGTTCTGTGATGAGATCATATTACTGCCTGAGACGAATGTTTATATTATATATATGAGATATATGTTATATTGCAGATTTCGTTTTCAAATGTGATGCTTGCGAAGCATAATAAAATGGGACTTCATTAATGAGATTAATGAAACTAAAAGAAACCTAAGATGTTGTAGAAACTTGTTTATAAAAACTGGTAGCTACAGTTCTTGCTTTGCATAGCGGTGTTCCTTGTAGAACATCCAGCACCTTATTCGATAGGGAAAGGACCGAGATCCCTTCACCGGGAGTGACTCCTTTAGCAATAACTGGCAGATGCTACAAACTCGATTTGTCTTTTGATTGCTTCTATAGTTCTTGCTTTGCATAGTGGTATTTGTGAAATATCCTGCACCTTATTCGATGAGGAAAGGGCCGACGATCCCTTCACCGGGAGTGACCCCTTTAGCAAAACTAGAAAAGCCTCAAAAACACTCCATTTAAAATCACTCGATTCTACAACGATATAAAGTTCTTTACGCAAAGGGTTTTCTTAAAAACCTGTCGTAGCCCTCCGTCATTTCAGATAAGTAATAGTTAGTATTCGTGCTGCGTTTGTTGACTCAGTCAAGGCGTAGTGTACGGTAGCTGATTACTGCTTATCTGCAAAGCATATGATGCGATTGGATTAGGGTAGTCGTGCGGCCTTGTTGACTCAGTCAAGGGTCGTGCGGGTGGGTTTAATTCAATCGGGAAATGACGGGTTGAACTTTACTTGCGGTCTATGGTTTGTTGACTCAGTCAAGGTCATAGATCGCTTGGGGAAAAATATTATTGGGAATTTCAAGTGTTGAAATTTGCAATGAGATTGCATACCTTCTATGAGATAGTTGGATCCCGATACCCGCTGCGAGTAAGAGTTACTCCTGGAAGAGTTTTATACATTACAATTAGCCGATCAAGTAGGTGTCTAGAAAGGTGTTAACGGGGTTACGCCCTTGGGAAAACGAGGTTTACTTTAATTAGGTTCGTGTGAGAGCACGGGGGACCTCCCTCAAAGTACCGACACTCGCCTGGCTGAAAGATTGGCGAACTTGTAGCGTGTAATTAATCCCGGCTAGTCTTTCCTTTTAGGGTTTGAAGGAAGATTTGACTAAAACAGTGGGAGACATCCTGATTAGATATATTAGATAACCAATCTAATCTTGCAAGAGCATACGCCGAGTGTTTTCTTCTCTCTCTCTCCAGGTAGCGACTATATCACGCCTTAATCAAGATAATAATACGGATATATTTGACCGAACCCGCTTGTTATACTGAGCTGGGGAACATTGGTCCCGCTCCAACTTATAATTGTTATAGGACAGAGCAGGAAATTGGGGAATACCAGATTTCCCGTGCCGCCCAAACGAAGAAAGTGCATGTTGATACATCATCTTTGGGTGTGTTCATTACACAGAACTGTTTCTCAGTATCCTTTACGTCCTGGGTATGTGATACCGGATCAGGATCCCGTATATGTAATCTGTTACATGGGCTACAGATAGGTAGAGAACTGAGAACGGGTGATAAGTTTCATGAGACAGAAAACGGTGCAAGTGTTGCAGCCAAGTCTGTTGGTCACTGTCACCCTGTATTACCAGAATACATTGATTTTGAACGAATGTTATTAGATACCGAACCTGATATACAACATCATATCAGTCTCTTTATTAGTAAAGAAAGGATATAATTTTGTATTGATTGGATAATGTTTTGAACATTTCCTATATCAAGAGTTGATCGGTTCAGGCACGTTATCTAAAAGCATTGACGTTCTAAATCAAACTACAGTTCTTAGTATACAGAACACACACGAGAGGAAGAGTTCAGATATGAACGAATCCTTCTTGAGGTATTGTAGACTAGGTCATATCAATGCGACCTGACTAGCTAAGTTACATAAAGATGCATATTTAAATTAGTTTGAATTTACATCTTGTGAAACTTGCCAGTCATGTCACAAAGATAAGATGACCACAGCCCTGTTTATTGGAAACAGAGAAAGAGTTAGTGAACTCTTCGGATTGATACATGTTGATGTATGAAGGTCCCCTGTCTACACATGCCAGGACCGGTTCTTTGTCCTTCATTATATTCACTGATGATCTTTCAAGATTCAGACATATGTTCCAGTTGAAACACAAGTCCGAACCTTTTGAGATATTCACGGAATATAAGTTAGAAGTAGAGAACCAAAAATACGGGTAAAAGTATTATGTCCTTTGATGTGATCAAGGAGGAGAATACTTGGGCACGGAATTCCTGGACTATTCTAAAGGAGAATGAGATTCTCTCTCAGCATTACTCCTCCGTGTACACCACAGCACATCGGTGTATCGGGGCGGAGCAATAGCACCCTATTTGATATGGTGTGCTCTATGATGAGTACTACTGAGTTTCCTATTTCCTTTAGGGAGTTATGCACTTATGAAGTTGCATACCTATTGAATAGGGTTCAAATCAAATCAGTTACCTACCACTTCATATGTGATATGAAAAGGGAAGAGCCCATATCTTAAGTTCGTTAAGATTTGGGGTTGTCCGGACTATGTCTAAAAGCAAAATCCGGACAAGCTCGAGGCAAGGTCTGTTATGTAGAACTGGAAATGTTCCAGCTATACAAACTGCAGCTGATAATTTGGTAGAACCAAAAGATTCAATAGTTTCCAATGAACCTCAGCCTCTCCGCCGATCTAGTAGGGTTCCTCACCCACCTGAGAGATACTTCGGTTTCTCTATGACAGTGGGAGAGAGGATTGCATCATGAGATGATGACCCAACTAGTTTCGAGCTGGCCATCAGGAGTGAGACTCTGTAAGAATGGCTGGATGCTTATCGATCTGAGATGGAATCTTTATACACCGACAAAGTATGGACTTTGGTTGCTTTATCTGAAGGGTTAAATCCCCATCAGGAGCAAGTATATCTTGAGAAGATTACTTGGTGTACATGGAAAAGTTGAGACTTTCAAAGCTATGCTTAAGTCCATCCAGATCCTACTTGCCACGGCTACATACCATGACTACGATATCTGGTGGTTGGGTGTCATGACTGCTTTTCTAAATGATGTTTTAGAAAAGAGCGTCTATAAGTACATAGCCAGAGGGCTTCGTAGACAGTGGGAGCAGCGGAAACGTGTGCAAGATGTTTTATATGATAAAACAGGCATCGCGGAGTTGGAACATCTGTTTTGATGTAGTAGTCAAAGAGTTTGACTTCATAAATATGGTAGATGAACCTTGTATATACAAAAAGGTAGTATGGAGTATGGTGGTGATCCTCGTAGAGTACGTGGATGACATACTCTTGATAGGGAAGAAGTTTCCTATGCTACGCTCGGTCAATCTCCGCTTATCACAAGGATTCTCCATATAGGATCAAAGTGATACCTCCTAAATCCTGGGTTTTTGGATCTATGAGATAGATCTAATTGGATGTTAGGATACTCACTAGTTGTAGTGAGATGGTATCAATCGATCCTGAGGAGAATCACTGGAAAGGTTCCAGGGTGATAAGGACGACTGAAGGTCAGTCGCAGGCATTGTCTATACCCTCAGTGGAGGGACGGTATGTTGGAAGAGTTCCAAGCTAGATACCGTGACATACTAGAAGATTAAAGGCAAGATACATCGTTACCAAGGATCCTACCAAAGAGGCAGTCTGGATATTTATAAGTTCATAAGATGAACTTCGTTCCTACCATTGTGTGACATTGGAGTTGTGGCTTTAGCCAAGGAACTACCGTCCCATCAGAAATCCAGATATAATTCTTAGGCAGTATCACCTGATCATGGAGATGGTTGATCTCCAAGGAGATCGAGGTTAGGAGAGTAGACACGGAGGACAACAGCGCGGATCCACTCACGAAGGCCTTTTTTCCCAGTAGAGACTTTTATGGGATGGTTAAGTATGAGATACTTCAACCGCAGCTAATTGTTGGGTATGCGATACCATAACAGATGGCCCTAGTGCAAGTGGGAGATTGTTAGTTATATGTATGCCCTAGAGGCCATTACTGTACATACGATGTATATTGTAGTGGATGCTAGGACATATATAGGGAGGACTTTCTTGCTCGACATGATAGTATGCTATCTGGTTGTACTTTATCTTAACATGTACTCTGATTGTCTCTATGTTACATGTTGATAAAGCCCTTAGGATGTGTACTCGACTACTGGGACTATGATGAGATCATACTAGTGGGGCCACGGTAGTCGACGAGTACATCCTATAACTGTTCCTAGTCGAGGGTGTATCGAGACAGGGCATCGATACACCAGAGTAGACTAGCGTATACGCATCTTGACCCATATGATGGGCGATGGATGATCCCATATCCATCGGTGTTTGACATCAAGGATGGTGTATGGGTGCTCAGTAGAGACTGGGTACACTGGACGGACTCGCCGAGAACTCCCAGATGGTATTATACCATACGTCAGATGGCAGTTCTCCGGTGACACTGGTACAGAGTAGTCTGTTGACCCGAGATCGTCATAGAGTCTTGTGTGATTCCCACTGTGCTTTGATTTCCATCATACCACGTCCAAGAGGGCGTGCAAAAAGGTGGCTTTTGGGTACAGTCCCGAATCACATGGAGGCAATGAGCGATAGGAGGGGATTCGTCTCTCCCGGTATAGGGAGTTGATGTTGTGCTGTGTTCGATTGGCTATAACCGGAAATCCATGGCCAGGGTTGCTGAGATTTACTGGTAAGTGTTATCAGTAGTTTCTCGAACTGTTATAGACCTCATATCGACACGACTTATCTAGCTACTGGGGTCTGACGTTTACCACCCCTAGGCGAGATATGCAACATATCAGACGACGAGACCGGACTGTACGGGAGTGTTACTGTTTGGATTCGCAGGAGAATGTACAGGCTTGCTTGTTGATCTTCTGAGTGCTCAATACCTGGGTAGCTGTTACGTTTAGCTGACCGCTTGCAGCTTGTGGGTGATTGATATGATCATCACCTACTGCCGGCGTATTGACGATTCTTTAGAGTCCTACACAGAAGTTTCTTGACTCAGGCAAAACGGAGTAGGAGCACATATGTGATATGTGCGGGACCGAGGATAATGAGATATGTGATACCGTATTATATTCTCGCGATATTTGATATCAGCCGGGTCGTCGGATCAAGTATTGATTCGGCAAATCGGTACGGATAAATATTAGTCGGTTATATGCGATATAGCCGGATTGTCGGATCAAGTGTTGATTCGATAATTTAATGTATAATAATATATATGATATATTAAATTACATTAGCTAATATTTGCTCACTAAAAGATTCTTTTTCTCACTCGGGTAATACATTGATATATACATGCGATATATGTTAAATGTATTATTTTGTTACGATAAATATTATATATGTGATATATAATATTGTAACATGATATGATAACTAATGCGACTTGTTTAGTGGATTTTAAACTTGATTAGGGTTTGGATTAGGGTTAAACCTTCTAGTTGATTCTAGAAGCTTTTCTTTTTGTCATGATAAAGATATTTGCAAGTGACTCATGCTTTAACAAAACCCAAACCCTAACCTTAGTTAATTCTCTACAAGAGTTAGCTTGACCATGGTTGCATTATCTATCATATTATTTCATTTCCTATTCATCACAAAAGGATAATGGAAAATTGTTCATCTTCTTCCTTCATTTTCTTTCATGGAAAAAGCTTTCTTGATTTTTCCAAGTGATGAATAATAGTGAGAAAAAGATATATAAATAGAGCAAAAATCCTACTTCATCATCCTCATCTTCCCTTGCCATTTAGATGAGGGTGTTCACATCATTTCATGAGTGTTAGCTTGTGTTAAAGAAACTTCGAGGTAGATCATCTTAGTATCGAAGATCGGAAGCAAAGGTTGCACCTTTCTCTTCGTGGAACCTCTCGAGAGTCCGGATCACGATGATCGCAGCGAAGGGACCACAACACGGAGCATATGAAGTGAAGGACCGGATCTACAAAGGTTGTAATCCCTCTCACTTAGTGTTAAAGTTGTTAACATGTTAGTTTTCGCCTAATCTCTAGTTTAAAGTTCCGTATTCGGGTTGTTCGGCACAGCTAAATTTTTAATCGGGCATGGTTGATGCCTCGTAGACCCTTGTGCGCGTGCCTAGCAACCCTACATAATTCACACATATATGTGAGAATGCTTCATATTTTCTCTCATTCTATCATATACTTTCTCTCTCTTGCTCTTCCTCTTCCTCAAGCTCTCCCCTCTCATGTGTTGAGAAACACTTGAGCTTGAGAAAAACCACTTCTTGATAATCTCTACTCTCATCTAGGGTTCTAGGATTAGCACTTCTAGCACCTTAGTTACTTCTAGCTTGGAGTTGAAGCCAAAGGTTGAGGCTTTCCGGTGGATCCTTATTCGACGTGAGAAGACGACAAAGGTGATCCCTTTCTACTACTCCAAGGAGCAAGGAGAGAAGGACATAAAGCCCTAGGTATAACCATTCTACCCTTCAACTAGTTTCTAGTTAGCTTTAGCTAGTTTTTGTTTAGCAAAGATCCGACTTTGTCTAGTCCATGTTGCCTAGAGTAGTAAAAATCCGATTTTTATTCCGTTTTCTGCCTCCCCGCAAGCACCGGGGTGGGCAACGTGGACTTACACTATTTGTGTTGAATTCTTATTCGATCCATATCATAAAAATAAAACAAAACCGCATCTTGCATATTTAACGATTAGTGTGCGATTTTTGCAAGGGAATCTGGAGTCACTTTAGCGAGGAGATAAAGATTCAGAGACATTCATCAAGACCCAAAGGAGCCAAGGAAGCCACGGTGAAAAAAAATAAACAAAGAACCCCCTAAAGCGCCACGGAACCACGGCTATTGTGTGCAAACAGCGGCGTAACCGTGGTGGTTTTGGGGAGTTGTGCCCTCAAACTTTTCTGGTATCTTTTCTATCTCTTTCTCTCTCATCTGAAAAATCCAATAATATATTTTCTGCAGGATTCTTTGCAAAATATCGCTGCTCAGAAATCTTTTTGCGAGTTTTGTTTTGCGGTTTGTTTTTGCATATTTTAATACGGACATTAAGGGGCCAAGACCAAATTCAGATTAGGTGGGGATTTCATCACCCTTCCTAAGCCCCCACAAATCACAAAACGAGCATCTACATCACCCTACATTAATTAAAAAATATCTAGACCAAGACTCTAAGGACCGTCGTGCTCAATAAGGGCAGAGGAAGGTCGTGGGTAATCTTTCGCTTATCCACATTACTTTTGTGGTGTCTAGGCAATTGTGTCTAAGGCAAGTGGTTACTTAATTATACCCACTATTTTCGGTGATTCGTATAGCGGATAAAGAGGTGGTAAAGGAATCCTGCGGCTTGTCCTTTGGAAGTCTTAGAGCGGTCTAGAGACTTGACCTAGGTAGCCTTAGTTCTAGGGTTGTGTGTGCATTTTTTTGAGGTTTGTCTCACGTCCGACACTTTTCAAAACAAGCCAAGTTCTCACACGCTGCCACGTGCGCTAAACCCGCTTAGTGTATGCTCGGCTGGACACGGGATTCTAGTGCCCATCTTGTCCGCGTTTCTGATATCGACTCTAAAGTCGGTACTTCTTCATCTCCTTTTTCCCCTCCACCTACCACATCGATCGAGATGGATGGTTCTCCATTAGATTTTACCACCACCATCCTGCCACCACCCGTCGGTGCGCAGAATCCACCGTGCATCTCTCTCCAAGAAAGATGTTACTCCATGCGCGGACCCCTTCCAACCTGTCTATCTATTCCACCAGCCAATGGGGAAAATTTTGAAATTAAACCCCACTACATCAAACTGTTGCCCAAATTTCACGGGCTTGAATCTGAAGACGCATACGTTTTTATAAACAAATTCAAAAACGTATGCGCAATGATGGGTACGCCACGACTGTTTGTGGATACTATGCGCTTGCGTCTTCTCCCTTTTACTTTGTGCGATCTAGCAGAAAAATGGCTTTATAACACTGCCTCACATTCTATTGCCTAATGGGATGAATTCGCTATAGCATTGCTTAAGAAATTTTATCCCAATCATAAGACCGTCCGCGTTCGAAGCGAGATTAACCAGTCTACCCAACTTCCCAATGAACTATTTGGGAAATCCTTTGAACGGTTTAAGGATCTTCTTTTACAATGTCCTCATCACGGAATCAATAGATGAGACCTTTGTCGCATTATATATGAGGGTGTTGATCTAACAACAAAACAGATGCTTGAAACCATGTCTCAAAGTCATTTCCTGTCTAAAGATGATGGTGAAGCTTGGCAATTTCTGGAAAATCTCGCTAAACAAACCCTACAGTAGGAAAGCGTTAGACCCGCATCGTCTAGGGGAGGTATTCATCAGCTCGATATTTCCATCGCAGTGAAATCCGAAATGGCCGCGATACAAAAGAAACTTGATGCTAAAAAACAAAGTCTCATCAGCCCCCCTAAACCAATTTACGCTCCCCAAAACCGTGTGTGGTTGCTGTTCCAACCCATCACATCTAACGGAAGAATGTCCTTTGAATCCACCGTTTCAAGGTCAGGAACAAATTAATGCTACTTTTCAGCAACGACCTCGAAATGATCCTTATTCTTCCACATATAATTAGGGATGGAGGAATCATCCTAATTTTTCTTGGAACCAAAACTAAAACCAAAATGAAAATCAGTTCCAAAGCAATTATCAAAGACCTCCTCCACAGCAACAGCAACCACACCCACAGAGTCAGCACCCCTTTCATTCGCAACCTTCTCAAAATCTAGCCAACAATTCTACACCTTATAATAATTCTTTCCAAATGGCCAGTAACAAAAACTCATCTGCACTCAAAAGAAGCGTGGATATGTTTATTAAACATTCCATGCAATCGACGAATGAAATAAAGTTTTCTATCCAATCATTAACACAGACCACCACCTCTCATGGTGAAAGTATAAAATCGATAGAGGCACAACTTGCACAAATAAATGTTGCGATGAGTGCGAGAGAAAAAGGGAAACTTCCATCTCAATCTATACCTAATCCTAGCAACTCACAAAGTTATAATGTGAGTGCTGTTACCACGTTGAGATCAGGAAGAGTGCTGGATAACCAAGTGGGTGAACACGTTGACGACGTTGATGATATTAATGATACCCCGGCCTCTACTTCTTCTCCTATTTCGTCTAGTCCACCACCTTCTTTCGAGCCTATTCTCCGTTTTCCCCAAGGATCGAACACTTAGCCACTTCCTTGAGTCAATCTAAAACAATCCCAACTCCAATTCTGGGATCCATTCCATCCCCACAATCCTCTCCAATGTTGGACCCAACCTTTTTTGATAAAGCACCTTATCCAAACAGGTTAAGGGGCAACAGACCAAGTCCACAAATGGAGAAGATTGTGGAAATTTTTAAGCAAGTTAACATAAACATTCCTCTCCTAGATGCTATTCAACAAGTTCCATCTTATTCAAAAATTCTAAAGGACTTGTGCACTAGGAAGAGAAAAACTCAAGTGCCTAAAAAAGTTTTCTTAACGAGTAATGTAAGCACTGCTTTTACCCATCAACTACCTAAGAAACGAAAGGACCCCGGAAGTCCTACCATATCTATTTCTTTTGGGGGTAAACATATCAATCGTGCTCTACTCGATTTAGGCGCTAGTGTTAACTTGCTTCCGTATTCTGTGTATGAGCAATTAGGGATCGGAGAGTTAAAACCGGCGCACTGCACTCTTCAGATGGCCGATCGATCTATCACCCAACCTAGGGGTGAGCTAGAGGATGTGTTAATCAAAGTCGGGGAATTTATATTCCCTGTGGACTTTATCGTTATAGATACACAGCCTGTAGCGAACCCACAAAACTGAATTCGGGTGATTTTAGGTCGACTTTTTCTTGCGACTTCCAACGCAATAATCAATTGTTGAAACGGTTCTATGACCCTATCCTTCGGAAAGATGTCAATTGCGCTTAACATTTACAAGTTGGGAAGTGAACCCTCCGAACCCTATGCTCAAGTATTATTTGTCAAAGCGATAAATTTCGACAGCAGCGAATTTGAACAGCTTCACAATTTTGATCTTGACTCCGCTAGTACGTTGTTGTTTGACCCTGCTATTTGTTTTACACATACGGACACTTCTATCGAGCTGTCCGGGTCAACATCTAACGCTGAATATGAACCTTTTATGGAGTCCGGGTATCATCCCGTTCATTCCGATGAGATTATTATTCGAGATATCAATGAAAGTTTTGAAGAAATTTTCGCTGAAGAACTCGCATTCTTAGAAAACAAGGGTGTTGTGATGAATCAATCTCAACACAAAGAAGTTGAACCACCACCCCTTCTTCTTATCAATAACAAGAATGCAAGTAATCCACCATCACTGTTTTGTCTCTATAAACTGAGATGTAAACACGTTCTATTCCACCCCTTATCCCCTTCCTATTTCTTCGCGTCGATAGGTGACATGTTCTTCTACCAACCAGTGCGTTATATCGATAAAATATTTGAATGGTTGGTGTTGACTTTTGGTCTTTGTAAAGCTTTGCATATACCAAAAACTTTAACCCCCCTCATAATTTTAAATGCTTAATATGATTTTACTCAAGTTTGGGGGGAGGGATATATTTTGGCTCTTGAAAGAAAATTTTTACAAAATTATGAGCAAAAAATAAGTTTGGGGGAGGATTTCACTTTCATTATTTCTTGTCCCCATTACTTTTCCTTCCAAGTCTACAGCTTTTTTAAGCTTGACAGATGACATCAGTGAGGACACTGCTGCAAACAGGTTTGGGGAGGTTTGTGCTTATTCACGTATTATTTTGCATCATACTATATATAAGAAAAAAAATTTGATAATGAAAGTTTGAAAGTGAAAATTTACATATGAAAGATATGAATAGTTTGAGAAAAGCAAGAAAGTTAGATATTTTCTTAAACGAAACTAGTAATAAGTAGTTATGAGCCGTTGTCCCAAGGTTAGTAAGATGAAGGAAATTACTAATCTGAGGATAAAAATAAGTCTTAAAAATAGTCTATATTCTTAAGTCCAAACATTTGAACGTTGATACCCTACTATACGCACTTACACACATCTTGAAATTTGGAATAGTAGAGAATACGTTGAAATGCTTTTGTCTAAAAGCCTTAATATGAAGGAAAATAAAATAAAATATAAGTGGTGAAGAAAAAAATGAACACTGGTTTTGTAATTACTTAAGGCAGCATAAAAAACATATAGCGAGGGTGCTTTATCACCTAGTACCTTAGACCAACTGGTTTAGGAGCCACTGCTAAGCCTTAGATGTTGCAAGACGAGGAATTACGCCATAATACGCGAGCACATTTTGTAATCGGTTGGTTAGTAACTCAAGAAGTATTAACGGCCGCATAAAGAATGTGTGAGCAATTTCATCAAAAAAAATTCACCGACTAAAAAGTACTTTGGATGATGGACAAAAGTATGATAGCTTGAATTGAATTCTTTAAGTATAGGGATGTATTTTACACACACGTAGGGGTATATGATCGATGTTTGGAAGAAAGATAGGGAGGAAGACTAAAGACAATGTTATATTGAGGGATGATGTGATTTCTAATATCTTTTCATGACCATTATGATAGGGCTCATGACAACCGAAAAACTGGTGTAGTTGGAGACTCTTATTTTCAAGTTCTTTCATTTATAGTTCTTATTTTTGTATGTAACTTTCACTATCTTTCTTTTAATATAATATTTTGGGGGTGTAATCAGCTGAAAACCCTCAGGAGACAGCACTCCTCCTACTAGGGACACCTAGAGGTTTAACGGCTTGTTGCACGTGCTCAGTGCAATCGTGTTGCCTACGAAAGTGTGCTATTTAGGTTTTTCTTTTTCTCTCTCCCTCTCTTGAATAAATAAGTTTGCTCGGGACGATCAAAATTAAGTTTGGGGGTATTTGTTCAGTTGAAAATATCGCACTTTTGATATGACATTTTCCTTACTTTTCTTAAATATCTAAAGTTGTTTGTTATAAATATGACACATATGAGGGTTTATCTATAAAAATACTATTTTCATATGTTTATATATTATAATTAACATTATGAAGGAAAATATATGCATATAATATTTTGATAATTTAAATATGCATATCATATCAAATATCCTTAATCAATATTCTTGAAATATAATATCATATCAAATTGGTTAGGATAATATCTCAAAAATACCAAATATTACTAAAATTATTCTTTGAGATATGGTGCAAGTTTTGGCTCAGGTCAGGAGATCGAGATGTTGAGATGTCGGAAATCAAAAATCAGCCGAAATATTAAAGAAAATCGAAGAATCAATACTGGCAGAGACTCAGGAAATATTTTCAAGTTCCAAACATCAACTAAATCTTCATGTGTCACAAGAATAAATCCCCAGAAATTTGCACCCAAGATCTCACCAACAAACCGTGGATCCGCGGCCAAACCATGCAATATGCGGCGGATCCATGGCCGATTCATTGAATCAGGGGTTAGGATTCGGAGGTTGAATTTTCTACAACTAACCCTAATTCTGGGGATCTTTGGTTTCTGGTTTTAGGGATATATAAAGGGCCGAGGGCTAAACTTAGAAATCATCAATCTTTTACACTAAGAAAATCACCGTCAAAGAACAAGTGATCCAAGACAGGTCCGCGATTCGACGTGAGTTCGACGGAGCATCTACTTCCTACAAGGCAGAGATCGAGAGCAACTTCTTCTTCCTCTTGTAGTCTAAACTTGAAGGCATTGTACTTGTGAAGTTGATTAATAAAGGTAGATCATTAGATTAATTAGTTTGCATTTATTTTCTGAATTTACATTATGAATTCCTTCTCTATTCTTTCTTCTTCTATCTCCATCATGCGTGAGTAATTCTCCGCTTGATAGGGTTCGTAGAATTAGGGTACAAAAATTGATGAGAACATATTTTAACTTCTTTTAAGTCTTATGAAGTTTATAAACTTTAGCAAAAGAATCGTTAACATACTTATCGGGCGCGCTACCAATTTATTGCTAGTCTCGACCTCAATTTGAGATCAGATAAACAATTATTTTGTTAAGAGCTAGACATGAATAGAGATCAATGAAATGACAAGGGTCAATAGTGGGGAAACCCTAGTTTCTTCCAAAGAACCCTAATCCCTATTCATCACTATCTATCTAGTTTTAAATCTATCCATAGATAAAATGAGTAATCTTTATTAGTCATCCAAGACTACTAAATCTTAACGAACCCTGCAAGCTCTCTTCTGATATAAAATCTACATTCGTGTTTAAACTAGATCTATATTCTGCATCCGTGTTTAACATAGATCTAGAATATATAACTATTCTTCACTATTATCTATTCTCCTTTCTCTTTCTAATCAACACGTCTAAAGAAAAATTAAAAGATTCCACATACCCCTGAGGACGACCCGTACTCAGCTCGGCTAGCTACACGCGACACCGTTATTGATTGCCGTTACTCTACAAACACTTCTTTAAAACAGATCAATCATGAAGCAACCGACGCTCAATGTTCTTTAGGAATGGAGAGTGGAGATGTAGGAATTTTCCACTATCTTTCTCTCTCAAATCTAAGCTCAAGAGAGAAAGCAAAGAAGGAGGAGGAGGTGAAGAAAAATAGTCATGAGCAAGTGTTGAAGGCATGGGTGAAGAATGAATCAAGTAGCAACCATACAAATAAGAACTCAAATCAATATGTAATAAAATAAAGAAGCCCATTCCTCTCTACATGTCTTCAACCATGCTCAATGCCACCTCACCCTCCACCTCATTTCATGAATATTCATAAATGAGTATTCACAAATGAGGTGTCCATCTTCAAGAACAAATTCCGTATAAATACGGAAAACAACCTAGTATAAATATCGAAATACATATACGTATATCCGTATAAAAATACGAATAGCCAAGAGAGAAAATGAATAGTGAACAATAATACTAGAATACATATATTAAAAATATATTATAAATTATTAAATCAAAACTTGATTTAATAATCCGGCTTAATCTTAAACCGCTAATATTATCAAAAGTCCGATTAAAGTTCGTGTAGCCTGTACACATATTTAATTGGAAACCTGTATGTACCAACATACGTCATCTACTTCATATTGCCTGAACCAGGAAAACCCTCTATGTGGGACTCTAAAGACTCGTCAATTCGCTGGCAGTAGGTTTAACCACAAGCACGTGAGTGGCACTAGCTGTACGTAACGGCTATCCAGGTATTGAGCGAAAGGAAGGTCGATGAGCAATCTCATCCGTACCTCTACTGATCCTGTCTGTGACAATCTCCATACAGTCTAGTCTGTTCGTCTAAGAGTATCGCATATCGGGTCTAGGGGCGGATAAAGTTAGACCCCTAATTAATAACGCGATATTTCGTATCGGTGTGAGGCCCATCACCCACTGAGAAACTACAGATCCAAATAAGTAATTCTTTTCCACCTTGGCCAAGGATTTCCACCCGTGCACAGTGCGACATCTACCCGCAATACCGGAAGAGACGAATCCCTCCGCTCACCGCCTCCATGTGGCTCAAGACTGTACCCGACTAAAACCTGTTTGCACGACTTCTTTGAGCCGTGGTAAGGTAGTAATCAAAGTACAGTGGGAACTCACACAAGACAAATGACGATCCTAGGTCGACAGACTAACCTGTACTCATGTCACCTGAGAACTGCAATTTGACAATAGGTATAATACCATCTAGCATGCTCCCGGCAAGTTCGTCTAATGTAACTCATAACCCAATGAGAACCTGTATGCTATCTTAGGTGAACAACTGACACCAATGGCTTGTGAGACCGGCCACTGCCCCTCGTCGGGGTCTCAATAAGTATATACTAGTCTACTCCGGAGTATCGATGCCCAGTCTTAATACTCTCTCGACTAGGGACATTTAAGGATGTGCTTATGGACCACCCGACTCCTACGTATATGATCACCATCATAATGCTGGTAGTCAAGAAAGAATCATATGGGCTCTATCAACATGTAATAGTGATCTGTAATACCACATAATGTATGTACATAATGATAAAGTCAAACCAGACAGTATACTATCATCTCGAGTAAGACTGTTCTACCCATATAGGTCATCCCTCAATCATCATAATCGCCTGCCTGTGATTGCAGTAATTGACTTGAGGGCACTATATCAAATAGTTATGATTAGGTTGCTTTTTATACGCTCGCGATTCGATTACCTATTATATATGCTAGTTGTGTTGCTATTCTCGTATGAAAACACTGATAGAACACTGCACAACTACCAATGATTACTATGTTGCACAAATCACAGATGCGCATGTTACATTACACCTCATCGGTACTGCCATGACACTGTAGGATTGCGACGTTTGATAGCGTTGATGCTGTTATATGAATGTGATGATTGACATATCTATTGGAGATAGTGCCCTCAGAGTCAATTATTGGATCACAGGCACGTGATTGCAATGATTGAGGGAGGACCTATTCCGGTAGGACAATCTTACTCAAGATGATAGTATGCTATCTGGTTTATCTTTATCATCGTGTACTGCTTTAGGTGACCTGACAGGTCGCTATTACACGTTGATAGAGCCCCTAGGATTCTTGCTTGACTGCCAGCAGTATGAGGGCGATCATATACGTAGGAGCTGGTAGTCTATAAGCACATCCTTAAAAGGTTCCTAGTTGTGGGAGTTTCGAGACAAGGCATCGATACTCTAGAGTAGACTAGTGTATACAGTCGAGACCCCGACGAGGGGCGGTGGCCGGTCTCACAAGCCACTGGTGTCAGTTGGTTCACCTAAGATGTATATAGGTGCTCATTTGGTTATGAGTACACCGGACAGGACTCGCCGGGAACATGCTAGTTGGTCTTATACATGACGTCAGATAGCAGTTCCCTGGTGACATGTGTACAGGTTAGTTCATCGACATGAGGATCGTCATTTGTCTCGTGTGAGTTCCCACTGTACTTTGATTACTACCCTACCACGCTCAAAGAAGACATGCAAACAGGTTTTAGTGGGTACTGTCCCGAGCAATATGGAGGCAGTGAGCGGATCTTCAGGGGTTCGTCTCTCCCGGTATTGGGGGTGAGGTCGCGCTGTGTCTAGGAGAGCCATTACACAAAGCCCTCGGCCGAGGCAGGACATTTACTGGTAGGTATTCCAGTAGTATCTCAGGGTGTTCTGGGCTACACTCCGACACGACTTGTACCGCTTTTGGGGGTCTGACTTTTACAAACCCCCTAGGCCCGCCATGCGATGCTCATAGACGAACGGACCGGGCTGTACGGATATTGTCACTGACCGTCTCAGTGAGATGGCAGGATGAGTTCGCTCATCGACGTCCCTTTTGGTCAATAGCTGGTATCCCGTCACGTATGGCTAATACCTCTGACGTGCTAGTGGTTAAATCCACAGCCATAGTATTGACGAGTCTTTAGAGTCTCCCACATACAGTTACTCAAGTTTCGGTCGAAAAGCTGTAGAGGCCGTATGGAGATATGGCAGGGTTCGATCAGATACGTGCGGTATTGCACGGATCATGATCGGACGGAAAATACTAGCGGGCTTTGGTTTAAGTCGGATCCTAGTATTATACAGTGTAGTTTTGTCTCATTGCATTTGTATTTCGGTCGGAATACAAATGCGGGTATGTATATACAGTAGCGGGGTTTTCCTGTAATTTATTACGGGATCAGTTTTATGAAGTTGCCAGTTTGTTTTCCGTTTCGGCCACATTTCTTTGTATCTTTCATTGGCTGAAGATTGGTGGAGGAGGGCTTATTTGCATTTGTGCAAATAAGCGTTTTGGAGGGTGGTATTTGCAAATTATTGTATTATGATGATTCTCCCACCCTTGACTTTCTTTAGTTCATGATGGTTCATGATGGCTAGCTTTTGGTGATGGGATATGATTAGGTTTTTGAGTGAGGATCTAGTTGTGATGATGATGATTGTTCATAATTCATCATCATGGGCCTTTTCTCTCTCTCTCTCTTGCATTATTCTTTTGGTCACCTCCCCTTTGATTTTTTCCTATTTTTTTCTCATTCCAAGCATGGCCGGCCAAGCTCTTAGGAGGGCTGTCCAAAAATTGGGGGGGGGGGTTTGATATCTTTGGCTTTATAAAATCCCCACATCTCCATCTCAAAAAGTTTAGTCCATTTCCTCCACCATATGGCAACTTCCACAACCCCCATAAAACACTACACCACACTTGTTCTACAGCAAATATTGGGCATGTCGGCTCGCCAACTTCGTGCCCGAGTTGCCTCGGTCAAGAGGTGGGAGCCCGTAAAAGAAGCCGGCGACGTGGTGCCCTTCCGGCGAGGAGATGAAGACCGCAGATTCTGCGGGGAGATCGGGACGACGACGAGAAGACCAAAGGACACGGATCGCTCGGTATATCTCTCTACCCCTTCCCTTAGTTAGCTAGGACTAGTTTAATGGCCCGATCCGGGATTTTTTTGCATGGTGGTGCCGGTTTACAAGTTCGTAAAAAGTTTAGTTTCCGCATTCCGGCGTCGGTTTGACGGCCGGGGTGCCGCCGTGCACTTACAATGGTATCAGAGCCACGCCATTAACCTAGTCTAGCTTGCACTAGTATGTTTAAAGCTTCGATCGAACAAAAATCCCAAAACCGCATTTTCATATATATCAGTTCTCTGTCGAAAATTTTTTGGCTCCAAAAATTTTTTAGGTTGTTGCAGAATGATGTGAAGGGTTTTGTAAGATCACTGGAAAATTTTTGTGACATGATCCTTCAAAAGGGCCACGGAACCGCGGGCATAACCCCACTTTGGCCGTGGTTCCGCTGCAGTAATTAGGCTTCAGTTCACCATTTTTTTTCCAGTGGGCTTCTGGGTAGAAAATAGGGTTCTTGGGATATTCTTTTTGGGCCCAGAATTTCTGTGAGTGCTACAGTAGTACTTGGGGCCCACTTCGATAAATTTGATCGATCGAAAATTTTAAACACATTAGTTCACAGTATTTACATTATATCTGCGACCGTGAATGTCACTTGATCGGTAAATCCTGTCTAACTGCTATAGCCCGGTTAGACGGATTTGCGAACGTGACATTCACGTTGATGTTCTGTAATTGTGCTGTGATGTTGCGGATTGGTCGTGGAGGATAGCCTGGATGCAATGCTAGCACAGTTTTTGTTGTATTATGTACATTTGATATTGCGGCGCGAGCATCCGACATGTGGACTGCCGTCACTGCCTGTTGTATATTATTCTTTTGGGGCACGACCAGGTTGAGGTCGATGTACCCGTTGTATGTATATTTTACTTTCTGTACTAGGATTACCCCGCTGTGGGGTGCACGGATAGCCGGATTCTAGAGGGCAACGGGCCCGCATCTCATGGCATTGAGACGGAGGGGGCTTTACTCTAGAATTGGTGGGCTTTTCGCTGTACTCATAGGGGGTACAGTTTGACCCAGGAGGGGTGCCTAAGTTACTGGATTCCGTGAAGAGCTGGGTGGTCCATTCACATTGCTGAAGGGGGCTGCCTCGCTTCAGGTTTTGGCGGGTAACTTGCCGCGCCCGTAGGGGTCTAGGATTTCATTGCACAGGCTATCCACACGACCAGGGGAACGTCGGGTTTCAGTAGCGGCTCTGTGAAACCCGGGGAGCCCAGATATCTGTATTGTTCTGTGATGCTGTACTTTTCTTTGATGTTGCATTTTATCACGCCTTGAGCGAAATATTATATATTGATATATATACTAGTAGATGTTGTATATGTTTTGCATCCGCACTAGTCCAGTCCCCGCTCTGTCGTTAGTTAACTAACCTAACGGGTAATGACGGGACCCAATGGCGAATGCGGATGGCATATACGTACATCATTATTTTCGTTCTTTGTGGTGTGATCAATTGATGGGACTGCGTTGATTCGGATCAATGCAAGTTAAAAACAAACCTAATTGATGTTGTTGGAACATTTTCAAAAAGCTGTTATTGCAAGGACGTTCACTTTTGTTTTGCACAGTGGTATTCGGTTATGAATATCCGGCACCTCAGTCGACGAGGCAAGGGCCGGGATCCCTTCACCGGGAGTGACCCCTTGGACAGAAGTTTGCGTCAGGGCAATAACTTCACTATAGTCATTTACTTTTGCTTTGCATCGTGGTATTCAGTTGGAATATCCTGCACCTCATTCTACGGGGAAAGAGCCGAGATCCCTTCACCGGGAGTGACCTCTTTAGCAAAGGTTTTTGTCACTATATTTTCATAAAAGCTATCCAGTTCCTTCAACGATATCAAGTTCATTATGTTAAAGGTTTTTTGCCAGAAACCATTCGTAGCCCTCCGTCGTTTCAGACGGTTAGCAAGTAGTATTCATGATATGTTTGTTGGCCTTCGTCAAGGCATAGTGTATGGTAGCTGCTTGTTTCCTTTCTGCAGCATAGATAGTTGCGTTGGTTTGGTACAGTCTTATAGCCTTGTTGGCCTTCGTCAAGGGCTTGTGCGGGTGGGTTCAAATCAACCTGGAGAATGACGGGTGGAACTTGACATGTGACTTATGATTTGTTGGCCTTCGTCAAGGTCATAAGAGCATGGGGCAAAAATCACATCGGGAGTTTTTAAAGAAACTGAAACTTGCCAGATATGTGCATACCTTCTGGAGTGTGATAACGTGAGCGAAGTCCGTCACGTTATCATGCGATGATAGTTGGATCCCGATTCCCACTGATGAGTTGGTTTATTCCTTGGGTGATCCCGACTAATTCTTCTTTCAGATTTGGAGGAGAATTTGACGGTACAGTGGGAGGTTTCCAGATTAGATAAATTGGTAACCATTCTGATCTAGGTTAGAGTGCACGCTGTGTGTTTCTTTTCTCTCACTCTTTGGCAGCGACCATTGACCCGACCCTAGACTATGACTCAGTGACCAAGTTGACCGAACCTTCTTAAACATTGGCTTTTGGATTTTCAGAGTTGCAAACCTCATTGCCACTCCTATTTTTACCCTTTTCTCCAGGACACCCCGTATTACTACGAACGTCCACTTCTATTGGACAAAACCATTGTATGGTTATATACGAACTCGAAGGAATTTATTCAAGGATGGTTTCCGGTTCTGGAGAAAACGAATAGGACTATTCAGTTGTCTTTTCCTTTTACCTTCTCTCAGGTTACGAGTATTCCTTGGTTTAGGAGATAGTACACATATTACGCAAATTGGATAGTCTTCTTCCAAACCTTAGGCTGGTGCCGAACGGTGGGGAATGAAGAAAACCAATTAGCATAACGATGGTGTGCAGAAGGTATTAAGTAAAGACATATCAAGGGATTAGTAAGAGGGCAAAGTAATTTGCGACTGCTATTCACGACCAAACCAAGTATTTCATTACCACTGCCACTTCACCTTTGTATTTCTCCAGGACACTCCTTATCACTACGAAGATCCACAGTTTATTGGATACTCCATCGTATGGTTATATACGAACTCGAAAGGAACTTGTTCCAGTTCGGGATGGATTCTGGTTCAGGAGAAATAGGAATAAGGTTCATTCGATTGTCTTTTATTCTCACCTTCTCTCACATTGCGAGTGCTTCTAGGATTAGGACAGTACACCCATTATGCTTATTGGATAGTCTTCTTCCAAACCATTGGCTGGTGCCGAACGGTGGGGAAGGAAGAAAACCATTTGGCCTAAAGGGGTGTGTAGAAGGTAATGACTAAAGACATATGAAGGGATGTGGAGAGATGGCAAAGAAATATACGGTTACAGTTGTGAATCTGGATAATGGAAGAGGCATTACTAGGATTACCAGGATACCCCATCGGAACATTTCAATGTTTCTGTTTCACTGTGTACTGTTAAAAGAAAACTGATTTCCCGATTATATACTTACTCCACGGTATGTATTTACCAGGTATGATTCTCACATCAGTATGGTTTTACAGATGATGAATGGGAGTAAGTTATTGGGAATTGGGTGATCATCCTCATTATATCAGGATTCGTTGTAATCTGTGATATTTGAGGAATTCACCTGGGTTGTTTGCCGGACGGCAAATATTTGGTTTTGAATATCCGCTGTCATGCACCAATTTCAAATTGATATAGCTATACGTCTATTTTTATAGAGTGAGATATACCTTTTTGAAATTATGTCTATGACATTTACCTATATCAGTGGATGGTTAGATAAAGAGTATTAAACAGCGGTGTAATTCTTCTTAACCATAAGTACAATTTTCAACCTGCGACACACATGGAGTGAGTCAATAGACTCAAGGGACTTGTACAGAGTATTGTATGTTGTCCAGTGTCCATTAGGACAGAGGGGATGGTCCTTGTACTATATTCGGTTTACTTATGACTTATCTAGTTTTTAGACAGGTGTTTCGTAGAAACACAAGGTCCGAATTTTGAGAAGTTATAGGTATTTGAATAAAGTAGAGAACCAGGTATTGTAAGTATCGGGATTCTTCAAAGTGATCGAAGATGTAGATACTTGTGCATGGTGTTCAATTGATAGTAATGATTAAGAGAACTTGCCTCTCTTTCAGGTTACTCATAATTGGAAGCATTCCTAAGTTGAGTAACGCTGATCGGCCTCTTTCCATTTAGTTGACATGTACTGGAGACAGTTACATGATTTGAATCTGGTTCAAATAAATCAGTGCCTCTGGTTCTATATTGGATATAGAACAGTTCATATCTTAACGATGTTAAGGTACGGGGAGTTGTCCGGCTTATGCTTAAAACCAGACTCTGGATAACTAAAGGCACGATTCTGTAATGGCTGTTTGTGGGTTAACCCAGGCTATGACGAGGGTTGACTTTCTACCATCTGGAAGATCAATAGAGATATTGTTCTAGACTCGCCACAGTTTTAATAAAAATGGATTTTTTCAGAAAACTGTAGTGGAAGTATGGTAGAACAGGAAGTGATTCCAGAACCGCAAACGATTACTGAAGATTTGATAAGAACCTAAAGATTCAATCTGATTTGACATTCCATTGGCCACTCCGCAGATATGGTGGGTAACCTTAGGCACTCGAGAGGTACTTCGGTATGCTCAAGGACGGTGGCAGGGAGGTTCTTGTTTACCCAGACTTGCCATTGTTATTGTTCCAGACTATGAGACCCGGCAAGAGGATGAGTATAGCGTCGTTCTAAACTAGCTTTAGAAGTGTACGTGTATATGACTCTGCCAGACGGGTGTCTAAGTCAATGGGAGCAGCGGAAGCATTGGTGGACATGTGGCTTATGTCTATTTATAGACTAAAGCAGATATAGCGGAGATAGATCATCTATTTCTGATGTGACAGTCATAGGTTTGACTTCATCAGAACAGGGGATGGATCTATTAAGAAGGTAGTAGGGTGTGATGTCCTGGTATTTGGATGACATACACAGTGTAGGAAATGATATTCCTATACTACGATTGGTTATACTTTGGTTGTCACACAGTGGTTTCTCCAGAAGGGACTTGGATATAATATCAAGATATTCTGGTTACTGGATCTGGATTTGGGTAGTTTCCCAATCAGGGTACTTAGACAGCATTCTGAAGGTGTTTTAGAATGGAAGACTCCTGGCATGGTGGTGTACCTGCAGGTGATGGAGTCACCCTCTCTAAAGGTGTCTTACAGACTAAAGGGGAGAGGGATGTGCATGATTGGCAGATCACTTGCTTAGGCAATTGAGTCAATCATGAGATGTCAAGTACCACACCAGATGTTGTTTTTGCAGTAGATGAAAGAAGTTGACATTAATCCAATCCTGGAGAAACAATCGGGAGAAGTTTTAGAACATAAGTGGATGTTCTAGGGATATGATAACGACAGCCTCATTCGGGAGACGGTTATCATTCCAGGCTTCCAAGGTGACCTGGATGACAGAGATGTTGTCAGAGTTATAGTTTTCCATCTGACAAGGGGCAGTATTTTGGACAGGTGGTCCAAGGGGATACTGAGGAAGGCATGGCGCAGGATACTGATTAAGTTCAGTTGACGATACAGTCTAAGAAGTTTGGATTTGGAGTTCATTTATAAGCTAGGTCCCATCAGACATCCAAACATACTCTAAGACAGGTATTGCTCTTTTCGGGAGATGGCTTTCTCCGCGAACTTGAGATTGAGAGAGACATAGAAAGAAGCATTAGAGCGGATCCACTCACTGAGGCTATTCCTCGAACGCAATAGTTTCGCAAACGGGTTTTGTGAGACTGACTAGTAGAGGAGTTGGGTGTTCGGTATCACACAGGCTGTGAGTATGCGACATAGCAATAATTAGCCTTGAGTGCAAGTGGGAGATTGTAGGAGATAGTGCCCTCAGAGTCAGTTATTGGATCACATGCACGTGATTGCAATGATTGAGGTAGGACCTATTCCCGTAGGACAATCTTACTCAAGATGATAGTATGCTATCTGGTTTATCTTTATCATCGTGTACTGCTTTAGTTGACCTGACAGGTCGCTATTACATGTTGATAGAGCCCCTAGGATTCTTGCTTGACTGCCAGCAGTATGAGGGCGATCATTTACGTGGGAGCTGGTAGTCTATAAGCACATCCTTAAAAGGTCCCTAGTCGTGGGAGTTTCGAGACGGGGCATCGATACTCTAGAGTAGACTAGTGTATACAGTCGAGACCCCGACGAGGGGCGGTGGCCGGTCTCACAAGCCACTGGTGTCAGTTGGTTCACCTAAGATGTATACAGGTGCTCATTGGGTTATGAGTACACCGGACAGGACTCGCCGGGAACATGCTAGTTGGTCTTATACCTGACGTCAGATAGCAGTTCCCTGGTGACATGTGTACAGGTTAGTTCATCGACCTGAGGATCGTCATTTGTCTCGTGTGAGTTCCCACTGTACTTTGATTACT
Organism: Agapanthus africanus; assembly: GCA_030015575.1. NCBI lineage: Eukaryota > Viridiplantae > Streptophyta > Magnoliopsida > Asparagales > Amaryllidaceae > Agapanthus > Agapanthus africanus. Next base: position 358,468,121 of record JASDDO010000026.1, read on the forward strand.
ACCCTACCACGCTCAAAGGAGACGTGCAAACAGGTTTTAGTGGGTACAGTCCCGAGCCATATGGATGCAGTGAGCGGATCTTCAGGGGTTCGTCTCTCCCAGTATTGGGGGTGAGGTCGCGCTGTGTCTAGGAGAGCCATTACACAAAGTCCTCGGCCGAGGCAGGAGATTTACTGGTAGGTATTCCAACAGTATCTCAGGGTGTTCTGGGCTACACTCCGACACGACTTGTACCGCTTTTGGGGGTCTGACTTTTACCAACTCCCTAGGCCCGCCATGCGATGCTCATAGACGAACGAACCGGACTATACGGATATTGTCACTGACAGGCTCAGTAGGATGTCAGGATGAGTTCGCTCATCGACGTCCCTTTTGGTCAATAGCTGGTAGCCCGTCACGTATGGCTAATACCTCTGACGTGCTAGTGGTTAAATCCACAGCTATAGTATTGACAAGTCTTTAGAGTCCCCCACAAACAGTTACTTAAGTTTCGGGCGAAAAGCTGTAGAGGCCGTATGGAGATATGTCAGGGTTCGATCAGATACGTGCGGTATTGCACGGATCATGATCGGACGGAAAATACTAGCGTGCTTTAGTTTAAGCCAGATCCTAGTATTGTACAGTGTAGTTTTGTCTCATTGCATTTGTATTTCGGTCAGAATGCAAATACGGGTATGTATATACAGTAGCGGGGTTTTTCTGTAATTTATTACGGGATCAGTTTTATGAAGTTGCCAGTTTGTTTTCTGTTTCGGCCACATTTCTTTGTATCTTTCATTGGCTGAAGATTGGTGGAGGAGGGCTTATTTGCATTTGTGCACATAAGCGTTTTGGAGTGTGGTATTTGCATATTATTGTATTATGATGATTCTCCCACTCTTGACATTCTTTTGTTCATGATGGTTCATGATGGCTTGCTTTTGGTGATGGGATATGATTAGGTTTTTGAGTGAGGATCTAGTTGTGATGATGATGATTGTTCATAATTCATCATCATGGGCCTTTTCTCTCTCTCTATCTTGCATTATTCTTTTGATCACCTCCCCCTTGATTTTTTCCTATTTTTTTCTCATTACAAGCATGGCCGGCCAAGCTCTTAGGAGGGCTGTCCAAAAATAGTGGAGGGGGGGATTTTTTATATCTTTGGCTTTGTAAAATCCCCACATCTCCATCTCAAAAAGTTTAGTCCATTTCCTCCACCATATGGCAACTTCCACAACCCCCATGAGACATTACACCATACTTGTTCTACAGCAAATCTTGGGCACGTCGGCTCGCCAACTTCGTGCTCGAGTTGCCTCGGTCAAGAGGTGGGAGCCCGTAAAAGAAGCCGGCGACGTGGTGCCCTTCCGGAGAGGAGATGAAGTCCGGATATTCCGCGAGGAGATCGGGACGACGAAGAGAAGACCGAAGGACACGGATCGCTTGGTATATCTCTCTACCCCCTTAGTTAGCTAGGACTAGTTTAATGGCCCGATCCAGGATTTTTGCGCGCGGTGGTGCCAGTTTACAAGTTCGTAAAAAGTTTAGTTTCCGCATTCCGGCGTCGGATTGACGGCCGGGGCGCCGCCGTGCACTTACAATTTCCATGTGATTAATCATCAACTAATGTAGATGCTTGACGCATTGTTGATGATTATGATAGCGATATATGAATACCTTTGATAGAACACTTGCACAAATACTAATGATTGTCATGCGACACAAGCACAGACACATATGCTACACTACACATCATTAGTATTTCCATGAACAGTAGGACTGCCATGTTTACTCGTGTTCTAGATATCCATGATAGATGTGATGATACCTATAATGATTTTGATATATGAATACCATCATTATAGATATTCGTATGTGATTGTTGCTAATGTGGCAAAGATGATATATGTGTTTTGTTTTTATGAACTCGAGACAAATTATATATGTTTTCTTCGGAACTTGTTATTTTCCATGGATTTGAGAACCCGCGGTTGGATTTATAAAACTTATGAATGTTTTAAAATGTGGTTTTCTCTTGATATGATGATTTGGCGTCCACCATGAGTTTTCTTGGTTTTCGTGGTATGATATTATCCTAATCGATGGAGGGGTTAACCGATTACGGATACATGGTGGACCTGGTACAACACTGAGGGGCAGGAAGTCTGTAGGGTGGTACGGGAAGCCTACTCGATGGATTGATACCGGAGAGAGAGTATTGGAGCGCGGCGGATATCCGAGAGATACTGACCGAGGTTATTGATATCGGGACAAGACCGGTCTGACGAGACTTTGCCTATGATATCTGGATTTACGTGCCAATGTTAGATACGAGATTTATGATGATTTTGAGTGTCAGTGATGGCACTCGGTGGATGATGAGTTTGAGTGCCGATCATGAGATTTAGAGTGTCGATGCTAGACATTCATATGTTGATATTTGCGCGATCTGTCGAGATGCGCTGTTATAGATTATGCTATATAGTAGTCGAACATGACTGATCCATGGGACAGTACCTAAATACTATTTTCACGTATCTAAGCACATAAAGTGGTTTCCAAATGAGCTATAGTCTCACTATTTTGACGTGTTTAGCACGACACAAAAATCTTTTAAACGGAAACCCTCTTAAAATTCATTTCTAAAAAGCGAGACTTATACTTTGAAAAAATGCATATAATGCTTCTTAAACCCACGTCTGCTACTTGTACCATGATATACGTATCATACGGCTATTTTGAAAGTATTTTACATACATCGTTCGGCTAGTTTATAGGCTTATACATGGATGCGTGCTATATATATATATATATGATATATTTCCATGTTTACGCGATCAATATCGATGCGCTTATATTACTTGTGCATTATACATACATTAGTACGGGATATGATAGTGCTATATTTTATGACCTAGGTAAATCGTTATGCCTTTCGATTTCTACCTGACGATATATTTTTATTCATTGAGTTGGCAATTCACCCCCGTTGTACCCCAGTTTCTTGCAGGATTGACCGCTCGGATCAGTAGCGGCTTGCCGGCACACTTCTTACTTCTGTGATTGCTTTAGTAGGTGGGTTACACATGTTGGATCATAACCGCCCATTGTATAAGTATATTCTTTTGGATCTAGTTAAAATCTCTATCGACTACAACTTGTATATTTACGGACTTAGCAGCAAGACTTAGATGTTTATGTGTTTTTGAGTGTCGCACTCGTTTGAAGTTGACTTTATATTGTTTTCGTTCTTATTTCGCTTTCTATTCTTCACCTTAGGCGTCGTATATTAACTGCGTGGTTGCTCTGCCGTTTGGGCATGGAATGTAGCTCCCGTTTGGGATGCTTTATATATATTATGCTTTGTATGTAGTTTTATTCAAAATTTACAAAGGAGGTGCTGCCCGTTTTTTTGACGACATCTGCATTTTCAAACAAACTTATTTATACTTTAAAAGGAACTTGATTCTATTTAGTAACCCTTTTTAATATTTCACCTCCACTATTTCATTAAAAAGGTTTAGATTCTGGGTTTTTGGCTTACTTGGGTTACGGTAGAGTCCTATACACTTCACGTGATTTAAGTGCCGGTTACGTACCGTTTTCGGGACATGACAAGAAGTGCGGCAACCATCACTCAATGACATGAGTGGGCCACCCGCCACTTCATCGAATCCGGTAACTTGAGCACTCTGGCGTGGGTCTATCCTAAACCCCTACAAGTGCGGTGAATAGCCCGCCAATTCAAAAGCGAGGCGGCTCGAGCTCGCCACTGCGAAACGACCACCTAGCCACACTATAGAACCCGGCTGTTTGAGCACTTCTCCGTGGGTTATCCTAATACAAGAATGAATGAATATATAGTGGTAATATCGACCTCAACCGGTCATGTTCTAATAAAAGAATATACAATAAGTGGTAATGACGACCACAATCCGGTCGCTCGTCCCGAATAAACGAATATACAAATATTCTACGATGAGTGGCTATCCACAACGACTATCTGATAAACAATCGCAAGATATACATCATCATAGCGGAAGAAAGTATTTGCATCCCCGTCTAATCGACCTACAGCAATTAGACGACGTATACAAACACAAAGATATAAACGATACAAAAGTTTCCATTTAAAACTTTTTGTTTTGTCCGAATACAAAGATAACATTATATGAAATCTGGGGCAAAATAAACATAACCAAAAACCACGTTTTAATGAGTATAAGCCCCTGTAAAAAAAATATAGACCATCGGCAACAACAAAACCGCCAATGTCGGGAAAATCATGGAAATGGGGGGTTTTATGTTGGAATTTGGTCCCCGTTTTCTCCCCAATTTCTTATATCTCATAACAATATCTCTGTACCTGTTTAAAAAAATTCATAGATAAAAAAAATTCAACAGAAACTTGAGCTTTGAATTATCGAAAAATGAAAATTTTTTGATTCGAAATGAAAACATAGTCTAATACTTGTTCTAGTGTTTGGGTGGCTCTGATGCCATGTTAGTAGACGCTAGTGCTCGTGACGTAAACATGCGGCCAAGGCGTAATACAAAACGAAAAATTTCTAAATAAGAGCACGAACTCTACGACCTAAAATCGAATCCAAACACTAAACTAGAAAACACTAGAAGGAGTTTAGCTATTCTATTAGTATTTACAACTTTTGTAGTCGTGTTCCTCGTCTTCAAATCCACTTCATACGCTCTTAAGTCATCGGGAACAAGCTTGGGAGTCGGTCTTCTTAGTCGAAGATGATCCACCTGAAGGTACTCTCATTTAGGCTCTAGCTTCACACAAATATAACAAAGTGAAGCTACTAGTGATCAAAACTTGCTAAGAATTGATCACTAGGATGTAGTGATTGCTAATCTCTATGTATTCTCTTTTTATCTTTTTCCTATCTCAAAACTCAAGAGAGAGAAAGAAGAAGCAAAGGGTGTTGAGTAAGTAATGAAGCAAGCATGGCGAAAGAAATTATCTCTTCATTTCTTTTACTTCTTTTCTTTTATGTTTTGAATGAGTGGACTTGTGACACACCATGATGAGTCACAAGCCCACAACATTCTAACATAACTATGAAAAGAAGAGAGCCACCTCACATGTGTACACACACACATACACACTAATACAAGTATATGCTATAAATACATACACCCGTATTCGTATCAAAATACGAATACCGTATTCGTATAAAATAAGAATACCCGTATTTGTATTAAGATACAAATACCCGTATTTATATTAAGACACAAATACACGTATTTAAACAAATACCCATATTCATATAAATTCCGTATTCTGTCAAAATACGAATACCAAAAAGAGAGATATTAAAAAGAGATATATAATACTATCTTACATTTTATCCAAATGTGATAATGTGGTTATCTTTCAAACCGGCTAGTTTTAACAAAATGTCCGATTAAAAGTACGTGTAAAAAACACGTGTTTTAATCGAACCTAAGTACGTATCAAAATACGAATACTGCATCATTTTGCCTGAGCTGGGAAACCTTTTGTGTGGGACACTAAAGACTCGATAATACATTGGCAGTGGGTTTAACCACAAGCACGTCAGCAGCACTAGTTGTACGTAACGGCTGCCCAGGTATTGAACGAAAGGAAGGTCGACAAGAAAACTCGTCTGTATTCCTACTGAGCCTGAAAGTGACAATCTCTATATAGTCCGGTCTGTTCTTCTAAGAGTATCGCATATCGAGTCTAGGAGGTGGAAAAAGTTAGACCCCAAATGTAACACCTGAGTTTAGGGTTAACAGTAATTGTGTGTTAACGTGGGATTTTTGGTAAAAAGTTTACCAAAATGGGTTCCTAGGAATTTATCTGGTTTTATAGTTATTTTTGTGGGAAATTATCTCGACCATACACACTTGTGCACGATGGCTAGGGTTAGGCTTAGAGAGACCTAGCTTGGGTGTGCATGGTGGGTTAGCCATGTTTAGCCACCATGGTAGGATTAGGGCCTTGCTTAAGATAATTGAGTGGATTATGGAGCAAATGAGTTTAGCTAGGGTGGTTAGCTTTGACCAAGGGTGTTTAGGATGTTTCAAGTTGACTTGCTAGAGAGAGAGAGAGAGATGTGATGGTTGCCATGATGAATTAAGGTTGTGTCACACCAAACCTTTTGAATGTATCTCCTCACTCAAATCCCTCTCACTCACACTCAATTTCAGCCCCCAACAAATCAGATCAGCCCCCAAAAACCACCCATCAGCCCAAACCCCCACTCAATTCTGCACATCAGCTTCAGCCACCTTCTTGCTTCAGAACTCAGCCACCCAGCTGCACCAACAGCCATTGTCATGATCACACACCCCCACACACACCATCTTATACATAGCCCTACACCACAACATCACACACCACCTTTTCCCCTGCTGCTACAGCAAAGCAACACAACACAAAACTAATTTCAGCTGCAGCAAACTTCAGCTGCAGTTAGGCAACAGCAACAACATCAAACTAGGCAGCAGTCAGCTGTAGCAACAGCTTCTTTCCCCCTCCTCCTTGTTCTCTTCTTCTCCACCAAGGATTCTCTAAGGTATAACCCCTCAACTCAACTCCGTATTGCCAAGTTAGTGTCGGTAGTATAGTTTAGTGTTCATATGATATAGTATAGTGCTAGTTGTAGGGTTTTGGGTGGAATTTTCTTATGTAATGGTTTTAATGGTTAGTATAAGCTTAGTAGGTGTTGTTGAGGCTAGTGGGACCAAGATTCATCCAAGTTTTCACCAGAATAACCTGATTGCCCGACTTGGCGTAAATTAGCGATTTTAGGAACTTTTGAGCCTCTGTGAAATCTGCTCCTTACCCGAACCTTTAATCATAAAATTGCAGTGACTGCAGCATGGTGACCTCATTAGAAACACACACACAGAGCATGGGGACCCACCTCCAAAATCTGGCCGCCGATTTATTCCCTTTGGCCGCAAATTGCGGCCAGAACAGGGGCTATGATGTTGGGCTTTTGGCTGTAGGGTTCTTATGGGTAGTTTAGGTTTTGGGTATCTGTAACTTTTGTAGTTTGGCCCAGGGCAAAATCTGGAGCTATAAACGCGTTTTCGATGTTTTTAACCTTGTGCGACACGTGCATGGTCCGCGTGATTCTTGTGGCGCGCCGTGCACCATAGCGCGTCGAAGTTGGTTCTAGAGGGTTCACACGTGTCGCGACGTGTCATAAGCACGCGCACATAGTTTCACGCACACGTATCCTTCTTGCGATAATTTTACGATTTTTGGTGATTCTTGTGGTTTGGTGTTAGGTAATGTTCACAATAGTTGGACTAGCCAAATTATGAGTGGTTAGGACCAAGTTAACCTAGGGAACCTCAGAATACACAAAAATACCCTAAGTTGTCAATTGGTACAAAACTTGGCTTTTTGGGCAAAACATAGGTTTTTGAGATCTGCTGCTACCCTTGTAGGTTCAGAATAAAATTGAGGGGACCATAACCTACTGGTGGCACACTGACCCAACTACCAGAGCCAGACCCCACCACCCTCTACCCGGGCCGCCAGAAAATTCATTCTGGCCGCAAATTGCGGCCAGACTAGGGAGTTAGGTCCTAGGGTTTTTCCTACAGGTGTCTGTTATATTTTGTAGGTCTCTGGTATACATAGTTTTGTAATATTTTAATCTGGGTAAAATCTGGGGCACTATATTCTTTTCTGGTGTTTTGGTCTGTGCGATACGCGCGATACGCGTGTGGTTCTGTGATTCAGCGTATCGCGGCGCATCGTGGTAAGCGCTAGGCACATACACGCACGTTTCAGCGTATCTCACACACGCACGTCAATTCGCGACACGAGCTCTCTGTAAGTCCATGTCACGCACCCCACTAACTTGTGGGGAGGCGGAATATATGAAAAACGATTATCAAAGCTTCGTAACACGGACTTGAGCGCATGAATCGTAATCTAAACCATTGCTAACGATATACTAGATGTTTAACTACTCGGTACTGGAGTTATACCTCACGTTACATGTCCTTCGGGTCTTCATCGCTGTCCTCCACTCCTCGTAGGCTCCTTGGAACATCGGCAACTTCACGGCCTCCTCGAATCAAAGACGATCCACCCGAAAGCTCCTACGCCAAGCTAAATCTCAAACTTGAGATAACTAGGTTGCTTAAAGTGCTAATCTAAGCTACCTAGGGGATATAGAGTGAGGTTATGGATGTTTTAGTCTAGCTAACCCTTGATCTCAACACATGAGAGGTTAGGGTTAGGGTTTCAAGAGAGAGTGAGCTTGAGGAGAGAGAAGGAGAAGATGAGAATGAGAACAAAAATCCTTCTTACTTGAATATATGATACATAATGAATTATCAAATAATATCAATTAATTGATTATTCACCATGTTTCATTTAATCAAGGAGAGTGATTCATCATGTGAGTCATTAGATCATTAATGAAGCATTAATGATATGATGAATCATATAAATGAGTCACACAAAGTAATCATGAAAAAGCCACCTCAACCCCTCATGTCACCACTCTTCTAGAACCTTCTCGACAAATTACGAGAACGCCCCTACAATCCGTAAAAATACGGAAAAACTTTAGACTGTATAAATCCAATAACCTTATACTAGAATCTGGCTTAAACCAAAGCCGGCTAGTATAAACTGTCCGAAAAGTCGTACGTGCGAAAACACACGTATACATCCGAACGCTCGTCGTAAAACCATACGACCTCTATATCGTTTCGCCTGGAGCAGGGAAACTCTCTGTGTGGGACTCTAAAGACTCGACACTACGCTGGCAGTGGGTTTAACCACAGACCGCAAGCGGCACTAGCTGTACGTAACGGTCCCCAGGTAGATGTCGATAAGAAGGCCGATGAGGTAAATCATCCGAACTCCCACTGAGCCTGATGTGACAATCTTCGTACAGTCCGGTCTGTTCGTCTAAGACTATCGCATATCAAGCCTAGGGGGTGGCAAGCGTCAGTCCCCTAATAGCTGTATAAGTCGTGTTGGAGCGAAGCCCAATACACCCTGAGAAGCTACTGGAACCTACCAGTATATCTCGTTTGCCCTGGCCAGGGACTTTGTGTAATGGCTCTCTGACACATCGCCATATCATCTCCCAATACCGGGAGAGACGAATCCTATCTAACCGCCACTGCCTCCAAGTGCTCGGGACTGCACCCAACTGCTACCTGTTTGCACAACTCCTTTGAGCCTTGGTAGGGTAGCAATCTAAGAACAGTGGGACACACTCGAGGCGAAGCAGCAGTGTCAAGTCTGCGGACTATGCTGTACTCATGTCACCTGGGAACTGACAACTGACGATGGGTATAATACCAACCAATCAGTTCCTCGGCGAGTCCTGTCCGGTGTACCCGTAACCTAACGAGCACCGGTATACTATCTCCAGTACGGCGTACTGATGGCTGTGGGACAGACCATTTCCCCAACTAGGATGAGAAGCGTATACACTTAGTCTACTCCGGAATATCGATGCCCTATCTCGACAATCCAACGACCAGGGACCTGTATAGGATGTTGCTTACAGACTACCCAGCCCCCACTAGTGTGACTGCCATCACGACGCTGGTAATCAAGCAAAGATCCTATGGGCTCTACTAATATGTATAAGTGATACGTTACAAGAGACATATGCACATATTAAAGTAGACACAAACCAAGTAGCATACTACCATTTTTAGCAAGACTGTATATATAACTGTGAATATCCCAAGCTTCCATTAAGTAATATACAATCTAGTATGATACAATAATGGCCTCTAGGGCATATACACTAACAATCTCCCACTTGCACTAGGGCCATGAGCTGGCATATCGTAGACCTATCATCTCGAATACCCTCTCGAACTGCGTCTGAGGAATGGCCTTTGTGAATGGATCAGCAATGTTATCATCCGTCTTTACTCTCTTCACCTCGATCTCCCGGCGATCTATGATCTCCCTGATCAGGTGATACCGCCTTAAGATGTGTCTGGACTTCTGATGGGACCTGGGTTCCTTTGCTAAAGCAATAGCGCCGTTGTTGTCACAATACAGAGGTATTGGATCAATACTGGTAGGAACCACCTGAAGTTCTGTGAGGAACTTCTTCATCCAGACTGCTTCTTTTGCGGCATCGCAAGCAGCTATGTACTCTGCTTCCATCGTTGAGTCTGCAACGGTCTCCTGCTTGGAACTCTTCCAACAGACCGCCCCTCCATTGAGGGTAAAGACATAACCCGACATGGACTTGGAGTCATCTTTGTCACTCTGGAAGCCGGAGTCGGCAAAGGCCTCCATCTGAAGGTCTTTTCCGCCATATACCAAGAACATCTCCTTAGTCCTCCTCAGGTACTTGAGAATGTTCTTTACTGCTATCCAGTGATTCTCCCCTTGGTTTGCTTGATACCGGCTTACTACGCTCAATGCGTATGCTACATCTGGTCTGGTACATAACATTGCATATATTATAGTGTAGGGTTCCTAGGCACCCTAATGAGGTCTCACAAGGCATCGAACATGCCATATTATTAATTTTACGGGTGCCGAGAGACCCGACTACGGATCGTTTGCTAGATTTCTAGGCGAAAAAGCTAACTAGTTAACACTTAACTAAAAGTTTAACGGAAATACAACCTTTGTAGATCCGGTGCTCCACCTCCATAGCCCCGCAACGAGGTCCTCTCCGCTGTCCAAATCAAATCCGGGCTCCAGAGTCGGCTTCGTCGGAGAAAAAGGGAGCTAGGTCGTCGATGTCCATGCCGAAGATGATCTACGTCGAGGCATCGCTAGATCAAGCTCACAACTTCACCAAGTCAAGAAACTTGTGAAGTAAACACACTCTACTACTTGGCAAGAGGTAGAGGATGAAGAAATAGGAAGTGGGTAGACTTTAGTTTTGGATTTCTCACTCTTTTCCAACAATCACCATTGATGGAGCTTGGTTTTCTTCACTTGAAGAATGAAGAAGATGAAGAAGAATATTATGATAAGTTAATTGAAAGAGAAAAGAAAATGAATTCTTATCATAAAATTAACCATGGTCAAGTGTAGAGACTAAACTAGGGTTAGTGGGAATGGTTAGGGTTAAGGATGAGATAAGAATGGTTGACTTTATCAAAGCTTCATGAAGCTTCAACTAAAGAACAAATAAAGCCACCATTCTTTTCTCTTTTCCATTTATTTTCCAAAATGTATAAACTAATAAATAAATGAATAAATAAGTTATGAAAATAAAACCCTAACCACTCTCACAACCATGGTTTAATCTTCACACAAAACACAAGTTAGCATGCATCATCAAACATGATACATACAAGTGCAAAAAAATATATCACATATACAATGTGCACAATCCAAGTGAGAAAATCCGTTTAAAGTGAACCAATACTAGTTAGTGCAAAGTAACATATCAAATATATAATTATGCATTAAATCATTAAATCAACACTTGATTCAATGATCCGGTCATGTCGCACACAACCGACCAGTATTCAATGTATCGGCTTATCGAATCAACGCTTGAATCGATAACTAGGTTATATCGCATACAACCTTTCCGATACATTCATCGTGAGAATGGAATGCGGCATCACATACACGCATTATTCTCGGTCCCGCACATATCTCATATGCGCTCCTATTTCGTTTCGCTTGAGCCAGGAAACCTCTGTGTAGGACTCTAAAGACTCGTCAATACGCCGGCAGCAGGTGATGATCATATCAAACACCCACAAGCCGCAAGCGGTCTGCTAAACGTAACGGCCACCCGGGTATTGAGCGATCTGAAGATCGACGAGCAAGCCCGCTCACACTCCAGTGAATCCGACCAGTAACACTACCGTACAGTCCGGTCTGATCGTCTGATATGTCGCATATCTCGCCTAGGGGTGGTAAACGTCAGACCCCAATAGCTCGATAAGTCGTGTCGATATGAGGCTCATAACGGGTCGAGAAACTACTGGTAACACTTACCAGCAATTCTCTGAGCAACCCTGGCCAGGGACTTTCTGTTATAGCCAATCGAACACTGCGCAACATCAACCCCTTATACCGGGAGAGACGAATCCCCTCCTATCGCTCATTGCCTCCATGTGACTCGGGACTGTACCCAAAAACCACCGTTTTGCACGCCCTCTTAGACGTGGTAAGACGGAAATCAAAGCACAGTGGGAACCACACAAGACTCTATGACGATCTCGGGTAAACAGACTACTCTGTACCAGTGTCACCAGAGAACTGCCATCTGACGTGAGGTATAATACCATCTGGGAGTTCTCGGCGAGTCCGTCCAGTGTACCCAGTCTCTACTGAGCACCTGTATATCATCCCCGATGTCAAACACCAATGGATATGGGATCATCCATCGCCCATCTGTATGGGTCGAGAAGGTATACGCTAGTCTACTCTGGTATATCGATGCCCCGTCTCGATACACCCACGACTAGGGACTTTGAAGGATGTACTTATGGACTACCATGTCCCCACTAGTATGATCCGCATCATAGTCCAGGTAGTCAAGCACACATCCTAAGGGCTTTACCAACATGTAACAGAGAGACAATCAGTATACACGTTAAGGTAAAGTTCAACCAGATAGCATACTATCATGTCGAGCAAGAAAGTCCTCCCTATATATGTCCCAGCATCCACTACAATATACATCCTATGTACAGTAATGGCCTCTAGGGCATACATATAACTAACAATCTCCCACTTGCACTAGGGCCATCTGTAGCAGTGGTTGTAGTATCTCATACTCAACAATCCCATAAAATCTCTCTTTGGGAACTGGCCTTTGTGAGTGGATCCGCTGTGTTGTCCTCAGAATCTACTCTCCTTACCTCGATCACCCTGGAGATCAACTATCTCCATGATCAGATGATGCGGCCTCAGAATACGCCTGGGTCACTGATGGGACGGGTGTTCCTTGGCATAAGCCACAACTCCATTGTCTGACAATGGTAGGAACGTAGTTCATCTCATGAACCAATATACACCCAGACTGCCTCTTTGGTAGCATCTTAAGTAGCGATGTATCCTGCCTTTATCGTCTAGTATGTCACGGTATCTAGCTTGGAACTCTTCCAACATACCGTCCCTCCACTGAGGGTAAAGACAATGCCTGTGACTGACACTCAGTCGTCATTATCACCCTGGAACACTTCCAGTGATTCTCCCCAGGATCAATTGATACTATCTCACTACAACTAGTAAGAATCCTAACATCCAATTAGATCTATCTCATAGATCCAAAATCCAGGATTTAGTAGGTATCACTTTGATCCTATATGGAGAATTATGGTGATAAGCGGAGATTGACCGAGCGTAGCATAGGAAACTCCTTCCCCATCAAGAGTATGTCATCCACGTACTCTACGAGGATCATCACCATACTCCCTACTACCTTTTTGTTTATACAAGGTTCATCTACCATTTTGATGATGTCAAACTCTTTGACTAATTCATCAAAATAGATGTTCCAACTCCACGATGCCTGCTTTATCAAATAAAGTATCTTGCACACGTTTTCGCTGCTCCCACTGTCTACGAAGCCCTCTGGCTGTGTACTTATAGACACTCTCTTCTAAATCATCATTTAGAAAAGCAGTCAAGACACCCAACCACCAGATATCGCAGTCATGGTATGTAGCCGTGACAAGTAGGATCTGGATGGACTTAAGCATAGCTACTGGAAAAGGTTTCATCATTATCCACGCCTGGTCGATGACGAAAACCTTTAACAAGTCTAGCTTTGAAAGTCTCAACTCTTCCATGTACACCAAGTAATCTTCTCTAGATATACTTGCTCCTGATGGGAATTTAACCCTTCAGATATAGCAGCTAAAGTCCATACTTTGCTGGTGTATAAGGATTCCATCTCAGATCACTAAGCATCCAGCCATTCTTACAGAGTCTTACTCCTGATGGCCAGCTCGAAGCTAGTTGGGTCATCATCTCATGATGCATTCCTCGCTCCCACTGTCATAGAGAAACCGAAGTATCTCTCAGGTGGGTGAGGAATCCTACTAGATCGGCGGAGAGGCTGAGGTTCGTTGGTATCTACTGAATCCTTTGGTTCTACCAAATCATCTGCTGTAGTTTGTATAGCTGGAACATTTCCAGTTCTACATAACAGACCTTGCCTCGAGCTTGTCTGGATTTTGCTTTTAAACATAGGCCGGACAACCCTAAATCTTAACTGACTTAAGAAATGGGCTCTTCCTTTTCCATATCACATATGAAGTGGTAGGCAACTGATTTGATTGGAACCCTATTCAATAGGTATGCAGCTTCTTAAGTGCATAACTCCCAAAAGGAAATAGGTAACTCAGTAGTACTCATCATAGAGCACACCTTATCATATAGGGTGTGATTGCTCCGCCCCGATATACCATCGTGCTATGGTGTATTCAGAGGAGTAATGCCGAGAGAGAATCTCATTCTCCTTTAGAATAGTCCAGGAATTCCGTGCTCAAGTATTCTCCTCCCTGATCACATCAAAGGACATAATACTTGTACCCTTATTGGTTCTCTACTTCTATTTTATATTCTGTGAATATCTCAAAAGGTTCGGACTTGTGTTTCAACAGGAACATATGACTGAATCTTGAGAGATTATCAGAGAATGTAATGAAGTATAAAGAACCGGTCTTGGCATGTGTAGACAGGAGACCTTACATACATCATCATGTATCAGTCCCAAGAGTTCATTAACTCTTTCTCTGTTTCCAGTAAACGGAGCTATGGTCATCTTATCTTTGTGACATGACTGGCGAGTTTCAAAAGATGTAAATTCAAACTGATTTAAATATGCATCTATATGTAACTCTAGCTAGTCGGGTCACATTGATCTGACCTAGTCTACAATACCTCAAGAAGGAATCGTTCAGTTCTGAACTTTTCCGCTTGTGTGTGTTCAGTATACTAAGAACTGTAGTTTGATTTAGAACATCAATGCTTTTAGATAACGTGCCTGAACCGATCAACTTTTGATATAGGAAATGTTCAAAACATTATCCATCAATACAAAATTATATCCTTTCTTTTCTAATAAAGAGACTGATATGATTTTGTATATCAGGTTCGGTATCTAATAACATTCGTTCAGAATCAATGTATTCGTAATACAGGGTGACAGTGACCAACAGACTTGGCTGCAACACTTGCCCCGTTTTCTGTCTCATGAAACTTATCACCCGTTCTCAGTTTTTCTACCTTTTTGTAGCCCTATGTAATAGATTACATATCTGGGATCCTGATCTGGTATCACATACCCAGGACGTAAAGGATACTGAGAAACAGTTTTCTGTAATGAACACACCCGAAGATGATGCATCAGCATGCACTCTCTTCGTTTGGGCGGCACGGGAATTCTGGTATTCCCCAATTTCCTGCTCTGTCTTATAACAATTATAAGTTGGAGCGGGACCAACGTTCCCCAGCTCAGTATAACAAGCGGGTTCGGTCAATAATCCGTATTATTATCTTGATTAAGGCGTGATATGGTCGCTACCTGGAGAGAGAGAGAAGAAAACACTCAGCGTGCGCTCTTGCAAGAATAGATTGGTTTTATTTTATCTAATCAGGATGGCTCCCACTGCTTTTTATCAAATCTTCCTTCAAACCCTAAAAGGAAAGACTAGCCGGGATTAATTACACATTACAAGTTCGCCAATCTTTCAGCCAGGCCAGTGTCGGTACTTTGAGGGAGGTCCCCCGTGCTTTCGCACGAACCTAATTAATGTAAACCTCGTTTTCCCAGAGGCGTAACCCCGTTGACACCTTTCTAGACACCTACTTGATCGACTAATTGTAATGTATAAAACTCTCCCAGGAGTAACTCTTACTCGCAGCGGGTATCGGGATCCAACTATCACATAGAAGGTATGCAATCTCATTGCAAATTTCAACACTTGAAACTCCCGATAATGGTTTTTACCCCTAGCACCTATGACCTTGGCTAAGGTCAACAAATCATAGGTACTAGTCAAGTTCTACCCGTCATTTCATGATTAATTAGACCCACCCACATGACCCTTGGCTAAGGTCAACAAAGCCACATGACTGTCCTAACTAATCGCATCATATGCTGTGTAGGAAGACATCACTTAGCTACCGCACACTACGCCTCGGCTATGGTCGACAAACGTAGCACGAATACTAAGTACTCTACTTCCTAAAATGACGGAGGGTTGCGAATGGTTTTTATGAAAACCTTTAACGCTTTGAACTTGATCTCGTTGCGGAATCAAATGGTTTTTAAATGGAATGTTTTTGAAGCTTTTCTAGTTTTGCTAAAGGGGGCACTCCCGGTGAAGGGATCGTCGGCCCTTTCCTCATCGAATGAGGTGCAGGATATATCATATATATCACTGTGCAAAGCAAAAACTCTTAAAAGCAATCAAAAGACAAACCGAATGTGTAGCATCTGCCAGTTATTGCTAAAGGAGTCACTCCCGGTGAAGGGATCTCGATCCTTTCCTCATCGAATAAGGTGCAGGATATATCACATATACCGCTATGCAAAGCAAAAACTGTAGCTACCTGTTTTATTTTGAAATTCGATTCTACAACATCTTAGGTTTCTTTTATTTTCATTAATCACATTAATGAAGTCCCATCATTTAAGTACCTAAACATTACAGATAAATACGACGTACACTTATGCCATCCGCATTCGCCTCGATGTCCCCTCATGCACCGTTAGGTTAGGTAACTAACGGCAGAGCAGGGCAGGGCTAGCGCGGGTGTAAAACATAAGTAACGCCTATATAATATATCATATATACTATATACTGTATCTATCACAGAACATCACATGATCACATCACAGATATCGCAGCAGAAGAAACATATGAAATATTGGATATACTAGGATGTCCGTGTTTTCAATACGAGCCAGTATAAAACACGGATTCCACGGTCGTGATGAATAGCCAAACCCACACCCCTAGACCCCTACGAGAGCGGCAAGCAACCCTACCAATTCTGGAGTTAGGAGACCCGGACCCGACTCCTCGAGTTGGTCTCCCACTGGACTCCAGAACCCGGTTACTTGTGCCCTCCTCCTTGGGTCTATCCTAGTGCGGAAAAGTAAATAATATACAAACGGTGACAACTTCCGCAACCTGGAAGCGCCCCAAATAAAAGAATATTACATACAAGTTTTTACATGAATGAAAATGAAAAACACTCATCTCACATAAAAATCCCCGGCTATTCAAACACGACGATCCAATATAACATATCCAGCAACACATAACATCACATGTCATCAACGTAAGTAAATATGTTCATCCCAATTGTCGTTGACATATAGCAACGAAACCGGCGATATCACATATTACACTTACGGTCACAGAAAAGAAAGTGTAAAACTACAACAGTTGGAATCCGCAACCACCTCAGACATCACATGCCTGACCAAATGAATTACTTAGACATAGCATGCCTAACAATTATAAACCCCGCATTTTAGTCTCATTATCGAAAACACTTTTCAATATCAAGTCGGGGAATTCAACAGGATTCCCGACAATTTTGATCGAGTGCTCGTCGCAAACTTTAGTAGGCGGCCGCACCCACAACGCCGTCGACGAAGTGCACCAAGGCGGAACACCGCTACCGCGAGCACCCGGAGGGATGCTTTCGGCGACGGGGTTCTCCTACAGTCACTTGGTCGGGGCTATGGAGTGAGGCTGTCTATTAAGTTTATCCGGCGAGTATCCGCGTACGCTACGTGATTGCGACGGACTTTTGATCACATCAAAATTCCATGGCAACCGATCAAGTGAGACTAAACTGCTATGTTTATAATATTCATTCAGTTATCACATAACTACTTGTGAATTCCAATTATTGTATCACATTCCAGATAAACAGAAAATGTTAAACATTCCGATCGAACAATCGAACACCCAAGTTTTCCCGATACAGATCAACACATGAAACAAGTCTAACAACATTCCGTTCGTGCCTCAGTACCAACGGTCCAGCCGTAGAAGGGTCAAGCCAACGCCTCACATGTGGCACGCCGTACTGCCCCAAACCCGAAGGTTCAAAGGGCAGTTCAAGACGGTCACATAATCGAGTTAAGGTTTGTTGTCTTCTAGAGGGACCATCGCGTTACTTGCACTACTTAGAACGTCGTTAAACTACGGAAAAATCCAACACTTGGAAATTTCCCGACAGGGGAAAAATTGGGTATTTATATCCGGTCGAACTTTTTAACATATTCAAGAATTTATCTGGAAAGCCACATAGACAAAATTTGATACCCCGATCGAAACACCGAATCCCCAAAACAACCCCAGAAAATGCATCTCTGGAAAACATATTAAAAATTCCCAGAAAAAGCACCACAGGGAAATAAGAATTACTGTGCAAACAGATTTAAATAATATGGCCGTACCGCCGCGGAACCGCCGCATGAACTATTGCTCATGCCGCGGATCCGCGCTGACATAGTGGAATTGGACAGTCAACTTTCACAGTAACTCTTATATGTTTGTGATATGTTCTCTGCATATTTTTAATTTTGAAAAAAACCAGACTTCAGAATTCGACCAGGGAGCAATTTGCCGGGTTGGTTTCGGGTTCATTCGGGCTTCAAATTCCGTCTAGACTTCGCCTAAGGCTCTAGCTAGGCTCTGATACCACTGTAGGGTTCCTAGGCACCCTAATGAGGTCTCACAAGGCATCGAACATGCCATATTATTAATTTTACGGGTGCCGAGAGACCCGACTACGGATCGTTTGCTAGATTTCTAAGCGAAAAAGCTAACTAGTTAACACTTAACTAAAAGTTTAACGGAAATACAACCTTTATAGATCCGGTGCTCCACCTCCATAGCCCCGCAACGAGGTCCTCTCCGCTGTCCAAATCAAATCCGGGCTCTAGAGTCGGCTTCGTCGGAGAAAAAGGGAGCTAGGTCGTCGATGTCCATGCCGAAGATGATCTACGTCGAGGCATCGCTAGATCAAGCTCACAACTTCACCAAGTCAAGAAACTTGTGAAGTAAACACACTCTACTACTTGGCAAGAGGTAGAGGATGAAGAAATAGGAAGTGGGTAGACTTTAGTTTTGGATTTCTCACTCTTTTCCAACAATCACCATTGATGGAGCTTGGTTTTCTTCACTTGAAGAATGAAGAAGATGAAGAAGAATATTATGATAAGTTAATTGAAAGAGAAAAGAAAATGAATTCTTATCATAAAATTAACCATGGTCAAGTGTAGAGACTAAACTAGGGTTAGTGGGAATGGTTAGGGTTAAGGATGAGATAAGAATGGTTGACTTTATCAAAGCTTCATGAAGCTTCAACTAAAGAACAAATAAAGCCACCATTCTTTTCTCTTTTCCATTTATTTTCCAAAATGTATAAACTAATAAATAAATGAATAAATAAGTAATGAAAATAAAACCCTAACCACTCTCACAACCATGGTTTAATCTTCACACAAAACACAAGTTAGCATGCATCATCAAACATGATACATACAAGTGCACAAAAATATATCACATATACAATGTGCACAATCCAAGTGAGAAAATCCGTTTAAAGTGAACCAATACTAGTTAGTGCAAAGTAACATATCAAATATATAATTATGCATTAAATCATTAAATCAACACTTGATTCAATGATCCGGTCATGTCGCACACAACCGACCAGTATTCAATGTATCGGCTTATCGAATCAACGCTTGAATCGATAACTAGGTTATATCGCATACAACCTTTCCGATACATTCATCGCGAGAATGGAATGCGGCATCACATACACGCATTATTCTCGGTCCCACACATATCTCATATGCGCTCCTATTTCGTTTCGCTTGAGCCAGGAAACCTCTGTGTAGGACTCTAAAGACTCGTCAATACGCCGGCAGCAGGTGATGATCATATCAAACACCCACAAGCCGCAAGCGGTCTGCTAAACGTAACGGCCACCCGGGTATTGAGCGATCTGAAGATCGACGAGCAAGCCCGCTCACACTCCAGTGAATCCGACCAGTAACACTACCGTACAGTCCGGTCTGATCGTCTGATATGTCGCATATCTCGCCTAGGGGTGGTAAACGTCAGACCCCAATAGCTCAATAAGTCGTGTCGATATGAGGCTCATAACGGGTCGAGAAACTACTGGTAACACTTACCAGCAATTCTCTGAGCAGCCCTGGCCAGGGACTTCCTGTTATAGCCAATCGAACGCTGCTAAACATCAACCCCTTATACCGGGAGAGACGAATCCCCTCCTATCGCTCATTGCCTCCATGTGACTCGGGACTGTACCCAAAAACCACCATTTTGCACGCCCTCTTGGACGTGGTAAGATGGAAATCAAAGCACAGTGGGAACCACACAAGACTCTATGACGATCTCGGGTCAACAGACTACTCTGTACCAGTGTCACCAGAGAACTGCCATCTGACGTGAGGTATAATACCATCTGGGAGTTCTCGGCGAGTCCGTCCAGTGTACCCAGTCTCTACTGAGCACCCGTATATCATCCCCGATGTCAAACACCAATGGATATGGGATCATCCATCGCCCATCTGTATGGGTCGAGAAGGTACACGCTAGTCTACTCTGGTATATCGATGCCCCGTCTCGATACACCCACGACTAGGGACTTTGAAGGATGTACTTATGGACTACCATGTCCCCACTAGTATGATCCGCATCATAGTCCAGGTAGTCAAGCACACATCCTAAGGGTTTTACCAACATGTAACAGAGAGACAATCAGTATACACGTTAAGGTAAAGTTCAACCAGATAGCATACTATCATGTCGAGCAAGAAAGTCCTCCCTATATATGTCCCAGCATCCACTACAATATACATCCTATGTACAGTAATGGCCTCTAGGGCATACATATAACTAACATATAGAGCTTACCGCAGAAGCGTAGGGTATAATCGACATGCGATCCCTTTCCAAATCAGTCTTGGGAGACATATCTTTTGAGAGGGTGATTCCGTGACAAGCCGGTAGGTTACCGCGCTTAGAATCTTCCATACTGAATCTCTTCACTATGGTGTCTATGTACCTGGACTGTGAAAGTCCCAATATCCTCTTTGATCTATCACGACAGATCCGGATCCCCAGAATGTAGGTGGCATCACCCAAGTCTTCCATGGAGAATTTATGTGACAAGAATCTTTTGACTGACTGTAATATAGGAATATCATTTCCTATTAGGAGAATGTCATCCACGTACAAGACGAGGAATACTACAGCTCTCCCTACAATCTTACTGTATATGCATGGTTCATCTGGATTTTTGATAAAGTCAAATTCTTTGACAGCATCATCAAAACAGATGTTCCAACTCCGCGATACCTGCTTTAGTCCATAAATGGACTTAAGCAGCTTGCATACTTTACCGCTGCTCCCACTCTGAATGAATCCTTCTAGCTGATCCATATAGACGCTTTCTTCCAAATTACCATTTAGAAAGGCCGTCTTTACGTCCATCTGCCAGATTTCATAATCGTGGAAGGCAGCAATAGCAAGAAGGACCCGAATAGATTTAAGCATAGCCACTGGAGAAAAGGTTTCGTCGTAGTCCAAACCAGGTCTTTGACGGAAACCCTTTGCAACAAGTCTAGCCTTATAGGTTTCAACCTGTCTATCTACACTAATCTTCTTTTTGAAGATCCATTTGCATCCTACGGGTTTTACCCCATCTGGAGCAATGTCCAAAGTCCATACTTTGTTGGTGTACATGGACTCCATTTCGGTCCGCATTGCATCCAGCCATTTTACTGAGTCACTGCTCTGAATGGCTTGCTGGAAGCTAGTAGGCTCATCGTAATCAATAGTGCAATCCTCTCTATCCCCGTCTATAAGAAAACCGTAGTATCTCTCGGGCGGATGAGATTGCCTACTACTCCTGCGGAGTGGCGTTGGGATGTCCTGTTCTTCTTGAACTTCTGGTTCTACCAAACTTTCAGTAACAGTTTGTGGTTCTGGAATTTCTTCCAGTTCTACTGTGCTCCCACTCTTCTGATTTTCTAAAAATTCAGTTTCCAAGAAGTGGGGATGCTGAGAAACAAAAACCTTTTGTTCCTCTGCGGAATAGAAAAGATACCCCTGGAGTTCTTTGGGTATCCCACAAACTTACACAGTACTGAGCGTGCCTCGAGCTTGTCCGTATGCTGCCTTTTTAAAAAAGCTGGACATCCCCAAGTCTTAAGATACTTAAGACAGGGTTTCTTCCAACTCCACATCTGATATGGGGTGGTAGGCACAGTTTTGGTTGGAGCTTTGTTTAAGAGATATGCAGCTGTTTCTAGTGCATAACCCCAGAAAGATCGCGGCAACTCAGCCTTACTCATCATGGAACGAACCATATCTAATAGGGTTCGATTCCTCCTTTCCGATACACCGTTGTGTTGTGGTGTGTATGGAGGAGTAAGCTGAGAGAGAATTCCATTCTCTTTTAAGTAACCTAGGAACTCGGCACTTAAGTATTCACCACCTCGATCATATCTTAGTGTCTTGATACTTTTGCCGGTTTGTTTTTCTACTTCATTCTTGTATTCTCGAAATTTCTCAAAGGCCTCGGATTTATGCTTCATTAAGAAGATATATCCATACCTAGAGAAATCATCTGTAAAAGTAATGAAGTATGAATAACCACCTCGCGCATGTATAGACATTGGACCGCACACATCACTGTGTATGAGCCCTAAGAGCTCGCTTGCTCTTACTCCGTGTCCAGTAAACGGAGTCTTTGTCATCTTTCCTATGAGACAAGATTCACAAGTAGCATAAGATTAATATTCGAACGGATTTGAATATCCTTCTCTATGTAACTTAGTCAACCTTCTCTCATTGATGTGACCTAGTCTACAATGCCATAAGAAAGCCTGATTTGTTTCCGGAGACTTTCTTTTAAGTGTGTTCTGGACACTGAAAATCTGAGCTTGATTTAATACGTATATTCCGTTTTCTAATGTACCTGACCCAATCAAATCTTGATTTAGGTGGATGTGAACCACATCTCTTGTAAAAGCAAAATCATATCCTTCCTTAGAAAGTAAGGGTACAGATATGATATTACAAGTCGTACCTGGTACATAAAAACAGTTACGCAGAATCAATATCTGCCCAGTTGTCATCCCAAGATGATATTCCCCTACGGATTCAGCGTCCATGCTCATTCCGTTAGCAACTGTGAGGGTCATGTCACCTATCCCGATAACCTTACGATTTCTCAGAGCCTGTAATGAATTACAAATGTGAGTTCCTGATCCGGTATCCAATACCCAGGAAGTAGGGTTAACTGACATACAGTTCTCTATCATAAACACACCCGAAGTCGAAGCCACAACATGCTTCGTATCTTGGCTACTGGCTTGTAAAGCCCTGCAATCACTCTGCCAATGCCCAATCCCATAGCAATAGGAATGTCCCTCAATAGGGTGGTCCAGCTTGTCATAGGCAATGGACATCTGGACAGACTTTTGCCATTCATATAAGTCAGATTCAGTCAAATTTTTATCTAGATGTAACCTAAGTGTGGTCACAGGGTCGCTGCAATTTAAGAGAGAGAAGAAGATACTATTAGCATGATGCTCTTGCAAGTTTAGAGTGGTTTAATTTATCTAAACAGGATGGCTCCCACTGTTTCTCGAATCCCTCCTCAAATCATAAAAGAAGAATTAGCCAGGACAATTCTCACCGTACAATACTTGCTTAACCGTTCAGCCAGGCCAGTGTCGATACTTCGAGGGAGGTTTTCCAACGCTTTCGCGAAGTTCCTTAATTAAATAACCTCTTTTCTCTGGGGGCGTAACCCCGCTGACACCTTTCTTGGCACCTACTTGGTTTATAGCATTGATCGTTAAGTGACGAATCCCCTGATAAGTAGCATGTACTCACAGTAGGATCGGGATCCAAAATATCATCGTAAGATAATGTTGAAGGAATCCTACCAACATTCATCAAACTCCAAAATGGTATGCATCTCTCTGCAAATTTCAGTTTCTTTTGAAACCCCCGATATGGATTTTTGCCCCATGCTCTTATGACCTTGACGAAGGTCAACAAATCATAAGTCACATGTCAAGTTCTACCCGTCATTGTCCAGGTTAATTTGAACCCATCCGTACATACCCTTGACGAAGGTCAACAAGGTAATACGACTGTCCCAAACCAACGCATCTATCTATGCTACATATGAACACCCAACAGCTACCAATCACTATGCCTTGACGAAGGTCAACAAACATAGCTTGAATACTATTGAATATCCGTATGAAATGACGGAGGGCTACGAATGGTTTTGGCAAAACCGTGAATGTAGTGAACTTGATATAATCGAAGGAACCTGATACTTTTTAAAAGGAGTGGTTAAAGCTCCGCAATAAAAAATTCTGCTCTTTTAAAATAACCGAGTGGTTTCTTTTAAATTTGTTCCAACGATTAAACTTTGGTTTATTTTCTTTGCATTATAATAATGCATCCCATCAATTAATCTTATCATTGCAGAAAACAACAAAAAATACCACGTCCTCTTATGCCATCCGCATTCGCCACGGGGTCCCGTCATCACCCGTTAGGTTACTTAACTAACGACAGAGCGGGGGCTGGGCTAGCGCGGGTGTAAAACATAAGTGGCGTCTAATAGCTATTTATATATAGATATTGTACATTCGTCAGACGCAATAATAAGCATTCCAGATCACAGATAAACTTTATTGGATATGCAAGTAATCCACGTTTCTTTTGAGCCTGCAAGGAAAGACGGATTACACAGTTTTGATGAATAGCCATTACCCCACCCCAGACCCCTACGGGTACGGCAAACTACCCGCCAAATACCAGAAGTGAAGCGGTCTGCCTCGACACTTCAAAATACCCGGTAGTTTGTGCACCCCACCTTGGGTCTATCCTAGGAGCAAAAACAGTAAAAAGAAATAATAATACAACGGTGGCTACAACCGCAACCTGGATGTGCCCCGCAAAATAATATTACATCAAATTACATTTACATCGAATGAATTAATACAATAACCCATCACAAAACCCGGCTATTCACCACAACAGTCCAATACAGTTTATATACACAAACAGATAAAATCCATTACAGAAACGTGCAACCCCCTGCCAACCGACATACTAGCAGTTAGGGGAGGTTTACGAACACATTAAACATTACAGATAAAGATCCAATTAGCAAATTGATTAGAACATCGATCGATTACCTATATCCGTGTCTACCCCCAAAAGCAAATCATCACAGAGGCAACCTGGGCAGAAACAGTATATACAGGAAAACAAAAAACCCAAAATTATGAATTACTGTGAAACTCCGAGTCAACTCGGCGTTGACTCGGCGGCGGTTCCGCGGCAATAGCTCTCTATTGCCGTGGAAACGTGGTCGTTTAGTCGAGTTGCCTCCTCGAATTTTCCCAGATTTCTTATAATTCCCTGCTGTGAATTTTAAGGTATGTCAAAAAAATTTTGCGACACTTTTAAAATTTACAGAAACTGTCAAGGATTAGGGTTTTGTTTTCCGTGTTTTTCCGTCGATCGAACTTCTAATCAGTTGCTAACAAGCTAGTAATGGTTTAACCTGGCTCTGATACTACTGTAAGTCCATGTCACGCACCCCACTAACTTGCAGGGAGGCGGAATATATGAAAAACGATTATCAAAGCTTCGTAACACGGACTTGAGCGCATGAATCGTAATCTAAACCATTGCTAACGATATACTAGAGGTTTAACTACTCGGTACCGGAGTTATACCTCACGTTACATGTCCTTCGGGTCTCCATCGCTGTCCTCCACTTCTCGTAGGCTCCTTGGAACATCGGCAACTTCACGGCCTCCTCGAATCAAAGACGATCCACCCGAAAGCTCCTACGCCAAGCTAAATCTCAAACTTGAGATAACTAGGTTGCTTAAAGTGCTAATCTAAGCTACCTAGGGGATATAGAGTGAGGTTATGGATGTTTTAGTCTAGCTAACCCTTGCTCTCAACACATGAGAGGTTAGGGTTAGGGTTTCAAGAGAGAGTGAGCTTGAGGAGAGAGAAGGAGAAGATGAGAATGAGAACAAAAATCCTTCTTACTTGAATATATGATACATAATGAATTATCAAATGATATCAATTAATTGATTATTCACCATGTTTCATTTAATCAAGGAGAATGATTCATCATGTGGGTCATTAGATCATTAATGAAGCATTAATGATATGATGAATCATATAAATGAGTCACACAAAGTAATCATGAAAAAGCCACCTCAACCCCTCATGTCACCACTCTTCTAGAACCTTCTCGACAAATTACGAGAACGCCCCTCCAATCCGTAAAAACATGGAAAAACTTTAGACTGTATAAATCCAATAACCTTATACTAGAATCTGGCTTAAACCAAAGCCGGCTAGTATAAACTGTCCGAAAAGTCGTACGTGCGAAAACACACGTATACATCCGAACGCTCGTCGTAAAACCATACGACCTCTATATCGTTTTGCCTGGAGCAGGGAAACTCTCTGTGTGGGACTCTAAAGACTCGACACTACGCTGGCAGTGGGTTTAACCACAGACCGCAAGCGGCACTAGCTGTACGTAACGGTCCCCAGGTAGATGTCGATAAGAAGGCCGATGAGGTAAATCATCCGAACTCCCACTGAGCCTGATGTGACAATCTTCGTACAGTCCGGTCTGTTCGTCTAAGACTATCGCATATCAAGCCTAGGGGGCGGCAAGCGTCAGTCCCCTAATAGCTGTATAAGTCGTGTTGGAGCGAAGCCCATTACACCCTGAGAAGCTACTGGAACGTACCAGTATATCTCGTTTGCCCTGGCCAAGGACTTTGTGTAATGGCTCTCTGACACATCGCGATATCATCTTCTAATACCGGGAGAGACGAATCCTATCTAACCGCCACTGCCTACAAGTGCTCGGGACTGCACCCAACTGCTACCTGTTTGCACGACTCCTTTGAGCCTTGGTAGGGTAGCAATCTAAGAACAGTGGGACACACTCGAGGCGAAGCAGCAGTGTCAAGTCTGCGGACAATGTTGTACTCATGTCACCTGGGAACTGACAACTGACGATGGGTATAATACCAACCAATCAGTTCCTCGGCGAGTCCTGTCCGGTGTACCCGTAACCTAACGAGCACATGTATACTATCTCCAGTACGGCGTACTGATGGCTGTGGGATAGACCATTTCCCCAACTGGGATGAGAAGCGTATACACTTAGTCTACTCCGGAATATCGATGCCCTATCTCGACAATCCAACGACCAGGGACCTGTATAGGATGTTGCTTACAGACTACCCAGCCCCCACTAGTGTGACTGCCATCACGACGCTGGTAATCAAGCAAAGATCCTATGGGCTCTACTAATATGTATAAGTGATACGTTACAAGAGACATATGCACATATTAAAGTAGACACAAACCAAGTAGCATACTACCATTTTTAGCAAGACTGTATATATAACTGTGAATATCCCAAGCTTCCATTAAGTAATATACAATCTAGTATGATAAAATAATGGCCTCTAGGGCATATACACTAACACTCTCGTCTTGTTTTATCGCGTATGCGAGATTTTGATATTGTTTGGATTCTTGTGTAAATTCCAGGTTCGCAGGCTGGTACGTCAGACGCCGCTGGGAAAGGGAAGCAGGTGGTCGGCTATACCTAGCACACGACCAGGTGAGTAGATTTAACATCTATGGGGAAATCGCCCGTATGGCGTTAAGCGTCAGGGCGTAGTAGGAGGTTTAGTCTTATATGTTCATGCAAACATACTAAGTAGCAAACCCTTGATACCTATATAGAACTGGTAGTATAGAACACTGCACTGTCACTAACGGTACATGCTGCACGAGCACGATTTATATGCTACACTCACACTGTTAGTGATTGCCATGACACTCACAGTATAGGATTGCTAGAAATTATAGGTTATACTAATTCCATTTCACTGATGTTATCATGTTTTGCCATACCCGCATATGCATATTTTTACCATGTTCACCTAGTGGCTCATCATAATGCTTATGTATATATATCTCTCTTGGACACATATGCTTCATTCCATATTGCCATGGCACATCCATACCTATACTCATTTTCATATAAAACATACATGGGTGATATTGACTTGACTTAAGAACTAAGGGACCGCAATTGGTATTTTCCAAACTGAGTATTTTTAGAAAAAGAGCGGTTCTCCCTTTTCTTCCATAGGACACATGACATGGATTTACGCATTGGATTGATTCATGTGATTTTCTGGATTTTGGGAACCGGAGTACTATTTTAAGAAATTACGCACTGTTTAAAAACCCGGTTTCCTTGATTTGATATTTTAGTGCGTCCACCATGTGTTTTCTCGGTGCTAGAGCGATACATGGAACCCGAGTCGAGGAGCTGGACGAGGCCGATTGCGGGGACATGGTGGACCCTGTATGGTACCCCGGGGCGAGAATGGATCGCTGTGCAGTAGACGGTGAGCCTGGCAGAGGGACTACTACCTACCGGTGACTGGTTGGACCTGGCGGTTGTCCGGAGGACACTGACCAGAGTCGAGAGATGGATACGGGACGACTCGTTCTGCCGGGGCCGAGGGCCGACACCGCAGACAGAGCCCGTAGGCTGGCCCGGATTGACGGGTGCCCGAGATATGAGGTTTTGCGTGTCGATGCTGGACACGAGTTTTCTTGATATTTGGGTGCCGATGTTGGGCACTCACGATTTTATGAGATTACAGGATTTGAGGGCCGATGTGGATGCCGGCGCCTGAGTTGTTTTGGGATTGGGCATATTGACATACACCAGTTACTTTTCCACGTTGACGTTCCGTGTAGACATCATTTCTCCCCATACTCAGTATTTATTACTCGACATCTCATCCTGTAGCTTGCATACCCGGTAGAGTACACATGCTTGCATACTATAGCATACCCTGTACATCCTATATAGGGTTGTTAGATTACATTGCCATGCCTGATTTTCATACACCTGTTCATTGAAATGCCATTAGATCATACCTGTTACATGATATTGAGCATCCAGTTCATCATATAGATGTTACCTGCTGGCATAGTTTAGAGTATCGCTACACGTGCATACTCGCGATTACCTTTATATGTTATCTATTACTCACGAGTTGGCAACTCACCCCCGTTGTGCCACAGAGTTTGCAGGTTGCCCTTTGGAGTAGTCGCGGCTGGCTGTTTACCGCACCTTTTGGTACAGATACCATTGCTAGTTGGTGGGTTTTTGTACGGTATCTGTTTACTTTCAGTTGTATCTTGATGTATCTAGTATTCTCCATCTACCTTCATGTATTGACTTAGTGACAGTTGTGAGGACGATATATGTTATTTTGTACTCTGGTGTCGAGCTCGTTGTGAGCCGACTTTATATATGCAGTTTTATATTCTTGCTATCTTCATTACATTTTCACTTAGTCATATCATCATTATTGTGATGCTCTATTTATTCCGCATGACAGATTCTTTTATAGGAAAATGTTGCACACAAGTAAAATTATTAATTAACACTTGGACTTAAAATGGATTTTTCAACTAAATTAATTAAAAAGATCTTCTAAACGTCTGCAACCGTTTTTACAAAATATTTTAACACTCTACTTTTAAATGGTTCTGATTTCTGGGCTTTCGGCTTACTTAGTCATGTTACGCCTTTAGACGTTACATGGTTAAGTGCCGGTCACGGGTCGAACTTTGGGTCCTGACAAAGTTGGTATCAGAGCGTAGGTTTTACCTTCGGGTGTAGGATGACCCTGGTATGATGGAGTAGGTAGCTGCGGCAGGGTGCCGTGGCGTGTGTATGTTCCGCGGCATACTCACGACGCGACACTCCGCCTAAGCGACCTTAGGACTTATTGATTGAACTTCCTTCTTGATGTACACTCTTGTGATTCGCATTCCGTATCCTTATTAAATCCTACTTTCCTTTCAGCCATTATGCCGCCAAAGACTACGAGGGCACAGAGAGTGGCCGCGAGGGCCGAGATGCGAGTTGACTCGTCCGAGACGAGGACTGATCCGGGCAGTACACCTGTTGCACCCGAGCAGACTGTCCCTCTTATGACAGATCAGATCGCCACACTCGGGGCTGGTGTGCAGGAGATGCGCCAGACGATGGGAACCAGCATGCAGGAGATGCGTCAGATGATAGGGTCGCTAGTTGAGACACTTCGAGCGCAGCGACCAGAGGTAGCTCCACCAGTCACGGGGACCGCGATGGTACCGACAGCACAGGCAGTTACCCCTGCCGCCACGGAGGTGATTACGGTATCGTTAGCAGAATTCATGAGGCTGAAGCCTCCGGTCTTCACAGGCACCGATCCAGCCGACGACCCGCAGTCTTTCATTGACAGGATGGCACGGATATGTCGTTCCCTCAGATGCTCAGATGCGCGATGGGTAGAGTTCGCGAGCTTTCGCCTGGAAGGACTTGCGCAGAAATGGTGCGAATCAGTTGAGAAGGGCAGAGCGGCAGGTCTTCCTCCTATGACCTGGACTGAGTTCGTGACGATGTTCCTTGCCCGCTTCCTCCCCCAGAGTGTTAAAGATGCCCGAGCACGCAGATTTGAGTCCTTACGCCAGACACCAGAGATGACCGTGGCAGAGTACGATGTGCTATTTACCGAGCTATCAGTCTATGCTCCGTACCTAGTGGCCACTGAGGAGTTGCGAGTCAAGAGGTTTGTCCGAGGCTTGCTTACACCACTGTTCCTTGCGATCAGCGCACAGCATTACGAGACTTATGCCGCAGCCGTAGACGCAGCCCTATTAGTCGAGGCACGCCTTGCAGAGACTTCGGCAGTCCCAGAGCCAAAGAGGGGTCGCACTGATTCATCGGCACGGAGACGGCCGTTCAAACGCCGCGACAGACACCTTGCAGGTGGCAAAGACTCGAGATGGGGTCAACTCTTCAGCTCGTATCCCCAGGAGGGTCAGCGAGTATCATCCGGATGTTACCGATGCGGGAGTTCCTATCATCGTGTTCGAGAGTGTCCTGAGATACCTCGTAGAGAGGCAGCCGCACCGCATGTCACACTTCCTCCTTCTCCACCCCAGAGGGCGTTGCCCATTATACCTGCAGTTACCCCGCGCCAGCCTCAGGCACAGAGAGGCCGTGGTCGCGGAGGGTTTGTTCCTAGAGGACGAGGCGGTCGAGGCAGAGGACAGCCAGCCACTGGCAGAGTTCAGCCAGCTGCTAGTAGGGGACCGCCAGTTGCAGGTGGAGGACAGGCACGGGTTTTCGCATTGACGCATCAGGACGCGCAGGCGTCCAATGCGGTGGTCTCAGGTATCTTATCAGTATGTTCTGTTGATGCACACGTATTGTTCGATCCCGGATCCACGCACTCGTACGTTTCCACACATTTTGTACCGAGTTTGGGTAGAGAGTCCGGGTTGCTTGATCAGCCGCTTGTCGTGACCACTCCCGTGGGAGAGTCGTTTGTGGCTGGACACGTATTCCGATCCTGCGTTGTCCGTATTGGTGAGAGAGAGTTGCCTGTCGATTTGATCCTTCTGGAGATGTTGGACTTCGACGTCCTCTTGGGCATGGATTGGTTAGCCACATGCTATGCGTCGGTAGACTGCCGTGAGAAGACAGTGAGATTTTGTTTTCCCGGCGAGTCGGCTTTTGTTGTGCAGGGGGACCGTGGTGCCACCCCTCACAGATTGATTTCCTCCCTTCACGCAGGACGGCTTTTGAGGAAGGGATGTCAGGGATTTCTAGCCTACATTTGCGATGCAGGGTCCACAGAGATTCCATTGGACCAGGTCCCGATTGCATGTGAGTTCCCCGACGTATTCCCTGACGAGCTCCCTGGGCTACCGCCTGAGCGTGATGTTGTGTTCTGTATTGATTTGATTCCCGGCACGGGGCCTATTTCTATACCGCCTTATCGGATGGCCCCGGCGGAGCTTAGTGAGTTGAAGAGTCAATTGCAAGAATTGCTGGACAAGGGACTTATTCGACCCAGTGTTTCTCCTTGGGGTGCTCCAGTCCTGTTTGTCAAGAAGAAGGACGGCAGTTTACGTTTATGTATCGACTACCGGCAGCTGAACCGGGTGACCGTGCGGAACAGATATCCGTTGCCACATATCGACGACCTGTTCGACCAGCTTCAGGGGGCAGGATATTTTTCTAGGATCGATTTGCGATCAGACTATCACCAGCTGCGAGTCCGACAGGAGGACATTCCGAAGACAGCTTTCCGGACGCGTTATGGCCATTATGAGTTTTTGGTGATGTCGTTCGGACTCACCAACGCGCCAGCTGCCTTCATGGACTTGATGAACCGTATATTCAGGCCATATTTCGACTTGTTCATCATCGTATTCATTGACGATATATTGGTGTATTCCCGGAGCAGAGAGGAGCACGAGCAGCATTTACGGATCACACTGCAGACCTTGAGGGAGCACCAGCTTTATGCAAAATTCTCCAAGTGCGCGTTCTGGTTGGACAGCGTGGAATTCTTGGGTCACGTGATTACACGGGATGGTATATGTGTAGACCCGAGGAAGGTCGAGGCCGTTCGGAGCTGGCCCAGACCTACATCAGTTACTGAGATACGCAGCTTTCTAGGACTGGCCGGCTACTACCGGCGATTCGTTCAGGATTTCTCCCGTATTGCTGCACCCTTGACCGGATTAACCCGAAAGGGAGTCCCTTTCATTTGGACGGAGGAGTGCGAGCGCAGCTTTCAGCAGCTACGGACTTGCTTGACTACGGCGCCAGTATTATCGTTACCCTCAGGATCGGGCGGATTTTTAGTCTATTGTGACGCTTCACGAGTGGGGCTAGGATGTGTACTGATGCAGCATGGCAGGGTGATCGCTTACGCTTCCCGGCAATTGAAGAAACATGAGAAGAACTACCCTACTCATGATTTGGAAATGGCTGCTGTGGTCTTTGCACTTAAGATCTGGCGACATTACCTCTACGGCGAGTCGTGCCAGATATTCACTGATCACAAGAGCCTCAAGTATATATTTCAGCAGCGGGACCTGAACCTCCGACAGCGCCGTTGGATGGAACTGGTGAAAGACTACGACTGCGAGATCTTATATCACCCGGGCAAGGCTAACGTAGTGGCAGATGTCTTGAGTAGGAGGCCCGAGGGTAGTCTAGCGTGTTTGAGTGCAGTACAGAGGCAGTCGTCGGCAGATTGGCAGATATTATGCGACAGCCGAGTGCAGTTCGAGTTCACGCAGATTGGGGGACAGCTTGCGCACGTTCGTGCACGCCCACAGTTGCTTGACCGTATATATGAGGCACAGCGCAGGGATGACCGTTGCTCAGAGATCATGGCACAGATTGGACAGGGCAGATTCTCCGAGTTCGTGATTGATGACCAGGGGATATTACGATTTGGGTCTAGACTCTGCGTACCAGACGCCGAGGGATTGCGACGCGACATTCTTGAGGAGGCACATCGGTCAGTGTACAGTGTCCACCCCGGTTCCACCAAGATGTACCACGATAAGAGAGAGAACTACTGGTGGGACGGAATGAAGAGGGACATCGCGGAGTTCGTATCGAGATGCCTGACTTGTCAGCAAGTCAAGGCCGAGCACCAGAGGCCCACAGGAGAGCTACTGCAGTTACCCATTCCAGAGTGGAAATGGGAACAGATTTCGATGGACTTCGTTGTGGGTCTACCCAGGACTAGGCGGGGGTACGACTCTATTTGGGTGATCGTGGATCGCCTGACGAAAGCGGCTCACTTCCGGCCGGTGAAGACGACTTTCGGATTTGCGCAGTATGCCCAGCTTTATATCGACGAGATTGTACGACTACATGGGGTCCCGACGTGTATTGTGTCCGATCGAGGCACCCAGTTTACCAGTAGACTATGGCAGAGGCTTCAGGAGGCCTTGGGCACTCGTTTGAGTTTCAGCACGGCATTTCATCCGCAGACCTACGGACAGTCAGAGCGGACCATTCAAACTCTCGAGGACATGCTCCGAGCTTGCGTTTTAGACTTTGGTGGTAGCTGGGATCATCATTTACCCTTGATAGAGTTCTCCTACAACAATAGATTCCAGGACACTATTCAGATGGCACCTTTCGAGGCCTTGTATGGGAGGAGATGTAGATCACCTGTCTGTTGGACAGAGCTGAGCGAGAGCAGTATTTTGGGGCCACAGATCGTACAAGAGACCACCGAGAAGATTCAGCTGATTTGAGACAGGATGAGGACGGCTCAGAGCAGGCAGAAATCGTATGCTGACAGACGCCGCCGCAGATTAGAGTTCGCAGTGGGAGATCATGTTTTTCTGACGGTCTCTCCAATGAAGGGAGTAATGAGATTTGGACGAAAGGGGAAGCTTAGCCCCAGGTTCATAGGTCCTTTCGAGATCCTCGAGCGAGTAGGCGCAGTCGCATATCGATTGGCTCTTCCACCCAGTCTTTCGGATGTTCATCCAGTCTTCCACGTATCGATGCTACGCAGATATCTTCATGACCCTTCCCACACTATCCAGCATCAGACAGTTCAGCTTGAGCCCGATCTTTCGTTCACCGTGCAGCCAGTTGAGATATTGGATCGGCAGGTGAAGAAACTTCGATCTAGGGTCCTGCCGTCGTTGAAGGTTCTTTGGCGCGGTCCGAATGGTGAGGAAGTCACTTGGGAGGCCGAGGGGGAGATGCAGAAGAAATTCCCTCATCTCTTTGAAGGTACGTATAGTTATATGTTGTTTTCTTTTAAAATTCGGGGACGAATTTTCTTAAGGAGGGGAGACTGTAACACCTGAGTTTAGGGTTAACAGCAATTGTGTGTTAACGTGGGATTTTTGGTAAAAAGTTTACCAAAATGGGTTCCTAGGAATTTATCTGGTTTTATAGTTATTTTTGTGGGAAATTATCTCGACCATACACACTTGTGCACGATGGCTAGGGTTAGGCTTAGAGTGACCTAGCTTGGGTGTGCTTGGTGGGTTAACCATGTTTAGCCACCATGGTAGGATTAGGGCCTTGCTTAAGATAATTGAGTGGATTATGGAGCAAATGAGTTTAGCTAGGGTGGTTAGCTTTGACCAAGGGTGTTTAGGATGTTTCAAGTTGACTTGATAGAGAGAGAGAGAGAGAGATGTGATGGTTGCCATGATGAATTAAGGTTGTGTCACACCAAACCTTTTGAATGTATCTCCTCACTCAAATCCCTCTCACTCACACTCAATTTCAGCCCCCAACAAATCAGATCAGCCCCCAAAAACCACCCATCAGCCCAAACCCCCACTCAATTCTGCCCATCAGCTTCAGCCACCTTCTTGCTTCAGAACTCAGCCACTCAGCTGCACCAACAGCCATTGTCATGATCACACACCCCCACACACACCATCTTATACATAGCCCTACACCACAACATCACACACCACCTTTTCCCCTGCTGCTACAGCAAAGCAACACAACACAAAACTAATTTCAGCTGCAGCAATATTGCAGCAAACTTCAGCTGCAGTTAGGCAACAGCAACAACATCAAACTAGGCAGCAGTCAGCTGTAGCAACAGCTTCTTTCCCCCTCCTCCTTGTTCTCTTCTTCTCCACCAAGGATTCTCTAAGGTATAACCCCTCAACTCAACTCCGTATTGCCAAGTTAGTGTCGGTAGTATAGTTTAGTGTTCATATGATATAATATAGTGCTAGTTGTAGGGTTTTGGGTGGAATTTTCTTATGTAATGGTTTTAATGGTTAGTATAAGCTTAGTAGGTGTTGTTGAGGCTACTGGGACCAAGATTCATCCAAGTTTTCACCAGAATAACCTGATTGCCCGACTTGGCGTAAATTAGCGATTTTAGGAACTTTTGAGCCTCTGTGAAATCTGCTCCTTACCCGAACCTTTAATCATAAAATTGCAGTGACTGCAGCATGATGACCTCATTAGAAACACACACACAGAGCATGGGGACCCACCTCCAAAATCTGGCGGCCGATTTATTCCCTTTGGCCGCAAATTGCGGCCAGAACAGGGGCTATGATGTTGGGCTTTTGGCTGTAGGGTTCTTATGGGTAGTTTAGGTTTTGGGTATCTGTAACTTTTGTAGTTTGGCCCAGAGGAAAAATCTGGAGCTATAAACGCGTTTTCGATGTTTTTAACCTTGTGCGACACGTGCATGGTCCGCGTAATTCTTGTGGCGCGCCGTGCACCATAGCGCGTCGAAGTTGGTTCTAGAGGGTTCACACGTATCGCGACGTGTCGTAAGCACGCGCACATAGTTTCACGCACGCGTATCCTTTTTGCGATAATTTTACGATTTTTGGTGATTCTTGTGGTTTGGTGTTAGGTAATGTTCACAATAGTTGGACTAGCC
The DNA here is from genome assembly GCA_030015575.1 of Agapanthus africanus. NCBI lineage: Eukaryota > Viridiplantae > Streptophyta > Magnoliopsida > Asparagales > Amaryllidaceae > Agapanthus > Agapanthus africanus. The sequence goes on from JASDDO010000026.1 coordinate 358,504,453, forward strand.
AAATTATGAGTGGTTAGGACCAAGTTAACCTAGGGAACCTCAGAATACACAAAAATACCCTAAGTTGTCAATTGGTACAAAACATGGCTTTTTGGCCAAAACATAGGTTTTTGAGATCTGCTGCTACCCTTGTAGGTTCAGAAAAAAATTGAGGGGACCATAACCTACTGGTGGCTCACTGACCCAACTACCAGAGCCAGACCCCACCACCCTCTACCCGGGCCGCCAGAAAATTCATTCTGGCCGCAAATTGCGGCCAGACTAGGGAGTTAGGTCCTAGGGTTTTTCCTACAGGTGTCTGTTACATTTTGTAGGTCTCTGGTATACATAGTTTTGCAATATTTTAATCTGGGTAAAATCTGGGGCACTATATTCTTTTCTGGTGTTTTGGTCTGCGCGATACGCGTATGGTTCTATGATTCAGCGTATCGCGGCGCATCGAGGTAAGCGCTAGGCACATACACGCACGTTTCAGCGTATCTCACACACGCGCGTCAATTCGCGACACGAGCTCTCGTCTTGTTTTATCGCGTATGCGAGATTTTGATATTGTTTGGATTCTTGTGTAAATTCCAGGTTCGCTGGCTGGTACGTCAGACGCCGCTGGGAAAGGGAAGCAGGTGGTCGGCTATACCTAGCACACGACCAGGTGAGTAGATTTAACATCTATGGGGAAATCGCCCGTATGGCGTTAAGCGTCAGGGCGTAGTAGGAGGTTTAGTCTTATATGTTCATGCAAACATACTAAGTAGCAAACCCTTGATACCTATATAGAACTGGTAGTATAGAACACTGCACTGTCACTAATGGTACATGCTGCACGAGCACGATTTATATGCTACACTCACACCGTTAGTGATTGCCATGACACTCACAGTATAGGATTGCTAGAAATTATAGGTTATGGTAATTCCATTTCACTGATGTTATCATGTTTTGCCATACCCGCATATGCATATTTTTACCATGTTCACCTAGTGGCTCATCATAATGCTTATGTATATATATCTCTCTTGGACACATATGCTTCATTTCCATATTGGTGTCCGTGTTTAGGGCTACACCCACTCAGCATATTTAGCTTCTTGCACATCCATACCTATACTCATTTTCATATAAAACATACATGGATGATATTGACTTGACTTAAAAACTAAGGGACCGCAATTGGTATTTTCCAAACTGAGTATTTTTAGAAAAAGAGCGGTTCTCCCTTTCTTCCATAGGACACATGGCATGGATTTACGCATTAGATTGATTCATGTGATTTTCTGGATTTTGGGAACCGGAGTACTATTTTAAGAAATTACGCACTGTTTAAAAACCCGGTTTCCTTGATTTGATATTTTAGTGCGTCCACCATGTGTTTTCTCGGTGCTAGAGCGATACATGGAACCCGAGTCGAGGAGCTGGACGATGCCGATTGCGGGGACATGGTGGACCCGGTATGGTACCCCGGGGCGAGAACGGATCGCTGTGCAGTAGACGGTGAGCCTGGCAGAGGGACTACTACCTACCGGTGACTGGTTGGACCTGGCGGTTGTCCGGAGGATACTGACCAGAGTCGAGAGATGGATACGGGACGACTCGTTCTGCCGGGACCGAGGGCCGACACCGCAGACAGAGCCCGAGGGCTGGCCCGGATTGACGGGTGCCCGGGATATGAGGTTTTGCGTGTCGATACTGGACACGAGTTTTCTTGATATTTGGGTGCCGATGTTGGGCACTCACGATTTTATGAGATTACAGGATTTGAGGGCCGATGTGGATGCCGGCGCCTGAGTTGTTTTGGGATTGGGCATACTGACATACACCAGTTACTTTTCCACGTTGACGTTCCGTGTAGACATCATTTCTCCCCATACTCAGTATTTATTACTCGACATCTCATCCTGTAGCTTGCATACCCGGTAGAGTACACATGCTTGCATACTATAGCATACCCTGTACATCCTATATAGGGTTGTTAGATTACATTGCCATGCCTGATTTTCATACACCAGCTCATTGAAATGCCATTAGATCATACCTGTTACATGATATTGAGCATCCAGTTCATCATATAGATGTTACCTGCTGGCATAGTTTAGAGTATCTCTACACGTGCATACTCGCGATTACCTTTATATGTTATCTATTACTCACGAGTTGGCAACTCACCCCCGTTGTGCCACAGTGTCTGCAGGTTGCCCTTTGGAGTAGTCGCGGCTGGCTGTTTACCGCACCTTTTGCTACAGATACCATTGCTAGTTGGTGGGTTTTTGTACGGTATCTGTTTACTTTCAGTTGTATCTTGATGTATCTAGTATTCTCCATCTACCTTCATGTATTGACTTAGTGACAGTTGTGAGGACGATATATGTTATTTTGTACTCTGGTGTCGAGCTCGTTGTGAGCCGACTTTATATATGCAATTTTATATTCTTGCTATCTTCATTACATTTTCACTTAGTCATATCATCATTATTGTGATGCTCTATTTATTCCGCATGACAGATTCTTTTATAGGAAAATGTTGCACACAAATAAAATTATTAATTAACCCTTGGACTTAAAATGGATTTTTCTACTAAATTAATTAAAAAGATCTTCTAAACGTCTGCAACCGTTTTTACAAAATATTTTAACACTCTACTTTTAAATGGTTTTGATTTCTGTGCTTTCGGCTTACTTAGTCATGTTACGCCTTTAGACGTTACATGGTTAAGTGCCGGTCACGGGTCGAACTTTGGGTCGTGACACCAAATAACACGATAAGTAGTGTCGTGTGAAGCCCATCACCCACTGAGAAACTACTGATCCAAATTAGTAAATCTCATCCACTTTACTCAAGGATTTCTGGTGATGGCCACTCGTGCACTGCGCGACATCTACCCCTAATACCGAGAAAGACGAATCCTTGATGATCCACTCACCGCCTTCATGTGGCTCGGGACTGTACCCAACTAAAACCTGTTCGCATGACTTAGTATAGCCGTGGTAGTGTAGTAATCAAAGCACAGTGGGAACTCACACGAGACAAATGAAGATCTCAAGTCGACAGAGTAAGCTGTGCTTATGTCACTAGAAAACTGCTATATGACAATAAGTATAATACCATTTAGCATGTTCCCGGCGAGTCTGTCCAGTATAACTCATAACCCAATGAGTACAATCTTTGGTGACTAACTAACACCAATGGCTGTGAAACCGGCCATCGCCCCTTGTCAGGGTCAAGAAACGTATGCACTAGTCTACTCTGGAATACCGATGCCCAGTCTTGATATTTCTACGACTAAGGACATTTAAGGATTTGCTTATAGACTACCCAGTTCTCACAAGTGTGATCGCCACAATAACCGTGGTAGTCAAGCATGAATCCTATGGGCTCATCAACATGTAATAGTGATCCGTAATACCACATAATACATGTACATGATGATAGAGATGAGCCAGATTGTATAATTTCATCTCGAGTAAGATTGTTCGACCCGTATAGGACATCCCTCAATCATCATAATCGCATGCCTGTGATGACAATAATTGCCTTGAGGGCACTATAGCCACCAAATTGAAACCAGATTCAAAAATTATGCATCTGTTTCCAGTGCATATCGACTAAATAGAAGAAGGCCAAGCAGTATTATTTATCAAGGAGCGCACCCACGGATGAGTAACCTGAGAGAGAAGCAAGTTCTCAAATATATTACTTACGACGGAATACCGAGCATAAGTATCTACATCTTTGATCACCTCGAAGAATCCTGATACTTCCAACATATGGTTCTCTATTTTATTCTTATGCCTATAACTTATTAAAATTTGTACCTTGTATTTCAAAGAAATGCGTGTCTAAAACCTAAGAAGTCATAAGTAAACGGAATATAGTACGAGTACCAACCCCTTGTCCTAATGGATATCGGACAATATAAAATACTTTGTATAAGTCATCTGAGTTTAATAACTCAAACCCTATATGTCATAGGTTGAAAATTGTAATATAGTTAAGAAGAATTACACCGTTATTGAATGCACATTACCTAATCATCAACTGATAAAGCTAAATGTTATAAACATAGTTTCAAAAAATTATATCTCACTTTATAAAATAAATGCATAGATATATCGGTTTGAAATTGGTGCATAACAACGGATATTCAAAACCAAATATTTGTTGTTAGGCAAAACCAAAGTGATTTCCTCAAAAATTACCAATTACAAAGAATTCTGATACTGAGAATCTAATCACCCAATTCCCAATAATCTACTCCCACTCAACATCTGTAACGCCATACAGATTTGAATCGGTCCGATAAATACATACCCTGGAGTAAGAATCTAATTGGGAAAGCAGTTTTCAATTAACTGTTGGATATAGGTGCCCTTAAGGCAATTATTGTAATTGAATGAGGACATATACGAGAGAACAATCTTACTCGAGATGATAATATGCTATCTGGTTTGTCTTTATCTTTCATGTGATGCGTTTTTTTATTATCACGTATCATTTAGACATGAGATAAAGCCCTTAGGATTTTGCTTGACTACCAGGACAATGATGGAGATCATACTAGTGAGGCCTGGGTAAGCACATCCTTAAATGTCCCTAGTCATAGGAGTATCGAGACTGGGCATCAGTACTCCAGTTTAGACTAGTATGTACGTTTCCTGACCCGGTTGGAGGGCGATAGCTGATCTCATAGCTATTGGTGTTTCACACCAAGGATTGTATACAGGTGCTCATTGGATGAGCTACACTGGACGGACTCACCGAGAACTCCTAGTTGGTAATATACCAATTTCAGATAGCAATTCTCTGGTGACATGAGTACAGGGCAGTCCCTAGGACTTGAGATCGCCATAGTGTCTCATGTGTGTTTCCACTATACTTAGACTTCAACCTACCATGGCTCAAAGGAGTCGTGTAAACAAATTTTTGTTAGGTATAGTCCTGCACGAGGCAGTAAGCGGTCGAGGGGATTCGTCTCTTCCAGTATAGGGAGTTGATATCGCGCAATGCAGGACCTGACTACAACCACAAGTCGGTGGTCACCGCAGTGGAGATAAACTGATAAGCGTTATCAGTTGTATCTCCGGTTGGTAATGAGTCCTCTGTTGTACAACTTATCGAGTTATTTGGGTCTAACAGATTTCAAACCCTAGATCTAATATGTGATACTCTTAGTCGAAGAGACTGGACTGTACGATGATTGTCAATGATAGACTTTATAGGGTTCAGATGAGCTTGCTCATTGACCTTCTTTCGATTAATACCTGGGTAGCCGTTACGTGCATCTAGTACTGCTGACGTGCTTGTGGGCTATGGATATGATCCTAATCTACTGCCAGCGTATTGTCGAGTCTTTAGAGTCCCACATAGAGCTTTCCAAGCACAGGCGAAACGATATAAGGCACATATGAAGATATGTGCAAGAGTTCGATTAAACACGTTTATATGATACACGAATTTTAATCGGGTGTTTAATGATATTAGCCGGTATATATATGATATAACCGGAATATTAAATCAAGTGTTGATTTAATAATTAAATGTATTTTATATATTTGTTGGATATATGTATGCCCTAGAGGCCATTATGTTATAGTGGATGTATCTGTACATGTATATATATATATATATATATATATATATTCAGTGTACATTCTTGCTCGACATGATAGTAGGCTATCTGGTTCTACTTTATCTGACATGTTGATTTGATCATGCTTTTATTCATTCATACATGCTGATACGAGGATATCGGCTTGACTACAGTGATTATGATAGAGATCATACTAGTGGGACATCTGTAGTTTATAAGCATATCCTGAAATGTCCCTAGTCGTAGGTGTATCAAGACGGGGCATTGATATACCAGAGTAGACTAGCGTATATGATACTAGACCCATGTGATGGGCGATGGATGTTCCCACATTCATCGATGTTTGACATCAAGATCATATACGGGTGCTCAGTGGTGACTGGGTACACTGGACGGACTTACCGAGAACTCCTATATGGAATTATATCTATCGTCGGATAGCAGTTCTCAGGTGACACTGGTACAGGTTAGTCTGTAGACCCGAGATCGTCATAGAGTCTTGTGTGCTCTCCCACTGTACTTTGATTACCACCCTACCACGGCTCTACTGAGTCATGCAAACAGGTGGCCATTGGGTACAGTCCCGAGACATACGAAGGCGATGAACGATAGGAGGGGTTTCGTCTCTCCCGGAATTGGGAGTTGATGCTGTGCTGTGCTCGACTGGTTATATCAGTAAGTCCCTGGCCATGGCTGCTGAGATTTACTGATAAGTGTTATCAGTAGTTTCTCGATCTGTTATAGACCATTCACCGGCACGACTTATTGAGTTTTTGTGGTCGACGTTACCATCCCTAGAGGCCATTACTGTATCATACAAGTTTGTATATTACTTAATGGAAGCTTGGGATATTCACCTTGTATAAACAATCTTGCTCAATATAGTTGTATGCTACATGGTTTGTTTCTACATCAATGTGTACATGTGTTTATTTTAGTATATCACCTATACACATTAGTGGAGCCCTTAGGATTTTTGCTTGATTACCGGCGTTGTGATGGCAGTCACACTAGTGGGGGCTGGGTAATCTATAAGCACTTCCTTATGCAGGTCCCTAGTCGCAGGACTATCGAGACAGGGCATCGATACTCTGGAGTAGACTAGCGTATGCGCTTCTCATCCCAGTGTGGGAGATGGTCTGTCCCACAGCCATCAGTACGTCGTACTGGAGATAGTATGCAGGTGCTCGTTGGGTTACGAGTACACTGGACAGGACTCGTCGGGAACTGTTGGTTGGTACTATACCTATCGTCAGTTATCAGTTCCCAGGTGACATGAGTACAGCTTAGTCTGCTGACTTGACACTGTCACTTCGCCTTGAGTGTGTTCCCACTGTACTTAGATTACTACCCTACCACGGCTTAAAGGAGTCATGCAAATAGGTGGCAGTTGGCTGCAGTCCCGAAGCACTTGGAGGCAGTGACGGTTAGACAGGATTCGTCTCTCCCGGTATTGGGGGTTGACATCGCGCTGTGTCTAGGAGAGCATTACACGAGTAGTCCCTGGCCAGGGCAAGCGAGATATACCGGTAGGTTTCCAGTGTTATCTCAGGGTGTTCTGGGCTTCACTCCGACACGACTTGTACCGCTATTAGGGGACTGACGTTTACCGCCCCCTAGGCCCGCCATGCGATGTATCAGACGAACAGACCGGACTGTATGGAGACTGTCACAGTCAGACTCAGTAGGAGTTCAGATGGGTTTCACCTCGTCAGTCTTCTTGTCGGCATCTACTTGGGGACCGTTTCGCACAGCTAGTGTCGCTTGCGGTCTGTGGTTAAACCCACTGCCAGCGTAGTGTCGAGTCTTTAGAGTCCCACACAGAAAGCTATTCGCCTTTAGGCAAAAGAGTAGAGGTCGCATGGTTTTGCGACAGGTCGCTTGGTTTTGCGACAGGGTTCGGTCACATCCGTGCACTTGTGCACGTACAGTTTCCGGACAGTTAACACTAGCGGGCTTTGGTTTAAGCCAGATCCTAGTAAACGTTTTGGGATTGGTTTTTTCTAGTATGTATTCGTGTTCCTCGGAACGCGGATGCGGGTGTGTATGCACAGTTGATGAAGAGACAGAGGCAGAGAATTCTCATTAGGGTTGTTGACTGTTCACTGTTGACTATTGACTTTTTGCTCAGCCCTAATGAGAATATGATATATGATTAACAATAATATTAATTAAGTATTGTAGTGACATGGTTTTTGAGGGGTTGACTTTGTTGACTTGTTGACTTTGTTGACCGGTTGACTAGGTTGGACTAGTTGACCATCATCATGACAATGGCTATAATTTCATGGCAAAGACTTTTGCTTGCTTGTTTCTCTTGTGCAAAATGAGTGCATGAAATGATATGGCTATTGTAGCTTAAAACATCATATAATACTTGATTGCTATGATTTGTTATGATGGCTTTGGATTATGAGAGCCAAGAGAGAAAAGTCTTGCTCATTCTCTCATTTCCTTTCTCCCTCTTGTGTTTGAGCTCTCATCCTCTTCCTCTTGCTCTCCCTCTCTCTAGTCTATGTTTCACTTGTCTCATGTGTTGAGAAGCAAGAACCATAGAGAAAAATCCCAACACACTCTCCTCTACTCACTCTAGTTCATAAGGTTTAGCAAACCGAGTGAACTAGTTTCTTCAAAGCTCGAAGAAGAAGCCAAAGGTAGAAGCTTTCGGGTGGATCGATCTTCGGCGCAAGGAGACGACAGAGTGAAGCCGATCCATACACCATCGAGAGTCAAAGACGAAGGAGTTCAAGAAAGAAAGGTATAACGCCCTAACCGAGTAGTTAACAACTCCTAGTTAGGTTGTTAGGTAGATAGTTTAACAAAGATCCGTTTTGAGTCCATGTTACCACCTCTAGAAAAATCGTTTTTCGTCATTTCCGCAAGCCCGTAAGTACCGGGAGCGGTAGCATGGACTTACAGTGGTATCAGAGCCTAGTTAAACACTACCTAACATGTTAGCATAGTAACTAGAAATTCGATCAGAGAAAAAGTCGTGAAATACACCCGGATATCAAGCTTGCTGTCGATTTTTAAAGTTCTGTAAAAGTAATAAATCATGCTTCAAAAATCGACTCAGGGTTTTTATAGTGCACTGAAGAAAAACGATCAAGAGATCCCATCAAAGCGCCGCCGAAACGCGGCAAGAGCTTGCTCTTGCCGCGGTACCGCGGCCCACTTAGCTCTTCTCTGGATTTTCTTTACTGCAGTATACTCAGTGGGGTATTTTGGGAATTCTGGTATATGTTTTTTCAGCCCAGATTTTCCAGAAAGAAAATTTAGTTTTTGGGGCTTTAAAACCCGTATTTTGATCGAGTTTCTAAAGACTAAGGCTAACGGGTTTATATCTGTGATGTGATATTTGTATTGAACGTCTGCTAATCGCTATATGTCGATTGGTGGGGGTTATACAAATCTTTGATCTGTAATGTTGTTGGAATGTGTATATGAATTCATTGGATTGTCGCGGGTGAATAGCCGGGGGTTGTGAGACGAGAGTTTTCTTTTCTTTCAATTCATGTAAATTTGTAAATTGATGTAATTGTTGGGTTATCCTAGCACCTCATGAAGGGTTTGGAAGCATCACATGAACCAAAGATTGAATTTTTAGGGTGCTAAGTTAACGAACATAGAATCGTTCCTAGAAAAATTAGGGTTTCAAGATCTTGCATATCATCATATGAATGAAAAGCTAGGGTTTAGAGAGTACAACCTTTGTAGCTCCCTACGCTAGACTCCTCGGCTACTTGGGGTTTTAAAAAGCTCCGCTTGAACTCCTCTAGGTCACCGATGATCCACCCGGAGTCCGCTTTGTCCAAGCTTGCAACTTCACCCGGTCAAGAGAACGAAATGAAGCTAACACTCCAAACAAGTGGGCTAGACTTGTGTAGAATGGTGTTGTGGTTCTCTTTCTCACTTCAAAATACTAACTTGATGAATATATTGCTCACTACAAAAATCTAGTGAGCAAATGAGAGAGGAAGAAGAAGATGATGGCTATATTTTTAACAAGAGTGAAAAGAATAATCCTTATCTAAGGAAAAAGAAAATATATCAATATATATTTTCTTGTTCTCATCTCAAACCATGATTTAAACAATAAATATATTATTTAACTTGAGTTAAAACACAAAAGGAAAGTTTACCCAAGGTTAAAAGGTGGGTGAGAATGGTTAGGTCAAAAGAAGAGTGTAGAAACAAAACAATCATAACCATTTCCTTTTTCCTTTTTGTTTTAAATCAAATGTAATAAAATCCATATTTAAAACCATGGTATGAGCTTATATTGCCACCATTTCCATGTATGTACAACCATGAAGGATGTATGTATGTATGTATGTGTGAATGTACATCCATATGTGCATGAATCTAAAAAGAGAACATACATGCATGCATACATCCATCAAGTATGAGAAAGGATTTCTAGTGAGAAACTAATGGTTAAATGATAAATCAACACTTGATTTATACATCCGGTCATATCACATATGACCCTAACCAAAAGCAAGCCGCCCGATCAATATACGGTATCCTATACTCGCATTTTAATCAGGTCCATGCGCATATCGCATACGCGCACCATAACGTTTCGCCTGGACTAGGGAACTCCATTGTGGGACTCTAAGACTCGTCAATACACCGGCAGTGGGTGATGATCATATCAAGCACCCCAAGCCGCAAGCGGTCAGCTAAACGTAACGGCCACCTGGGTATTGAGCGATCAGAAGAGAACAAGCAAACCTGCTACAACTCCCGTCGAGCCAACCGACAACACTTCCCGTACAGTCCGGTCTCCTCGTCTGATATGTCGCATATCAAGTCTAGGGGTGGTAAACGTCAGACCCCAATAACCGATAAGTCGTGCCGATGTGAGGCTCATAACGGGTCGAGAAACTACTGGTAACACTTACCAGCAAATCTCTGAATCAGCCCTGGCCAGGGACTTCCCTGTTACGGCCAATCGAGCACAGCGCAACATCAACCTCCAATACCGGGAGGGACGAAACCCCTCCTATCGCTCATTGCATCCATGTGACTCGGGACTATACCCAAAAACCACCGTTTTGCACGCCCTCATGGACGTGGTAAGGTGGAGATCAAAGCACAGTGGGAATCGCACAAGACTCTATGACGATCACGGGTCTACAGACTAACCTGCACAAGTGTCACCTGAGAACTGCCATCTGACGTGAGGTATAATACCATCTGGGAGTTCTCGGCGAGTCCGTCCAGTGTAGCCAGTCTCCACTGAGCACCCGTATACCATCTCTGATGTCAAACACCAATAGATATGGGATCATCCATCGCCCATCTCATGGGTCGAGAAGCGTATACGCTAGTCTATACTGGTATATCGATGCCCCGTCTCGATACACCAACGACTAGGGACCTTGAAGGATGTACTTATGGACTACCATGTCCCCACTAGTATGATCTGCATCATAGTCTAGGTAGTCAAGTACACATCCTAAGGGCTTTACCAACATGTAACTATAAGACAGTTTAAAGAGACTAGTATACATGTTAAGATAAAGAGCAACCTGATAGCATACTATCATATCGAGCAAGAAAGTCATCTCTATATATTTCCAAGCATCCAATATAATATATATCATCTGTACAATACCGGCCTCTAGGGCATACATACAACTAACAATCTCCCACTTGCACTAGGGCCAGCTACTGTAGTATCGCATACCGAGCATCCCGAAAAGTCTCTCAAACTGTATCTGGGGAATGGCCTTCGTGAGTGGATCCGCTGTGTTATTCTTCGTGTCAACCCTCCTGACCTCGATCTCCCGGCGATCAACTATCTCCCGGATCAGGTGATACCGCCTCAGAATGTGCCTGGATCGCTGATGGGACCTGGGTTCCTTGGCCAAAGCCACCGCTCCATTGTTATCGCAATACAAAGATATTGGATGCTCAATGGATGGAACCACTCCAAGTTCAAAAATGAACTTCTTGATCCAGACAGCCTCTTTGGCAGCATCGTTGGCAGCGATGTATTCAGCCTCCATCGTCGAGTCGGCCACGGTTTCCTGCTTGGAACTCTTCCAGCTAACCGCCGCTCCGTAAAGGGTAAATACAAATCCCGACTGCGACTTAGAGTCGTCCTTATCACTCTGGATGCTCGAATAGGTAAAGGACTCCACTTGGAGTTCTCCGTTACCATACACCAAGAGCATCTCTTTAGTCCTTCGTAAGTACTTGAGAATGCTCTTCACAGCTGTCCAGTGACTCTCTCCAGGATCAGCTTGATACCTGCTCACTACACTTAGTGAGTATGCTACATCGGGTCTGGTATACAGCATCGCGTACATGATAGAGCCTACAGCCGAAGCATAGGGTATCCCTTGCATGCGAGCTCTCTCCAAATCAGTCTTGGGAGACATCTCTTTGGAGAGAGTGACTCCAAAGATCGTGGGTAAGTTCCCACGCTTGGATTCTTCCATACTAAACCTCTTTAGTATGGTGTCAATGTACCTGGATTGGGACAATCCCAATATCCGTTTGGATCTATCTCTATAGATCCTGATTCCCAATATGCAGGAGGCATCACCAAGATCTTTCATTGAGAATCTTTGTGATAAGAAGAGCTTGACCGATTGCAGCATAGGAATGTCATTTCCTATCAAGAGTATGTCGTCCACGTACAATACGAGGAAGACAACCTTACTCTCTGCTACCTTCTTGTAAATACAAGGTTCATCTACGTTTTTGACGAAATCAAACTCTTTGATAACGACGTCAAAGCAGATGTTCCAACTCCGCGATGCTTGCTTTAATCCATAAATGGATGTATGCAGCTTGCATACCTTCCCGCTGCTCCCACTATCTACGAAGCCCTATGGCTGAGTCATGTACATGCACTCTTCTAAATCACCGTTTAGAAAGGCGGTCTTAACATCCATTTGCCATATTTCGTAATCATGATATGCAGCGATGGCAAGCATGATCCGGATGGATTTAAGCATAGCCACTGGAGAAAAGGTCTCGTCATAGTCCATACCTGGTCTTAGACGAAAACCCTTTGCTACAAGTCTAGATTTGAAAGTCTCCAATTTCCCATCTACACCAAGTTTTTTCTTGAAGATCCACTTGCTCCCAATGGGTTTTACCCCTTCAGGAGCATTTTCCAAAGTCCATACTTTGTTGGTGTACATGGATTCATCTCGGACCGCATAGCATCCAGCCATTTCATTGAGTCCCCGCTCGTGATGGCCTGCTCGAAGCTAGTTGGGTCATCAACCTCCATGATGCAATCCTCGCTCCTACCATCCATGAGAAAACCGTAGTATCTCTCAGATGGGTGAGAAACCCTACTTGATCGGCGGAGTGGTTGGGGTTCATCGGGAACTACGGAATCCTCTGGTTCCACCAGATCTTCTGTCGCAGCTTTTGTAGCTGGAACCTCTTCCAGTTCTACCTCATGTCCACTAATCTCTTTTGCAAGAAATTCTTTTTCTAAAAAGGTGGCATGCCGAGAAACAAATACTCTTTGTTCCTCAGTATGGTAGAAGATATACCCTTGTGAATTCTTTGGATATCCTACAAATTTGCATAGAACAGACCATGCCTCGAGTTTGTCCAGATTTTGTCGTTTGACATAGGCTGGACAACCCCATATCTTAACGTAGTTAAGACATGGTCTCTTCCCTTTCCATATCTCATATGGAGGCACAGATTTGGTGGGGACCATATTCAATAGATATATGGCTGTCTCTAGCGCATACCCCCAGAAGGAAATAGGTAACTCGGCTGTGCTCATCATAGAGCGCACCATATCTAATAGGGTGCGGTTCCTCCGTTCTGATACACCGTTGTTCTGTGGTGTATATGGAGGAGTCAGCTGAGAGAGAATCCCATTCTCTTTTAGGAAGTCCAGGAATTCATTGCTCAAGTATTCACCTCCTCGATTGGATCGAAGGATTTTAATACTTTTTCCGGTTTGGTTCTCGACTTCTTGTTTATATTCTCTAAATTTCTCAAACGCTTCAGACTTGTGTCTTATCAAGAACACATGTCCGTATCTTGAGAGATCGTCAGTGAATGTAATGAAGTACGAAGAACCATCCCTGGCATGTGTACACATGGGACCGCATACATCACTATGTATCAGTCCTAAGAGTTAGGTAACTCTTTCTCCGTGTCCCGTAAACGGAGTTTTGGTCATCTTCCCTTTGAGACATGATTGGCAAGTGTCATAAATTGAAAATTCGAACGGTTTCAAATATCCATACTTATGCAACTTAGCTAGTCGTGTCCCATTGATGTGACCTAGTCTACAATGCCACAAAAAAGATTCGTTCAGTTCTAAACTCTTCCTCTTGTGTGTGTTTGTTATACTCAGAACTGTTGATTGATTTAGAATATAAATGCCATTGCACAACGTGCCTGATCCAACCAACTTTTGGTTACGGAAAATGTTCATAACATTATCCTGTAATACAAAATTATATCCCTCTTTACTCAACAAAGAAACTGATATAATGTTGCATATCAGGTTCGGCATATAATTGCATTCGTTCAGAACCAATGTATTACCAGTTGGTAATGCAAGGTGATATTCACCGACAGTCTTAGCTGCAACAATTGCACCATTTCCAACTCTTTTGTCTTTATCACTTTCTCCAAGTTCTCTATCTTTCCTAAGCCCATGTAACTGATTACATATATGGGATTCTGACCCGGTATCTAATACCCAAGACGTAGGGCAAATGGAGAAACAGTTCTCTGTAACGATCTCACCCGAAGAAAATGCATCATCATGTACTTTCTTCATTCGGGTGGCATGGGAATCCTGGTATTCCCCTATGTCCTGTTCAGTCGTATAACTCTTATAAGAAAGAACGGAACCAACGTTCCCCAGCACATTATAACATGTGGGTTCGGTCAATACATCCATATTATTATCTTCATTAAGGCATGACATGGTCGCTACCTGGAGAGAGAGAGAAGAAAACACTTTAGCGTATGCTCTTGCAAGATCAGATTGGTTATTATCTTATCTAATCAGGATGGCTCCCACTGGTTTTTATCAAATCTTCCTTCAAACCCTAAAAGGAAAGACTAGCCGGGATTAATTACACCTTACAACTTCGTCGATCTTTCAGCTAGGCCAGTGTCGGTACTTTGAGGGAGGTTCCCCGTGCTTTCGCACGGACCTAATTAAAATAAACCTCGTTTTCCCAGAGGCGAAACCCCGTTGACACCTTTCTAGACACCTACTTGATCGGTTAATTGTCCTGTGTAAAACTCTCCCAGGAGTAACAATTACTCGCAGTGGGTATCGGGATCCAACTATCTCATAGAAAGTATGCAATCTCATTGCAAATTTCAACACTTGAAATTCCCGATAATGTTTTGCCCCTAACGTGCTGTGACCTTGACGAAAGCCAACAAACCACAGCCCGCTTGTCAAGTTCAACCCGTACATTTCTTGACTGAATTAAACCCACCCGCAAGACCCTTGACGAAAGCCAACAAAGCCGTACGACTACCCTAATCCAGTCGCATCATATGCAGCAGATAAGCAGCATATAGCTACCGCACACTACACCTTGACGAAAGCCAACAAATGTTGCACGAATACTATATACAAGTTATCTGAAATGACGGAGGGCTACGACAGGTTTTTCTGAAAACCTATTGCGTAATGAACTGTATATCGTTGTAGAATCAAGTGAAGTTTTGAAATGGAGTGAATTTGAGGCTTTTCTAGTTTTGCTAAAGGGGTCACTCCCGGTGAAAGGATCGTCGGCCCTTTCCTTATTGAATGAGGTGCGGGATATATCATATATATCACTGTGCAAAGCAGAAACTATAGAAGCAATCAAAAGACAAACCGAGTGTGCAACATCTGCCAGTTATTGCTAAAGGGGTCACTCCCGGTGAAGGGATCTCGGCCCTTTCCTCATCGAATAAGGTGCAGGGTATATCATATATACCGCTATGCAAAGCAAAACTGTAGCTACCCTTTTTATTTAAAAATTTGATTCTATAACATCTATTAGGTTTATTTTCTTTCATTAATCACATTAATGAAGTCCCATCATTTATGTCACCTAAACATCGCAGATAAATACGACGTACACTTATGCCATCCGCATTCGCCTCGATGTCCCCTCGTGCACCGTTAGGTTAGGTAACTAACGGCAGAGCAGGACAGGGCTAGCGCGGGTGTAAAACATAAGTAACGCCTATATAATATATCATATATACTATATACTGTGTCCATCATAGAACATATCTAATGATCACATCACAGATATCGCAGCAGAAACATAGATATAATGTGGGATATACTAGGACGTCCTATTTAGTATTTAGCCAACAATAGAAAATACGGATTCCACAGTCGCGATGAATAGCCAAGCCCACACCCTGGACCCCTACGAGAGCGGTAAGCAACCCTACCAATTCTGGAGTTTAGGAGACCCGGTCTCGACTCCTCGAGATAGCCTCCCACTGAACCCCAGAACCCGGTCACCTGTGCTCCCCTCCTTGGGTCCATCCTAATGCGGAAAAGTAAATAATATACAACACTGGTGGCATCAATCTCAACCCGGAAGTGCCCCAAAATAAAAGAATATTACATTACATTTAAATTTACATGAATGAAAATATAAAACTCTCATCTCACATAAAACCCCCCGGCTATTCAATCGCGACAATCCTGCACATCATATCTCAGCAACACATAATATCATATATCATCAACGTAAGTAAGTATGCGTACCCCAATTGTCGTTGATGTATAGCAACGAAACCGGCGATATCGACATACTACACTTACGGTCACAGAAAAGAAAATGTAAAACTGCAATATTTGGAATCCACATTCTCTTTAGACATCATAAATACGAAATATCACATACTTCGTATTTCATGTCCAACTATATGAATTCCACATATTGCATCTCATTCCAGATAATTAGACGGTATTAAAGTTTTTGAACGATTGATCAAATACCCAAAATTCCCTAAACCTCAACACTTGAGCGGAGTTCAAAAACCCGGAGTGTGACACAGTGGTAGCGGTCCAGCCGTAGAAGGGTCAAGCCAACGCCTCACATGTGGCACGCCGTACTGCCCGAAACCCTAAGGTTCAAAAGGCAGTTCAAGACGGTCACATAATCGAGTTAAGGTTTGTTGTCTTCTAGAGGGTCCACCACAAACAAACTTGCACGTATTTCCGAAAGATTTTAAACCCCGTGAAAAGTGAGCAAATGACACTCGTTCGAACAATTCGATACTTTCTAATTTACCCGGAAAAGTCACGAAATCAAAATTCCGATCGAATCGACGAGTCCAAAACCATCTCCAGAATTTACAGAACTAAATTCAGATTAAAAAAACTCCAAAACAATATACAAGCAGTGTAATTAGTTACTGTACAAAGACCACACCATGATCCAACATAACGGCGGCGGAACCGCGGCCTAAGAAGGCTATTGCCGCGGTTCCGCGGTCGAATTAACAGATCATGTCCTCGTTTTTTACAGTAACTCTTATATTTACTTGCTGTATTTTTTGCATATTTTTAATTCTGAAAATAACCAGTTTTTGAAAAATGTCCAGAGAGCACTAAAAAACCGTATTTTCCGGTTCGATCGGAGTTTTAACTTCGTTAAAGTGTCGCCTAATGTTCTAGGTTGGCTCTGATACCAATGTTGGGTTAGCCTAGCACCTCATGAAGGGTTTGGAAGCATCACATGAACCAAAGATTGAATTTTTAGGGTGCTAAGTTAACGAACATAGAATCGTTCCTAGAAAAATTAGGGTTTCAAGATCTTGCATATCATCATATGAAAGAAAAGCTAGGGTTTAGAGAGTACAACCTTTGTAGCTCCCTGCGCTAGACACCTCGGCTACTTGGGGTTTGAAAAAGCTCCGCTTGAACTCCTCTAGGTCACCGATGATCCACCCGGAGTCCGCTTTGTCCAAGCTTGCAAATTCACCCGGTCAAGAGAACGAAATGAAGCTAACACTCCAAACAAGTGGGCTAGACTTGTGTAGAATGGTGTTGTGGTTCTCTTTCTCACTTCAAAATCCTAACTTGATGAATATATTGCTCACTACAAAAATCTAGTGACCAAATGAGAGAGGAAGAAGAAGATGATGGCTATATTTTTAACAAGAGTGAAAAGAATAATCCTTATCCAAGGAAAAAGAAAATATATCAATATATATTTTCTTGTTCTCATCTTAAACCATGGTTTAAACAATGAATATATTATTTAACTTGAGTTAAAACACAAAAGGAAAGTTTACCCAAGGTTAAAAGGTGGGTGAGAATGGTTAGGTCAAAAGAAGAGTGTAGAAACAAAGCAATCATAACCATTTCCTTTTTCCTTTTTGGTTTAAATCAAATGTAATAAAATCCATATTTAAAACCATGGTGTGAGTCTTATATTGCTACCATTTCCATGTATGTACAACCATGAAGGATGTATGTATGTATGTATGTGTGAATGTACATCCATATGTGCATGAATCTAAAAAGAGAACATACATGCATGCATACATCCATCAAGTATGAGAAAGGATTTCTAGTGAGAAACTAATGGTTAAATGATAAATCAACACTTGATTTATCAATCCGGTCGTATCACATATGACCCTAACCAAAAGCAAGCCGCCCGATCAATATACGGTATCCTATACTCGCATTTTAATCGGGTCCATGCGCATATCGCATACGCGCACCACAACGTTTCGCCCGGACTAGGTAACTCTATTGTGGGACTCTAAGACTCGTCAATACGCCGGCAGTGGGTGATGATCATATCAAGCACCCCAAGCCGCAAGCGGTCAGCTAAACGTAACGGCCATCCGGGTATTGAGCGATCAGAAGAGAACAAGCGAACCTGCTACAACTCCCGTCGAGCCAACCGGCAACACTTCCCGTACAGTCCGGTCTCCTCGTCTGATATGTCGCATATCAAGTCTAGGGGTGGTAAACGTCAGACCCCAATAACCGATAAGTCGTGCCGAAATGAGACTCATAATGGGTCGAGAAACTACTGGTAACACTTACCAGCAAATCTCTGAATCAGCCCTGGCCAGGGACTTCCCTGTTACGGCCAATCGAGCACAGCGCAACATCAACCCACAATACCGGGAGAGACGAAACCCCTCCTATCGCTCATTGCCTCCATGTGACTCGGGACTGTACCCAAAAACCACTGTTTTGCACGCCCTCATGGACGTGGTAAGGTGGAGATCAAAGCACAGTGGGAATCGCACAAGACTCTATGATGATCTCAGGTCTACAGACTAACCTGCACAAGTGTCACCTGAGAACTGCCATCAGACGTGAGGTTTAATACCATCTGGGAGTTCTCGGCGAGTCCGTCCAGTGTACCCATGAGCACTCGTATACCATCTCTGATGTCAAACACCAATGGATATGGGATCATCCATCGCCCATCTCATGGGGTCGAGAAGCGTATACGCTAGTCTACACTGGTATATCGATGCCCCGTCTCGATACACCTACGACTAGGGACCTTGAAGGATGTACTTATGGACTACCATGTCCCCACTAGTATGATCTGCATCATAGTCTGTAGGGTTCCTAGGCACGCTAATGAAGTCTCACAAGGCATCAACCATGCCAATTTCAAATTTTACGAGTGCCGAGAAAAACCTAATACGGATCGTTAACTAGAATTTTAGACGAAACAATAAACTAGTTAACATCTTAACTAAAAGAAGAAAGCTACAACCTTTGTAGATCCGGTTATCCACTTCCTTAGCTCCATGTAATCGTTCCCTCACTGTCCATCTCGAATCCCGAACTCTCTCATCGGCTTCATCGGAGAAATGAGCGGACTAGTCGTCGGCTTCGATGCCGAAGATGATCTACGTCGAGGCTACACTGGATCAAGCTCCGACTTCACCTAGTTGTGAAACTTGTGAAGAAAACACCCAAGACCACTTAGCAAGAGGTAGAGGATGAAGAAATAGGAGGTGGGTTCACTTTAGAATTGGATTTCTCACTTTAGAACTCAAGATGCCATTAATGGAGTCTAGTTTTCTTTCTTGAAGAAGAAGGAGAAGATGAATATAGAATATGATAAAAGTATTTCATAATAGAAAAGAAATCAATACTTATCATATCCTAACTAAGGTCAAGTGTAGAGAATAGACCATGGTAAGTGGGAATGGTTAGGGTTAAGCATGAAGACAAAATGGTCACTTGGTCAAAGCTTCATGAAGCTTCAACAAGCTTCATGATAAAAAGAAACCATTTTGTTTTCATATATCTTTTTCTCAAAAAGGAAAAGATAAATAATTAAGTGAAAATAAGAAACCCTAACCATTCACTAAACATGGTTTAAGTCTTTACACAAATCCAAGTGAGAATGTATCATCAAACATGATACAATCAAGTGCACACAAAATATATCACATATACAATGTGCTATACAAGTGAGAAAATCCCTTTAAAGTGAACCAATACTAGTTAATGCAAAGTAATATATCAAATATATAATTATACATTAAATCATTAAATCAACACTTGATTCAATGATCCGGCCATGTCGCACATAACCGACTAGTATACAATGTATCGATTTATCGAATCAATGATTCGATAACTAGGTTATATCTCATACAACCAATCGAAACATTCATCGCGAGAATGGAACACGGTATCACATACACGCATTATTCTCGGTCCTGCACATATCTCATATGCGCTCCTATTTCGTTTCGCTTGAGCCAGGAAACCTCTGTGTAGGACTCTAAAGACTCGTCAATACGCCGGCAGCAGATGATGATCATATCAAGCACCCACAAGCCGCAAGCGGTCTGCTAAACGTAACGGCCATCCGGGTATTGAGCGATCAGAAGATCGACGAGCTAGCCCGCTCACACTCCTGTGAATCCAACCAGTAACACTTACCGTACAGTCCGGTCTGTTCGTCTGATATGTCGCATATCAAGTCTAGGGGTGGTAAACGTCAGACCCTAATAACCGATAAGTCGTGCCGATGTAAGGCTCATAACGGGTCGAGAAACTACTGATAACACTTACCAGCAAATCTCTGATCAGCCCTGGCCAGGGACTTCCCTGTTACGGCCAATCGAGCACAGCGCAACATCAACCCCCAATACCGGGAGAGACGAAACCCCTCCTATCGCTCATTGCCTCCATGTGACTCGGGACTGTACCCAAAGACCACCGTTTTGCATGCCCTCATGGACGTGGTAAGGTGGAGATCAAAGCACAGTGGGAATCACACAAGACTCTATGACGATCTCGGGTCTACAGACTAACCTGCACAAGTGTCACCTGAGAACTGCCATCTGAAGTGAGGTATAATACCATCTGGGAGTTCTCGGCAAGTCCGTCCAGTGTACCCAGTCTCTACTGAGCACCCGTAAACCATCTCTGATGTCAAACACCAATGGATATGGGATCATCCATCGCCCATCTCATGGGTCGAGAAACGTATACGCTAGTCTACACTGGTATATCGATGCCCCGTCTCGATACACCCACGACTAGGGACCTTGAAGGATGTACCTATGGACTACCATGTCCCCATTAGTATGATCTGCATCATAGTCCAGGTAGTCAAGTACACATCCTAAGGGCTTTATCAACATGTAACTATAAGACAGTTTAATGAGACAAGTGTACATGTTAAGATAAAGAGCAACCAGATAGCATACTATCATATCGAGCAAGAAAGTCATCTCTATATATGTCCAAGCATCCAATATAATATACATCATCTGTACAATACTGGCCTCTAGGGCATACATACAACTAACAATCTCCCACTTGCACTAAGGCCAGCTGCTGTAGTATCGCATACCGAGCATCCCGAAGAGTCTCTCAAACTGTATCTGGGGAATGGCCTTCGTGAGTGGATCCGCTGTGTTGTTCTTCGTGTCAACCCTCCTGACCTCGATCTCCCGGCGATCAACTATCTCCCGGATCAGGTGATACCACCTCAGAATATGCCTGGATCGCTGATGGGACCTAGGATCCTTGGCCAAAGCCACCGCTCCATTATTATCGCAATACAAAGGTATTGGATGCTCAATGGATGGAACCACTCCAAGTTCAATAATGAACTTCTTGATCCAGACAGCCCCTTTAGCAGCATCATTGGCAGCGATGTATTCAGCCTCCATCGTCGAGTCTGCCATGGTTTCCTGCTTGGAACTCTTCCAGCTAACCGCCCCTCCGTAAAGGTTAAAGACAAATCCCGACTGCGACTTAGAGTCGTCCTTATCACTCTGGAAGCTCGAATCGGTAAAGGACTCCACTTGGAGTTCTCCGTTACTATACACTAAGAGCATCTCTTTAGTCCTTCGTAAGTACTTGAGAATGCTCTTCACAGCTGTCCAGTGACTCTCTCCAGGATCAGCTTGTTACCTGCTCACTATACTTAGTGAGTATGCAACCTCGGGTCTGGTACATAGCATCGCGTACATGATAGAGCCTACTGCCGAAGCATAGGGTATCCCTTGCATGCGAGCTCTCTCCGAATCAGTCTTGGGAGACATCTCTTTGGAGAGAGTGACTCCAGAGATCGTGGGCAAGTTCCCACGCTTGGATTCTTCCATACTAAACCTCTTTAGTATGGTGTCAATGTACCTGGATTGGGACAATCCCAATATCCGTTTGGATCTATCTCTATAGATCCTTATTCCCAATATGCATGAGGCATCACCAAGATCTTTCATTGAGAATCTTTGTGATAAGAAGAGCTTGAGTGATTGCAGCATAGGAATATCATTTCCTATCAAGAGTATGTCGTCCACGTACAATACGAGGAAGACCACCTTACTCTCTGCTACCTTCTTGTAGATACAAGGTTCATCTGGGTTTTTGACGAAATCAAACTCTTTGATAACGACGTCAAAGCAAATGTTCCAACTCCGTGATGCTTGCTTTAATCCATAAATGGATTTAAGCAGCTTGCACACCTTCCCGCTGCTCCCACTGTCTACGAAGCCCTCTGGCTGAGTCATGTACACGCACTCTTCTAAATCACCATTTAGAAAGGCGGTCTTAACATCCATTTGACAGATTTCGTAGTCATGATATGCAGCGATGGCAAGCATGATCCAGATTGATTTAAGCATAGCCACTGGAGAAAAGGTTTCGTCATAGTCCACACCTGGTCTTTGATGAAAAACCCTTTGCTACAAGTCTAGCTTTGAAAGTCTCCACTTTACCATCTACACCAAGTTTTTTCTTGAAGATCCACTTGCTCCCGATGGGTTTTACCCCTTCAGAAGCAACATCCAAAGTCCATACTTTGTTGGTATACATGGATTCCATCTCGGACCGCATAGCATCCAGCCATTTATACTGTCTTATAGTTACATGTTGGTAAAGCCCTTAAGATGTTTACTTGACTACCTGGACTATGATGCAGATCATACTAGTGGGGACATGGTAGTCCATAAGTACATCCTTCAAGGTCCCTAGTCGTGGGTGTATCGAGATGGAGCATCGATATACCAGGGTAGACTAGCGTATACGCTTCTCGACCCATGAGATGGGCGATGGATGATCCCATATCCATTGGTGTTTGACATCAGAGATGGTGTACGGGTGCTCAGTGGAGACTGGGTACATGTTCATCACAGAATACTGCATTTTATACCGCCCATTCTTACGCTCGGTTGTTTATAGGTAGGTGCTTTTAATCCGTGTTTGTTATATATTTGCAGGATACAGGTTCTCGGTTCTAAAACGGTAAATTCATGGAAAACACGACAAAATCCGGGTTCCTGCCAACCACTAAGAAAACACGGTCTCCGCTCGTCATCCGTATGTTGCCAGATACCAGTTTAGGAAGACAAAATGTCAAATCAATGTCACCTTCATGCACAAGGCTCAATGGCAACAACAAGTTCCAAGAAATCTACGCGGAGCTCGAGGCAATCATGACAAAAACATCCACAAAAAGTCCACCTTTCCTCAACAGAAATTCTGGAAGAATTGTGAAAGAATTATCAGAAAATATGTGTACCAGACAACAGGGGACAGCAGATCAGGGCCGTACAAGAAACCCCACACCCTAAACCTACTGTAGGGGCGCGGATCCGCGGCCAATAGGGGGTATTGGCGGCGGATCCGCGGCTAGGTGGGGCCCTCTCTGCGTCAACTTTTGGGGGTATTTTGGGTATTTCCCATGTGGTCTGGTGGTTGCCCTAGAACTCCATTCTCCTGCCTATAAATACAGCAGTTTTGAGCACAACCAAGGGGATATTCTTTGTTCTCCATTCTTTTGTAGGATTTAGTTCTTTTTCTTCTTCTTCTTCATTCCTCTTCCATGAAATTGTAAGTGAGAAGCTTTTTTGTGGATGTGAATAAAGATGAAGTTTTTTTTGTATTATTCTTTTTGTTTAAGCTTCCCCCTTGAGCTCTCTACCTTAACTTGATCTTGCAACCTCTTAAGTGAGCTTGCAAGTTTAAGTTTTGGTCATTGGTCTCAAGGGGTTGTATCATTTCGTTCTCGCCTTAGCGCTTCAATTCACATGCGTTCTCTAACCTTTCCTTGATCTTGCAACCTCTTCATTGAGATTGCAAGTTTAAGGGTTGGCTATTGATCCCATGCTTGTTTTGAGTTCTATGGTTCTTGTAATTACTTTCTTGTTTTTTTTCATTTCTTGTTCTTTTTATTACTCGCTTTTTATTACTTGCTTTTTATTACTTGCAATTTATTTCATGCACTTAAATTCCTTGCACTTAATTATTTGTAATCTTTTCTTTTCTTTGTTCTTTTCTTTTTGTTCTCTTTTATTCATTTTGTGAATGTTGTAATTATCGTCGTTGTTAAGAATTAATACGGTATTGTAAGTTAACGTTTCTTTGCCAATTCCTTTTCCCGTTATTTTCCATTTGAACTTCGCCCAAACCATACGCAAGCGCTCCGTTAGGCACCGTACCCTGACAAGGTAACGGTGATTCCTAACCGCGACCGGTTGCGTTCGGTTTGGCCGGAGGCGAAAGCAAGAGACAAGAACGGAAGGACAAGGGTAAATAAGCCGGATTCCACGAATACCGCGCTTAAATCCCCTAATCCACGTTGTTGCCGATTGCTTAGCTTCAATTGGTCAAGACTCGGCTCAAAGGTTTTGAGTACGGATTTCTTAGCTTACAATCTCGTATCTTTTCTTAACAACTTTGTACTTGCAGATAAACACATAGGTTAGATCAAACAAACATACAGATTCTTTATTGACTCGTCTAAAACAAGAAGGTAAGATAACACCATTTCCCTGTGGACCGACCCGTGCTCACCGGCTAGCTACATAGCGCCACCGTCCTGATCGCGGTTACACTTAAATTCTTTGAACATCCGACACGCCAAAAGCGTGCGATCAAATTCATTTGATCACACGCCGATGGCGTGTCGGATGTTCAAAGAATTAAAGTGTAACCGCGATCAGGACGGTGTCGCTATGCAGCTAGCCGGTTGAGCACGGGTCGGTCCACAGGGAGATGGTGGTATCTTACCTTCTTGTCTTAGACGAGTCAATAATGAATCTGTATGTTTGTTCAGTCTAACCTATGTGTTTATTTGCAAGTATAAAGTTGTTAAGAAAAGATACGAGATTGTAAGCTAAGAAATCCGTACTGAAAACCTTTGAGCCGAGTCTTGACCAATTGAAGCTAAGCAATCGGAAACAACGTGGATTAGGGGATTTAAGCGCGGTATTCGTGGAATCCGGCTTATTTACCATTGTCCTTCCGTTCTTGTCTCTTGCTTTCGCCTCCGGCCAAACCGAACGCAACCGGTCGCGGTTAGGAATCACCGTTACCTTGTCAGGGTACGGTGCCTAACGGAGCGCTTGCGTATGGTTTGGGCGAAGTTCAAATGGAAAATAACGGGAAAAGGAATTGGCAAAGAAACGTTAACTTACAATACCATATTAATTCTTAACAACGACGATAATTACAACATTCACAAAATAAACAAAAGAGAACAAAAAGAAAAGAACAAAGAAAAGAAAAGATACAAGTATTAAAGTGCATAAATAAAATTGCAAGTAATAAAAGCAAGAATGAAAAATGCAAGTAATAAATAAGAAAATAAAAAGAACACGGAAATAGAACCCAAGCCAAGCATGTGCTCAATAGCCAACCCTTAAACTTGCAAGCTCAATGAAGAGGTTGCAAGATCAAGGGAAGGGTAGAGAACGCATGTGAAGTGAAGAACTAGTCCCGTGAGAAAATACGACCCTTGAGATCAATAACTAACCCTTACCCATTCAAGCTCAATGAAGAGGTTGAATGAGCAAGAGAAAGGAAGAATCTCAAGGGGGAGCAAACTAACAAGAAAGATAAAAAAACCCTCATCTTCATTAACATCCACTCAAAAGCTCTCACTACAATTTCATGGAGGAAGAATGAAGAAGAAGAAGAAAGAAGAACAAAACTACAAAAAAGAGGCTAAAGAAAAAGCTCCCTTGGTTAAGCTCAGGTCTGCTGTATTTATAGGCTGGAGAATGGAGTTCTAGGGCAACCAGAAGACATAAAATGAAACACCCAAAATACCCCCCAAAATTCTCTGCCTGCGGCGACTGTACGGCCGCGGATCCGCCGCCTATGCCCCCCTACGGCCGCGGATCCGCGCCCTTATAGTCGTGTTAGGGTGTGGTCTTCTGTGTACCTCCCTGGTCTTCTGTCCCCTCTTGTCTGGTATATGTATTTTCTGATAATTTCTTCCAGAATATCAGCAGAATTCATAGTCCAAGATTGTTATCTTTTCTTCACTTTTGACTTTATCTCTCTTGAGCTCCGCGCACCCATTGATTCTTGTGCTGCCCCCCTCGTGCTCTGTGCTTGTCCGAGACACGAATGACCACTGTCATATGTCTTGTCTCTAGAACTGGTACTCGGCACTGGACGGATATGGATGACCGGAACCCGGCTTTTATCTGCAGTGACAGATGTTCTGTATTTGGAGTAACTGTGGAGATTTTGTCTTGATTTGCAATATTTGGACTGAAAACCTGTACTCTGTAAATATGTAACAAACACAGATAAAAAGCACCTACCTATAAACACACGAGCGTAAGAATGGGCGGTATAAAATGCAGTATTCTGTTGTGAACAAATACCCCCAAACATAACTTTTGCTCGTCCCGAGCAAAACCAATTATTCACAAAAATAAAATCCTAACCGCACTTTCGCAGGGAACGCGATTGCACTGAGCACGTGCAACAAGCCGTTAAACCTCTAGGTGTCCCTAGTAGGAGGAGTGTTGTCTCCTGAGGGTTTTCAGCGGATACTACCCACAAAATCCGGTCAAGTTGGTTTTGTACAATAACTAAGATTCAAACCCTAAAGTTTTTATTTCAGAAAATAACAATTCTATAATCCTAAGTCTAGACTATCGAACCTTTATTTTTCACACCTCGCTTCTTATTTAACTACAGATTTTATATGTCTTCACGTGCAGTGCAAATAGTGTCGTTAAGTTCCAGAAGGATCGATTAAAGTCATCATGTCGCACAATAAAGCCCAGATAACAATTTTAAAAGGATCACATAAGTTTTATAAAGAGTTAAGCATTTTTCAAGTTTCGTTTTCCAGTAAAGTTTCAACTTCAGAATTTCTATCTTCCCTAACAGGAAACTAGGTCTTATTCTTCACTCCACCTTTTTCTTGTTTTCATTTCATACACACCTCTGTGAACGTGCAATAGTCTTTATCATAGAATAAAACCTTCATATCTCCGTTAAAATTTTTTTAAAAGCCTGTCTTTTATCAAGATTATTCTCACACAAAGAACCGTTAGGAATTTTAACTCGGAGAGAACACTTGCTTGACTTTGTTTTAAACTGGACTTTCTAGGCTTCTTAGCGAGCTTTGGGCCAATGCACCCAAACCAGTTGGTTTTAGGGCATTAGGTGTAGAAACACCCCGGCGGACTTAATTACTCAAGTTACCCAGGTCCAAAAACAAAAGACAGTTTGGCGTGAAAATCAGATGATTTAATACGAACGGAGATATAGTCGGCAGTTCAATTATTTTTTTGGATAAAAGACGTGTTTAGTGGGTTTGGTGTGTAATCATTCCAATCAAGTTTCAGATGGGTTATTTTCAGACTTAGTTCCAATTAAGGCATCAATAACATTCCTTCATATTCACTTACTTCATAAACTATTCTTGATATATTACTTATTTCAGAACAAACCTATTTGATCCTCAGAAAATCATTTATCTATTTAAAAGTTTTTTAAACATAAAAGACTTGTCATCTAATTTCCAAGACTCACAACACGTGTAGTGTAATGTAAAGACGTATATCAGCTATAGTTAACTTCAAAGGAGAGTTATCTTTCAGGTTTTCAAAATCTAAACATAAGATTTAGTTATTCCTATTTTTTCAAACAAAAACCGTCGAATGTTGAATCAGAGTTCTTCCACAAGCTAACTCGACAAAAAAGTTTTTTTATTTTTAGAAAATTTTCAGATTTTTATGGATTTTATGGATTTAATATGCAGATGCAAAATATACATATGAATGCGAAGGAAGAAAGCTTACCGAGCACACCCCCAAACTTAAACTTGACAGTGCCCCCACTGTCAGGCTATACCAAGAGGGTTAAAATTGCCGGCGCTTCCCCCTAAAAACAAATTAAAAAAGAAAAACCAAAAATATATACAAAAAAGGTGTTCCCCCCAAACTTAAGTAAAACAGTGTTTCCGCTGTTAGGCGTTGAAGTTCAGGTTTAGGGGGGAAAGAACAGTATCAAGCTATACAAGGCCTTACACAGGCCAAAAGTTAGTACCAACCATTGAAAGATCTTATCGTGATAAAGCAGTGGCTGGTGAAAGAAGGTGAAGAGGAAAGAAATGGAGAATACGCGAGACCGTATGCGGAGAGAAGCGGGATACGGTCTCGGTATATGAGAGGAAGAAGAATGGCGGAAGGGAAAAAGAAGTGGAATACGAACTTGAGGGTGGAAATGGAGTGAATAGATTAGCACAATTTGTGATGAGCGATGTGTAAACAGCGATTGTGCTAATCTATTAACCCGGCGAGAGATTGGGTCAAATCCCTCAAGATTCGTAAGAACCCATGGGTACGCCGAACTCGGTAAACCAGACACAGAAAGTGAAAATGGTACGGGTTCTTGCAAGGTCGGAACGATGGAAAGAATGGAGGGAAGTGATCGAGGAGGGGTATCGGTTAAAGGTTCAGAAGGGTGTACACAGTCAATGACAGGGACAGGATGAATGGGAAAATCCGACTCATCAATTAAAACTGGTTCATCCTCAAAGCTATCCTCAAAATTCTCCTCAAAATTTAGCACATCCATGCATTTCTCTTCAAAATTCAGACGCATATGGGGTTCGGGAAAAACAGTTAATGACTCGGGATGATGAATTGGAGAGAAAAACTCTGCCAGATCTACAGGTTCATCATCCAAAATATTCCCGGCGTCAATATCCTTAATCAAGTGAAAGTCAATTTTCTCCGACATCTCATCAAAAGCATGGATTTCAATCAATTCAGGTTCTAAGATGGAGGTGTAGAGGTCAAAAGGATTGTTTGTGGTTTCACTTGGCAAGGTCCCTTCACAATCTGGTAAATCAAACCCTACAAAGTCGCACAACTCATTAAACATTCTATCTTGAACTGATAATTCATTTGGGACACTTGCTAGACTTTCAACACAGGAGTTGTGGGATTCAATTTGAGACGGATAGGTTTGATTTGGAAGGGTATATAGCTCACTTTCTCTACTCAAATTCTCAGCCTGTCCTACCGTCTCATCATACATTGGAAAATTTGGAGCTAGCAGGAAACTAGCTACCGGGTCAGTAGGTTGTATGAGAGCGGCCATGGATGCATTCAAATCCATCATCTGTTGGCTTGACGCTACCCTAAAGTCTTCCAACGACTGTTCCAGACTAGACATGGGTTGTGAATGGGTTTCAGTAAAAGATTCAAAGTTGTTTGGATACTGAAAACTCCCAAATGGCGGTTCTGAAGCAATGTCTAGGGAAGGTGAAAAAGTAGGGTAGGATTGGTAGGAATTGAATGGCTGGACAGGAACAGGATCAACATTTGGATAGGAAGGTGAATGGAATTGTTGATCCCAAGAATTTGAAGTGGTTAAAGGAGTGAAAGATCGGCTACGAGATTGTTCAATACGTTCAGCGATGGACAAAGGACGACTTGCAAAAGGGGTATCAACATAAGCGGGTGCGGGAGGTTGAAAAGGTTGATACAAAGTGGATTGCGGAGGGCAAGTGTTTGTCCTAGACGCGTCTATCCGATCTTTCAAAGAGATTTTGGGCATGGAGGGATCGTTCGACGTTCAGCCAAAGCAAGAACCGTAAGAAGTAATGTCTGGTTGTGGGTACCAAAGTTCGGCAAGTGTTTTGCGAGGTGGGGTACCCATGATATGAAGAGAGGGAGAAAGAAAGGCAGAGAAAAGGAGGGGGAAAATGTGATTTTTTTTTAAATTTTTTAGAAATTAACAAAAGAATGAAATATACACAAAAAAGAATATGGACAAAAAATAATCACGACACAAAAAAAAAATACCACACACCTAATCGTTCTAGGGTTAACCTAGGTCAACTAGACCTGCTCCAGAACTTGATTGTCGAAGTAAAACTGTGTCGAGAAACAGGCTCAAAAATACACTGATCACGAGGCCAGGTAAGTGCAGAGATAAGGGGAGGTTTTCCAACGCTTTCGCGAAGTTCCTTAATTAAATAACCCTTTCTCTTTTGGCGGTTTCGCCGTTAACACTTTCCTAGACACCCCGTAAACAATATACCGTTAAGCAAGCTTCTAAATACAGTTAACTTCTCCTAGTGAGCGCGAAGTCCTTAAGGCTTAAAGTCTAGTTTCTTTTAAATTTTGTGCGGGTAAACGTTATGCTCAAGTTCGTGATTTGTGGGCCACGGAAAAGGTGATGAAATCCTTTACCGTATATTGTGGGGTTCGCTTGCCCTTAAGTCCGTATTAATGTATGCAATGCGCAATTCAAAAAATTCTATAAAGAATCAAACAATCGTTTTTTTTATTTTAAGCGCGGCGCTGCAACAAATACGGGTTAGTCAATTTTGGCGTTTTCTAGCGAACTTGCAAAGAATCCTGCAAAGAATAGTATATTGGAAGCGTCGGATTTGAGAAGAAGGTGTTAGTAAAGTACGTACCGTTAAGTTTTTGGGTTAGAAAACCCCCGTTGAATCAAATCCGGTAAGCTTGAAAGGTTCGCTTGCGCGGGTCAAACTACCCGGATCTTTGGCACTGTACTTTGCAATCACCTTAGCCTTGAATGTACACTTTGCTCCCCACAATTGCAGTTTGCAAATACGCAAAATCTGCACACTTGCCCACAAAAATGAAAAAAAAAAAAAAACAAAAAGATTTTTTTTTTTATATATACAAAAAGAATATTAACCCGAATAACAAGAAAGAAAATATGCTACCGTCTCCCCGGCATCGGCGCCATTTGGTCGCACGCTTTTGGCGTGTCGGATGTTCAAAGAATTTAAGTGTAACCGCGATCAGGACGGTGGCGCTATGCAGCTAGCCGGTGAGCATGGGTCGGTCCACAGGGAGATGGTGTTATCTTACCTTCTTGTTTTAGACGAGTCAATAAAGAATCTGTATGTTTGTTTGATCTAACCTATGTGTTTATCTGCAAGTATAAAGTTGTTAAGAAAAGATACGAGATTGTAAGCTAAGAAATCCGTACTCAAAACCTTTGAGCCGAGTCTTGACCAATTGAAGCTAAGCAATCGGCAACAACGTGGATTAGGGGATTTAAGCGCGGTATTCGTGGAATCCGGCTTATTTACCCTTGTCCTTCCGTTCTTGTCTCTTGCTTTCGCCTCCGGCCAAACCGAACGCAACCGGTCGCGGTTAGGAATCACCGTTACCTTGTCAGGGTACGGTGCCTAACGGAGCGCTTGCGTATGGTTTGGGCGAAGTTCAAATGGAAAATAACGGGAAAAGGAATTGGCAAAGAAACGTTAACTTACAATACCGTATTAATTCTTAACAACGACGATAATTACAACATTCACAAAATGAATAAAAGAGAACAAAAAGAAAAGAACAAAGAAAAGAAAAGATTACAAATAATTAAGTGCAAGGAATTTAAGTGCATGAAATAAATTGCAAGTAATAAAAAGCAAGTAATAAAAAGCGAGTAATAAAAAGAACAAGAAATGAAAAAAAACAAGAAAGTAATTACAAGAACCATAGAACTCAAAACAAGCATGGGATCAATAGCCAACCCTTAAACTTGCAATCTCAATGAAGAGGTTGCAAGATCAAGGGAAGGGTAGAGAACGCATGTGAATTGAAGCGCTAAGGCGAGAACGAAATGATACAACCCCTTGAGACCAATGACCAAAACTTAAACTTGCAAGCTCACTTAAGAGGTTGCAAGATCAAGTTAAGGTAGAGAGCTCAAGGGGGAAGCTTAAACAAAAAGAATAATACAAAAAAAACTTCATCTTTATTCACATCCACAAAAAAGCTTCTCACTTACAATTTCATGGAAGAGGAATGAAGAAGAAGAAGAAAAAGAACTAAATCCTACAAAAGAATGGAGAACAAAGAATATCCCCTTGGTTGTGCTCAAAACTGCTGTATTTATAGGCAGGAGAATGGAGTTCTAGGGCAACCACCAGACCACATGGGAAATACCCAAAATACCCCTAAAAGTTGACGCAGAGAGGGCCCCACCTAGCCGCGGGTCCGCCGCCAATACCCCCTATTGGCCGCGGATCCGCGCCCCTACAGTAGGTTTAGGGTGTGGGGTTTCTTGTACGGCCCTGATCTGCTGTCCCCTGTTGTCTGGTACACATATTTTCTGATAATTCTTTCACAATTCTTTCAGAATTTCTGTTGAGGAAAGGTGGACTTTTTATGGATGTTTTTGTCATGATTGCCTCGAGCTCCGCGTAGATTTCTTGGAACTTGTTGTTGCCATTGAGCCTTGTGCATGAAGGTGACATTGATTTGACATTTTGTCTTCCTAAACTGGTATCTGGCAACATACGGATGACGAGCGGAGACCGTGTTTTCTCAGTGGTTGGCAGGAACCCGGATTTTGTCGTGTTTTCCATGAATTTACCGTTTTAGAACCGAGAACCTGTATCCTGCAAATATATAACAAACACGGATTAAAAGAACCTACCTATAAACAACCGAGCGTAAGAATGGGCGGTATAAAATGCAGTATTCTGTGATGAACATGTACCCAGTCTCCACTGAGCACCCGTACACCATCTCTGATGTCAAACACCATTGGATATGGGATCATCCATCGCCCATCTCATGGGTCGAGAAGCGTATACGCTAGTCTACCCTGGTATATCGATGCCCCGTCTCGATACACCCACGACTAGGGACCTTGAAGGATGTACTTATGGACTACCATGTCCCCACTAGTATGATCTGCATCATAGTCCAGGTAGTCAAGTAAACATCCTAAGGGCTTTACCAACATGTAACTATAAGACAGTATAAAGAGATTAGTGTACATGTTAAGATAAAGAGTAACCAGATAGCATACTATCATATCGAGCAAGAAAGTCATCTCTATATATGTCCAAGCATCCAATATAATATACATCATCTGTACAATACTGGCCTCTAGGGCATACATACAACTAACAATCTCCCACTTGCACTAGGGCCAGCTGCTGTAGTATCGCATACCGAGCATCCCGAAGAGTCTCTCAAATTGTATCTGGGGAATGGCCTTCGTGAGTGGATCCGCCGTGTTATTCTTCGTGTCAACCCTCCTGACCTCGATCTCCCGGCGATCAACTATCTCCCGGATCAGGTGATACCACCTCAGAATATGCCTGGATCGCTGATGGGACCTGGGTTCCTTGGCCAAAGCCACCGCTCCATTGTTATCGCAATACAAAGGTATTGGATGCTCAATGGATGGAACCACTCCAAGTTCAGAATTGAACTTCTTGATCCAGACAGCCTCTTTGGCAGCATCGTTGGCAGCGATGTATTCAGCCTCGATCGTCGAGTCTGCCACGGTTTCCTGCTTGGAACTCTTCCAGCTAACCGCCCCTCCGTAAAGGGTAAAGACAAAGCCCGACTGCGACTTAGAGTCGTCCTTATCACTCTGGAAGCTCGAATCGGTAAAGGACTCCACTTGGAGCTCTCCGTTACCATACACCAAGAACATATCTCTAGTCCTTCGCAAGTACTTGAGAATGCTCTTCACAGCTGTCTAGTGACTCTCTCCAGGATCAGCTTGATACCTGCTCACTACACTTAGTGAGTATGCTACATCGGGTCTGGTACATAGCATCGCATACATGATAGAGCTTACTGCCGAAGCATAGGGTATCCCTTGCATGCGAGCTCTCTCCAAATCAGTCTTGGGAGACATCTCTTTGGAGAGAGCGACTCCAGAGATCGTGGGTAAGTTCCCACGCTTGGACTCTTCCATACTAAACCTCTTTAGTATGGTGTCAATGTACCTGGATTGGGACAATCCCAAAATCCGTTTGGATCTATCTCTATAGGTCCTAATTCCCAATATGCAGGAGGCATCACCAAGATCTTTCATTGAGAATCTTTGTGATAAGAAGAGCTTGACCGATAGCAGCATAGGAATATCATTTCCTATCAAGAGTATGTCGTCCACGTACAATACGAGGAAGACAACCTTTCTCTCTGCCACCTTCTTGTAGATACAAGGTTCAACTGGATTTTTGACGAAATCAAACTCTTTGATAACGACGTCAAAACAGATGTTCCAACTCCGCGATGCTTGCTTTAATCCATAAATGGATTTAAGCAGCTTCCACACCTTCCCGTTGCTCCCACTGTCTACGAAGCCCTCTGGCTGAGTCATGTACACGCACTCTTCTAAATCACCATTTAGAAAGGCGGTCTTAACATCCATTTGCCAGATTTCGTAATCATGATAAGCAGCGATGGCAAGCATGATCCGGATGGATTTAAGCATAGCCACTGGAGAAAAGGTCTCGTCATAGTCCACACCTGGTCTTTGACGAAAACCCTTTGCTACAAGTCTAGCTTTGAAAGTCTCCACTTTCCCATCTACACCAAGTTTCTTCTTGAAGATCCACTTGCTCCCAATGGGTTTTACCCCTTCAGGAGCAACGTCCAAAGTCCATACTTTGTTGGTGTACATGGATTCCATCTCAGACCGCATAGCATCCAGCCATTTCACTGAGTCCCCACTCGTGATGGCCTGCTCGAAGCTAGTTGGGTCATCATCCTCCATGA
Organism: Agapanthus africanus; assembly: GCA_030015575.1. Classification (NCBI taxonomy): domain Eukaryota; kingdom Viridiplantae; phylum Streptophyta; class Magnoliopsida; order Asparagales; family Amaryllidaceae; genus Agapanthus; species Agapanthus africanus. The sequence goes on from JASDDO010000026.1 coordinate 358,539,288, forward strand.
TGCAATCCTCGCTTCCACAATCAATGAGAAAACCGTAGTATCTCTCAGGCTGGCGAGGAACCCTACTAGATCGGCGGAGAGGCTGAGGTTCATTGGGAGCTACTGAATCTTCTGGTTCCACTAAATCTTCAGTTACTGTTTGTGTATCTGGAACCTCTTCCAACTCTACCACTTTGCCACTAATTTCTTTTTCAAGAAATTCCTTTTCTAAAAAGGTGGCATATTGAGAAACAAACACTTTTTGTTCTTCAGCATGGTAGAAAAAATATCCTTGGGAATTCTTAGGATATCCCACAAACTTGCAAAGAACTGACCGTGCCTCGAGTTTGTCTGGATTTTGTCTTTTGACATAGGCCGGACAACCCCATATTTTAACTCGTTTAAAATATGGTCTCTTCCCACTCCATATCTCATATGGTGTGGTAGGTACAGATTTAGATGGAACTTGATTCAATAGGTATGCTGCTGTCTCCAGCGCATATCCCCAGAAGGAAATAGGTAACTCAGCCGTGCTCATCATAGAGCGCACCATATCTAATAGGGTGCGGTTCCTCCGTTCAGATACACCGTTGTGCTGTGGTGTATATGGAGGAGTCAGCTGAGAGAGAATCCCATTCTCTTTTAGGAAGTCCAGGAATTCATTGCTCAAGTATTCACCTCCTCGATCAGATCGAAGGATTTTAATACTTTTTCCGGTTTGGTTCTCGACTTCTTGTTTATATTCTCTAAATTTCTCAAAAGCTTCTGATTTGTGTTTCATCAGGAACACATATCCGAATCTAGAGAGATCGTCAGTGAATGTAATGAAGTACGAAGAACCATCCCTGGCATGTGTAGACATGGGACCACATACATCACTATGTATCAGTCCCAAGAGTTCGGTAACTCTTTCTCCGTGTCCCGTAAACGGAGTTTTGGTCATCTTGCCTTTGAGACATGACTGGCAAGTGTCATAAGATGAAAATTCGAAAGGTTTCAAATATCCATCTTTATGCAACTTAGCCAGTCGTGTCGCATTGATGTGACCCAGTCTACAATGCCACAAGAAGGATTCGTTCAATTCTGAACTCTTCCTCTTGTGTGTGTTTGTTATACTCAGAACTGTTGATTGGTTTAGAACATAAATGCCATTGCACAACGTGCCTGATCCAACCAACTTTTGGTTATGGAAAATGTTCATAACATTGTCCTGTAATACAAAATTATATCCTTCTTTACTTAGCAAAGAAACCGATATAATGTTGCATATCAGGTTCGGCATGTAATGGCATTCGTTCAGAACCAATGTATTACCAGTTGGTAATACAAGGTGATATTCCCCGACAGTCTTAGCTGCAACAATTGCACCATTTCCAACTCTAATGTCTTTATCACCTTCTCCAAGTTCTCTACCTTTCCTAAGCCCATGTAACTGATTACATATATGGGATCCTGACCCGATATCCAATACCCAGGACGTAGAGCAAATGGAGAAACAGTTCTCTGTAACGAACACACCCGAAGAAAATGCATCAACATGTACTTTCTTCATTCGGGTGGCATGGGAATCCTGGTATTCCCCTATTTCCTGTTCATTACTATAACTCTTATAAGAAAGAACGGAACCAGCGTTCCCCAGCACAGTATAACATGCGGGTTCGGTCAATACATCCATATTATTATCTTTATTAAGGCATGAAATGGTCGCTACCTGGAGAGAGAGAGAAGAAAACACTTTAGCGTAAGCTCGTGCAAGATCAGATTGGTTATTATCTTATCTAATCAGGATGGCTCCCACTGTTTTTTATCAAATCTTCCTTCAAACCCTAAAAGGAAAGACTAGCCGGGATTAATTACACACTACAAGTTCGCCAATCTTTCAGCCAGGCCAGTGTCGGTACTTTGAGGGAGGTCCCCCGTGCTTTCGCACGAACCTAATTACTGTAAACCTCGTTTTCCCAGAGGCGTAACCCCGTTGACACCTTTCTAGACACCTACTTGATCGGCTAATTGCAATGTGTAAAACACTCCCAGGAGTAACTCTTACTCGCAGTGGGTATAGGGATCCAACTATCTCATAGAAGGTTTGCAATCTCATTGCAAATTTCAACACTTGAAATTCCCGATAATATTTTGCCCCTAGCAGCTATATGACCTTAACATAGTCAACAAATCATAAGTGCTAGTCAAGTTCAACCCGTCATTTCCCGATTGAATTAAACCCACCCACACGACCCTTAACATAGTCAACAAAGTCGCACGACTACCCTAATCCAATCGCATCATATGCTTATACAGATAAGCACTAATTAGCTACCGCACACTACGCCTTAACATAGTCAACAAACGTAGCACGAATACTAACTAGTACTTATCTGAAATGACGGAGGGCTACGTCAGGTTTTTCTGAAAACCTATTGCGTAATGAACTTGATATCGTTGTAGAATCAAATGAAGTTTTAAAATGGAATGATTTTGAGGCTTTTCTAGTTTTGCTAAAGGGGTCACTCCCGGTGAAGGGATCGTCGGCCCTTTCCTCGTCGAATGAGGTGCGGGATATATCATATATATCGCTGTGCAAAGCAAAAACGCAAAAGCAGTCAAAAGCAAACCGAGTGTGTAGCATCTGCCAGTTATTGCTAAAGGAGTCACTCCCGGTGAAAGGATCTCGGTCCTTTCCTCATCGAATAAGGTGCAGGGTATATCATATATACCACTGTGCAAAGCAAGAACTGTAGCTACCTGTTTTATATAAAATCTGATTCTACAACATCTTAGGTTTCTTTCCTTTCATTAATCACAATAATGAAGTCCCATCATTTAAATACCTAAACATCACAGATAGATATGACGTACACTTATGCCATCCGCATTCGCCTCGATGTCCCCTCATGCACCGTTAGGTTAGGTAACTAACGACAGAGCAGGGCAGGGCTAGCACGGGTGTAAAACATAAGTAACGTCTATATAATATATCATATATACTATATATTATATCCATCACAGAAACACAACACAGATATCGCAGCAGAATAAACATATGAAATATTGGATATACTAGGACGTCCGTATTTTCAATACGAGCCAGTATAAAACACGGATTCCACGGTCGTGATGAATAGCCAATCCCACACCCCTAGACCCCTACGAGAGCGGCAAGCAACCCTGCCAATTCTAGGGTTAGGAGACCCGGACTCGACTCCTCGAGTTGGTCTCCCACTGGACCCCAGAACCCGGTTACTTGTGCTCCCCTCCTTGGGTCTATCCTAATGCGGAAAAGTAAATAATATACAAAGGGTGACAACTTCCGCTACCTGGAAGTGCCCCAAATAAAAGAATATTACATACAAGTTTTTACATGAATGAAAATGGAAAAACACTCATCTCACATAAAAACCCCCGGCTATTCGAACACGATGATCCAATATAACATATCCAGCAACACATAACATCACATGTCATCAACGTAAGTAAGTATGCATACCCCAATTGTCGTTGACGTATAGCAACAAAACCGGCGATATGAACATACTACACTTACGGTCACAGAAAAGAAAGTGTAAAACTACAACAATTGGAATCCGCAACTTCTTTAGACATCACATGCCTAACAATTATAAACCTCGCATTTTAGTCCCATTATCGAAAACTCTTTTCGATATCAAGTGAAACTAAACCGCTAGATTTATAACATTCTTCCAGTTATCTCATAACTGTTAGTGAATTCCAATTATTGTATCCAATTCCGGATAAACAGAAAATGTTAAACTTTCCGATCGAACAGTCGATTACCCAAATTTTCCCGATACAGCTCAACACATGAAATAAGTCTAACAACATTCAGTTCGTGCCTCAGTACCGACGGTCCAGCCGTAGAAGGGTCAAGCCAACGCCTCACATGTGGCACGCCGTACTGCCCCAAACCCGAAGGTTCAAAGGGAAGTTCAAGACGGTCACATAATCGAGTTAAGGTTTGTTGTCTTCTAGAGGGTTCATCGCGTTACTTGCACTACTTATAACGTCGTTAAACTACGGAAAAATCCAACACTTGGAAATTTCCCGACAGGGGAAAAATTGGGTATTTATATCCGGTCGAACTTTTTAACATATTCTAAAAATTATCCGGAAATACAAAAAGACGAAATTTGATACCCCGATCGAAATTTTGATTCCCCGATCGAAATTTTGATTCCCAATAGTACCCCAGAATACTCTTCTGTATAGTCACAACAAAAATATCCCAGAAAACACAGCATTGAATTATATGAGTTACTGTGTAGAAAACATCACACAAAGGAACAATAAGGCCGCGGAACCGCTGCATCATGCATAGCACGTGCCGCGGTTCCGCGGTGGAAAAGTTGATTCAGGCCCTCGTATTTCACAGTAATTCACATAACACCCTGCTTGATTTTCTGCATATTTTTAATTGACAAAAATCCGAATTTTTAGAAAAAGTCCAGAGAGCATTTTAGCGTTTTGGGTTTCGGTTCGATCGGGTTTCAAACGTCGTCTAGACTTCGCCTAAGGCTCTAGCTAGGCTCTGATACCAGTGAAAGGTTCCTAGGCACCATAGTGAGGTCTCACAAGGCATCGAACATGCCAATTTCAAAAAATGGTGCCGAGAAACCCTAGACTACGGATCGTCGCTAGAATTCTAGGCGGAAAAATAAACTAGTTAACACTTAACTACAAGGATATGGAAATTACAACCTTTGTAGATCCGGATATCCACCTCCATTGCTCCACAACGAAGTCTCCTCGCTGTCCATGTCGAACCCCGGGCTCTAGCGTCGGCTTCATCGGAGAATGAACGGGCTTGGTCATCGACGACGATGCCGAAGATGATCTACGTCGAGGCATCGCTAGATCAAGCTCCCACTTCACAAAGTGATGAAACTTGTGAAGGAAACACACTCTACTACTTGGCAAGAGGTAGAGGATGAAGAAATAGGAGGTGGGTTCTCTTTAGAATTGGATTTTTCACTCTCAAGCTCAAGTTGCCATTGATGGCCTCAAGGTTTCAACCTTGAAGATGAAGGAGAAGATGAGCTAGAAAAAATGATAAGTCCTTTTAAAATAAAAAGAAAAAGGAATACTTATCATAATTCTTACTAGGGTTAAGTGTAGAGAATAGACCATGGTTAATTGATGGGTTAGGGTTAAGCATGAGTCAAAGCTTCATGAAGCTTCAACTAAAAGACAAAGAAAGCCACCATTCTTTTTAAAATCATTTCCAAATAAATAAATGAACAAATAAATAAATGAATATGAAAAACCCTAATCAACACTTAACCATGGTTTTAATTCTTTACACTTAACTAAATAATCAAGTATCATCAAACATGATACAAGTATGTGCACGAAAATATATCACATATACAACTTGCACATCAAGTGAGAAAATCCATATAAAGTGAACCAATACTAGTTAATGCAAAGTAATATATCAAATATATAATTATACATTAAATCATTAAATCAACATTTGATTCAATGATCCGGTCATGTTGCACATAACCGACTAGTATTCAATGTATCGATTTATCGAATGAATGATTCGATAACTAGGTCATATCGAATATAACCAATCGAAACATTTATCGCGAGAATGAAATGCGGTATCACATACACGCTTTATTCTCGGTCCTGCACATATCTCATATGCGCTCCTATTTCGTTTCGCTTGAGCCAGGAAACCTCTGTGTAGGACTCTAAAGACTCGTCAATACGCCGGTAGCAGATGATGATCATATCAAACATCCACAAGCAGCAAGCGGTCTGCTAAACGTAACGGCCACGCGGGTATTGAGCGATCAGAAGATCGACGAGCTAGCCCGCTCACACTCCTGCGAATCCGACCAGCAACACTTACCGTACAGTCCGGTCTCTTCGTCTGATATGTCGCATATCAAGTCTAAGGGTGGTATACGTCAGACCCCAATAACCGATAAGTCGTGCCGATGTGAGGCTCATAACGGGTCGAGAAACTACTGGTAACACTTACCAGCAAATCTCTGATCAGCCCTGGCCAGGGACTTCCCTGTTACGGCCAATCAAGCACTGCGCAACATCAACCCCCAATACCGGGAGAGACGAAACCCCTCCTATCGCTCATTGCCTCCATGTGACTCGGGACTGTGCCCAAAGACCACCGTTTTGCACGCCCTCATGGACGTGGTAAGGTGGAGATCAAAGCACAGTGGGAATCATACAAGACTCTATGACGATCTCGGGTCTACAGACTAACCTGTATAAGTGTCACCTGAGAACTGCCATCTGACGTGAGGTATAATACCATCTGGGAGTTCTCGGTGAGTCCGTCCAGTGTACCCAGTCTCCACTGAGCACCCGTACACCATCTCTGATGTCAAACACCAATGGATATGGGATCATCCATCGCCCATCTCATGGGTCGAGAAGCGTATTCGCTAGTCTACCCTGGTATATCGATGCCCCGTCTCGATACACCCACGACTAGGGACCTTAAAGGATGTACTTATGGACTACCATGTCCCCACTAGTATGATCTGCATCATAGTCCAGGTAGTCAAGTAAACATCCTAAGGGCTTTACCAACATGTAACTATAAGACAGTATAAAGAGATTAGTGTACATGTTAAGATAAAGAGTAACCAGATAGCATACTATCATATCGAGCAAGAAAGTCATCTCTATATATGTCCAACCATCCAATATAATATACATCATCTATACAATACTGGCCACTAGGGCATACATACAACTAACAAATAGCACTCATTCAGAATCATTGTATCACCACTTGGTAATACTAGGTGATATTCGCCAACTGCTTTGGCTGCAACATTTGCACCGTTCCCTACTTGAACGGAATGATCACCTTTACCCAGTTCTCTACCTTTCCGTAGCCCATGCAACTGCTTACATATGTGGGATCCTGATCCGGTATCTAATACCCAGGACGTACGGTGAACTGAAAAACTGTTCTCAATAACTAACACATCCGAAGAAGATGCATCAACATGCATGTTATTTTGGGCGGCTTGAGAATCCAGATATTCTCCTATTTCCTGTTCATTCTTATAACACTTATAAGATAGAACGGGTTCAACGTTCCCCTGCACAGTATAACATGCGAGTTCGGTCAATACATCCATATTATTATCTTTATTAGGGCATGAAATGGTCGCTACCTGGAGAGAGAGAGAAGAAAACACTTTAGCGTATGCTCTTGCAAGATCAGATTGGTTATTATCTTATCTAATCAGGATGGCTCCCACTGGTTTTTATCAAATCTTCCTTCAAACCCTAAAAGGAAAGACTAGCCGGGATTAATTACACACTACAAGTTCGCTAATCTTTCAGCCAGGCCAGTGTCGGTACTTTGAGGGAGGTCCCCCGTGCTTTCGCACGAACCTAATTAATGTAAAGCTCGTTTTCCCAGAGGCGTAACCCCGTTGACACCTTTCTAGACACCTACTTGATTAGCTAATTGCAATGTGTAAAACTTTCCCAGGAGTAACTCTTACTCGCAGTGAGTATCGGGATCCAACTATCTCATAGAAGGTATGCAATCTCATTGCAAATTTCAACACTTGAAATTCCCAATAATATTTTACCCCTAGTGTTTTATGACCTTGACGAATGCCAAACAACCCATAGTCCACTAGTCAAGTTCAACCCGTACATTTCTTGATTGAATTAAACCCACCCGCATGACCCTTGATGAATGCCAAACAACGCCGTACGAATACCCTAATCCAATCTGCATCATATGCATAAGCAGATAAATACTAGTTAGCTACCGTACACTACGCCTTGACGAATGCCAAACTACCGTAGCACGAATACTGAGTAGTACTTATCTGAAATGACGGAGGGCTACGCAGGTTTTCAGAAAACCATGAGCGTAATGAACTTGATATCGTTGTAGAGTCAAATGAAGTTTTTGAAATGGAGCGATTTTGAGGCTTTTCTAGTTTTGCTAAAGGGGTCACTCCCGGTGAAGGGATCGTCGGCCCTTTCCTCGTCGAATGAGGTGCGGGGTATATCATATATATCACTGTGCAAAGCAGAAACTATAGAAGCAATCAAAAGTCAAACCGAGTGTGTAGCATCTGCTAGTTATTGCTAAAGGAGTCACTCCCGGTGAAGGGATCTCGGTCCTTTCTTCATCGAATAAGGTGCAGGGTATATCATATATACCGCTATGCAAAGCAAGAACTGTAGCTACCTGTTTTGTTTAAAATTTGATTCTACAACATCTTAGGTTTCTTTTCTTTCATTAATCACACATGAAGTCCCATCATTTAAGTCACCTAAACATCACAGATAAATACGACGTACACTTATGCCATCCGCATTCGCCTGGATGTCCCCTCGTGCACCGTTAGGTTAGGTAACTAACGACAGAGCAGGGCAGGGCTGGTGCGGATGCAAAACATAAGTAACGTCTATATAATATATCATATATTCTATATATTGTATCTATCACAGAACATCACATGATCACATCACAGATATCGCAGCAGAAGAAACATATGAAACATTGGATATACTAGGACGTCCGTGTTTTCAATACGAGCCAGTATAAAACACGGATTCCACGGTTGTGATGAATAGCCAATCCCACACCCCTAGACCCCAACGAGAGCGGCAAGCAACCCTACCAATTCTAGGGTTAGGAGACCCGAACTCGACTCCTCGAGATGGTCTCCCACTGGACCCTAGAACCCGGTTACTTGTGCTCCCCTCCTTGGGTCTATCCTAATGCGGAAAAGTAAATAATATACAAAAGGTGACAATTTTCGCAACCTGGAAGTGCCCCAATAAAAGAATATTACATACAAGTTTTTACATGAATGAAAATGAAAAACACTCATCTCACATAAAAACCCCCGGCTATTCAAACACGACAATCCAATATAACATATCCATCAACACATAACATCACATGTCATCAACGTAAGTAAATATGCGCATCCCAATTGTCGTTGACATATAGCAACGAAACCGGCGATATCACATATTACACTTACGGTCACAGAAAAGAAAGTGTAAAACTACAACAGTCGGAATCCGCAACCTCTTTAGACATCGCATGCCTAACACTTATAAACCCCGCATTTTAGTCCCATTATCGAAAACTCTTTTCAATATGAAGTGAGACTAAACTGCTAGATTTATAATATTCATTCAGTTATCTCATAACTGTGTGTGAATTCCAATTATTGTATCCCATTCCGGATAAATAGAAAATATTAAAATTTCCGATCGAACATTCGAACACCCAAGTTTTCCCGAAACCGTTCAACACATGAAATAAGTTCAAAGACATTCACTTCATGCCTCAGTACCAACGGTCCAGCCGTAGAAGGGTCAAGCCAACGCCTCACATGTGGCACGCCGTACTGCCCCAAACCCTAAGGTTCAAAGGGCAGTTCAAGACGGTCACATAATCGAGTTAAGGTTTGTTGTCTTCTAGAGGGACCATCGCGTTACTTGCACTACTCAGAACGTCCTTAAACCACAGAAAAATCCAACACTTGGATATTTTCCGGCAGGGAAAAGATTGGGTATTTACATCCGGTCGAACTTTTTAACATATTCCAAAATATCCGGAAAAACATATAGACAAAGCTTGATAATCCGATCGAATCATCGATTTCCAATGCAACCCCAGAACACTCAACACTTGAGTCAATTTAAAAAGTCCCAGAAAACTCAGCATAATAAAATAGGAATTACTGTGCAAACAGGGAAGGATGACGTCATGATCAGGCCGTGGAACAGCGGCAGAAGCCAGGCTTCTGCCGCGGTTCCGCCGCACTTTGGACTCTTCATTTTGAAAATTTTGCACCGTAATTCTTATAATTCCCTGCTGAATTTTTTAAGCATTTTTAATCTGGAAAAAACCCAGTTTTTAGAAAAAGTCCAGAGATCACATAGGTTTTAAGGGTTTCGGTTCGATCGGGTTTCAAACGTCGTCTACACTTCGCCTACGGCTCTAGCTAGGCTCTGATACCACTGTAGGGTTTCTAGGCACGCTAATGAAGTCTCACAAGGCATCAACCATGCCAATTTCAAATTTTACGAGTGCCGAGAAACCCTAATACGGATCGTTAACTAGAAATTTAGACGAAACAATAAACTAGTTAACATCTTAACTAAAAGAAGAAAGCTACAACCTTTGTAGATCCGGTTATCCACTTCCTTAGCTCCATGTAGTCGTTCCCTCGCTGTCCATCTCGAATCCCGAACTCTCTCATCGGCTTCATCGGAGAAATGAGTGGACTAGTCGTCGGCTTCGATGCCGAAAATGATCTACGTCGAGGCTACACTGGATCAAGCTTCGACTTCACCTAGTTGTGAAACACCTAAGTCCACTTGGCAAGAGGTAGAGGATGAAGAAATAGGAGGTGGGTTCACTTTAGAATTGGATTCTCACTTTAGAACTCAAGATGCCATTAATGGAGTCTAGTTTTCTTTCTTGAAGAAGAAGGAGAAGATGAATATAGAATATGATAAAAGTATTTCATAATAGAAAAGAAATCAATACTTATCATATCCTAACTATGGTCAAGTGTAGAGAATAGACCTTGGTAAGTGGGAATGGTTAGGGTTAAGCATGAAGACAAAATGGTCACTTGGTCAAAGCTTCATGAAGCTTCAACAAGCTTCATGATAAAAAGAAACCATTTTGTTTTCATATATCTTTTTCTCAAAAAGGAAAAGATAAATAATTAAGTGAAAATAAGAAACCCTAACCATTCACTAAACAAGGTTTAAGTCTTTACACAAATCCAAGTGAGAATGTATCATCAAACATGATACAATCAAGTGCACACAAAATATATCACATATACAATGTGCTATACAAGTGAGAAAATCCCTTTAAAGTGAACCAATACTAGTTAATGCAAAGTAATATATCAAATATATAATTATACATTAAATCATTAAATCAACACTTGATTCAATGATCCGGTCATATCGCACATAACCGACTAGTATACAATGTATCGATTTATCGAATCAATGATTCGATAACTAGGTTATATCTCATACAACCAATCGAAACATTCATCGCGAGAATGGAATACGGTATCATATACACGCATTATTTTCGGTCCTGCACATATCTCATATGCGCTCCTATTTCGTTTCGCTTGAGCCAGGAAACCTCTGTATAGGACTCTAAAGACTCGTCAATACACCGGCAGCAGATGATGATCATATCAAGCACCCACAAGCCGCAAGCGGTCAGCTAAACGTAACGGCCATCCGGGTATTGAGCGATCAGAAGATCGACGAGCTAGCCCGCTCAAACTCCTGTGAATCCAACCAGTAACACTTACCGTACAGTCCGGTCTGTTCGTCTGATATGTCGCATATCAAGTCTAGGGGTGGTAAACGTCAGACCCTAACAACCGATAAGTCGTGCCGATGTGAGGCTCATAGCGGGTCGAGAAACTACTGGTAACACTTACCAGCAAATCTCTGATCAGCCCTGGCCAGGGACTTCCCTGTTACGGCCAATCGAGCGCAGCGCAACATCAACCCCCAATACCGGGAGAGACGAAACCCCTCCTATCGCTCATTGCCTCCATGTGACTCGGGACTGTACCCAAAGACCACCGTTTTGCATGCCCTCATGGACGTGGTAAGGTGGAGATCAAAGCACAGTGGGAATCACACAAGTCTCAATGACGATCTCGGGTCTACAGACTAACCTGCACAAGTGTCACCTGAGAACTGCCATCTGACGTGAGGTATAATACCATCTGGGAGTTCTCGGCGAGTCCGTCCAGTGTACCCAGTCTCTACTGAGCACCCGTATACCATCTCTGATGTCAAACACCAATGTATATGGGATCATCCATCGCCCATCTCATGGGTCGAGAAACGTATATGCTAGTCTACACTGGTATATCGATGCCCCGTCTCGATACACCCACGACTAGGGACCTTGAAGGATGTACCTATGGACTACCATGTCCCCATTAGTATGATCTGCATCATAGTCCAGGTAGTCAAGTACACATCCTAAGGGCTTTATCAACATGTAACTATAAGACAGTTTAAAGAGACAAGTGTACATGTTAAGATAAAGAGCAACCAGATAGCATACTATCATATTGAGCAAGAAAGTCATCTCTATATATGTCCAAGCATCCAATATAATATACATCATCTGTACAATACTGGCCTCTAGGGCATACATACAACTAACATAGTCTAGGTAGTCAAGTACAAATCCTAAGGGCTTTACCAACATGTAACTATAAGACAGTTTAAAGAGACTAGTATACATGTTAAGATAAAGAGCAACCAGATAGCATACTATCATATCGAGCAAGAAAGTCATCTCTATATATGTCTAAGCATCCAATATAATATATATCATCTGTACAATACTGGCCTCTAGGGCATACATACAACTAACAGTAATAATTATTTATATGGCCGCACAACTGGGTCGGGGTTGTAGCCGTCATTGTATAATTTCTTTTTACTATTTTTGCTCCAAGGATAGACCCATGGAGGGGGTGCAAAAACTACCGGGTATCCCGAAGTGCCGAGTGGCCTACTCACAGAGTTGAGGGAGGTTGCTTCGCTTCGGGTACTTGGCGGGTAGTTTGCCGCACCCGTAGGGGTCTTGGGTGGGGTATTTGCTATTCACCGCGACCGTGTAATCTGCTTTTCGTTACAGGCTCGTACGAATTGCGGGTTCATAGTATATCCAATGTTTTCATCTGTGATCTGAAATGGCTATCATTGCAATATATCTATATATGATATTATTTAGGCGTTGCTTATGTTTTGCTGCCGCGCTAGCCCAGCCCCCGCTCTGTCGTTAGTTAAGTAACCTAACGGGTAATGACGGGGCCCCGTGGCGAATGCGAATGGCATAAGCGTACGTCATATTTTGGTTGTTTTCTGCAATGGTAGGATTAAATGATGGGACGCATTAAAAGAACTAATGCAAGAAAAATACGCATTAAAAGAATTAATGCAAAGAAAAATAAACCAAGTAAAAGTCGTTGGAAGACTTTCAAAAACCACTCGGTTTCTTTTCAAAATAACTTTTAAACGCGGAGCTAAAGCCACTCCTTTTAAAAGCTATCTCGTTCCATCGATCATATCAAGTTCACTACGTACACGGTTTTGCCAAAACCATCCGTAGCCCTCCATCATTTCAGTTAAATATTCGGTAGTATTCAAGCTATGTATTTTGACCTCACGCCAAGGCATAGTGATTGGTAGCTGCCGGATAATTATCTGTTGCATAGATAGAATGGGTTGGTTTGAGACAGTCGTACTGCCATTTTGGCCTACGTCAAGGGTAGGTACGGGTGGGTTCAAATTAACCTGGATAATGATGGGAAGAACTTGACATGTGACTTATGACATTTTGACCTCACGCCAAGGTCATAAGAGCATGGGGCAAAAAGCTACATCGGGAGTTTCAAAAGAACTGAAACTTGCTAGCACTGCATACCATTTGGAGTGTGATGATTCTGGTAGGATTCCTTCAGTTTTGTCACGCGATGATATTTGGATCCCGATCCTACTGTGAGTATATGCTACTCCTCGGGAAATTTCTCACTTAACGATCAATGCTATAAACCAAGTAGGTGTCTAGAAAGGTGTTAGCGGGGCTACGCCCCCAGGGAAAAGAGGTTCTTAAATTAAGGAACTTCGCGAAAGCGTTGGAAAACCTCTCTCGAAGTACCGACACCAACCTGGCCGAACGGTTAAGCAAGTATTGTACGGTGAGATTGATCCTGACTAATTCTTCCTTTTTGGTTTGAGGAGGGATTCGAGAGACAGTAGGAGCCATCCTATTTAGAAAAACTAAAAACCACTCTAAACTTGAAAGAGCGTCATGCTGAGTGTTTCTTCTCTCTCTCTTAATTGCAGCGACCAATCGACATGACTGGACTTAAGTTACTTCTAGATAAAAACATACTGACAGGGCTAAACTACAAAGATTGGCTCAGGAATGTCAAAATGGCAATCACTTATGACAAGTTGGGGTATCTCATTACCACCAAAGCTCCCCCTGTCCCAGGTCCCACCTCCAGCGTCGCGGATAAGGAAATCTGTAAGACTTGGGAGATAGATAGCGCGAAGGCCAAGTGCCTCGTGCTTGCCTCTATGGACAACGAACATCAGAGGAGGCACGAGAATATGGACCTCGAATCCATATTTCTCCATAAAAAAGAACTGTATGGAGAGCAATCTCGTATCGCATGATACGAAGTGTCGAAGAAGTTATTTTCGGCAAGGTCGGCCATCGGATCATCGGTAGCGGAACACGTGCTTAAGATGATTGGCTTCATTAAGGAGCTCGCGGAACTTGGGACCACGTTAGAGAACGAGCTCTATACGGAATTGATTCTCCAGTCCCTTCCTTCCACTTACGCCCAGTTTATCCTAAACTTCAACTTACAAGAAAAAGAAGTTGAACTTTCAGAACTCCTCAACATGCTGAGGAGTGCAGAGGGCACCCTACAGAAAGGTAGGGAAACATCCACTTTGTTTGTAGGAGGATCTTCCTCTTCTAGGTCCAAGGCGAAAGCCAAGGGGAAGAAGAAGAAAGCCTCCGCCAAACCAAGGGGCGGTGTTAGTAAAGTGGATATGAAGGGAAAAGAAAAAGCAACAAAGGTAGCGGGAAGGCTTGTGGATAAGGAAGAGTGTTTTTTCTGTCATAAGAGTGGTCACTGGAAGAAAGATTGCAGGGCTTGGAAAGCCAGGACACAGGAACTGAAGCAAGTTGCGGCTTCATCTTCAAGTGTGTTTGTTATTGAAAACTGTCTATCAATAAACTCTACTTCCTGGGTATTGGATACTGGATCAGGATCTCATATCTGTAATTCTTTGCAGGCGTTGAGAAACCGTAGGGTTTTGAAGGCAGGTGACATGGCCCTCAAAGTTGCAAACGGAGCTGGCATGGATGCTAAGGCCGTGGGGGACTATCACCTTGGGTTGTCAGATGGACACGTTTTGGTTTTGCGTAATTGCTATTTTGTACCCAACGCAACTTGCAATATCATTTTTGTATCTTTGATTTCTAAAGAAGGTTATGAATTTGCGTTTGTAAGTAATGTTGTGAACATTCACCTTAATCAAGTTCTGATTGGGTCAGGTACATTAAGCAATGGTATATACGTATTAAACCAACCACAGATTTTCAATGTCCAGAATACACACAAAAGAAAGTCTCCGGAAATAAATCAGACTTTCTTATAGCATTGTAGACTGGGTCACGTCAATGAGAGAAGGTTGATGAAGTTACATGCAGAAGGATATTTGAATCCGTTCGAATATCAATCGTATGCCACTTGTCAATCCTGTCTCAAAGGAAAGATGACAAAGACTCCGTTCACTGGACACAGAGTAAGAGCGAGCGAGCTCTTGGGACTCGTACACAGCGACGTGTGCGGTCTAATGTCTACACATGCGCGAAGCGGTTATTCTTACTTCATTACTTTTACGGATTACTTTTCAAGGTACGGTTATGTCTTCTTAATGAAACATAATGTTACGACCCGAAAGTACGGAACATGACCGGCACTTAAACTACGAACGTCTCGAGGCGTACGTAATCTAAGTAAACCGAAAACCCAGAAATCCAAACCAAGAAAGATGTAGAGTGCAGAAAAAACCAACTTAAAACAAGTAGTTTCAATAGAATAAGCCGAATTAGGCGGTTTTAAAAACATCAAAAATTTCCCGAAAATTTCGGCAGAATCTCCTTTGAAAATACTGGCCCCTAAATGGGATACAACATGAATAGTATACGAAATCAATAAAAAGGCATCCCCAAGCGGGAGCTAGCTCTTCGTCAATTGACGGTCACAACCACACGAGCAATATAATATACAACGCCAAGGGTGAGGATCAAAATTCAAAAGTAAACTCAAAAACCACAAGAAAACCACATAAATACAACGCGCGACTCTAAGGTCGAAAGAATAAACATCACTGGTCTCTATCTCAAATAAATACATGTTTGGTTGATGGAACTTCTAGATACAACAGAATAATGATATACAAGATA
Organism: Agapanthus africanus; assembly: GCA_030015575.1. NCBI lineage: Eukaryota > Viridiplantae > Streptophyta > Magnoliopsida > Asparagales > Amaryllidaceae > Agapanthus > Agapanthus africanus. Next base: position 358,555,315 of record JASDDO010000026.1, read on the forward strand.
TATAATGGGGGTACGATACAAGTAAACCCACCAACTAGCAAAACACCCGAAGGAAACTATGCCCGCAAAGCCGTAATGAAACCTGTACGGCAAACCTGCAAGAAACTGGGGCACAACGGGGGTGAGTTGCCAACTCGTGAATAGAAAAATATCTACGCACAGAAATCGCATAAATAACGCAAGCTAGGTCAATGATCATAATATATCCTCAAATATATGAATAACACGTAGCCTATAACAAGGCTAGGGTAAATATCTAACCCGAGTGTAATCTCATGTGCCCGTGTCAGTGCCTCAAGTAGCCATATATCATATGAATGAGGTATGAATGCATGAAAATAGAATACATGTAAATGAAAAATTGTTTTCATAATTTAGTGAGATTTCCTTTGTATTTTTAAAATGAGGTATCATAATGAAATCAGCATAAAACAGTGCCTAGCATCGGCACAAAACGTAATCCCAATATCTCGATATCTTTGTATCACAGTCTCTGTACCTCAATATCTCGAAATCTCAATGTCTCAATCACAATATCTAGGACACCGTCAGTCCAGACCGGCCCCTACCATCAATCTCAAGACCACGACGGTATCCTCCGGATATCCGACGCGTCGGGTAAAATCACCGGTAGGTAGTGCTCCCCTGCCAGGCTCACATCGTCATCATCACGCGCTTCTTGCCCCGGGGTACCTTACCGGGTCCACCATGTACCCGAAACGGTTCATCCGTCTCCTCGAATCGGGTCTCGAAATCCATTAGCAAACTCATGGTGGACGACTCATACATCATGGGAAAAACCGCACTTTTTATTTTAAAAGAGAGAAAAGGTTTATTTATGTTTTTGCGGTTTTCCTCCAAATCCAGAAAATCTCATGGAAATCCGAATCCAAAACCTCAATAACACGTAAAATAGTGAATATATGCATGAGAATCCATGAATGCGGCATAACAATGAATAACAGTATGCATGAAGTAGCAGGTAATAACTACAATGTCTAAACTAACATATAAGGAAAGTACGCTATGTCAGGCAATAATATCTTCTAAGGTGTACGTGACATGGCAATTACCGATGAAGATGTGTGTGAGCCGGCAAGTAAGTGTACGTAGTACATACGCATCATCGGTAATGGTTCTGGTGTCCTAACAATATGATATCAACATTGCAATAAGAAATTATAGCATAAGTATGCGATGCGAAGCGAACCACAATAATAAGTGGGAGCTGAATACTAGACGCAACTGTAACTAACCTGCATTAATCTAATATAGTCCTACAAATGGTGCCTTTTGAAATAACACGAATCATGGGGTTTTGAAAATAGGGGCTACGGTGTTTTTATGAAAAGATACGTCTTTTGAAATATCCGTAGGATCCCTTGGGCTGTCTTTTAAAATACCCACGATTCGTTAGTTTTTGAAATAGGTAAGAATCGAATCTAATCTAACAAATAAACTAAACTAAAGGGCTAAGCTAACAAGCTGGACTACAGGTAAGGAAACCGCCTAACATCTGAGTCGATCCATATACATACCTGTATATATATTAGTCGGTGATCCCGCCTCAATAATATCATATCCGATACCATATCTATAATCAGACATCCCAAGTCAAGAGTGCAGATCAATCATCAAGATATAGCTCATACGTAAATCCGTCGTACGGCATCCCCAAATCTGGGTACGGGTCAATATCATATTCCTCACACTATTCCTCTAGTATCCTCTTTATTCAAGATCATAGTCTAGGGTACTGACCTATGTCTAGTACAATACTAATATCCTCAATATACCCATGATCTGACTACAGATCGACAATCTCGTAAAAACCGATACGGCCTAATATCAATATCCTAGCATATCATGCCTCATATCACGATCACATGTCGACCATTTTATTTATAACACTATTCACCCGTATCGCCGCCCCAAGATCCGCTATAACACCAGGACGTACCTCAAGTACGAATCCTGCCATATCACCGATATCACAACCATAAAACAAATCTCATCGACTCAGCTCAATCCCAAGTATCATCCTCAAATCCGTATGTGAACACATAGTCCCATACCCATGTGAACACATAACTATAAAGAATCTCATGAGCACATATAAAAAGGAATGTATGCAAGTATGTATGTGTGTATGTGTAGTGCAACACTACCCTAGGGTTCGCAACACTAAAATAATCCAACACATCAATATCCATCCTAAACATGGTTATTAATCCCAAATAACATATAATAATTGTTGGTGTGTATACGCATCCGTATACACCACCACGGACTGCGGGGGTGCTATATGCCATCCACCCGACTTCTCCCCGTAGATATAAATCTACTCACCTGGTCCCCGCTCGCCGATGCCGACGTCGCCACGCGCTTGCTTGTCGTCTCGAAGTCCACATGGGGTACCTACATATCAAAACGCACCATATCGCATTAAAACCCGACTCATGACCAAAACGACGCACGAATCCCACATAGGTCAAAACCTATGGTTGCTCTCACAAACCAACCCAAAAACCCTCGACGTCGGCGTGCAAACGCCCGACCATCGAGAAAAACCCAAGTACACTCATTTGCATATTCACAAATACTAATTTAAATATAGAATAGGTTAAAATTCACAAAACCTCAAACTCACTTTAAAAGCTATTTTTCCGAAAATCTAGAAAGCAAAATTTACCCGTTTTTGTACAAAACATGATATTTTAACAAAACTAATGGCCATAAGGCTCACTAACCATCTTAATTAAGTCATATAAATCATTTCCATAATTTAATTTCACCAAACCATATATGTTAAAAAAAACTAGTTTCCAAAAATACCGATTTTAACTCTTGTTAAAGCAAAATTCACAATTTAACAATTAAGCTTGGTTTTGCATGATCCAAAGTCATTAAACCACTCATTATAATATTAATAATGACATGAAACCATAATTATATTTTAATCTAAAGCATTTAAAAATTTTCCGAAACTCTAGTTAGCAAAATAACTTAATTAGGGCATTTTATAAGTAATGGTTTGGAATTAACAACTAAATTAGCTTTCTATAAAACTTAAGATGTTAATCCACAACACAAAACTATGCACAATTTATCATAACCCATTTCCACAACAAAACCCTAACTTGAAATCTTTAATCATGCAATTAAACTCATCAAAACCTAATTAAGCACTTAGTTAATTTAGATTAAAGCAACTAGATAACAAATTTTAACAAAAGCATGAGATTATACCTCCCATGATGAGATCAAGCTCAAGATCTAGCCTCCTAAAATGCCATTTTGATCCCTAGATCCATGCTAGAAAGGCTAATGAGAAATGGGTAGGAGTTGGATTTGGATTTTGGGATTTATTTGATTGGTTTTGAGGCAATTTTTAAGCATTTTGGAAGAGGAATGAGAGGAGAAAAAAGGGGGAGGGGGCTGCTGTTGGAAAGGCCGGCCACAAGCATGTGGGGGAGAGGAGAGAGGGGGTGTGGTGTGAGGTATGGTGAGGGAAAAGTCCAAGTCAACAAAAGGTCAACTCTTTTATCCATTTTCTTTTCTTTTCTTTCATTTCTTTTCTTTTGCAAAACAAGTGGGGACAAGAGAGGGGGGCTGCTGAATTCAGCCAAGGGGGAAGGAAAATGGGGGTGTGTGAGTGTGGGTATGGGTGTGGGGTGATGGAAAATGACAAATACAATACCCCAAACATCCATTTACACTAAAAAAAGCCTTTTTCTTCGATATTTTCTAAACCGTTTTGGCAAACGATTTCGTTTCAAAACCCACATGATAAAATTTTATTTAATGTATTATGATGCACAAAATTTATTTCAACTCATTCCAATTTGTAATTTTCCCTAATTAAATATATTAGTGACGGCTTAAAATAATATTAAAATAATTATTTTCCGAAAATTTTTCAGAAAATTTGAAATTTCACCAGTGGGTCAATAAATACCAAATACTAGCAATTAAATAGCTAGAATATGTATATTTAATTTTTATAATAAGATATTTGTATTTTGCCTTTTTACAGAAAACCCCCTTATTTTACCGTTTTTTTGAAATTTCACCGAAACGATTTTCAAAACGTTACACATAAGTCCGAAGCCTTTGGAAAATTCCAGGAATATAAGAATGAAGTAGAAAAACAAACCGGCAAAAGTATCAAGATTCTAAGATCGGATCGAGGTGGTGAATACTTGAGTGCCGAGTTCCTGGACTATTCAAAAGAGAACGGAATTCTCTCTCAGCTTACTCCTCCATACACTCCGCAACATAACGGTGTATCGGAGAGACGGAACCGGACCCTATTGGATATGGTACGTTCCATGATGAGTAACACTGAGTTACCGCGATCATTCTGGGGATATGCACTAGAATCAGCTACATACCTTTTGAACCGAGTTCTAACTAAGACTGTGCCTACCACACCATATGAGATATGGAGTGGGAAGAAACCCTATCTTCAATATCTGAAGATCTGGGGATGTCCGGCTATTGTCAAAAAGCAGCATGCGGATAAGCACGAGGCACGCTCAGTACTGTGCAAGTTTGTGGGATACCCAAAGAATTCCAGGGGGTATCTCTTCTATTACGCAGAGGAACAAAAGATCATTGTTTCTCGTAATGCCCATTTTCTAGAACACCAGTTCTTAGAAAAGGAAACAAGTGGGAGCGAAATAGAACTGGAAGAAATTCCAGAACCACAGACTATTACTGAAAGCTTAGTAGAACCAGAGGGTTCAAAAGAAAATGACATTCCTACGCCGCTCCGCAGGAGTAGTAGGCAGTCTCATCCGCCCGAGAGATACTACGGTTTTCTCATAGACGGGGATAGAGAGGATTGCATCATAGATTATGATAAGCCGACTAGCTTCCAGCAGGCATTCAGAGCGTTGACTCGGTAAAATGGCTGGATGCAATGCGCACCGAAATGGAGTCCATCTACACCAACAAAGTATGGACGTTGGACATTGTTCCAGATGAGGTAAAACCCGTAAGATGCAAGTGGATCTTCAAAAGGAAGATTGGTGTAGATGGATAGGTTGAGACCTATAAAGCTAGACTGGTTGCAAAGGGTTTTCGTCAAAGACCTGTTTTGGACTATGACGAGACCTTTTCACCAGTAGCTATGCTGAAATCCATTCGGATCCTTCTTGCCATTGCTACCTTCCACGATTATGAGATTTGGCAGATGGACGTAAAGACCGCTTTTCTAAATGGAAATTTAGAGAAGTGTGTTTATATGGACCGGCGAGAGGGTTTCATTCAAAGTGGGAGCAGCGGAAAGGTGTGCAAGTTGCTTAAGTCCATCTACGGACTAAAGCAGGCATCACGGAGTTGGAACATCTCTTTTGATGAGACGGTCAAGGAATTTGGCTTTATCAAAAATCCAGATGAACCATGCATCTATAGTAGATTTGTAGCGAGAACTGTAGTATTCCTCGTTTTATACGTGGATGACATTCTCTTAATAGGAAATGACATTCCTATGCTACAATCTGTTAAAGGGTTCTTGTCACACAGGTTCTCCATGAAAGACCTGGGTGATGCCTCATACATTCTGGGGATCCGGATCTATCATGACAGATCCAAGAGGATACTGGGACTCTCACAGTCCTGGTACATCGACACCATACTGAAAAGATTCAGTATGGAAGATTCCAAGCGCGGTAATCTTCCGGCTTGTCACGGGATCACCCTCTCCAAAGAGATGTCTCCCAAGACTAGTTTGGAAAGGGATCGCATGTCTATTATACCCTACGCTTCTGCAGTAGGCTCTATAATGTATGCGATGTTGTGTACCAGACCAGATGTAGCTTATGCACTGAGTGTGGTAAGCCGGTATCAGTCAAACCCTGGGGAGAAACATTGGATAGCAGTAAAGAACATTCTCAAGTACCTGAGAAGGACAAAGGAAATGTTCTTGGTGTATGGCGGAAAAGACCTCCAGATCGAGGCCTTTGCTGACTCCAGCTTCCAGAGTAACAAGGATGATTCCAAGTCCATGTCGGGTTATGTCTTTACCCTCAATGGAGGGGCGGTGTGTTGGAAGAGTTCCAAACAGGAAACCATTGCTGACTCGACGATGGAAGCGGAATATATCGCTGCTGCAGATGCCGCAAAAGAAGCTGTCTGGGTAAGGAAGTTCTTAACTGAACTTCAGGTGGTTCCGACCATTGTTGATCCAATACCTCTGTATTGCGACAACAATGGGGCTATAGCTTTAGCAAAGGAACCAAGGTCCCATCAAAAGTCCAGACACATCTTAAGGCGGTATCACCTGATCAGGGAGATCGTGGATCGCCAGGAGATCGAGGTTCGGAGAGTTTCTACAGAAGACAACACTGCTGATCCACTCACAAAGGCCTTGCCCCAGACTCAGTTCGAGCGGCTGATCGAGATGATAGGTCTTCGATATGCCAGTACATAGCCTTAGTGCAAGTGGGAGATTGTAGTGTATATGCCCTAGAGGCCATTACTGTATCATATTAGTTTGTATATTACTTATTGGAAGCTTGGGATATTCACCTTGTATAAACAGTCTTGCTCAATATAGTAGTATGCTACTTGGTTTGTTTCTACTTCAATGTGTACATGCGTTTATTTTAGTATATCACCAATACACATTAGTGGAGCCCTTAGGATCTTTTCTTGATTACCAGCGTTGTGATGGCAGTCACACTAGTGGGGGCTGGGTAATCTATAAGCACATCCATATGCAGGTCCCTAGTCGCAGAACTATCGAGACAGGGCATCGATACTCCGGAGTAGACTAGCGTATGCGCTTCTCATCCCAGTATGGGAGATGGTTTGTCCTACAGCCATCAGTATGTCGTACTGGAGATAGTATGCTGGTGCTCGTTGGGTTACGAGTACATTAGACAGGACTCGTCGGGAACTGTTGGTTGGTACTATACCTATCGTCAGTTATCAGTTCCCAGGTGACATGAGTACAGCTTAGTCCGCTGACTTGACACTGTCACTTCGCCTTGGGTGTGTTCCCACTGTACTTAGATTACTACCCTACCATGGCTCAAAGGAGTCGTGCAAACAGGTGGTAGTTGGGTGCAGTCCCGAAGCACTTAGAGGCAGTGATGGTTAGACAGGATTCGTCTCTCCCGGTATTGGGGGTTGACATCGCGCTGTGTCTAGGAGAGCCATTACACGAGTAGTCCCTGGCCAGGGCAAGCGAGATATACTGGTAGGTTTCCAGTGTTATCTCAGGGTGTTCTGGGCTTCACTCCGACACGACTTATACCGCTATTAGGGGACTGACATTTACCGCCCTTAGGCCCGCCATTTGATGTATCAGACGAACAGATCGGACTGTATGGAGACTGTCACAGTCAGACTCAGTAGGAGTTCAAATAGGTTTCACCTCGTCAGTCTTCTTGTCGGCATCTACCTGGGGACCGTTATGCACAGCTAGTGCCGCTTGCGGTCTGTGGTTAAACCCACTGCCAGCGTAGTGTCGAGTCTTTAGTGTCCCACACAGAAAGCTATTCGCCTTTAGGCAAAAGAGTAGAGGTCGCATGGTTTTACGACAGGTCGCATGGTTTTGCGACAGGGTTCGGTCACATCCGTGCACTTGTGCACGTACAGTGTCCGGACAGTTAACACTAGCGGGCTTTGGTTTAAGCCAGATCCTAGTGTACGTTTTGGGATTGGTTTTTTCTTGTATGTATTCGTGTTCCTCGGAATGTGGATGCGGGTGTGTATGCACAGTTGATGGAGAGACAGAGGCAGAGGAATCTCATTAGGGTTGTTGACTGTTCACTGTTGACTATTGACTTTTTGCTCAACCCTAATGAGAATAAGATATATGATTAACAATAATATTAATTAATTATTATAGTGACATGGTTGTTGAGGGGTTGACTTGTTGACTTTATTGACCGGTTGACTAGGTTGGACTAGTTGACCATCATCGTGACAATGGCTATCATTTCATGGCAAAGACTTTTGCTTGCTTGTTTCTCTTGTGCAAAATGAGTGCATGAAATGATATGGCTATTGTAGCTTAAACCATCACATAATACTTGATTGCTATGATTTGTTATGATGGCTTTGGATTATGAGAGCCAAGAGAGAAAATTCTTGCTCATTCTCTCATTTCCTTTCTCTCTCTTGTGTTTGAGCCCTCATCCTCTTCCTCTTGCTCTCCCTCTCTCTAGTCCATGGTTCACTTGTCTCATGTGTTGAGAAGCAAGAACCATAGAGAAAAATCCCAACACACTCTCCTCTACTCACTCTAGTTCATAAGGTTTAGCAAACCGAGTGAACTAGTTTCTTCAAAGCTCGAAGAAGAAGCCAAAGGTAGAAGCTTTCGGGTGGATCGAGCTTCGGCGCAAGGAGACGACGGAGTGAAGCCGATCCGTACACCATCGAGAGTCAAAGACGAAGGAGTTCAAGAAAGAAAGGTATAACCCCCTAACCGAGTAGTTAACAACTCCTAGTTAGGTTGTTAGGTAGATAGTTTAACAAAGATCCGTTTTGAGTCCATGTTACCGCCTCTAGAAAAATCGTTTTTCGTCATTTCCGCAAGCCCACAAGTACCGGGAGCGGTAGCATGGACTTACAGTTTCTCGATCTATTATAGACCATTCACCGGCACGACTTATTGAGTTATTGGGGTTGACGTTACCATCCCTAGACTCGATATGCAGCATATCTGACGAAGAGACCGGACTGTACGGTAGTATTGCCGGTTGGCTCGACGGGAGTTGTAGCAGGTTCGCTTGTTTTCATCTGATCGCTCAGTACCCGGGTGGCCGTTATGTTTAGCTGACCGCTTGCGGCTTGGGGGTGCTGGATATGATCATCACCCACTGCCGGCATATTGACGAGTCTTAGAGTCCCACAAAGAAGTTACCTAGTCCAGGCGAAACGTTGTGGTGCGCGTATGCGATATGCGCATGGACCAGGTTAAAATGCGCGTATGAGATACCGTATATTAATTGGGCGGCTTGCTTTCGGTCAGGTCGTATGTGATATGACCGAGTTGATAAATCAAGTGTTGATTTATGATTTAACCATTAGCTTCTCACTAGAAATCCTATCTTGTTTCTTTTGGATGTATGCATACATGTATGCATTCATTCATGTTCATGCACATATGGATGTGCATGCACACATGCATACATACATCATTCTATCATGGTTGTTTATACATAGAAAATGGTGGCAATATAAGACTCACACCATGGTTTATATTATGGATTATTATTTCTATTTATGCTAAAACAAAAGAAAAGAGATAAGATTAATTCATGGATTAGTTTCTACACTCTTCTTTTGACCTAACCATGTTCACCATCCTTTTGACCATGATTTAATCTTTCACTTGTGTTTTAACTAAAGTAAAATAAATATCTATAAAAGATAACCGTGGTTTGAGATGAAAAGGGAAAAATATATATACTTATATTTTTCATTTTCTCATCAGAGTTTATCTTCTCTTCTTCTTAAAAAAGCCATCATCTTCTTCAACCTTGATCTGTTGCTCTCTAGATCTTTCAAGCGAGCAAAATATTCAAAATGATAGGATTTTGAAGTGAGAAAGAGAACCACAACACCATTCTACACAAGTCTAGCCCACTTGTTTAGAGTGTTAGCTTCATTTCATCCTCTTGATAAAGTGAAGTTGAAAGCTTGGACAAAGTAGCTTCGGGTGGATCGTCGTGGACGTTAGAAGACTTCAAGCTAATCGTTTTCCAACTCTCAAGTGGCCAAGGAATCTAAAAAAGCGAGCTACAAAGGTTGTACTCTTAAAACCCTAGCCTTTGTTACATGTATTGTTGTGAAACCCTAATTTTTCTAGGATAGATCCTTTGTATGCTTACTTAGCACCATAAAAATTTGATCTTTATGACATGTGATGCTTCCAAACCTCTCATAGGGTGCTAGGTAAACCTAACATTGGTATCAGAGCCGACCTAGAACATTAGGCGATACTTTAGCGAAGTAAAAACTCCGATCGAACCGAAATACGGAATTACGGGACACTCTCTGGACATTTTTTAAAATCTATTATTTTTCAGAATTAAAAATACTTAAAAAATACAGCAGGTAAATATAAGACCAACGGTAAAATTCGAGGCCATGAACAGTACATTTGACCGCGGAACCGCGGCCCAAGCTTGCTTAGGCCGCGGCTCCGCGGACGTAGCTCATTCCCTAATTTTTGTACAGTGTTTTTCCCTACCTGCTTGTATATATTTTGAGTATGTTTAATCTGAATCTACTGTTGAATGTTCTGGGGGTGGTTTTGAGTTCAATGATTCGATCGGAATTTTAATTTCGTGTTTATTTCCGGGTAATTTAGAAAGTATTGAATTGTTCGAACAAGTATCATTTACTCACTTTTTCAAGGGGTTTAAATCTTTTGGAAATACGTGCAAGTTTTTTTATGGTGGACCCTCTAGAAGACAACAAACCTTAACTCGATTATGTGACCGTCTTGAACTGCCTTTTGAACCTTAGGGTTTGAGGCAGTACGGCGTACCACATGTGAGGCGTTGGCTTGACCCTTCTACAGCTGGACCGCTACTACTGTGTCACACTCCGGATTTTTGAACTCCGCTCAAGTGTTGAGCTTTAGGGAATTTTTGGGTATTTGATAATTCATTCGAAGAATTTAATACTGTCTATTTATCTGGAATGTGATACAATATGTGGAATTCATATCGTTAGGCATGAAATATGAAGTATGTGATATTTCGCATTTACGATGTCTAAAGAGAATGTGGATTCCAAATATTGTAGTTTTACACTTTCTTTTCTGTGACCGTAAGTGTAGTATGTTCGATATCGCCGGTTTCGTTGCTATACATCAACGACAATTGGGGTATGCATACTTACTTACGTTGTTGATATATGATATTATGTGTTGCTGAGATATGATGTGCAGAATTGTCGCGATTGAATAGCCGGAAGGTTTTATGTGAGATGAGAGTTTTATTTTTCATTCATGTAAAATTCAAATGTAATGTATCATTCTTTTATTTAGGGCACTTCCGGATTGAGGTTGATGTCACCAGTGTTGTATATTATTTACTTTTCCGCATTAGGATAGACCCAAGGAGGGGAGCACAAGTGACCGGGTTCTGGGGTTCAGTGGGAGGCCATCTCGAGGAGTCGAGACCGGGTCTCCTAAACTCCAGGATTGGTAGGGTCGCTTTCCGTTCTCGTAGGGGTCTAGGGGTGTGGGCTTGGCTATTCATCGCGACTGTGGAATCCGTATTTTCTATTGTTGGCTAAATACTAAATACGAACGTCCTAGAATATCCCACATTATATATATGTTTCTGCTGCCTGTGTTCTGTGATATCTGAGACGAATGATATATTATATATGAGATATATAGTAGACGTTGCTTATGTTTTGCACCCGCGGTAGTCCCGTCCCGGTATGCCGTTAGTTAAGTAACCTAACGGTGCATAACGGAACATTGTGGCGAATGCGGATGGCATAAGCGTACGTGTTATTTTCGTTTCTTTTCTGTGATTGGCTTAAGGACTTAAATGATGGGATTACATTAATATGATTAATGTAAAGAAAATAAACCTAAAAAGATGTTGTAGAATCGGATTTGAAAACCACTCGGCTCTTTATGAAAAAGCAGTATTTCAAAAACTGCGGAGCACAAGCCACTCCTTTTCAAAACCATTTGATTCTACGACGATATCAAGTTCAAAGCGTTAAAGATTTCCTTAAAAATCATCCGCAACCCTTCGTCATTTTAGGAAGTAGAGTACTTAGTATTCGTGCTACGTTTGTTGATTTTAGTTAAGGCGTAGTGTACGGTAGCTAAGTGATGTCTTCCTACACTGCATATGATGCAGATTAATTAGGACATTCATGCGACTTTGTTGACCATAGTTAAGGGTCATATGGGTGGGTCTAATTGATCAAGAAATGACGGGTAGAACTTGACTGGTACTTATGATTTGTTGACCATAGTTAAGGTCATAAGTACTAGGGGTAAAAATCATATCGAGAATTTCAAGTGTTGAGATTTGCAATGAGATTGCATACCTTCCATATGATGGTTGGATCCCGATCCCACTGTAGGCAATAGTTGCTCCTAGGAGAGTTTTGCAGTTTATAATTAGCTAACTCATTAGGTGTCTAGAAAGGTGTTAACGGGGCTACGCCTCTGGGAAAACGAGGTTTACTTTAACTAGGTCTGTGCGAAAGCACGGGAAACCTCCCTCAAGTACCAACACTGGCCTGGACGAACGGTTAGCGAAGTTGTAGACTGTAATTAATCCTGGCTAGTTTTCTTTTTAAGGTTTGAAAGAAAAACTTGATTAAAGCAGTGGGACACATCGATTAGACAAGATAATAACCAATCTGATCTATGGAAGAGCTTTCGTTGAGTGTATTCTTTTCTCTCTCTTAATGCCAGATACCAATGACTGGACTCAAGCTTCTACTAAATAAAAACAAACTGAATGGGACCAATTGTAAAGACTGGCTGGGGAATCTGAAAATAGCCTTGACTTATGATAGTGTATCATATGTCCTCACGGCTTCAGCCCCGCCCACCCCAGGTCCAAAATCCTCAGTTGCGGACATTGAAGTCCGCAAGACATGGGACGCTGACTGTGCCACGGCCAAATGCCTCGCGCTTGCACCGATGGACAATACCCATCAAAAGCAGCACGAGAATATGGACATTCAAACTATATTCCTCCATACAAAGGAGTTGTATGGAGAGCAATCCCGCGTATTACGATACGAAGCATCAAAGAAATTGTTTCAGATGCAATTGGCCCCTGGCACACCGATAGGGGACCATGTTCTGAAGATGATAGCTCTTATAGAAGAGCTTGAAGACCTAGGATGGACAATGGACAATGAACAATATACGGATATTATTCTGCAGTCCCTCCCCTCCACCTTTGCTCAGTTCATAATTAACTTCAACTTGCACGGCATGGAGAAGGAGCTACCTGAACTCCTTAATATGTTAAGGAGTGCAGAGAGTACTATGAAATCAATGAAAACTCCCGTTATGACTATTGGGCAATCTTCTTCTTTTCGCCCAAAGGCTAAGGCCAAAGGAAAGAAAAAGAAGAAGCCCACCAATCCTAAGGGTGGAGTTAAAAAGGTGAAGGGAAAGGAAAAGTCCAAAGCTGGAGACTCGGGGAAAGGCGAATGTTTTCAATGCCACAAGACAGGACATTGGAAGCGCAACTGTACGGAGTACTTGAACCTCAAGAAGAAGCATGGGGATGCTTCCGCTTCAGGTGTGTTTGTGACAGAAAACTGTTTTTCAATAAACTCTGCTTCTTGGGTATTAGATACCGGTTCAGGTTCTCACATTTGCAATTCTATGCAGGGACTGAGAAATAGCAAAGTTTTGAAGACAGGTGACCATACTCTCCGCGTTGGAAATGGTTCCAATATACATACAGTCGCAGTGGGAGAGTATCATATGGGGTTGCCATCTGGGTGTATATTGGTTTTGAACCCATGTTATTTTGTACCAAGTATGCTATGTAATATAATATCAGTTTCTTTGTTAGACAATGAAGGATATAACTTTCTATTGCAGAACAATGTTATGAACATTCACCTGAATCAAATGTTGGTTGGGTATGGTACACTTAATAACGTGATATACGTCCTAAATCAACAGACAGTTTTCAGTATACAACACACTAATAAAAGAAAACTTTCAGAATTAAATGAAGCTTTTCTTTGGCACTGTAGACTTGGTCATATTAACGAAACAAGACAAAACAAGTTACACAAAGATGGATATTTAAACTCTTTTGAATATAAATCTTATGCGACTTGCCAGTCTTGTATCAAGGGTAAAATGACCAAAACTCCGTTCACCGGACACGGAGAAAGAGCTACTGAGCTCCTAGGCCTCATACATAATGATGTATGCGGGCCAATGTCTACACAGGCTAGAGGCGTTTTTTAATACTTCATTACTTTCACCGACGATTTCTCAAGATTCGGTCATGCATTTTTATTAAAGCACAAGTCCGAAGCTTTCGAGAAATTCATTGAATATAAACAAGAAGTAGAAAAACAAACCGGCTTGAGTATCAAGATGCTTCGATCAGATCGAGGTGGAGAGTATCTCAGTACGGAATTTGCAAACTTCCTAAAAGAGAATGGGATTCTCTCTCAGCTCACTCCTCCTTACACACCACAGAACAACGGTGTGTCTGAACGACGGAATAGGACCCTATTAGATATGGTCCGATCGATGATGAGTGATGCTGAGTTACCCGTCTCATTTTAGGGGCATGCATTGGAGACTGCAGCGTTTCTTTTGAACAGGGTTCCAACCAAAACCGTGTCTACCACGCCATATGAGATATGGCATGGGAAGAGACCATCTCTTAAGATTTGGGGTTGCCCGGCCTATGTTAAAATACAGAATCTGGACAAACTCGAGACACGGTCGGTCATGTGTAACTTTGTGGGATATCCAAAGAACTCATATGGATATCTATTCTACCACAAAGAGGAACAAAAGGTGTTTGTTTCTCAGTATGCCACATTCTTGGAAAAAGAGTTTTTCACAGATAAAGATGATGGCAAGGTGGTGGATCTAGAAGAGGTTCTAGAGACACAAACTACAAAAGACGATTTGGTTGAACCGGTTGTTGCAATAGAAACTGAGGAACCTCGGCCACTCCGAAGGTCTGGTAGGACTTCTCGCCCACCGGAGAGGTACTACGGTTTCCTCATTGATGGTGACGGAGAAGACTGCATCATGGATGATGATGATCCTACCAGTTTTCAGCAAGCTATCACGAGTGGAGACTCTGTGAAGTGGCTGGATGCCATGAGATCCGAAATGGAGTCTATGTACACCAACAAAGTATGGACTTTGGACGTTGTACCCCCTGGGGTAAAACCTGTAGGATGCAAATGGATCTTTAAAAGAAAGATTGGTGTAGATGGGCAGGTAGAGACCTATAAGGCAAGACTTGTGGCGAAGGGTTTTCGTCAAAGACCAGGTTTGGACTATGACGAAACTTTTTCGCCCGTATCCATGCTTAAATCCATTTGGATCCTACTTGCTATTGCTGCTCACTACGACTATGAAATCTGGCAGATGGACGTTAAAACAGCATTTCTAAATGGAGATTTAGAAGAATGCGTTTATATGGATCAGCCAGAGGGCTTCATTGACAATGGGAGCAACGGGAAAGCATGTAGATTGCTTAAATCCATATATGGGTTCATCTCGGAGTTGGAACATTTGTTTCGATGATGTTATCAAAGAGTTTGATTTCATAAAAAATCCAGATGAACCTTGTGTTTATAAGAAGGCTGTAGGAAGAGCTGTCACATTCCTCGTATTGTACGTGGATGGCAATCTTCTGATAGGAAATGATATTCCTATGCTACAGTCGGTCAAATCTTTCTTATCATTGAGGTTCTCCATGAAGGACCTGGGTGATGCCACATACATCCTGGGTATAATGATCTATAGGGATAGATCCAAAAGGTTAATGGGATTGTCCCAAACCAGGTACATCAACACCATCCTAAAAAGGTTTAGAATGGAAGACTCCAAGCGGGGTGCCTTACCCGCTTGCCATGGGGTCACTCTCTCCAAGGATTCTTGTCCAAAGACCGATGAAGAGAGAGCTCGTATGAGCATTATACCCTATGCTTCGGCAGTAGGATCTGTAATGTATGCGATGTTATGTACACGCCCAGATGTAGCTTATGCACTTAGTGTTGTAAGCAGGTATCAATCCAACCTAGGGGAGAATCACTGGACAGCTGTAAAGAACATTCTTAAGTACTTACGAAGGACTAAAGAATTGTTCTAGGTGTATGGTAATGGTGATCTCCAAATGGAGGCCTTTACCGATTCGAGCTTCCAGAGCGATAAGGACGACAGCAAATCTATCTCAGGGTTTGTATTTACCTTCAATGGAGGGGCGGTAAGTTGGAAGAGTTCCATACAGGACACCGTTTCAGACTCTACGATGGAAGCTGAGTACATTGCTGCGAATGATGCCGCCAAGGAAGCCATCTGGATGAAGAAGTTCGTCTCGGAGCTAGGAGTAGTTCCAACCATTATTGATCCAATACCATTGTATTGTGATAATAATGGGGCTATGGCGTTAGCCAAGGAGCCCAGGTCCCATCAGCGGTCCAGACACATCCTGAGGCGCATTCATTTGATCCGGGAGATTGTAGATCGCCGCGAGATCGAGATTAAGAGAGTAGACACAAAGAATAACGCCACGGATCCACTCACCAAGGCCCTCCCTCAGCCGCAGCATGAGTGACTTTTTGAGATGTTGGGTATGAGCTACGCCAATAACTGGCCTTAGTGCAAATGGGAGATTGTTGGATATATGTATGCCCTAGAGGCCATTATATGATAGTGGATGTATCTGTACATGTATATATATATATTCAGTGTACATTCTTGCTCGACATGATAGTATGCTATCTTGTTCTATTTTATCTGACATGTTGATTTGATCATGCTTTTATTCATTCATATATGCTGATAAGGCCCTGAGGATATCGGCTTGACTACAGTGATTATGATAGAGATCATACTAGTGGGACATCTGTAGTTTATAAGCATATCCTTAAATGTCCCTAGTCGTAGGTGTATCGAGACGGTGCATCGATATACCAGAGTAGACTAGCGTATATGATACTAGACCCATGTGATAGGCGATGGATGTTCCCACATGCATCGATGTTTGACATCAAGATCATATACGGGTGCTCAGTGGTGACTGGGTACACTGGACGGACTCACCGAGAACTCCTATATAGAATTATATCTGTCGTCGGATAGCAGTTCTCAGGTGACACTGCTACAGATTAGTCTGTAGACCCGAGATCGTCATAGGGCCTTGTGTGCTCTCCCACTGTACTTTGATTACCACCCTACCACGGCTCTACTGAGTCGTGCAAACTGGTGGCCATTGGGTACAGTCCCGAGACAAACGAAGGCGATGAGTGATAGGAGAGGTTTCGTCTCTCCCGGAATTGGGAGTTGATGCTGTGCTGTGCTCGACTGGTTATATCAGTAAGTCCCTGGCCATGGCTGCTGAGATTTACTGATAAGTGTTATCAGTAGTTTCTCGATCTGTTATAGACCATTCACCGGCACGACTTATTGAGTTTTTGTGGTCGACGTTACCATCCCTAGACTTGATATGCAGCATATCTGACGAAGAGACCGGACTGTACGGTAGTGTTGCCGGTTGGCTCGACGGGAGTTGTAGCAGGTTCGCTTGTTTTCTTCTGATCGCTCAGTACCCGGATGGCCGTTACGTTTAGCTGACCTCTTGCGGCTTGGGGGTGCTTGATATGATCATCACCCACTGCCGGCGTATTGACGAGTCTTAGTGTCCCACAAAGAAGTTACCTAGTCCAGGCGAAACGTTGTGGTCCGCATATGCGATATGCGCATGGACCCGGTTAAAATGCGCGTATGAGATACCGTATATTAATTGGGTGGCTTACTTTTGGTCGGGTCGTATGTGATATGACCGGGTTGATAAATCAAGTGTTGATTTATCATTTAACCATTAGCTTCTCACTAGAAATCCTATCTTGTTTCTTTTGGATGTATGCATGCATGTATGCATTCATTCTTGTTCATGCACATATAGATGTGCATGCATACATACATCATTCTATCATGGTTGTTTGTACATAGAAAATGGTGGCAATATAAGACTCACACCATGGTTTATATTATGGATTATTATTTCTATTTATGTTAAAACAAAAGAAAAGAGATAAGATTAATTCATGGATTAGTTTCTACAATCTTCTTTTGACCTAACCATGTTCACCTACCTTTTGACCATGATTTAATCTTTCTCTTGTGTTTTAACTAAAGTAAAATAAATATCCATAAAAGATAACCATGGTTTGAGATGAAGAGGGAAAAATATATATACTTATATCTTTCATTTTCTCATCAGAGGTTATCATCTCTTCTTCTTAAAAAAGCCATCATCTTCTTCAACCTTGATCTCTTGCTCTCTAGATCTTTCAAGTGAGCAAAATACTCAAAAAGATAGGATTTTGAAGTGAGAAAGAGAACCACAACACCATTCTACACAAGTCTAGCCCACTTGTTTAGAGTGTTAGCTTCATTTCATCCTCTTGATAAAGTGATGTTGAAAGCTTGGACAAAGTAGCTTCGGGTGGATCGTCGTGGACGTTAGAAGACTTTAAGCTAATCGTTTTCGAACTCTCAAGTGGCCAAGGAGTCTAAAAAAGGGAGCTACAAAGGTTGTACTCTCAAAACCCTAGCATTTGTTACATGTATTGTTGTGAAACCCTAATTTTTTTAGGATAGATCCTTTGTATGCTTACTTAGCACCATAAAAATTGGATCTTTGTGACATGTGATGCTTCCAAACCTCTCATAGGGTGCTAGGTAAACCTAACAATATTAACTAAGATCATGCTCACTTTATCATTTTCTTCTCTTTATTAATATTTATATTTGATATAAATATCGTGACATGTATGTTGATATATTTGAGATGGGTGCATGAGACTTTTATGGTTTATATGAGAACATTCTTATACTTTAATTTATTTTAAAAAGAGAATGAGTCATTGAAATTGGATGCTAGTAGAAGGCTCTAGATTTTTCTTTGATGACTCATTTTTGGATGGTTTCATTCTTATCTTGATCCTTATCATCTCATTCTCATCTCTATGATCATCTCTCTCTTGAGTTTTTTCTCAAGTGAAGAAAGAAAAGAGAAGAGATGAAATTAGTGAGCTAATTATTCTACATCTCCTACTAATTATCCTTAGCAAGTTTAATTAGTGGGTTGCTTCATTTTGATGAGATCAATTTGAAGCTATAGCTTGTGTTGGAGTTATCTAAAGGTGGATGTAACACTTTGATAATTCGTTTAGTTTTATTTCACGATAGTTAGCATTGATGCGTGTTTCCATAATGTCCGTAAATTTTATTTCCGTCTCAATCTAGTCAAATTGAAATGATTGGGGGTTTCATATATTTTAAAAGGGGTTATTATCTTTAATTACTTTTAATTTACCAATGTGTTATTTTAATTAGAATTATTTTCCTTAATTACCTTCCTAATGAGGTTTAGTGTGCTTGCTTGCACACATAGCATTTTAGTGGCACATACTTATTCTTTCTCACCCTTTTAAATTTTTACTTTTCTTTTCCTTTTAAAACAAAAGAAATTGATTTTTGAGAGAAAAGAGAGAGGTATGGTGAGCATTAATGAGGCATGGGGGAAATAAGTGTGGCTTTTCTCTCTCTCTTTCTTTTCTTTCTCCCTCTCTTTTCTCTTTTCTTTCTTGCTGAAATTTTCTCAGCAGAACAGCAGCCCCAGCAACAAAATAACCCATTTTCATCACTTATTCTTGATCTTTCACTTCTCTTTTGATTCTTGTTCAAAACCTACATAAGAACCATTCATTCTTGCACTCAAAACCTTAGAAAAATGGATTTTTGGGAGAGTTTGGAGGCAAGCCTGCATACTTGAGGAAAGTGCTGGAAGTTTGGGTTTTCCTAAGGCTTTTGGGAGGTATTAAACTCACACTTAACACCCTTTCTCATAATTTGTAGTATTTTAGCTAAAAATCATGTTTTTATGTGCTTTTTATGATATTGAGAGGAATTTTGTGAAGTATATGATAAGTTGGGAATTTTATGGCTTGGTTAACTCATTTAAGTGCTATTAGAGCTGTTCAAACTAAGTTTTCATTTCAGATTACACAAAAATACCCTGAAGTATTAATTTGGTGCTAAATGTTGTTTTTAACTGGTTTTTGGACTCTGTTGAAATCTGCTTGCACTCTGGTTGCTTCAGAATAAATTTGTAATTACTGGGACATGTATACTAGGAGTAGAAAACACACACGAAGCACGGGAGGCAGGCTCCCAACCTAGGCCGCCGAAAAATTACTTCTGGCCGCAAATTGCGGCCAGATTGGTGACCTGGGGGTTGGGGTTTTGGTGATAGGTGTGTGCTGCTATGTGGGGTTTTATGGTATATCTAGTTTTGAAAAACTCTTTCTGTATAAAAATCTGGAGCTATTTACCTGTTTCTCGTATTTTAAATCTTCGCGACACATGTAATACATGTGTGGGTTTTGGGGTTTCTGCGTATCGCGACGCGTCGAGGTAGTTTCAGACGCTTAATCACACGTTTTAGCGTATCGCGCACGCGCGCGCTTGGTTTGCGACGCGGGTTTCTAGTTTGACCTTAATATCACGTTTTTGTGGATTTGAGCTTATGTGTGATATATTGTGTAATTCTAGGTTCACAGGCGAGTGAGACGGACGCTGCGAAGAAGGGGAAGCAAGTCGTCGGCTACACTTAGCGTGAGACTTCGGTGAGTAGATTTAAGATCTACAGGGATATCGCCCGCAAGGTGTTATGCGTCAGGGCTGATAGGACCTTATAGCTATATGTTGCATTTACCCCATTGACTGTCATGGATACTGTTGTTGCATACAGCATTCCCTACTATATGTATGCAAACTTAGAATTGATAGAACACCGCACTATTACTAACGGTCCATGCTGCACGAGCACTAATCTGCATGTTACACACACACCGTTAGTAATTGCCATGACACACTCACTGTAGAATTGCCATGATTATATTGCTGTAGTTCATTTCATATATGATTCGATTGATTGTCATAGAAATTGGGAGCCGCATGATTTTTTTAAAAACTGAAACTATTTTAAGAAGCTGTTTCCCCTTGTACCTATATTATGGCTTGATGTACATAGCACATCGAATTTGATTTACTTATTAGTGTTGGATTTTCATGTGATTTCTGGTTTTGAGGACCGTGGGATTACTTGAGAAATGATGAACTATTTGAAAAACCGGTTCCTCGTGATATGATATTTTGGTGCGTCCACCACGCGTTTTCTCGGTGCTGAGACGTGTGCTTGAAACCCGATTCGAGGTGTTGGATGATCCGTTTACCGGTTCGTGGTGGACCCGATATGGTTTCCCTCAGCAAGATGATCGATAGATTTTGCCGATTGAGCCTGGAGGTAGGCGAGTACCTACCGGTGATTGGTTGGGCCTTGCGGTTATCCGGAGGATACCGACCAGAGTCCAGAGATGGATGCGGGATGATCCGTACTGCCGGGGCCGAGGGCCGATACAGCAGACGGAGCCCGTGGGCTGACCCGGATTTACGGAGCCTGATATATGAGTATTTGCGTGTCGATGCTGGACACGAGTATTTTATGATATTTTGAGTGCCGATGTTGGGCACTCATGATTCTCAGAGATTTACAGGATTTGAGTGCCGAGGGAGGGGGTGCCGGCGCCTGAGTTTATTTGGGATTTGGGTGCAGTCTTGGGCACCGATTATTTTTCCACGTTGGTATTCCGTGTAGATGTTATTTATCCCATGCTCAGCATTGATTATCATGTATCTCATCCTGTAGTTATTTTACCTGACAGAGCATTTGCATGATTATTGTACCTACTGCTTGTCGCATATATATTTACCTGATGGCATATGATAGCGTAGCGCAGTACGTGCATGCTCGTGATTACCTTTATATGTTATCTCTATTCACGAGTTGGCAACTCACCCCCGTTGTGCCACAGTATTTGCAGGTTGCCCCTCAGAGTAGTCGCGGCAGGCTGCCTTTTGCATCTTTTCGCTGCAGATACCACTACAGTTGTTGCGAGTGCTGTTTGCTTTTAGGTGGGTTGTGGTATCTGATTACTTTTATTGTACCTCTTTTGTATCTAGTATCTCCATCTACCATGTATGTACTGGACTTAGTGACAGTGTGAGGACGATGATGTATACTCTTTTTTTTGTATTCTGGTGTCGAGCTCGTGGGAGCCGACTGTTTATTTACGCAGTTTATTATTCTGTGATGTTTACTTATTGCTCATTCTTCGCTACGGCGTCGTATATTACTCTTGTGGTGATGGTTTCCGCCGTTGGGCATGATTGCACCCTTTTAGGAATGCTTTATTTCATTATATATCATTTCACTTATACCCTGTTTTGTACCCGCTTTCGGGGTTACTTTTACAAAGGAAATGCTGCCAAAATTATTATAAGGATAACTTAACTTTAAAAAGAACTTTATTGAACTATTTAAGGTTTTCTAAATGTTTTAATTGGATGTTTTCAACACTCACTACCTTTAAATGGTTTTGATTTCTGGGTTCGGCTTACTTAATCGCGTTACACCTGTAGACGTTGCGTGGTTAAGTGCCGGTCACGAGTCGAAATATTCGGGTCGTGACAAAGTTGGTATCAGAGCGTAGGTTTTACCTTTCGGAGTGTAGGATGACCTTGGTATGATGGAGTAGGTAGCTGAAGCAGAGTGGCGTAGCGTGTATATGTTTCGCGACATACTCACGACACGGTACTCCGCCAAGGCGACCTTTGGACTTATTGATTTAAATTCCTTCTTGAGTATATATATTCTTGTGATTCAATTTCCGTATTCTTATCGAATCCTAATTTCCTTTCAGTCAATTATGCCGCCAAAGACTACGAGGGCGCAAAGAGTGGCCGCGAGGGCCAAGATTAGAGTTGATTCGTCTGAGACGAGGACAGATCCGGGTAGTACACCGGTTGTGCCCGAGCAGGCTATTCCTCCCGTGACGGATCAGATCACCATGATAGGGGCTGGTATGCAGGAGATGCGCCAGACGATGGGATCCAGTATGCAGGAGATGCGCCAGACGATGGGATCCAGTATGCAGGAGATGCGCCAGATGATGGGATCTCTAGTTGAGACACTTTGAGTGTAGCGACCAGAGATAGTTCCACCCGTTGCAGAGACCACGGTGATACCCACAGCACAGGCAGTTGTCCCTACAGCTACAGAGGTCATCTCCGTATCGCTATGAGAGTTTATGAGGCTGAAGCCTCCGGTCTTCACAGGCACCGAAGCAGCCGAGGACCCACAGTCTTTCATTGATAGGATGGCTCGGATATGCCGTTCCCTCAGATGCGCAGATGCGAGATGGGTCGAGTTCGCGAGCTTTCGCCTGGAAGGTCTTGCGCAGAAATGGTGCGAATCAGTCGAGAAGGGCAGTGCAGCAGGTCTTCCTCCTATGACTTGGACAGAGTTCGTGGCGCTATTCCTTGCCCGCTTTCTTCCACTGAGCGTCAAAGATGCTAGAGCACGCAGGTTCGAGTCTTTACGCCAGACTCCGGAGATGTCAGTGGCAGAGTATGATGTGCTGTTCACAGAGCTATCTATCTATGCCCCGTATCTAGTGGCTACTGAGGAGTTGCGAGTCAAGGGATTTGTCCGAGGCTTGCTTATGTTAGTTGTATGTATGCTCTAGAGGCCAGTATTGTACAGATGATGTATTTTATATTGGATGCTTGGACATATATAGAGATGACTTTCTTGCTCGATATGATAGTATGCTATCTGGTTGCTCTTTATCTTAACATGTACACTTGTATCTTTAAACTGTCTTATAGTAATATGTTGGTAAAGCCCTTAGGATGTGTACTTGACTACCTGGACTATGATGCAGATCATACTAGTGGGGACATGGTAGTCCATAGGTACATCCTTCAAGGTCCCTAGTCGTGAGTGTATCGAGACGGGGCATCGATATACCAATGTAGACTAGCGTATACGCTTCTCGGCCCATGAGATAGGCGATGGATGATCCCATATCCATTGGTGTTTGACATCAGAGATGATATACGGGTGCTCAGTGGAGACTGGGTACACTGGACGGACTCGCCCAGAACTCCCAGATGGTATTATACCTCACGTCAGATGGCAGTTCTTAGGTGACACTTGTGCAGGTTAGTCTGCAGACCCGAGATCGTCATAGAGTCTTGTGTGATTTCCACTGTGCTTTGATCTCCACCTTACCACGTCCATGAGGGCGTGCAAAATGGTGGTTTTTGGGCACAGTCCAGAGTCACATGAAGGCAATGAGCGATAGGAGGGGTTTCGTCTCTCCCGGTATTGGGGGTTGATGTTGCGCAGTGCTCGATTGGCCGTAACAGGGAAGCCCCTGGCCAGGGCTGATCAGAGTTTTGCTGGTAAGTGTTACCAGTACTTTCTCGACCCGTTATGAGCCTCACATCGGCACGACTTATCGGTTATTGGGGTCTGACGTTTACCACCCCTAGACTTGATATGCGACATATCAGACGAACAGACCGGACTGTACGGTAAGTGTTACTGGTTGGATTCACAGGAGTGTGAGCGGGCTTGCTCGTCGATCTTCTGATCGCTCAATACCCGGGTGGCCGTTACGTTTAGCAGACTGCTTGCGGCTTGTGGATGCTTGATATGATCATCATCTGCTACCGGCGTATTGACGAGTCTTTAGAGTCCTACACAGAGGTTTCCTGGCTCAAGCGAAACGAAATAGGAGCGCATATGAGATATGTGCGGGACCGAGAATAATGCGTGTATGTGATACCGTATTTAATTCTCGCGATGAATGTTTCGATTGGTTGTATGCGATATAACCTAGTTATCGAATCGAAGATTGATTCGATAAATCGATACATTGAATACTAGTCGGTTATGTGCGACATGACCGGATCATTGAATCAAGTGTTGATTTAATGATTTAATCTATAATTATATAGTTGATATATTACTTTGCATTAACTAGTATTGGTTCACTTTAAAAGGTTTTTCTCACTTGATGTGCACATTGTATATGTGATATATTTTTGTGTACACTTGATTGTATCATGTTTGATGATACATGTTTACTTGAGTATGTGTGAGGATTAAACCATGGTTATGTAATGGTTAGGATTTTTCTTTTCCTTACTTATTTATTTTGGAAAAGATAAAAGAGAAAATGGTGGCTTTCTTTCTTTGTTGTTGAAACTTCATGAAGCTTTGACTAAAGTGACCATTTTGTCGTCATGCTTAACCCTAACCATTAAAACTAACCATGGTCTTTTCTCTACACCTAACCAAGGTTAGGATATGATAAGTATTGATATTATTTTCATTTTAATCTAACACTTATCATATTCTATCTTCATCTTCTTCATCTTTGACAAGAAGAAAAGCTTACTAGCTTTAATGGCATCTTGAGAAAAAGAGTGAGAAATCCAATTCTAAAGTGAACCCACCTCCTATTTCTTCATCCTCTACCTCTTGCCAAGTAGTATAGGGTGTTTTCTTCACAAGTTTCATGACTTGGTGAAGTTAGAGCTTGATCTTGTGTTGCCTCGACGTAGATCTTCTTCGGCATCGAAGCTGACGACCTAGCCCGCCCATTTCTGCGATGAAGCCGATGCAAGAGTCCGGGATTTGAGATGGACAGCGAGAGGACGTCTACGTGGAGCTAAGGAAGTGGAGGACCGGATCTACAGAGGTTGTAGCCTCTTTCCTTTAGTTAAAATGTTAACCAGTTTCACTTTTCGCCTAAACTCTAGTCAACGAATCCGTATTAGGGTTTCTCGGCACTTGTAAAATTTGAAATTGGCATGGTTGATGCCTTGTGAGACCTCATTAGAGTGCCTAGGAACCCTACAGTAGTATCAGAGCCTAGCTAGAGCCTTAGGCGATGCGTAGACGGAGTTTGAAGTCCGATCGAACCGAAACCCTAATTTAAAAATGCACTCTGGACTTTTTTCAAAAACTGGGTTTTTTCCAGATTAAAAATGCTTAAAAAATTCAGCAGGAAATTCTAAGAATTACGGTGCAAAATTTGACAAAAGATATGTCTAAAGTGCGGCGGAACCGCGGCAGAAGCCTGGCTTCTGCGGCGGTTCCGCGGCCATCTGATGACGTCACCTTCCCATTTTTGCACAGTAATTCCTCTTTTCTGATGCTGAGTTTTCTGGGAATTTTTAATTTGACTCAAGAGTTGAGTGTTCTGGGGTTGCAATGGAAATCGTTGTTTCGATCGGATTATCAAGCTTTGTCTATGCGTTTTTCCGGATAATTTTAGAATATGTTAAAAAGTTCGACCGGATGTAAATACCCAATCTTTCCCCTGCCGGGAAATTTACAATTGTTGGACTTTTCCGTAGTTTAGTGACGTTCTAAGTAGTGCAAGTAACGCGATGGTCCCTCTAGAAGACAACAAACCTTAACTCGATTATGTGACCGTCTTGAACTGCCCTTTGAACCTTAGGGTTTGGGGAAGTACGGCGTGCCACATGTGAGGCGCTGGCTTGACCCCTAATGCATTTTTAAATTAGGGTTTCGGTTCGATCGGACTTCAAACTCCGTCTACGCATCGCCTAAGGCTCTAGCTAGGCTCTGATAGCGCACTATGGTTTGTTGGCAACACCTCACATGTTCCACGTAGACGTCCTCTCGCTGTCCATCTCGAATCCTGGACTCTTGCATCGGCTTCATCGGAGAAATGGGCGGGCTAGGTCGTCGGCTTCGATGCCGAAGAAGATCTACGTCGAGGCAACACAAGATCAAGCTCTAACTTCACCAAGTCGTGAAACTTGTGAAGAAAACACCCTATACTAGGTGGCAGAGAGTAAGGTAGTCTTCCTCGTATTGTACGTGGACGACATACTCTTGATAGGAAATGATATTCCTATGCTGCAATCGGTCAAGCTCTACTTATCACAAAGATTCTTAATGAAAGATCTTGGTGATGCCTCCTGCATATTGGGAATCAGGATCTATAGAGATAGATCCAAACGGATATTGGGATTGTCCCAATCCAAGTACATTGACACCATACTAAAGAGGTTTAGTATGGAAGAATCCAAGCGTGGGAACTTGCCCACGATCTCTGGAGTCACTCTCTCCAAAGAGATGTCTCCCAAGACTGATTTGGAGAGAGCTCGCATGCAAGGGATACCCTATGCTTCGGTTGTAGGCTCTTCATGTATGCGATGCTATGTACCAGACCCGATGTTGCATACTCACTAAGTGTAGTGAGCAGGTATCAAGCTGATCCTGGAGAGAGTCACTGGACAGCTGCGAAGAGCATTCTCAAGTACTTGCGAAGGACTAAAGAGATGCTCTTGGTGTAAGGTAACGGAGAACTCCAAGAGGAGTCCTTTACCGATTCGAGCTTCCAGAGTGATAAGGACGACTCTAAGTCGCAGTCGGGATTTGTCTTTACCCTTTACGGAGGGGCGGTTAGCTGGAAGAGTTCCAAGCAGGAAACCGTGGCAGACTCGACGATGGAGGCTGAATACATCGCTGCAAACGATGCTGTCAAAGAGGCTGTCTGGATCAAGAAGTTCATTACTGAACTTGGAGTGGTTCCATCCATTGAGCATCCAATACCTTTGTATTGTGATAACAATGGAGCGGTGGCTTTGGCCAAGGAACCCAGGTCCCATCAGCGATCCAGGCATATTCTGAGGCGGTATCACTTGATCCGGGAGATAGTTGATCGCCGGGAGATCGAGGTCAGGAGGGTTGACACGAAGAACAACACGGCGGATCCACTCACGAAGGCCATTCCCCAGATACAGTTTGAGAGACTGTTCGGGATGCTCGGTATGCGATACTACAGCAGCTGGCCCTAGTGCAAGTGGGAGATTGTTAGTTGTATGTATGCCCTAGAGGCCAGTATTGTACAGATGATGTATTTTATATTGGATGCTTGGACATATATAGAGATGACTTTCTTGCTCGATATGATAGTATGCTATCTGGTTGCTCTTTATCTTAACATGTACACTTGTCTCTATAAACTGTCTTATAGTTACATGTTGGTAAAGCCCTTAGGATGTGTACTTGACTACCTGGACTATGAAGCAGATCATACTAGTGGGGACACGGTAGTCCATAGGTACATCCTTCAAGGTCCCTAGTCGTGAGTGTATCGAGACGGGGCATCGATATACCAGTGTAGACTAGCGTATAGGCTTCTCGGCCCATGAGATGGGCGATGGATGATCCCATATCCATTGGTGTTTGACATCAGAGATGATATACGGGTGCTCAGTGGAGACTGGGTACACTGGACGGACTCGCCCAGAACTCCCAGATGGTATTATACCTCAAGTCAGATGGCAGTTCTCAGGTGACACTTGTGCAGGTTAGTCTGTAGACCCGAGATCGTCATAGAGTCTTGTGTGATTCCCACTGTGCTTTGATCTCCACCTTACCACGTCCATGAGGGCGTGCAAAACGGTGGTTTTTGGGCACAGTCCCGAGTCACATGGAGGCAATGAGCGATAGGAGGGGTTTCGTCTCTCCCGGTATTGGGAGTTGATGTTGCGCAGTGCTCGATTGGCCATAACAGGGAAGTCCCTGGCCAGGGCTGATCAGAGTTTTGCTGGTAAGTGTTACCAGTACTTTCTCGACCCGTTATGAGCCTCACATCGGCATGACTTATCGGTTATTGGGGTCTGACGTTTACCACCCCTAGACTTGATATGCGACATATCAGACGAACAGACCGGACTGTACGGTAAGTGTTACTGGTTGGATTCACAGGAGTGTGAGCGGGCTTGCTCGTCGATCTTCTGATCGCTCAATACCCGGGTGGCCGTTACGTTTAGCAGACCGCTTGCGGCTTGTGGATGCTTGATATGATCATCATCTGCTACCGGCGTATTGACGAGTCTTTAGAGTCCTACACAGAGGTTTCCTGGCTCAAGCGAAACGAAATAGGAGCGCATATGAGATATGTGCGGGACCGAGAATAATGCGTGTATGTGATACCGTATTTAATTCTCGCGATGAATGTTTCGATTGGTTGTATGCGATATAACCTAGTTATCGAATCGAAGATTGATTCGATAAATCGATACATTGAATACTAGTCGGTTATGTGCGACATAGCCGGATCATTGAATCAAGTGTTGATTTAATGATTTAATGTATAATTATATAGTTGATATATTACTTTGCATTAACTAGTATTGGTTCACTTTAAAAGGTTTTTCTCACTTGATGTGCACATTGTATATGTGATATATTTTTGTGTACACTTGATTGTATCATGTTTGATGATACATGTTTACTTGAGTAAGTGTGAGGATTAAACCATGGTTATATAATGGTTAGGGTTTTTCTTTTCCTTACTTATTTATTTATTTATTTATTTTGGAAAAGATAAAAGAGAAAATGGTAGCTTTCTTTGTTTGTTGTTGAAGCTTCATGAAGCTTTGACTAAAGTGACCATTTTGTCTTCATGCTTAACCCTAACCATTCAAACTAACCATGGTCTTTTCTCTACACCTAACCAAGGTTAGGATATGATAAGTATTGATATTATTTTCATTTTAATCTAACACTTATCATATTCTATCTTCATCTTCTTCATCTTTGACAAGAAGAAAAGCTTACTAGCTTTAATGGCATCTTGAGAAAAAGAGTGAGAAATCCAATTCTAAACTGAACCCACCTCCTATTTCTTCATCCTCTACCTCTTGCCAAGTAGTATAGGGTGTTTTCTTCACATGTTTCATGACTTGGTGAAGTTAGAGCTTGATCTTGTGTTGCCTCGACGTAGATCTTCTTCGGCATCGAAGCCGACGACCTAGCCCGCCCATTTCTCCGATGAAGCCGATGCAAGAGTCCGGGATTCGAGATGGACAGCGAGAGGACGTCTACGTGGAGCTAAGGTAGTGGAGAACCGGATCTACAAAGGTTGTAGCCTCTTTCCTTTAGTTAAAATGTTAACTAGTTTCACTTTTCGCCTAAACTCTAGTCAACGAATCCGTATTAGGGTTTCTCGGCACTTGTAAAATTTGAAATTGGCATGGTTGATGCCTTGTGAGACCTTATTAGAGTGCCTAGGAACCCTACAGTGGTATCAGAGCCTAGCTAGAGTCTTAGGCGATGCGTAGACGGAGTTTGAAGTCCGATCGAACCGAAACCCTAATTTAAAAATGCTCTCTGGTCTTTTTTCAAAAACTGGGTTTTTTCCAGATTAAAAATGCTTAAAAAATTCAGCAGGAAATTCTAAGAATTACGGTGCAAAATTTGACAAAAGATATGTCCAAAGTGCGGCGGAACCGCGGCAGAAGCCTGGCTTCTGCGGCGGTTCCGCGGCCATCTGATGACGTCACCTTCCCATTTTTGCACAGTAATTCCTCTTTTCTGATGCTGAGTTTTCTGGGAATTTTTAATTTGACTCAAGAGTTGTGTGTTCTGGGGTTGCAATAGAAATCGTTGTTTCGATCGGATTATCAAGCTTTGTCTATGTGTTTTTCCGGATAATTTTAGAATATGTTAAAAAGTTCGACCGGATGTAAATACCCAATCTTTCCCCTGCCGGGAAATTTCCAATTGTTGGACTTTTCCGTAGTTTAATGACGTTCTAAGTAGTGCAAGTAACGCGTTAGTCCCTCTAGAAGACAACAAACCTTAACTCGATTATGTGACCGTCTTGAACTGCCCTTTGAACCTTAGGGTTTGGGGCAGTACGGCGTGCCACATATGAGGCGTTGGCTTGACCCCTAATGCATTTTTAAATTATGGTTTCGGTTCGACCGGATTTCAAACTCCGTCTACGCATCGTCTAAGGCTTTAGCTAGGCTCTGATAGCGTACTATGGTTTGTTGGCGACACCTCACATGTTCCACTTAGATGTCCTCTCGCTGTCCATCTCGAATCCCGGACTCTTGCATCGGCTTCATCGGAGAAATGGGCGGGCTAGGTCGTCGGCTTTGATGCCGAAGAAGATCTACGTCGAGGCAACACAAGATCAAGCTCTAACTTCACCAAGTCGTGAAACTTGTGAAGAAAACACCCTATACTAGGTGGCAGAGAGTAAGGTAGTCTTCCTCGTATTGTACGTGGACGACATACTCTTGATAGGAAATGATATTCCTATGCTGCAATCGGTCAAGCTCTACTTATCATAAAGATTCTCAATGAAAGATCTTGGTGATGCCTCCTGCATATTGGGAATCAGGATCTATAGAGATAGATCCAAATGGATATTGGGATTGTCCCAATCCAAGTACATTGGCACCATATTAAAGAGGTTTAGTATGGAAGAATCCAAGCGTGGGAACTTGCCCACGATCTCTGGAGTCACTCTTTCCAAAGAGATGTCTCCCGAGACTGATTTGGAGAGAGCTCGCATACAAGGGATACCCTATGCTTCGGTTGTAGGCTCTATCATGTACGCGATGCTATGTACCAGACCCGATGTTGCATACTCACTAAGTGCTGTGAGCAGGTATCAAGCTGATCCTGGAGAGAGTCACTGGACAGCTGTGAAGAGCATTCTCAAGTACTTGCGAAGGACTAAAGAGATGCTCTTGGTGTATGGTAACGGAGAACTCCAAGTGGAGTCCTTTACCGATTCGAGCTTCCAGAGTGATAAGGACGACTCTAAGTCGCGGTCGGGATTTGTCTTTACCCTTTATGGAGGGGCGGTTAGCTGGAAGAGTTCCAAGCAGGAAACCGTGGCAGACTCGACGATGGAGGCTGAATACATCGCTGCCAACGATGCTGCCAGAGAGGCTGTCTGGATCAAGAATTTCATTACTGAACTTGGAGTGGTTCCATCCATTGAGCATCCAATACCTTTGTATTGTGATAACAATGGAGCGGTGGCTTTGGCCAAAGAACCCAGGTTCCATCAGCGATCCAGGCATATTCTGAGGCGGTATCACCTGATCCGGGAGATAGTTGATCGCCGGGAGATCGAGGTCAGGAGGGTTGACACGAAGAACAACACGGCGGATCCACTCACGAAGGCCATTCCCCAGATACAGTTTGAGAGACTCTTCGGGATGCTCGGTATGCGATACTACAGCAGCTGGCCCTAGTGCAAGTGGGAGATTGTTAGTTGTATGTATGCCCTAGAGGCCAGTATTGTACAGATGATGTATTTTATATTGGATGCTTGGACATATATAGAGATGACTTTCTTGCTCGATATGATAGTATGCTATCTGGTTGCTCTTTATCTTAACATGTTCACTTATCTCTTTAAACTGTCTTATAGTTACATGTTGGTAAAGCCCTTAGGATGTGTACTTGACTACCTGGACTATGATGCAGATCATACTAGTGGGGACATGGTAGTCCATAGGTACATCCTTCAAGGTCCCTAGTCATGAGTGTATCGAGACGGGGCATCGATATACCAGTGTAGACTAGCGTATACGCTTCTCGGCCCACGAGATGGGCGATGGATGATCCCATATCCATTGGTGTTTGACATCAGAGATGATATACGGGTGCTCAGTGGAGACTGGGTACACTGGACGGACTCGCCCAGAACTCCCAGATGGTATTATACCTCACGTCAGATGGCAGTTCTCAGGTGACACTTGTGCAGGTTAGTCTGTAGACCCGAGATCGTCATAGAGTCTTGTGTGATTCCCACAGTGCTTTGATCTCCACCATACCACGTCCATGAGGGCGTGCAAAACGGTGGTTTTTGGGCACAGTCCCGAGTCACATGGAGGCAATGAGCGATAGGAGGGGTTTCGTCTCTCCCGGTATTGGGGGTTGATGTTGCGCAGTGCTCGATTGGCCGTAACAGGGAAGTCCCTGGCCAGGTCTGATCAGAGTTTTGCTGGTAAGTGTTACCAGTACTTTCTCGACCCGTTATGAGCCTCACATCGGCACGACTTATCGGTTATTGGGGTCTGACGTTTACCACCCCTAGACTTGATATGCGACATATCAGAAGAACAGACCGGACTGTACGGTAAGTGTTACTGGTTGGATTCACAGGAGTGTGAGCGGGCTTGCACGTCGATCATCTGATCGCTCAATACCCGGGTGGCCGTTACGTTTAGCAGACCGCTTGCGGCTTGTGGATGCTTGATATGATCATCATCTGCTACCGGCGTATTGACGAGTCTTTAGAGTCCTACACAGAGGTTTCCTGGCTCAAGCGAAACGACAAGCAAGCAAACGAATTTTCTACTAAGTGAATGGAAATACAACCTTTGTTGATCCGGTCCTCCACTTCTTTAGCTCCGTGTTGACTTCCCTCCGCTGCGATCATCGGATCTCGGGCTCTTGCGATGGTTTCGTCAGAAAAATGATCGGGCTAGGTCATTGACTTTGAGGCCGAAGATGATCTACGTCGGGGAGACTCAAACTCAAGCTATTCCTTCACTTGGTCGAAAACTTTGTGAAGAGAACACCCTATACTACAAGGCAAGTGGTAGAGGATGAAGAAATAGGAAGTGGGTTTACTTTAGAATTGGATTTCTCACTCTTTTTCTCATGGCACCATTGAAGCTAGCAAGCTTTTGTGAGCTTGATGAAGATGAAGAAGAAGAAAGAATCATATGAATTAAAAGAAAAATATGAATACTTATCCTTTTAATCATGGCACCATGGTTGAGTTAAGCCCTCATGCTTAACTCATGTAGAGATTTAACCAAACCATTAGGTTAAAGGTTGGGTTAACTAATATCTTTAAACATATGACAAAAGAGTTGACTTTGTCAATGTTTATCAAGCTTCATGAAGCTTGATAACTTTGACCAAAGTCACACTCTTTTGTTATATGCTTAGGAAAATAGTAAACCCTAATCTAACCTTGATTTGGTTCAAGTCTCATACACACAACTTGTTTGTATCATCAAGCATGATACAAACATGTACACTTGCATATATCACATATAAACAATGTGCACATTCAAGTGAGAAAATCAATCTTAAGTGAACCAATACTAGTTAATGTAAAGTAATATATCAAATATATAATTATACATTAAATCATTAAATCAACACTTGATTTAACGATCCGGTCATATCGCATATAACCGACTAATATCAATAGTAACAACTTGTCGAATCAACACTTGATCCGATAACCCGGCTATATCGCATACAACCGATCAATGTCACAAATCGTGAGAATAGAATACAGTATCACATACTGATATTATTCTCGGTCCCGCACATATCTCATATGCGCTCCTATTTCGTTTCGCTTGAGCCAGGAAACCCCTTGTGTAGGACTCTAAAGACTCGTCAATACGCCGGCAGTAGGTGATGATCATATCAAACACCCACAAGCTGCAAGCGGTCTGCTAAACGTAACGGCCACCCGGGTATTGAGTGATCAGAAGATCAACGAGCAAGCCCGCTCACACTCCTGTGAATCCAACGAGTAACACTACCGTACAGTCAGGTCTGTTCGTCTGATATGTCGCATATTTTGTCTAGGGGTGGTAAACGACAGACCCCAATAACTCGATAAGTCGTGTCGATATAAGGCTCATAACGGGTCGAGAAACTACCGGTAACACTTACTAGTAAATCCCTAAAGCAGCCGTGGCCAAGGACTTCCTGTTATAGCCAATCGAGCACTGCGCAACATCAACTCCCTATACCGGAAGAGATGAAACCCCTCCTATCGCTCATTGCCTCCATGTGACTCAGGACGGTACCCAAAAACCACCGTTTTGCACGCCCTCTTGGACGTGGTAAAGTGGAAATCAAAGCACAGTGGGAATCACACAGGACTCTATGACGACCTCCGGTCTACAGACTAACCTGCACCAGTGTCACCAGAGAACTGCCATCTGACGTAAGGTATAATACCATCTGGGAGTTCTCAGCGAGTCCGTCCAGTGTACCCAGTCTCCACCGAGCACCCGTATATCATCTCTGATGTCAAACATCAATGGATATGGGATCGTCCATCGCCCATCTATATGGGTCGAGAAGTTACACGCTTGTCTACTCTGGTATATCGATGCCCCGTCTCGATACACCCACGACTAGGGACCTTGAAGGATGTACTTGTGGACTACCACGTCCCCGCTAGTATGATCCGCATCCTAGTCCAGAGAGTCAAGTACACATCCTAAGGGCTTTACCAACATGTAACAGAGAGACAATCAGTGTATACGTTAAGGTAAAGAGTAACCAGATAGCATATTATCATATCGAGCAAGAAAGTCATCCCTATATATGTCCAAGCATCCACTACAATATACATCCTATGTATAGTAATGGCCTCTAGGGCATACAGATAACTAACAATCTCCCACTTGCACTAGGGCCATCTGATAGCAGTGGTTGTAGTATCTCATACTCAACCATCCCATAAAAGTCTCTCTCTGAGAAAAGGCCTTTCGTGAGTGGATCCGCCGTGTTGTCCTCTGAGTCTACTCTCCTAACCTCGATCCCCTGAAGATCAACCATCTCCACGATCAGGTGACACTGCCTTAGAATATGTCTGGATCACTGATGGGACGGGCGTTCCTTGGCATAAGCGACAACTCCATTGTCACACAATGGGAGAAAGGAAGTTCATCTCATGAACTAATATACACCCAGACTGCCTCTTTGGAAGCATCTTTGGTAGCGTTGTATCCAGCCTTTATCGTCTAGTATGCCACGGTATCTAGCTTGGAACTCTTCCAACATACCGTCCCTTTACTGAGGGTAAAGACAATGCCTGTGACTGACATTCAGTCGTCCTTATCACTCTGGAACCTTTCCAGTGATTCTCCCCAGGATCAATTGATACCATCTCACTACAACTAGTGAGTATCCTAACATCCAATTAGATCTATCTCATAGATCCAAAACCCAGGATTTAGTAGGTATCACTTTGATCCTATATGGAGAATCCTTGTGTTAAGCGGAGATTGACCGAGCGTAGCATAGGAAACTACTTTCCTATCAAGAGTATGTCATCCACGTACTCTACGAGGATCACCACCATACTCCCTACTACCTTTTTGTATATACAAGGTTCATCTACCATTTTGATGATGTCAAACTCATTGACTAACTCATCAAAACAGATGTTCCAACTCCGCGATGCCTGCTTTATCACATAAAATATCTTGCATACGTTTCCGCTGCTCCCACTGTCTATGAAGCCCTCTGGCTGTGTACTTATAGACGCTTTCTTCCAAATCATCATTCAGAAAAAGCAGTCAAGACACCCAACCACCAGATATCGTAGTCATGGTATGTAGCCGTGGCAAGTAGGATCTGGATGGACTTAAGCATAGCTACTTAGAAAAGGTTTCATCATAATCCATACCTGGTCAATGATGCAAACTTTTAACAAGTCTAGCTTTGAAAGTCTCAACTTTTCCATGTACACCAAGTAATCTTCTCAAGATATACTTGCTCCTGATGGGGATTTAACCCTTCAGATAAATCAACCAAAGTCCATACATTGTTGGTGTATAAGGATTCCATCTCAGATAGATAAGCATCCAGCCATTCTTACAGAGTCCCACTCCTGATGGCCAGCTCGAAACTAGTTGGGTCATCATCTCATGATGCATTCCTCTCTCCCACTGTCATAGAGAAACCGAAGTATCTCTCAGGTGGGTGAGGAACCCTACTAGATCGGCAAAGAGGCTGAGGTTCGTTGGTTGCTATTGAATCATTTGGTTCTATCAAATCAGCAGCTGCGGTTTGTATAGCTGGAACTCTTTCCCGTTCTACCTCATGTCCATTTATTTCTTCACAAGAAAATCCCATTCATAAAGGTGGCATGCTGAGAAACAAAACATTTTTGTTCCTCGGTTAGGTAGAAGATATTCCCTTGCGTATGCTTGGGATATCCAACAAACTTCCACAGATCTTACTTTGCCTCGAGCTTGTCCGGATTATGCTTTTTAGACATAGGCCAGACAACCCAAATCTTAACTGACTTAAGAGATGGGCTCTTCCCTTTCCATATCTCATATGAAGTGGTAGGCAACTGATTTGATCGGAACCTTATTCAATAGGTATGCAACTTCATAAGTGCATAACTCCCTAAAAGGAAATAGGAAACTCAGTAGTACTCATCATAGAGCACACTATATCACATAGGGTGTTATTGCTCCGCCCCGATATACCATCGTACTATGGTGTATACGGAGGAGTAATGCTGAGAGAGAATCTTATTCTCCTTTATAATAATCCAGGAATTCCGTGCTCAAGTATTCTCCTCCTTGATCCCATCAAAGGACATAATACTAATACCCGTTTTTGGTTCTCTACTTCTATCTTATATTCTGTGAATATCTCAAAAAGTTCGGACTTGTGTTTCAACAGGAACATAGGTCTGAATCTCGAGAGATCATCAGAGAATTTAATGAAGTACAAAGAACCTTTCTTGGCATTTGTAGACAGGGGACCTTCATACATCATATGTATCATCCCAAGAGTTCACTAACTCTTTCTCTGTTTCCAATAAACAGAGCTATGGTCATCTTATCTCTGTGACATGACTGGCAAGTTTCACAAGATGTAAATTCAAACTAATTTAAATATGCATCTATATGTAACTTAAGCTAGTCGGGTCGCATTGATATGACCTAGTCTACAATACCTCAAGAAGGATTCGTTCATTTCTGAACTCTTCCTCTTGTGTGTGTTTTGTATACTAAGAACTGTTGTTTGATTTAGAACGTTAATGCTTTTAGATATCGTGCCTGAACCGATCAACTCTTGATTTAGGAAATGTTCAAAACATTATCCAACAATACAAAATTATATCCTTCTTTATCTAAATAAAGAGACTGATATGATTTTGTATATCAGGTTCGGTATCTAATAACATCTGTTCAGAATCAATGTATTCTGGTAATACAGGGTGACAATGACCAACAGACTAGGCTGCAACACTTGCACCGTTTTCTGCCTCATGAAACTTATCACCCGTTCTCAGTTCTCTACCTTTCTGTAGCCCATGTAATATATTACATATCTGGGATCCTGATTCGGTATCAAATCCCCAGGACGTAGAGGATCTTTGAGAAACAGTTCTCTGTAATGAACACACCCGAAGATGATGCATCAACATGCACTCTCTTCGTTTTGGCGGCACGGGAATTCTGGTAATCCCCTAATTCCTGCTCTATCTTATAACATTTATAAGTTAGAGCGGGACCAACGTTCCCCAGCACAGTATAACAAGTGGGTTCGGTCAATATATCCGTTTTATTATCTTGATTAAGGCGTGATATGGTCGCTACTTGGAGAGAGAAACAAGAAAACACTCTGCGTGCGCTCTTGCAAGATCAGATTGGTTATTATTTTATCTAATCAAGATGGCTCCCACTGTTTTTATCAAATCTTCCTTCAAACCCTAAAAGGAAAGACTAGCCGGGATTAATTACACGCTACAAGTTCGCCAATCTTTCAGCCAGGCCAGTGTCGGTACTTTGAGGGAGGTTCCCCGTGCTTTCGCACGGACCTAATTACAATAAACCTCATTTTCCCAGAGGCGTAACCTCGTTGACACGTTTCTAGACACCTACTTGATCGGCTAATTGTAATGTGTAAAACTCTCGCAGGAGTAACAATTACTCGCAGTGGGTATCGGGATCCAACTATCTCATAGAAGGTATGCAATCTTATTGCAAATTTCAACACTTGAAATTCCCGATAATTTTTTCCCCTACCAGCTATATGACCTTAACATAATCAACAATTCATAAGTACTAGTCAAGTTCAACCCGTCATTTCCCGATTGAATTAAACCCACCCGCACGACCCTTAACATAGTCAACAAAGTCGCACGACTACCCTAATCCAATCGCATCATATGCTTATACAGATAAGCACTAATTAGCTACCGTACATTACGCCGTAACATAGTCAACAAACGTAGCACGAATACTAACTAGTACTTATCTAAAATGACGTAGGGCTACGACAGGTTTTTCTGAAAACCTATTGCGTAATGAACTTGATATCGTTGTAGAATCAAATGATTTTAAAATGGAGTGTTTTTTAGGCTTTTCTAGTTTTGCTAAAGGGGTCACTCCCGGTGAAGGGATCGTCGGCCCTTTCCTCGTCGAATGAGGTGCAGGATATTTCATATACATCGCTGTGCAAAGCAAGAACTATAGGAGCAATCAAAAGACAAACCGAGGGTTATAGCATCTGCCAGTTATTGCTAAAGGGGTCACTCCCGGTGAAGGGATCTCGGCCTTTTCCTTATCGAATAAGGTGCAGGATGTTCTACATGGAACACCGCGATGCAAAGCAAGAACTGTAGCTACCTGTTTTTGAAAATTCGATTCCACAACATCTTTAGGTTTCTTTTTCTTTCATTAATCGTATTAATGAAGTCCCATCATTTAAATTACCTAAACATCACAGATAAATACGATGTACACTTATGCCATCCGCATTCGCCTCGATGTCCCCTCGTGCACCGTTAGATTAGGTAACTAATGACAGAGCGGGGCAGGGCTAGCGTGAGTGCAAAACATAAGTAATGCCTATATAATATATCATATATACTATATACAGTATCTATCACAGAACATCAAATGATCACATCACAGATATCGCAGCAGATGAATCATATGAAATATTGGATATACTAGGACGTCCGTGTTTTTAATACGAGCCAGTATAAAACACGGATTCCACGGTCACGATGAATAGACAAACACACACTCCTAGACCCCTACGAGAGCGGCAAGCAACCCTACCAATTCTAGAGTTAGGAGACCCGCACTCGACTCCTCGAGTTGGTCTCCCACTGGACTCCAGAACCCGGTTACTTGTGCTCTCCTCCTTGGGTCTATCCTAGTGCGGAAAAGTAAATAATATACAATGGTGACATCTTCCGCAACCTGGAAGTGCCCCAATAAAAGAATATTACATACAAGTTTTTTACATGAATGAAAATGAAAAACACTCATCTCACATAAAAAACCCCGGCTATTCAAACACGACGATCCAGTATAACACATCCAGCAACACATAACATCACATGTCATCAACGTATGTAAATGTGCGCATCCCAATTGACATTGACATATAGCAACGAAACCGGCGATATCACATATTACACTTACGGTCGCAGAAAAGAAAGTGTAAAACTACAACAGTTGGAATCCGCAACCTTCTTAGACATCGCATGCCTAACCATCTGAATTCCTTAGACATCACATGCCTAACAATTATAAACCCCGCATTTTAGTCTCATTATCGAAAACACTTTTCAATATCAAGTCGGGCAATTCAACAAGATTCCCGATAAACTGATCGAATGCTCGTCGCAAACTTTAGTAGACGGCCGCACCACCGGATGCCGTCGACGAAGTGCACTAAGGCGGCCGCAGCCGCGAGCACCCAAACGGATGCTTTTGGCTACAGGGTTCTCCTACAGTCACTTGGTCGGGTCTATGGGGCATGGCTGTCAATTAAGCTTACCCGGCGAGTATCCGCGTACGCTACGTGATTGCGACGGACTTTTGATCACATCAAAATTTTGTGGCAACCGATTAAGTGAGACTAAAGTGCTATGTTTATAACATCCAAATCAGTTATCTTATAACTACTTGTGGATTCCAAATATTGTATCACATTCCAGATAAATAGAAAATGTTAAACTTTCCGATCGAACAATCAAACACCCAAGTTTTCCCGAAACAGCTCAACGCATGAAATAAGTTTAAAAACATTCACTTCATGCCACAGTACCAACGGTCCAGCCGTAGAAGGGTCAAGCCAACGTCTCACATGTGGCACGCCGTACTGCCCCAAACCCTAAGGTTCAAAAGGCAGTTCAAGACGGTCACATAATCGAGTTAAGGTTTGTTGTCTTCTAGAGGGTCCATTGCGTTACTTGCACTACTTAGAACGTTTTCAAACTACGGAAAAATCCAACACTTGGAAATTTCCCGGCAGGGGAAAAACTGGGTATTTATATCCGGTCGAACTTTTTAACATGTTCTAAAATTATCCGGAAAAACACAGACAAAGTTAAAGATTCCGATCGAATCGACGAACTCCCAATACAACCCAAAAAACTCAACTCTTGAGCAGTAATTAAAATTACCCAGAAAACACAGGCATTACAGACGGGGATTACTGTGCAAAGCACGTGACAAGAAGCTTCTTTATGGCCGCGGAACCGCCGCAAATGCCAGGGTGGGGCCGCGGTTCCACGGCGCTTTAGTTGATTAAGGGACACGTGCTTCACAGTAACCCCTAGAAAACCCTGCTGAATTTTCTGCATATTTTTAATTCACAAAAATCCCAGTTTTGAAAAATTGTACAGAGAAGGGTTTTGGATTAGGGTTTCGGGTTCGATCGGACTTCTAACATCGTCTACACTACGCCTAAAGCTCTAGCTAGGCTCTGATACCACTGTAGGGTTACTAGGCACACTCAAGAGGTTCTACAAGGCATCAACCATGCCAAATTCAAATTTTTCCGGTGCCGAGAAACCATAATATAGATCGTTAACGAGAGGATAGGAGAAACAACAAGCAAGCAAACGACTTTGCTACTAAGTGAATGGAAATACAACCTTTGTAGATCCGGTCCTCCACTTCTTTAGCTCAATGTTGACGTCCCTCCGCTGCGATCATCGGATCCCGGACTCTTGCGATGGTTTCGTCGGAGAAATGATCGGGCTAGGTTATTGACTTCGAGGCCGAAGATGATCTACGTCGGGGAGACTCAAACTCAAGCTATTCCTTCACTTTGTCGAAAACTTTGTGAAGAGAACGCCCTATACTACATGGCAAGTGGTAGAGGATGAAGAAATAGGAAGTGGGTTCACTTTAGAATTGGATTTCTCACTCTTTTTCTCATGGCACCATTGAAGCTAGCAAGCTTTTGTGAACTTGATGAAGATGAAGAATAAGAAAGAATCATATGAATTAAAAGAATAATATGAATACTTATCCTTTTAATCATGGCACCATGGTTGAGTTAAGCCCTCATGCTTAACTCATGTAGAGATTTAACCAAACCATTAGGTTAAAGGTTGGGTTAACTAATATCTTTAAACATATGACAAAAGAGTTGACTTTGTCAATGTTTATCAAGCTTCATGAAGCTTGATAACTTTGACCAAAGTCACACTCTTTTGTTATATGCTTAGGAAAATAGTAAACCCTAATCTAACCTTGATTTGGTTCAAGTCTCATACACACAACTTGTTTGTATCATCAAGCATGATACAAACATGTACACTTGCATATATCACATATAAACAATGTGCACATTCAAGTGAGAAAATCAATCTTAAGTGAACCAATACTAGTTAATGTAAAGTAATATATCAAATATATAATTATACATTAAATCATTAAATCAACACTTGATTTAACGATCCGGTCACATCGCATATAACCGACTAATATCAATAGTAACAACTTATCGAATCAACACTTGATCCGATAACCCGGCTATATCGCATACAGCCGATCAATGTCACAAATTGCGAGAATAGAATACAGTATCACATACTGATATTATTCTCGGTCCCGCACATATCTCATATGCGCTCCTATTTCGTTTCGCTTGAGCCAGGAAACCCCTGTGTAGGACTCTAAAGACTCGTCAATACGCCGGCAGTAGGTGATGATCATATCAAACACCCACAAGCCACAAGCGGTCTGCTAAACGTAACGGCCACCCGGGTATTGAGCGATCAGAAGATCAACGAGCAAGCCCGCTCTCACTCCTGTGAATCCAACGAGTAACACTACCATACAGTCAGGTCCGTTCGTCTGATATGTCGCATATCTTGTCTAGGGGTGGTAAACGTCATACCCCAATAACTCGATAAGTCGTGTCGATATGAGGCTCATAACGGGTCAAGAAACTTCTGGTAACACTTACCAGTAAATCCCTAAAGTAGCCTTGTCAAGGACTTCCTGTTATAGCCAATCGAGCACTGCGCAACATCAACTCCCTATACCGGGAGAGACGAAACCCCTCCTATCGCTCATTGCCTCCATGTGACTCGGGA
Organism: Agapanthus africanus; assembly: GCA_030015575.1. Taxonomy (NCBI): domain Eukaryota; kingdom Viridiplantae; phylum Streptophyta; class Magnoliopsida; order Asparagales; family Amaryllidaceae; genus Agapanthus; species Agapanthus africanus. The sequence goes on from JASDDO010000026.1 coordinate 358,597,897, forward strand.
TTGTACCCAAAAACCACCGTTTTGCACGCCCTCTTGGTCGTGGTAAGGTGGAAATCAAATCACAGTGGGAATCACACAAGACTCTATGACGATCTCGGGTCTACAGACTAACCTGCACCAGTGTCACCAGAGAACTGCCATCTGACGTAAGGTATAATACCATCTGGGAGTTCTCGGCGAGTCCGTCCAGTGTACCCAGTCTCCACTGAGCACCCGTATATCATCTCTGATGTCAAACACCAATGGATATGGGATCATCCATCGCCCATCTATATGGGTCGAGAAGTTACACGCTAGTCTACTCTGGTATATCGATGCCCCGTCTCGATACACCCACGACTAAGGACCTTGAAGGATGTACTTATGGACTACCACGTCCCCACTAGTATGATCCGCATCATAGTCCAGGTAGTCAAGTACACATCCTAAGGGCTTTACCAACATGTAACAGAGAGACAGTCAGTTTACACGTTAAGGTAAAGAGTAACCAGATAGCATACTATCATATCGAGCAAGAAAGTCATCCCTATATATATCCAAGCATCCACTACAATATACATCCTATGTATAGTAATGGCCTCTAGGGCATACATATAACTAACAACGCACTCGTACGTGTCCACGCACTTTGTGCCGAGTTTGGGTAGAGAGTCCGGTTTGCTTTGTTGGAGATAGTGCCCTCAGAGTCAATTATTAGGTCACAGGTACATGATTGTAATGATTGAGGGAGGACCTATCCCGGTAGGACAGTCTTACTCGAGATGATAGTATGCTATCTGGTTTACCTTTATCATCGTGTACTGTTTTAGGTGACCTGACACGTCGCTATTACACGTTGTTAGAGCCCCTAGGATTCTTGCTTGACCACCAGCAGTATGAGGGCGATCATATAAGTGGGAGCTGGGGTCTATAAGCATATCCTTAAAAGGTCCCTATTCGTGAGAGTTTCGAGACAGGGCATCGATACTCCATAGTAGACTAGTGTATACAGTCGAGACCCCGACGAGTGGCGGTGGCCGGTCTCACAAGCCACTGGTGTCAGTTGGATCACCTAAGATGTATGCAGGTGCTCATTGGGTTATGAGTACACCGGACAGGACTCGCCGGGAACATGCTAGTTGGTCATATACCAGACGTCAGATGGCAGTTCCCTGGTGACATGTGTGCAGGTTAGTTCATCGACCTGGGGATCGTCATTTGTCTCGTGTGAGTTCCCACTGTACTTTGATTACTACCCTACCACGGCTCAAAGGAGTCGTGCAAACAGGTTTTAGTTGGGTACAGTCCCGAGCCACATAGAGGCAGTGAGCGTATCTTCTGGGGTTCGTCTCTCCCGGTATTGGGGGTGAGGTCGTGCTGTGTCTAGGAGAGCCATTACACAAAGTCCTTGGCCAAGGCAAGGAGATTTACTGGTAGGTATTCCAGTAGTATCTCAGGGTGTTCTGGGCTACACTCCGACACGACTTGTACCGCTTTTGGGGGTCTGACTTTTACCAACCCCCTAGGCCCGCCATGCGATGCTCATAGACGAACGGACCGGACTGTACGGATATTGTCACTGACAGGCTCAGTAGGGTTGTCAGGCTGAGTTCGCTCACAGACATCCCTTTTAGTCAGTACCTGGTAGCCCGTTACGTATTGGCTTATACCTCTGACGTGCTAGTGGTTAAATCCACAACCAATGTGTTGATGAGTCTTTAGAGTCCCCCACATTTCAGTTACTCAGCTTTCGGGCGAAAGGTTGTAGAGGCCGTATGGAGATATGGCAAGGTCCGATCAGATACGTGCGGTATTGCACGGGTCAGGATCGGACAGTTTGTACTATAGGCCGTATGGTTATATGGCAGGGTTCGATCAGATACGTGCGGTATTGCACGGATCAGGATCGAACAGATATTACTAGCCGACTTTGGTATAAGCCGGATCCTAGTGTAGTACAGTGTAGATTTTGTCTCACTGCATTTGTATTTTGGTCGAAATACAGATGCGGGTGTGTATGCACAGTATCGGGGTTTTCCTGTAATTTATTACGGGACCAGTTTTTGGAGTTGCCAGTTTGTTTTCCGTTTCGGCCAATTTTCCTTTGATCGTTCATTGGCCGATGTTTGGTGGAGGAGGGCTTATTTGCATTGTTGCAAATAAGTATTTGTGGAGGGGGTTCTTTGCATCTTTTGGCATCATGATGGTTTTCATGATGTGCACCATCATTGACTTCTCCTTCTCATGATGGATTGACTTTGTGGACTTGATGGTTGTGGTTGTGTGTGGTTTTTGTTTGTTATCATGTTCTTTCATGATTCCCTTTTTCATTATTGTTCCACCCACCCCCTTGACCTTTTCTCTTTCTCTCTCCAATCACACTTGTGAAGTGGGGGGGCCGGCCATTCCAAAGGGGATGGGATTCATTTCATTTTTGGGTGTGGAAAAATGTTACTCTCATTTTGGTATGCCACATTTTTCCCACCTCTCTCCAAGTTCTTCTTCCTCCACAAAAACGCAACTCCATAATCCCAAAATGAGACATGCTATCCACATTATATTCTACAGCAAATCTTGGGTACGTCGAGTAGCCGGCTTCGTCCCCGAGTTGCCTCGGCATTGAGGTGGGAGCCCGTAAACAAAGTAGGCGATGTGGTGCACTTCCGGCGACGAGGAGGAGACGGGACTTTTCCGCAGGAGATCGGGACCATGACGAGAAGACCGGAGGACTTGGATCGTCGGTATATCTCTAACCCATCTTCTAGTTAGCTTAGACTAGTTAATGGTTTCGATCCGGGTGTTTTAGTGCGCGGTGGTGCCGGTTTGCTAAGTCCGCAAAATTTAAGTTTTTCACCGCTTCCGCATTCCGGCGTCGGATTGACGGCCGGGGCGCCGCCGTGCACTTACAGTGGTATCAGAGACTCGCCATTAACTTCGTCTAGCTTTCGTTTGATGTGTTTTGCGGTTCCGATCGACCAAAATTCCAAAAACTCATTTTTACCTCACATCAGTTTTCTGTTGAGAATTTTTGGTGTCTAAAAATTTTTCAGGTGGTCTCAGAATGATGTGCAGGAGATTCTAAGAACTCTGGGAAAATTCGACACTCTGATCTCTCACACAGAGCGCGGATCCGCGGCCCCACCCTTCTATTGGGCCGCGGTTCCGCCGCAGTCTTGAGAGTTCAGTGGGCCATCTTTTTCCAGTGGGCTTCAGGGGTGTAATTAGGGGTTTTGGAATATTAAAATTGGGCCAATTATTTCTGTGAGTGCTGCAGCATTGGTTTGGGGGCCCACTTGTTAATATTTGGTCAATCGGAAAATTTTAAACACATTTTTCACAGTATTTACATTATATCTGCGACCGTGAATGTCACTCGATCGGTAAATCCGGTCTAACTGTTATAGCCCAGTTAGACGGATTTGCGAACGTGATTTTCACGTTGATGTTCTACGTTTATGCTGTGATGTTGCGGATCGGTCGGTGGGGATAGCCTGGATGCAATGCTAGTACAGTGCTGTTGTATTATGTACATTTGATATTGCGGGGCGAGCGTCCGACATGTGGACTGCCGTCACTGCATGTTTGTATTATTCTTTTGGGGCACGACCTGGTTGCGGTCGTTGTACCCGGTGTATGTATATTTTACTTTCTGTACTAGGATTGCCCCGCGGAGGGGTGCACGGATAGCCGGGTTCTGGAGGGCAACAAGCCCGCATCTCATGGCATTGAGACGGAGGGGGCTTCACTCTGGGATTGGCGGGCTATTCGCCGCACTCGTAGGGGGTACAGGTTGACCCAGGAGGGGTGCCCAAGTTACCGGATTCCGTGAAGTGCTGGGTGGTCCATTCACGGCGCTGAAGGGGGCTGCCTCGCTTCAGGTTTTGGCGGGTGACTTGCCGTGCCCGTAGGGGTCTAGGATTACATTGCACAGGCTATCCACACGACCAGGGGAACGTCGGGTTTCAGTAGTGGCTCTGTGAAACCCGGGGATCCCAGATATCTGTATTGTTCTATGATGCTGTTCATTCTCTGTGATGTTGCATTTTATTCACGCCTTGAGCGAATATAATATATTGGTATATATATTAGTAGATGTTGTATATGTTTTGCATCCGCGCTAGTCCAGTCCCCGCTCTGTCGTTAGTTAGCTAACCTAACGGGTAATGACGGGACCCAGTGGCGAATGCGGATGGCATATACGTACATCAGTATATTTTCGTTCTTTTTGGTGTGATCAATTGATGGGACTGCATTGATTCGGATTAATGCAAGTTAAAAACAAACCTAATCTGATGTTGTTGGAACACCTTTTCAAAAGCTGTTATTGCAAGGACGTTCACTTTTGTTTTGCATCGCGGTATTCATTTATGAATATCCTGCTCCTCAGTCGACGAGGCAAGGGCCGAGATCCCTTCACCGGGAGTGACCCCTTGGACAAAAAGTTTACGTCAGGGCATTAACTTCACTATAGCCGATTACTTTTGCTTTGCACCGTGGTATTCATTTGGAATATCCTGCACCCCATTCTACGTGGAAAGAGCCGAGATCCCTTCACCGGGAGTGACCTCTTTAGCAACGGTTTTCGTCACTATATTTTCAAAAAGCTATCAGTTCCTTCAACGATATCAAGTTCTTTACGTTAAAGGTTTTCGCCAGAAACCATTCGTAGCCCTCCGTCGTTTCAGACGGGTAGCACGTAGTATTCATGCTATGTTTGTTGGCCTTCGTCAAGGCATAGTGTATGGTAGCTGCTTGTTGCCTTTCTGCAGCATAGATAGATGCGTTGGTTTGGGACAGTCGTATAGCCTTGTTGGCCTTCGTCAAGGGCTTGTGCGGGTGGGTTCAAATCAACCTGGAGAATGACGGGTAGAACTTGACATGTGACTTATGATTTGTTGGCCTTCGTCAAGGTCATAAGAGCATGGGGCAGAAATCACATCGGGAGTTTCAAAAGAACTGAAACTTGCCAGATATGCGCATACCTTCTGGAGTGTGATGACGTGAGTGGATTCTGTCACGTTATCATACAATGATAGTTGGATCCCGATTCCCACTGATGAGTTAGTTTACTCCTCGGGTAACCCCGACTAATTCTTCTTTCAGGTTTGGAGGAGAATTTGAGGTACAGTGGGAGGTTTCCAGATTAGATAAATTAGTGACCATTCTGATCTAGGTTAGAGTGCACGCTGAGTGTTTCTTTTCTCTCTCTCTTTGGCAGCGACCATTGACCCGACCCTAAGACTTTGACTCAGTGACCAAGTTGACCGAACCTTCTTAACACTGGCTTTTGGATTGTCAGAGTTGCGAACCTCATTGCCACTCCTACTTTTACCCTTTTCTCCAGGACACCCCGTTTTACTACGAACGTCCACTTCCATTGGACAAAACCATCGTATGGTTAGATACGAACTCGAAGGAATTTATTCGAGGATGGTTTCAGGTTCTGGAGAAAACGGATAGGATTATTCAGTTGTCTTTTCATTTTACCCTCTCTCAGGTTACGAGTACTCCTTGGTTTAGGGGTAGTACACCTATTACGCAAATTGGATTGTCTTCTTCCAAACCTTAGGCTGGTGCCGACCGGTAGGGAATGAAGAAAACCAATTAGCATAACGATGGTGTGCAGAAGGTATTAAGTTAAGACAAAGCAAGGGATTAGTAAGAGGGCAAAGTAAATTGCAACAGATATTCACGACCAAACCAAATATTTCGTTACCACTCCCACATCACCTTTGTATTTCTCCAGGACACTCCGTATCGCTACGAAGATCCACAGTTTATTTGGATACTCCATCGTATGGTTATATACGAACTCGAATGGAACTTGTTCCAGTTCGGGGATGGATTCTGGTTCAGGAGAAATAGGAATAAGGTTTATTCGGTTGTCTTTTATCTTCACCCTCTCTCATTGTGAGTGTTCCTAGGATTAGGACAGTACACCCATTATGCTTATTGGATAGTCTTCTTCCAAACCATAGGCTGGTGCCGAACGGTAGGGAAGGAAGAAAACCATTTGGCCTAAAGGGGTGTGCAGAAGGTAATGACTAAAGACATATGAAGGGATGTGGAGAGATGGCAATGAATTATACGGTTGTAGTTGTGAATATGGATAATGGAAGAGGCATTACTATGAATACCGGGATACCCCACGAAACATTTCAATGTTTCAGTTTTACTGTGTACAGTTAAAGGAAAACTGATTTCCCGATTAGATACTTACTCCAGGGTATGTATTTACCAGGTACGATTCTCACATCTGTATGGTTTTACAGATGATGAGTGGGAGTAAGTTATTGGGAATTGGGTGATCATCCTCATTATATCGGGATTCGTTGTAATCGGTGATATTTGAGGAAACCACCTGGGCTGTTTGCCAGTCGGCAAATATTTGGTTTTGAATATCCGCAGTTATGCACCAATTTCAAATTGATATATCTGTACGTCTATCTTCATAGAGTGAGATATACCTTTTTGAAATTATGTCTGTGACATCTACCTATATCAGTGGATGGTTAGGTAAGGAGCATTAAACAGCGGTGTAATTCTTCTTAACCATAAGTACAGTTTTCAACCTACGACACACAGTGAATGAGTTATCAGACTCAAGGGACTTGTACAGAGTATTGTATGTTGTCCAGGGTCCATCAGGACAGAGGGGTTGGTCCTCGTACTATATTCGGTTTACTTATGACTTCTCTAGTTTTTAGACAGGTGTTTCGTGGAAACATAGGGTCCGAATTTTGAGAAGTTATAGGTATTTGAATAGAGTAGAGAACCAGGTATAGCAAGTATCGGGATTCTTCAAAGAGATCGAAGATGTAGATACTTGTGTATTGTATTCAGTTGATAGTGATGATAAAGAGATCTTGCTTCTTTTTCAGGTTACTCATAATTGGAAGCATTCCTAAGTTGAGTAACGCCGATCGGCCTCCTTCCATTTAGTTGACATGCGCTGGGGACAGCTGCATGATTTGAATCTGGTTCAATTAAATCAGTGCCTCTGTTTCTATATTGGATATAGAACAGTTCATATCTTAACGATGTTAAGGTACGGGGAGTTGTCCGGTTTATGATTAAAACCAGACACTGGACAACTCAAGGCACGTTTCTGTAATGGCTGTTTGTGGGTTGACCCAGGCTATGACGAGGGTTGACTTTCTACCATCTGGATGAACAATAGCGATATTGTTCTAGACTCGCCACAGTTTTATTAAAATTGGATTTTTTTTTCAGAAAACAGTAGTGGGAGTATGGTAGAACTGGAAGTGATTCCAGAACCACAAACGATTACTGAAGATTTGATAAGGAACCTAAAGATTCAATCTGGATTGACATTCCATTGGCCACTCCGCAGATAAGGTGGGTAACTTCAGGCACCCGAGAGGCACTACGGTAGCCTCAAGGACGGTGACAGGGAAGTTCTTGTTTACCCACAATTGCCATTGCTGTTGTTCCAGGTTACGAGACCCGGCGGGAGGATGAGTATAGCGTCGTTCTAAACCAGTTTTAGAAGTGTACGTCTATATGACTCTGCCAGAGGGTTGTCGTAGTCAGTGGGAGCAGCGGAAGCATTGGTGGACAGGTTGCTTATGTCTATTTATAGACTAGAGCAGATGTAGCGGAGATAGATCATCTATTTCTGACGTGACAGTCATGGGTTTGACTTCATCAGAATAGGGGATGGATCTGTTGAGAAGGTAGTAGGGTGTGATATCCTGGTATTTGGATGATATACACAGAGTAGGAAAAGAAACTCCTACACTACGATCAGTTATACTTTGGTCGTCACACAGTTGTTTCTCCACAAAGGAAATGGATTTTATATCAGACATACTGGTTACTAGATCTATGGTCTTAGATCTAGATTTGGGTGGTTTCCCAATCAGGGTACTTGACAGCATTCTAAGAGTATTTAGGATGGACGACTCCTGGCACTGTAGTGTACCTGCAGGTAATGGAGTCACCCTCTCCAAAGGTGTCTTACAGACTAAAGGGGAGAGGGACGGGCATGATTGGCAGATCACTTGCTCAGGCAATTGAGTCAATCGTGAGATATCAAGTACCACACCAGATGTTGTTCTTGCACTAGATGCAATAAGTTGACATTAATCCAATCCTGGAGAAACAGTCGGAAGCAGTTTTAGAACATAAGTGGATGTTCTAGGGATATGATAACGACAGCCTCATTCAGGAGACAGTTATCATTCCAGGCTTCCAAGGTGACATGGACGACAAGGAGGTTGTCAGAGTTATAGTTTTCCTTCTGATGAGGGGCAGTATTTTGGACAGGTGGTCCAAGGCAATACTGAGGGTGGCATGGCGCAGAATACTGATTAAGTTCAGTTGACGATACAGTCTAAGAAGTTTGGATTTGGAGCTCATTTATGAGCTATGTCCCATCAGACATCCAGACACATTCTAAGACAGGTATTACTCATTTCGGGAGATGGGTTTCTCCGCGAACTTGAGATATAGAGAGACATAGAAAGAAACAACTAAGCGGATCCACTCACTGAGGCTATTCCTCGAACGCAATAGTTCCGCAAACGAGCTTTGTGAGACTGACTAGTAGAGGAGTTGGATGTTCGGTATCACACGGGCTGTGAGTATGCGACATCGCAATAATTAGCCTTGAGTGCAAGTGGGAGATTGTTGGAGATAGTGCCCTCAGAGTCAATTATTAGGTCACAGGTACGTGATTGTAATGATTGAGGGAGGACCTATCCCGGTAGGACAGTCTTACTCGAGATGATAGTATGCTATCTGGTTTACCTTTATCATCGTGTACTGTTTTAGGTAACCTGACACGTCGCTATTACACGTTGATAGAGCCCCTAGGATTCTTGCTTGACCACCAGCAGTATGAGGGCGATCATATAAGTGGGAGCTGGGGTCTATAAGCATATCCTTAAAAGGTCCCTAGTCGTGAGAGTTTCGAGACAGGGCATCGATACTCCATAGTAGACTAGTGTATACAGTCGAGACCCCGACGAGGGGCGGTGGCCGGTCTCACAAGCCACTGGTGTCAGTTGGATCACCTAAGATGTATACAGGTGCTCATTGGGTTATGAGTACACCGGACAGGACTCGCCGGGAACATGCTAGTTGGTCATATACCAGACGTCAGATGGCAGTTTCCTGGTGACATGTGTGCAGGTTAGTTCATCGACCTGGGGATCGTCATTTGTCTCGTGTGAGTTCCCACTGTACTTTGATTACTACCCTACCACGGCTCAAAGGAGTCGTGCAAACAGGTTTTAGTTGGGTACAGTCCCGAGCCACATGGAGGCAGTGAGCGTATCTTCAGGGGTTCGTCTCTCCCGGTATTGGGGGTGAGGTCGTGCTGTGTCTAGGAGAGCCATTACACAAAGTCCTTGGCCAAGGCAAGGAGATTTACTGGTAGGTATTCCAGTAGTATCTCAGGGTGTTCTGGGCTACACTCCGACACGACTTGTACCGCTTTTGGGGGTCTGACTTTTACCAACCCCCTAGGCCCGCCATGCGATGCTCATAGACAAACGGACCGGACTGTACGGATATTGTCACTGACAGGCTCAGTAGGGTTGTCAGGCTGAGTTCGCTCACAGACATCCCTTTTAGTCAGTACCTGGTAGCCCGTTACGTATTGGCTTATACCTCTGACGTGCTAGTGGTTAAATCCACAACCAAGGTGTTGATGAGTCTTTAGAGTCCCCCACATTTCAGTTACTCAGCTTTCGGGCGAAAGGTTGTAGAGCCCGTATGGAGATATGGCAAGGTCCGATCAGATACGTGCGGTATTGCACGGATCAGGATCGGACAGTTTGTACTATAGGCCGTATGGTTATATGGCAGGGTTCGATCAGATACGTGCGGTATTGCACGAATCAGGATCGAACAGATATTACTAGCCGACTTTGGTATAAGCCGGATCCTAGTATAGTCTAGTGTAGATTTTGTCTCACTGCATTTGTATTTCGGTCGAAATACAGATGCGGGTGTGTATGCACAGTATCGGGGTTTTCCTGTAATTTATTACGGGACCAGTTTTTGGAGTTGCCAGTTTGTTTTCCGTTTCGGCCAATTTTCCTTTGATCGTTCATTGGCCGATGTTTGGTGGAGGAGGGCTTATTTGCATTGTTGCAAATAAGTATTTGTGGAGGGGGTTCTTTGCATCTTTTGGCATCATGATGGTTTTCATGATGTGCACCATCATTGACTTCTCCTTCTCATGATGGATTGACTTTGTGGACTTGATGGTTGTGGTTGTGTGTGGTTTTTGTTTGTTATCATGTTCTTTCATGATTCCCTTTTTCATTATTGTTCCACCCACCCCCTTGACCTTTTCTCTTTCTCTCTCCAATCACACTTGTGAAGTGGGGGGGGCCGGCCATTCCAAAGGGGATGGGATTCATTTCATTTTTGGGTGTGGAAAAATGTTACTCTCATTTTGGTATGCCACATTTTTCCCACCTCTCTCCAAGTTCTTCTTCCTCCACAAAAAGGCAACTCCATAATCCCAAAATGAGACATGCTATCCACATTATATTCTACATCAAATCTTGGGTACGTCGAGTAGCCGGCTTCGTCCCCGAGTTGCCTCGGCATTGAGGTGGGAGCCCGTAAACAAAGTAGGCGATGTGGTGCACTTCCGGCGACGAGGAGGAGACGGGACTTTTCCGCAGGAGATCGGGACCATGACGAGAAGACCGGAGGACTTGGATCGTCGGTATATCTCTAACCCATCTTCTAGTTAGCTTAGACTAGTTAATGGTTTCGATCCGGGTGTTTCAGTGCGCGGTGGTGCCGGTTTGCTAAGTCCGCAAAATTTAAGTTTTTCACCGCTTCCGCATTCCGGCGTCGGATTGACGGCCGGGGCGCCGCCGTGCACTTACATGCTTGATCAGCCGCTTGTTGTGACCACTCCTGTGGGAGGGTCGTTTGTTGCTAGGGACGTGTTCCGATCCTGTACCGTCTGTATTGGCGAGAGAGAGTTGCCTGTCGACTTGATCCTTCATGAGATGTTGGACTTCGACGTTCTTTTGGGCATGAATTGGTTAGCCACGTGCTATGCTTCTGTGGACTGCCGTGAGAAGACAGTTAGATTTTTTTTTCCCGACGAGTCGGTTTTTGTTGTGTTGGGGGACCGTAGTGCCACCCCTCATAGTTTGATTTCTTCTTTTCGCGCTGGACAGCTTTTGAGGAGGGAATGTCAGGGATTTCTCACCTATGTTTGCGATACTAGAGCTACAGAGGTTCCGTTGGATCAGGTTCCGGTGGTTAGCGAGTTCCCTGATGTGTTCCCTGACGAGCTTCCTGGGCTACCGCCCGAGCGCGACATTTCTTTCCGTATTGATTTGGTTCCTGGCGCGGGGCCTATTTCTATACCGCCTTATCGGATGGCCCCGGCGGAACTTAGAGAATTGAAGTGCCAGTTGCAAGATTTGCTGGATAAGGGACTTATTCGACCCAGTGTTTTTCCTTGGGGTGCTCCGGTCCTGTTTGTTAAGAAGAAGGATGGTAGTTTGCGATTGTGTATCGACTACCGCCAGCTGAACAAGGTTACAGTGCGGAACAGGTATCCTTTGCCACGCATCGACGATTTATTCGACCAGCTTCTGGGGGCAGGATACTTTTCGAGGGTCAATTTGCGTTCAGGCTACCATCAGCTGCAGGTTCGACAGGATGACATTCCTAGGACAGCTTTTCGCACGCGCTACAGCCATTATGAGTTTTTGGTTATGTCGTTCGGATTCACCAATGCGCCAGCAGCATTTATGGACTTGATGAACCGTATTTTCCGGCCGTATCTTGATCTATTCATCATTGTATTCATTGACGATATTCTGGTGTATTCTCGGAGTAGAGAGGAGCACGAGCAGCAGCTGCGGATTACACTGCAGACCTTGAGAGAGCATCAGCTTTTCGCCAAATTCTCCAAGTGTGCTTTCTGGCTGGACAGCGTAGACTTCTTGGGGAACGTGATTTCACGAGACGGTATTTGTGTAGACCCGAGGAAGATCGAGGCCGTTCGGAGTTAGCCCAGACCCACATCAGTTACGGAGATTCGCAGCTTTCTAGGGCTGGCCAGCTACTACCGGCGATTTGTGCAGGATTTCTCTCGCATTGCTACACTCTTGACCGGGTTGACCCGGAAGGGAGTTCCTTTCATTTGGACAGAGGAGTGTGAGCACAGTTTTCAGCAGTTACGGGCTCTACTGACTATGACGCCAGTATTATCATTGCCTTCAGGGTCAGGCGAATTTGTGGTATATTGTGATGCTTCTCTAGTGGGGGCTAGGGTGTGTTCTGATGCAGCATGACAGGGTGATCGCGTATGCTTCGCGGCAATTGAAGAAACATGAACAAAACTACCCCACTCACGATTTGGAGATGGCTGTAGTGGTCTTTGCACTTAAGATCTGGAGACATTACCTATACGGCGAGTCGTGCCAGATATTCATTGATCACAAGAGCTTAAAGTATATATTCCAGCAGCGAGACCTGAACCTTAGACAGCACCGATGGATGGAGTTAGTGAAGGACTACGACTGCGAGATCTTGTATCACCCGGGCAAGGCGAATGTAGTGGCGGATGCTTTGAGCAGGAGGCCCGGGGGTAGTCTATCTTGTTTGAGCGCAGTACAGGGGCAGTCATCGGCAGACTGGCAGATATTATGCGACAGCCGGGTACAGTTCGAGTTTACGCCGATTGGAGGACAGATTGCGCATGTTCGTGCACGCCCACAGTTGCTCGACCGTATACATGAGGCACAACACAGTGATGACCGGTGTTCAGAGATCATGACACGGATAGAACAGGGCAGATTTTCTGAGTTCGTGATCGATGATCAGGGGATACTACGATTTGGGACTAGACTGTGCGTACCAGATGCAGAGGGACTGCGGCGTGAGATTCTTGAGGAGGCACATCGCTCGGTGTACAGTGTTCTTCCAGGATCCACCAAGATGTACTACAATATGAGAGATGTTTACTGGTAGGACGGGATGAAAAGGGACATTGCAAATTTCGTGTCGAGATGCCTGACTTGTCAGCAAGTCAAGGCCGAGCATCATAGGCCCGCGGGAGAGCTACAGCCGTTGCCTATTCCGGAGTGGAAATGGGAACAGATTTCTATGGACTTTATTATGGGTCTACCCAGGACTAGTCGAGGGTATGACTCCATCTGGGTGATCGTGGATCGTTTGACGAAAGCGGCTCACTTTCTACTGGTGAAGACGACTTTCGGATTTGCTCAGTACGCCTAGATATACATCGATGAGATCGTATGACTGCACGGAGTTCCGACATGTATTGTGTTCGACAGAGGCACCCAGTTTACCAGCCGACTATGGCAGAGGCTTCAGGAGGCTTTGGGCACCCGCTTGAGTTTCAGCACATCATTTCATCCGCAGACCGACGGACAGTCAGAGCGGACTATTCAGACTCTCGAGGACATGCTCAGAGCGTGCATATTAGACTTCGGAGGTAGCTGGGATCATCATTTGCCCTTAGTAGAGTTCTCCTACAATAACAGCTACCAGAAGACCATTCAGATGGCACCGTTTGAGGCTCTTTATGGGAGGAGATGCAGATCGCCCGCCTGTTGGACAGAGCTCAGTGAGGGCAGTATCTTAGGGCCACAGATTGTCGAGGAGACGACCACGAAGATCCAGTTGATTCGTGATAGGATGAGAGCAGCCCAGAGTAGGCAGAGATCTTATGCGGACCGTCGTCGGCGCAGACTTGAGTTTTCAGTAGGTGATCAGGTTTTCTTGAAAGTCTCCCCAATGAAAGGTGTGATGAGATTTGGGAAGAAAGGGAAGCTTAGACCCCGATATGTGGGCCCCTTCGAGATCCTCGAGCGCGTTGGTGCAGATGCGTATCGGTTAGCCCTTCCATCCAGCTTTCCAGATGTGCACCCCGTATTTCATGTTTCGATGCTTCGCAAGTATCTTCACGAACCTACGCATGCGATTCAGCACCCGACGATTCAGCTTGAGCGTGACCTTTCCTATGGAAAGCAGCCGGTGATCATTTCGGATCGACAAGTGAAGAAATTGAGATCAAAGGACATACCGTCAGTCAAGGTACTTTGGCGTGGCCCGAGCAGCGAGGTGGTCACTTGGGAGACCGAGAGCGAGATGAGGAAGAGATATCCCCATCTCTTTGAAGGTAAGTATAGTTAGATTTTTAAATTCGGGGACCGAATTTCTTTAAGTGGGGTAGATTGTAACACTTTGATAATTCGTTTAGTTTTATTTCACGATAGTTAGCATTGATGCGTGTTTCCATAATGTTCGTAAATTTTATTTCCGTCTCAATCTAGTCAAATTGAGATGATTGGGGGTTTCATATATTTAAAACGGGGTTATTATCTTTAATTAATTTTAATTTAGCAATGTGTTCTTTTAATTAGAATTATTTTTCTTAATTACCTTCCTAATGAGGTTTAGTGTGCTTGCTTGCACACATAGCATTTTAGTGGCACATACTTATTCTTTCTCACCCTTTTCAAATTTTCCTTTTCTTTTCCTTTTAAAACAAAAGAAATTGATTTTTGAGAGAAAAGAGAGAGGTATGGTGAGCATTAATGAGGCATGGGGGCAATAAGTGTGGCATTTCTCTCTCTCTTTCTTTTCTTTCTCCCTCTCTTTTCTCTTTTCTTTCTTGCTGAAATTTTCTCAGCAGAACAGCAGCCCTAGCAACAAAATAACCCATTTTCATCACTTATTCTTGATCATTCACTTCTCTTTTGATTCTTGTTCAAAACCTACACAAGAACCATTCATTCTTGCTCTCAAAACCTTAGAAAAATGGCTTTTTGGTGGAGTTTGGAGGCAAGTCTGCATACTTGAAAAAAGATCTGGAAGTTTGGGTTTTCCTAAGGCCTTTGGGAGGTATTAAACTCACACTTAACACCCTTACTCATAATTTGTAGTATTTTAGCTAAAAATCTTGTTTTTATGTGCTTTTTGTGATATTGAGAGGAATTTTGTGAAGTATATGATAAGTTGGGAATTTTATGGCTTGGTTAACTCATTTAAGTGCTATTAGAGCTATTCAAACCAAGTTTTCATTTCAGATTACACAAAAATACCTTGAAGTATCAATTTGGTGCTAAATGTTGTTTTTAACTGGATTTTGGACTCTGTTGAAATCTGCTTGCACTCTGGTTGCTTCAGAATATATTTGTAATTACTGGGACATGTTTACTAGGAGTAGAAAACACACACGAAGCACGGGAGGCAGGCTCCCAACCTGGGCCGCCGAAAAATTACTTCTGGCCACAAATTGTGGTCAGATTGGTGACCTGGGGGTTGGGGTTTTGGTGATAGGTGTCTGCTGCTATGTGGGGTTTTATGGTATATCTAGTTTTGCAAAACTCTTTCTGTATCAAAATCTGGAGTTATTTACCTGTTTCTCGTATTTTAAATCTTCGCGACAGACGTGATACGTGTGTGGGATTTTGGGTTTCTGCGTATTGCGACTCGTCGAGGTAGTTTCAGACGTTTAATCACACGTTTTAGCGTATCGCGCACGCGCGCGCTTGGTTTGCGACGTGGGTTTCTAGTTTGACCTTAATGTCACGTTTTTGTGGATTTGAGCTTATGTGTGATATATTGTGTAATTCTAGGTTCGCAGGCGAGTGAGACGGACGCTGCGAAGAAGGGGAAGCAAGTCGTCGGCTACACTTAGCGTGAGACTTCGGTGAGTAGATTTAACATCTACGGGGATATCGCCCGCATGGCTTTATACGTCAGGACTGATAGGACCTTATAGCTATATATTGCATTTACCCCATTGACTGTCATGGATACTGTTGTTGCCTACTGCATTCCCTACAATATGTATGTAAACTTAGAATTGATAGAATACCGCACTATTACTAACGGTTCATGCTGTGCGAGCACTAATCTGCATGTTACACACACACCGTTAGTAATTGCCATGTAGAATTGCCATGATTATATTGCTGTAGTTCATTTCACATATGATTCGATTGATTGTCATAGAAATTGGGAGCCGCATGATGTCTTTAAAAACTGAAACTATTTTAAGAAGCGGTTTCCCCTTGTACCTATATTATGGATTGATGTACATAGCACATCGCATTTGATTTACTTATTGGTGTTGGATTTTCATGTGATTTCTGGTTTTGAGGACCGTGGGATTACTTAAGAAAAGATGCACTATTTGAAAACCCGGTTCCTCGTGATATGACATTTTGGTGCGTCCACCACGCGTTTTCTCGGTGCTAAGACGTGTGCTTGAATCCCGATTCGAGGTGTTGGATGATCCGTTTGTGGGTTCGTGGTGGACCCGGTATGGTTCCCCTCGGCAAGATGATCGATGGACTTTGCCGATTGAGCCTGGAGGTGGGCGAGTACCTACCAGTGATTGGTTGGACCTGGCGGTTATCCGGAGGATACCGACCAGAGTCGAGAGATGGACGCGGGATGATCCGTACTGCCAGGGCCGAGGGCCGATACCGCAGACGGAGCCTGTGGGCTGACCCCGACTTACAGAGCCCGATATATGAGGATTTGAGTGTCGATGCTGGACACGAGTATTTTATGATATTTTGAGTGCCGATGTTGGGCACTCGTGATTCTTAGAGATTTACAGGATTTGAGGGCCGAGGGTGGGGGTGCCGGCGCCTGAGTTTATTTAGGATTTGGGTGCAGTCTTAGGCACCGATTATTTTTCCACGTTGATATTCCGTGTAGATGTTATTTATCCCATGCTCAGCATTGATTATCATGTATCTCATCCTGTAGTTATTTTACCTGACAGAGCATTTGCATGATTATTGTACCTACTGCTTGTCGCATATAGATTTACCTGATGGCATATGATAGCGTAGCGCAGTACGTGCATGCTCGTGATTACCTTTATATGTTATCTCTATTCACGAGTTGGCAACTCATCCCCGTTGTGCCACAGTATTTGCAGGTTGCCCCTCAGAGTAGTCGCGGCAGGCTGCCTTTTGCATCTTTTTGCTGCAGATACCTCTACAGTTGGTGCGAGAGCTGTTTGCTTTTAGGTGGGTTGTGGTATCTGATTACTTTTATTGTACCTCTTTTGTATCTAGTATCTCCATCTACCATATATGTACTGGACTTAGAGACAGTGTGAGGACGATGGTGTATACTTTTTTTTGTATTCTAGTGTCGAGCTCGTAGGAGCCGACTGTTTATTTATGCAGTTTATTATTCTGTGATGTTTACTTATTGCTCATTCTTCGCTACGGCATCGTATATTACTCTTGTGGTGATGGTTTCCATCGTTGGTCGTGATTGCACCCTTTTGGGGATGCTTTATTTCATTATATATCATTTCACTTATACCCAGTTTTGTACCCGCTTCCGGGGTTACTTTTACAAAAGAAATGCTGCCAAAATTATTATAAGGATAAATTAACTTTAAAAAGAACTTTATTGAACTATTTAAGGTTTTCTAAATGTTTTAATTGGATGTTTTCAACACTCACTACTTTTAAATGGTTTTGATTTCTGGGTTCGGCTTACTTAGTCGCGTTACGCCTGTAGACGTTGCGTGGTTAATTGCCGGTCACGAGTCGAAATATTCGGGTCGTGATAGTGGATCATCTTCGGTAAGGAGATCATCGATCAAGCTCCATTCAGATTGCGTAGGAGTGATGGTGGGGTCTTCCGGGATTATCCGGACACGCTACAAAGGTTGTATCTCTCAATTTGCTCTTTTGTTTTCTTGTTTAGCAATTGTAGTGCATGAAACGATCTTGTTGTGGTTAATTGATGCTAAGCTCTCATAAAATTTTGATTCTATGATTCCGCCGCAGTCACAATTGTTGCTACCCTTGCCTCGACGACTAACGGTGATATCAGAGCCAATCATTTATTACAAAATGCAATTTGGTGGCTAATGTAAGGTTGCCTTGCTCACTTGATTAGGTTTTAATACGTGGTGGTAACAAATTTTCGAAATTTCAAGAGAGCAAAACCAAACCCTAACTCAAAATGAAGTCTAAAGTCTAAAACTTGTTAACTAAACTATGAGTTTAGCTACTATGATAAAAAACTACAACCTTTGATGACCAAGTCCTTCACTTCTATAGCTCCTTGATGAAGTCCTTTGTTGAAGGAACGAGCTTGAAAGTAGATCCTTGATGTCCTAGATGATCCACTTGAGGCAAGTAGGCTCTATCTCCAACTCTACTTGAAGATGTAATCTTTAAAGTGAAGCAACTTGAAGATGTAGTCTTGCTAGAACTAATCTTTAAGTGATGGAGTATTTCTCTCTCAATTTTTCCCTCTCTTTTCTTCTCTTTTTTCCTTTTTCTTTCTCTAAAGAAATAGCTCAAGAGAGAGAAAGAAGAGATGAGAATGAAAAAGCATTAGTTAAGAATAAAGTGTTAGTTATATGTATGCCCTAGAGGCCATTACTGTATATTGGATGTATATTGTAGTGGATGCTTGGACATATATAGGGAGGACTTTCTTGCTCGACATGATAGTATGCTATCTGGTTACTCTTTACCTTAACGTGTACACTGATTGTCTCTCTGTTACATGTTGGTAAAGCCCTTAGGATCTGTACTTGACTACCTGGACTATGATGCGGATCATACTAGTGGGGACATGGTAGTCCATAAGTACATCCTTCAAAGTCCCTAGTCATGGGTGTATCGAGACGGGGCATCGATATACCAGAGTAGACTAGCGTGTACCTTCTCGACCCATACAGATGGGCGATGGATGATCCCATATCCATCGGTGTTTGACATCAGAGATGATATACGGGTGCTCAGTAGAGACTGGGTACACTGGACGGACTCGCCGAGAACTCCCAGATGGTATTATACCTCACGTCAGATGGCAGTTCTCTGGTGACACTGGTACAGAGTAGTCTTTTGACCCGAGATCGTCATAGAGTCTTGTGTGGTTCCCACTGTGCTTTGATTTCCATCTTACCACGTCTAAGAGGGCATGCAAAACGGTGGTTTTTGGGTACAGTCCCGAGTCACATGGAGGAAATGAGCGATAGGAGGGGATTCGTCTCTCCCGGTATAGGGAGTTGATGTTGCGCTGTGTTCGATTGGCTATAACAGGAAATCCCTGGCCAGGGTTGCTGAGATTTACTGGTAAGTGTTACCAGTAGTTTCTCGAATTGTTATAGACCTCATATCGACACGACTTATTGGGCTATTGGGGTCTGACGTTTACCACCCCTAGGCGAGATATGCGACATATCAGACGATCAGACCGGACTGTACGGTAGTGTTACTGGTTGGATTCACTGGAGTGTGAGCGGGCTTGCTCGTCGATCTTCAGATCGCTCAATACCCGGGTGGCCGTTACGTTTAGCAGACCGCTTGCGGCTTGTGGGTGTTTGATATGATCATCACCTGCTGCCGGCGTATTGACGAGTCTTTAGAGTCCTACACGGAGGTTTCCTGGCTCAAGCGAAACGAAATAGGAGCGCATATGAGATATGTGCGGGACCGAGAATAATGCGTGTATGTGATACCGTATTTCATTCTCGCGATGAATGTGTCGAATGGTTATATGCGATATAACCTAGTTATCGAATAGAGGGTTGATTCGATTAGCCGATACATTGGATACTAGTCGGTTATATGCGATATGACCGGATCGTTAAATCAAGTGTTGATTTAATGATTTAATGCATAATTATATATTTGATATATTACTTTGCGTTAACTAGTATCGGTTCACTTAAGATGGATTTTCTCACTCGGATGTGCGCATTGCATATGCGATATGATTTTGTGCACTTGCTTGTATCATGTTTGATGATACATGCCTTTTGGTTAAGTGTAAAGAATTAAACCTTGGTTAATGAAATAGTTAGGGTTTACTATTTCCTTATTCATTTATTTATCTATTTATTCTTTTTGGAAAATGATTTGCATAAAGATTAAATGGTGGCTTTCTTTGTTGTTTTCATGAAGCTTCATGAACACTTTGACTAAGTGACCATTTTGTCTCTAGCTTGACCCTAACCATTCCTTTAACCATGATTGATTCTCTACACATTACCATGGTTAAAGATTATGATAAGTATTCTTTTATTTTATAGTTTTTAATTAACTTATCATAAGATTTACCTTCTTCTTCTTCATTTCTTCAAGTGAAGAAAGCTTGCCTCCATCAATGGCAAGTGATGAAAAAGAGTGTGAAATCCAAATCTAAAGTCTACCCACTTCCTATTTCTTCATCCTCTACCTCTTGCCAAGTAGTAGAGTGTGTTTTCTTCACAAGTTTCTTGACTTGGTGAAGTCGGAGCTTGATTTAGCGATGCTTCGACGTAGATCATCTTCGGCATGGACATCGATGACCTAGCCCGTCCATTCTCCGATGAAGCCGACGCTAGAGCCCGGGACTTGTTATGGACAGCGAGGAGACTTCATTGCGGAGCTATGGAGGTGGAGAACCGGATCTACAAAGGTTGTATTTCCGTATCTCTTAGTTAAGTGTTAACTAGTTTACTTTTCGCCTAGATTTCTAGCAAACGATCCGTAGTCGGGTTTCTCGGCACCTAGAATTTTTTGAAATTGGCATGGTTGATGCCTTGTGAGACCTCATTAGGATGCCTAGGAACCCTACAGTGGTATCAGAGCCTAGCTAGAGCCTTAGGCGAAGTCCAGACGACGTTTGAATCCCGATCGAACCCGAAACCCCATTTTTCCCATGCTCTCTGTACTTTTTTCAAAACAGTGCATTTTTCCATATTAAAAATATCCAGAAAATCAAGCAGGGTGTTTTATGAAATACTGTGAAAAACGGAGACTTAACTCCGTCATAACGCCGCGGAACCGCGGCCTAAGCCCATGTGGAGCGGCGGTTCCGCGGCAACACTGTTGACTCTTTGACTCCTATTTTCACAGTAATTCCTATTTAACTGTGCTGAGTTCTCTGGGTATTTTTTAAATTTTATTCAAGAGTTGAATTTTCTGGGTTGTTTTGGGGATTCGAATGTTCGATCAGATTATCAAATTTTGTCTATGTGGCTTTCCGGATAAATTTTAGAATATGTTAAAAAGTTCGACCGGATATAAATACCCAATTTTTCCCCTGTCGGGAAATTTCCAAGTGTTGGATTTTTCCGTAGTTTAACGACGTTCTAAGTAGTGCAAGTAACGCGATGGTCCCTCTAGAAGACAACAAACCTTAACTCGATTATGTGACCGTCTTGAACTGCCCTTTGAACCTTCGGGTTTGGGGCAGTACGGCGTGCCACATGTGAGGCGTTGGCTTGACCCTTCTACGGCTGGACCGTTGGTACTGAGGCACGAACTGAATGTTGTTAGACTTGTTTCATGTGTTGAGCTGTATCGGGAAAACTTGGGTGTTCGACTGTTCGATCGGAAAGTTTAACATTTTCTATTTATCTGGAATGGGATACAATAATTGGAATTCACAAGAAATTATGAGATAACTGAATGAATGTTATAAACATAGCAGTTTAGTCTCACTTGATCGGTTGCCACGGAATTTTGATGTGATCAAAAGTCCGTCGCAATCACGTAGCGTACGCGGATACTCGCCGGGTAAACTTAATAGACAGCCTCACTCCATAGCCCTGACCAAGTGACTGTAGGAGAACCCCGTCGCCGAAAGCATCCGTTCGGGTGCTCGTGGTAGCGGTGTTCCGCCTTGGTGCACTTCGTCGACGGTATCGGGGGTGTAGCCGTCTACTGAAGTTTGCGACGAGCATTCGATCAGGTTGTCGGGAATCCTGTTGAATTGCCCGACTTGGTATTGAAAAGTGTTTTCGATTTTGAGACTAAAATGCGGGGTTTATAATTGTTAGGCATGCGATGTCTAAGAAATTCATTTGGTCAGGCATGCGATGTCTGAGATGGTTGCGGATTCCAACTGTTGTAGTTTTACACTTTCTTTTCTGTGACCGTAAGTGTAATATGTGATATCGCCGGTTTCGTTGCTATATGTCAACGACAATAGGGATGCGCATGTTTACTTACGTTGATGACATGTGATGTTATGTGTTGCTGGATATGTTATATTGGATCGTCGTGTTTGAATAGCCGGGGGTTTTTATGGGAGATGAGTGTTTTTCATTTTCATTCATGTAAAAACTTGTATGTAATATTCTTTTATTGGGGCGCTTCCAGGTTGCGGAAGTTGTCACCGTTTGTATATTATTTACCTTTCCGCACTAGGATAGACCCAAGGAGGAGGGCACAAGTAACCGGGTTCTGGAGTCCAGTGGGAGACCAACTCGAGGAGTCGAGTCCGAGTCTCCTAACCCTAGAATTGGTAGGGTTGCTTGCCGCTCTCGTAGGGGTCTTGGGGTATGGGTTTGGCTATTCATCACGACCGTGGAATCCGTGTTTTATACTGGCTCGTATTGAAAACACGGACGTCCTAGTATATCCAATGTTTCATATGTTTCTTCTGCTGCGATATCTGTGATGTGATCATGTGATGTTCTGTGATAGATACAGTATATAGTATATATGATATATTATATAGATGTTACTTATGTTTTACACCCGCGCTAGCCCTGCCCCGCTCTGCCGTTAGTTACCTAAACTAACGGTGCACGAGGGGACATCGAGGCGAATGCGGATGGCATAAGTGTACGTCGTATTTATCTGTGATGTTTAGGTACATAAATGATGGGACTTCATTAATGTGATTAATGAAATAAAAGAAACCTAAGATGTTGTAGAATCGAATTTCAAAAATAAAACAGGTAGCTACAGTTCTTGCTTTGCATAGCGGTATATGAGATATATCCTGCACCTTATTCGATGAGGAAAGGACCGAGATCCCTTCACCGGGAGTGACTCCTTTTGCAATAACTGGCAGATGCTACACACTCGGTTTGTCTTTTGATTGCTTTTAAGTGTTTTTGCTTTGCACAGTGATATATATGATATATCCCGCACCTCATTCGACGAGGAAAGGACCGACGATCCCTTCACCGGGAGTGACTCCTTTAGCAAAACTGGAAAAGCCTCAAAAGCACTCCATTTCAAAATTCATTCGATCCTACAACGATATCAAGTTCATTACGCAAAAGGTTTTCAGAAAAACCTGTCGTAGCCCTCCGTCATTTCAGATAAGTTGTATATAGTATTCATGCTGCATTTGTTGGCTTTCGTCAAGGTGCAGTGTGCGGTAGCTATATGCTGCTTATCTGCAGCATACGATGCGATTGGATTAGGGTAGTCGTGCGGCTTTGTTGGCTTTCGTCAAGGGTCGTGCGGGTGGGTTTAATTCGATCAAGAAATGTACGGGTTGAACTTGACTAGCGGGCTATGGTTTGTTGGCTTTCGTCAAGGTCATAGCACGTTAGGGGCAAAATATTATCGGGAATTTCAAGTGTTGAAATTTGCAATGAGATTGCATACCTTCAATGAGATAGTTGGATCCCGATACCCGCTGTGAGTAATTGTTACTCCTGGGAGAGTTTTATACATTACAATTAGCCGATCAAGTAGGTGTCTAGAAAGGTGTCAACGGGGTTATGCCTCTGGGAAAACGAGGTTTACATTAATTAGGTTCGTGCGAAAGCACGGGGGACCTCCCTCAAAGTACCGACACTGGCCTGCCTGAAAGATTGGCGAACTTGTAGTGTGTAATTAATCCCGGCTAGTCTTTCCTTTTAGGGTTTGAAGGAAGATTTGATAAAAAGCAGTGGGAGCCATCCTGATTAGATAAAATAATAACCAATCTATTCTTGCAAGAGCGCACGCTGAGTGTTTTCTTCTCTCTCTCTCCACGTAGCGACCATATCACGCCTTAATCAAGATAATAATATGGAATATTGACCGAACCCGCTTGTTATACTGAGCTGGGGAACGTTGGTCCCGCTCCAACTTATAATTATTATAAGACAGAGCAGGAAATTGGGGAATACCAGATTTCCCGTGCCGCCCAAACGAGGAGAGTGCATGATGATGCATCATCTTCGGGTGTGTTCATTACAGAGAACTGTTTCTTAGTATCCTTTACGTTCTAGGTATATGATACCAGATCAGGATCCCAAATATGTAATCTGTTACATAGGGCTACAGAAAGGTAAAGAACTGAGAACGGGTGATAAGTTTCATGAGGCAGAAAACGGGGCAAGTGTTGCAGCCAAGTCTGTTGGTCACTGTCACCCTGTATTACCAATACATTGATTCTGAACGAATGTTATTAGATACCGAACCTGATATACAAAATCATATCAGTCTCTTTATCAGTAAAGAAATGATATAATTTTGTATTGATGGATAATGTTTTGAACATTTCCTATATCAAAAGTTGATCGGTTCAGGCACGTTATCTAAAAGCATTGATGTTCTAAATTAAACTACAGTTCTTAGTATACGGAACACACACAAGAGGAAGAGTTCAGAAATGAACGATTCCTCCTTGAGGTATTGTAGACTAGGTCAGATCAATGTGACCCGACTAGCTAGAGTTACATATAGATGCATATTTAAATTAGTTTGAATTTACATCTTGTGAAACTCGCCAGTCATGTCACAAAGATAAGATGACCACAGCTCTGTTTATTGCAAACAGAGAAAGAGTTAGTGAACTCTTGGGATGATACATGTTGATGTATGTAGGTCCCCTGTCTACACATACCAGGACTGGTTCTTTATACTTCATTATATTCTCTGATAATCTCTCAAGATTCGGACATATGTTCCTGTTGAAACACAAGTACGAACCTTTTGAGATATTCACAGAATATAAGTTAGAAGTAGAGAACCAATACGGGTATAAGTATTATGTCCTATGATGAGATCAAGGAGGAGAATACTTATGCATAGAATTCCTGGACTATTCTAAAGGAGAATGAAATTCTCTCTCGGCATTACTCCTCCGAATACACCATAGCACGATGGTATATCGGGGCGGAGCAATCACACCCTATATGATATGATGTGCTCTATGATGAGTATTACTGAGTTACCTATTTCCTTTTGGGTGTTATGCACTTGAGAAGCTGCATACCTATTGAATAGGGTTCTAATCAAATCAGTTGCCAACCGCTTCATATGTGATATGGAATGGGAAGAACCCATGTCTTAAGTTAGTTAAGATTTGGGGTTGTCCGGCCTATGTCTAAAAGCAAAATCCGGACAAGCTCGAGGCAAGGTCTGCAATGTAGAACTGGAAAGGTTCCAGCTATACAAACTACAGATGATGATTTGAAAGAACCAAAGGATTCAATAGTTACCAACGAACCTCAGCCTCTCCGCCGATCTAGTAGGGTTCCTCACCCACCTGAGAGATACTTCTGTTTCTCTATGACAGTGGGAGCGAGGATTGCATCATGAGATGATGACCCAACTAGTTTCGAGCTGGCCATCAGGAGTGGGACTCTGTAAGAATGGCTGGATGCTTAGTGATCTGAGATGGAATCCATATACACCAACAAAGTATGGACTTTGGTTGCTATATCTGAAGGGTTAAATCCCCATCAGGAGCAAGTATATCTTGAGAAGATTACTTGGTGTACATGGAAGAGTTGAGACTTTCAAAGCTAGACTTGTTAAAGGTCTACATCATTGACCAGGTATGGATGATGATGAAACCTTTTCTAAGTAGCTAGCTTAAGTCCATCCAGATCCTACTTGCCACGGCTACATACCATGACTACGATATCTGGTGGTTGGGTGTCATGACAGCTTTTCTAAATGATGTTTAGAAGAGAGTGTCTATAAGTACACAGCCAGAGGGCTTCGTAGACAGTGGGAGCAGCGGAAACGTGTGCAAGATGCTTTATAGGATAAAGCAGGCATCGCAGAGTTGGAACATCTGTTTTGATGAAGCGGTCAAAGAAGTTGACATCATCAAAATGGTAGATGAACCTTGTATAAACAACAAGGTAG
Source organism: Agapanthus africanus (assembly GCA_030015575.1). Classification (NCBI taxonomy): domain Eukaryota; kingdom Viridiplantae; phylum Streptophyta; class Magnoliopsida; order Asparagales; family Amaryllidaceae; genus Agapanthus; species Agapanthus africanus. Next base: position 358,623,723 of record JASDDO010000026.1, read on the forward strand.
TAGGGAGTATGGTGACGATCCTCGTAGAGTACGTGGATGACATACTCTTGATAGGGAAGGTGTTTCCTATGCTACGCTCGATCAATCTCCGCTTATCACAATGATTCTCCATATAGGATCAAAGTGATACCTCCTAAATCCTGGGTTTTTGGATCTATGAGATAGATCTAATTGGATGTTAGGACTCTCACTAGTTGTAGTGAGACGGTATCAACCGATCCTAGGGAGAATCACTGGAAGGGTTCCAGGGTGATAAAGACGACTGAATGTCAGTCACAGGCATTGTCTTTACCCTCAGTGGAGGGACGGTATGTTGGAAGAGTTCCAAGCTAGATACCGTGACATACTAAACGATAAAGGCTAGATACATCGCTACTTAAGATGCTACCAAAGAGGCTGTTTGGGTGTATATTGGTTCATGAGATGAACTATGTTCCTCCCATTGTGTGACAATAGAGTTGTGGCTTATGCCAAGGAACGCCGGACCCATCAGTGATCCAGACATATTCTGAGGCAGCATCACCTGATCATGGAGATAGTTGATCTCCAGGGGATCGAGGTCAGGAGAGTAGACTCAGAGGACAACACAGCGGATCCATTCACAAAGGCATGTTCCCAGAGAGAGACTTTTATGGGATGGTTGAGTATGAGATACTACAACCACTGCTACAGATGGCCCTAGTGCAAGTGGGAGATTGTTAGTTATATGTATGCCCTAGAGGCCATTACTGTACATTGGATGTATATTGTAGTGGATGCTTGGACATATATAGGGAGGACTTTCTTGCTCGACATGATAGTATGCTATCTGGTTACTCTTTACCTTAACGTGTACACTGATTGTCTCTCTGTTATATGTTGGTAAAGCCCTTAGGATCTGTACTTGACTACCTGGACTATGATGCGGATCATACTAGTGGGGACATGGTAGTCCATAAGTACATCCTTCAAAGTCCCTAGTCATGGGTGTATCAAGACGGGGCGTCGATATACCAGAGTAGACTAGCGTGTACCTTCTCGACCTATACAGATGGGCGATGGATGATCCCATATCCATCGGTGTTTGACATCAGAGATGATATACGGGTGCTCAGTAGAGACTGGGTATACTGGACGGACTCGCCGAGAACTCCCAGATGGTATTATACCTCACGTCAGATGGCAGTTCTCTGGTGACACTGGTACAGAGTAGTCTGTTGACCCAAGATCGTCATAGAGTCTTGTGTGGTTCCCACTGTGCTTTGATTTCCATCTTACCGCGTCCAAGAGGGCGTGCAAAATGGTGGTTTTTGGGTACAGTCCCGAGTCACATGGAGGCAATAAGCGATAGGAGGGGATTCGTCTCTCCCGGTATAGGGAGTTGATGTTGCGCTGTGTTCGATTGGCTATAACAGGAAATCCCTGGCCAGGGTTGCTGAGATTTACTGGTAAGTGTTACCAGTAGTTTCTCGAATTGTTATAGACCTCATATCGACACGACTTATTGAGCTATTGGGGTCTGACGTTTACCACCCCTAGGCGAGATATGCGACATATCAGACGATCAGACCGGACTGTACGGTAGTGTTACTGGTTGGATTCACTGGAGTGTGAGCGGGCTTGCTCGTCGATCTTCAGATCGCTCAATACCAGGGTGGCCGTTACATTTAGCAGACCGCTTGCGGCTTGTGGGTGTTTGATATGATCATCACCTGCTGCCGGCGTATTGACGAGTCTTTAGAGTCCTACACAGAGGTTTCCTGGCTCAAGCGAAACGAAATAGGAGCGCATATGAGATATGTGCGGGACCGAGAATAATGCGTGTATGTGATACCGTATTTCATTCTCGCGATGAATGTGTCGAATGGTTATATGCGATATAACCTAGTTATCGAATCGAGGGTTGATTCGATAAGCCGATACATTGGATACTAGTCGGTTATATGCGATATGACCGGATCGTTAAATCAAGTGTTGATTTAATGATTTAATGCATAATTATATATTTGATATATTACTTTGTGTTAACTAGTATCGGTTCACTTAAGATGGATTTTCTCACTCGGATGTGCGCATTGCATATGCCATATGATTTTGTGCACTTGCTTGTATCATGTTTGATGATACATGCCTTTTGGTTAAGTGTAAAGAATTAAACCTTGGTTAATGAAATGGTTAGGGTTTACTATTTCCTTATTCATTTATTTATCTACTTATTCTTTTTGGAAAATGATTTGCATAAAGATTAAATGGTGGCTTTCTTTGTTGTTTTCATGAAGCTTCATGAACACTTTGACTAAGTGACCATTTTGTCTCTAGCTTGACCCTAACCATTCCTTTAACCATGATTGATTCTCTACACATTACCATGGTTAAAGATTATGATAAGTATTCTTTTATTTTATAGTTTTTAATTAACTTATCATAAGATTTACCTTCTTCTTCTTCATTTCTTCAAGTGAAGAAAGCTTGCCTCCATCAATGGCAAGTGATGAAAAAGAGTGTGAAATCCAAATCTAAAGTCTACCCACTTCCTATTTCTTCATCCTCTACCTCTTGCCAAGTAGTAGAGTGTGTTTTCTTCACAAGTTTCTTGACTTGGTGAAGTCGGAGCTTGATTTAGCGATGCCTCGACGTAGATCATCTTCGGCATGGACATCGATGACCTAGCCCGTCCATTCTCCGATGAAGCCGACGCTAGAGCCCGGGACTTGTTATGGACAGCGAGGAGACTTCATTGCGGAGCTATGGAGGTGGAGAACCGGATCTACAAAGGTTGTATTTCCGTATCTCTTAGTTAAGTGTTAACTAGTTTACTTTTCGCCTAGATTTCTAGCAAACGATCCGTAGTCGGGTTTCTCGGCATCTAGAATTTTTTGAAATTGGCATGGTTGATGCCTTGTGAGACCTCATTAGGATGCCTAGGAACCCTACATAAAGAAGTCTCCATCCTTCATCTTCAAGTGAAGTGTAGAATCATCTCAAGCCATCTACACTTTTCTTTTGCTTTTGAGTCATTTCTTTTTCTTTTTCTAAATTAAAAGAAAACCAAAGGGTTCTTATCTCATCTTGTGTGTGCATCTTATACACACTAACACCATGTATCATCATACATGAGTTTATATATATATTTATCAGACACACACACAGATATATATATATATATATATATTAAAAGAGAAGAAATTATAAAGAATATATGATACTAATAAATATACATATATTCAATTATTAAATCAACACTTAATTTAATAATCCGGTTAGATCAATATATATATCGGCTAATATCATACAACGCTCGATTAAAACTACGTGTATCAAATATGTAAGTCTATGTTGCACGCTCTACAGTGTTTGTAGAGAGGCGGAATATAAGAAACAATTTTTAAGCAAGCAACAAAGATAATAAAACAAGATCTACTACAAGCCCTGAAAAGCAAAAACTACATAGGTAATTATTCTACTATGTTAGAATGTTATACCAATCAGATTCGAGTCCTTCGGGTCTTGATTCCTCTTCTTAAGCTCCTTTTGGGGTCCTTGATGTAGCTTGGTTGTTGGTCTCCTGGATCCTAGATGATCCACCCGAAGGTTCTAGGTTCAAGCTTCAACTTTTAAAAGGAGGTAACAAAACAAGCTAGTTTGCTAATCGAGCTTGCTAATCTAGCTAGTTTAGATTGTGTGGAGATGATTAAGTGGTAAACTTTTCTATCTCAAGACCCTTGGTTCTCAACACATGAGAATGGTAAGGTTTTGAAAAACAAGAGAACAAAGGAGAGAGAAGAAACCATGGAAAGAATGAAAATATGAAGAATGGCTCATAAAAAAATATCAAGAATTTTTTTTTTTCATAAAAAATTAGCCATAATTCGATAGTGTTTTCAATATCTGATTTAATAAACCGGCTTAATCGTAAGCCCTCCAGTATTAAAATCCGTCCGATTAAATTCCGCGCAACTAGTACACGTAATCAATCGGACCCTGCATGTATAAATATACGGCTTCCACATTGTTTCGTCTGAACCAGAGCAACCTTCTGTGTGGGACTCTAAAGACTCGACAGTACGCTGGCAGTGGGTTTAACCACAAGCGTGTCAGTGGTACTAACTGTACGTAATGGCTACCCAGGTACCTGTCAAAAAGAAGGTCGATGAGCAAACTCATCTGAACCCCTACTGAGCCTGACCGTGACAATATCCGTACAGTCCGGTCTATTCGTCTGAGAGTATCGCATACCCGGTCTAGGGAGCGGTTAATGTCAGACCCCTACTAACCTGATAAGTCATGCTAGTATGGCTCAAGACCATCCGAGAAATCACTGATCTAACTATCAGTAATTCTCAACTACTCTGGCCAGGGGCTTATGGTGTTGACCAACCTAACACAGTATGACATCGACTCCCTATACCGGGAGAGACGAATCCCTAACAATCACTCACTACCTCCATGTGGCTCGGGATTGTACCCAATTAAAACCTTTTTGCACGACTCTTTTGAGCCGTGGTAGGGTAGTAATCAAAGCACAGTGAGAACTCACGCTAGACGAATGATGATCTTAGGTCTACAAACTACCTGTACACATGCCACATGAGAACCGTCATCTGACACAAGGTATAATACCATCCAGTAGTTCTCGGCAAGTCCATCCAGTGTACCCACCCACGGTGAGCACCTGTATATAATCTTAGGTAAAACACACCAATGGCTGTGAGGGTAACCATCGCCCCTCGTCGGGGTCTAGAAACGTATACACTAGTCTACTTTGGAATATCGATGCCCTGTCTTGATATTCCTACGACTAGGGACAGTTTAAGGATATGCTTATAGACTGCCCAGCCCTTACAAGTATTACCGCCATCATAACGCTGGTAGTCAAGCAATTATCCTACGGGCTTATCAACATATATAAGTAGTACGTAATAACACATAAAACATATGCACATATTACGATAAAGGCAAACCAGATAGCATATTATCATTTCAAGCAAGATTGCCCTGTACATATATACATATCCATAGTATCCATTACAAATAATGTCCTCTAGGGCACATATATAACCTACAATCTCCCACTTGCAATAAGACCAGTTATTTGCATAACGCGTCCCCAACATCTCGAACAGACGCTCCAACTATACTTGAGATAAGGCCTTTATGAATAGATCCGTAATGTTGTCTTTTGTGTCAACTCTCCAAACCTCAATCTCCTTGCGATCCACGATCTCCCTGATCAGGTAATACCGCCTCAAGATATGTCTGGATTTCTGATGGAATCTTGGTTTCTTTGCTAAGGCTACAACCGCATTGTTATCGCAATACAACGGTATTGGATTGGCAAAGGACGGAACCACCAGAAGTTCAGAGATGAACTTCCTCATCTAGACCGCCTCTTTTGTGGCATCATTAGCAGCTATATACTCAGCTTCCATCGTTGAGTCTGCGACGGTGTCCTGTTTGGAACTCTTCCAACGCACCGCCCCTTAATTGAGGGTAAACACATAACCCGAGACGGATTTAGAGTCATCTTTGTCACTTTGGAAGTTTGAGTCGGTAAAAACCTCGATCCGAAGGTCCCCATTACCGTACTCCAAGAACATCACCTTAGTCCTTCTCAGGTACTTGAGGATGTTCTTTACTGCTATCCAATGCTTCTCACCTGGGTTTGACTGATACCTACTTACCACACTAAGTGTGTAAGCTACGTCTGGCTTGGTATATAACATCGCATACATTATAGAACCTGCTGCAAAAATGTAAGGTATAATTCTCATGCGAGCCCTCTCCTTATCAGTCTTTAGAGACATCTCTATGGAGAGGGTGATCCCATGACAAGCGGGTAAATTACCACGCTTGGAATCTTCCATACTAATGCTCTTTAGTGTGGTGTCAATGTACCAAGACTGTGAAAGTCCCAACATTCTTTTAAACCTATCACGATAGATCTTAATCCCCAGAATGTAGGAGGCATCACCCAAGTCTTTCATGGAGAATTTCTGTGACAAGAAGAGCTTGACTGATTGTAACATAGGGATGTAATTCTCTATCAGGAGTATGTCATCCACGTAAAATACAAGGAAGACTACTGCTCCTCCAACAATCTTCCTATAGATACATGGATCATCTACATATTTGATAAAGTCAAATTTTTTTAACCGTTTCACCAAAGCTGATGTTCCAACTCCGCGATACTTGCTTTAATCCAAAAATGGATTTAAGCAATTTGCATACCTTTCCGCTACTCCCACTATCTAAGAAACCCTCAGGTCGATCTACGTAAACACTCTCTTCTAAATTTCCATTTAGAAAATATGTTTTCAGGTCCATCTTCCAGATGTCATAGTCATGGAAGGCAGCAATAGCAAGTAGGATCTGAATGGATTTAAGCATATCCACTAGAGAAAAGGTTTCATCATAGTCCAATCCTGGTTTTTTGCGAAAACCTTTTGTAACAAGTCTAGTTTTGTAGGTTTCCATTTATCTATCTGCACCGATCTTCTTTTTGAAGATCCATTAGCATCCATCCCAGAAGGAGCAACTTCCAAAGTCCATACTTTGTTAGTGTACATGGATTCTATTTCGGATCTCATAGCATCCAGCCACTTCACCGAGTCTTTACTCATGATAGCCTGCTGAAAATTAGTAGGCTCATCATCATTGATGATGAAATACTCTCGATCTCCGTCTACGAGAAATCAATAGTATCTCTGAGGCGAATGAGAATACCTACTAGATCTGCAGAGCAACGTCGGCTCTTCGGGATCTATTGAAACCTGAGGTTCTACTAAGTCTTCAGCAGTAGTTTGTGGTTCTAGAATTTCTTCCAGTTCTACCGCGCTCCCACTAATTTCTTTTGCAAGAAATTTGTTCTCTAAAAAGACTATGTGGCGAGCGACAAACACCTTTTGTTCTTCAGTATGGTAAAATAGATATCCCCGTGAATTCTTAGGGTATCCCACAAACTTACATAAAACCGATTATGCCTTGAGCTTGTCCGGATTTTGCTTTTTGAAAAAAACTAGACACCCCATACCTTAAGATACCCGAGATATGGTCTCTTCCCACTCCACATATCATATGGAGTGGTAGGCACAGACTTAGTTGGAACCCTATCAATAGGTAGGCAGCTGATTCCAGTGCAAACCCCAGAAGGAAAGTAACAACTCAGCACTACTCATCATGGAACGCACCATATCGAGCAACATGCGATTCTTTCTCTCTGATACACCATTATGCTATAGTGTAATGGAGGAGTAAGCTGAGAGAGAATTCCATTCTCTTTCAAGTATTCAAGGAAACTGGTACTTAAGTATTCTCCACCCCAATCAGATCGAAGTATCTTGATACTTTTACCTGTTTGTTTCTCCACTTCATTCTTATACTCCTTGAAATTCTCAAAGGCCTCGGATTTATGTTTCATTAAGAATACATGTCCACACTTTGAGAAATCATCAATAAAAGTGATGAGTAGGAGTAACCACTTCATGCAAGTGTAGACATTGGACTACATACATCACTGTGTATGAATCCCAAGAGCTCAGTGGCTCTTTCTCCGTGTCCTATGAACGGAGATTAGGTCATCTTTCCTTTGATACATAATTGACAAGTTCCATATGACACATATTCGAACGGATCCAAATATCCATCTTTATATAACTTAGTCAACCTTGTTTCATTAATATGACCAAGTCTACAATGCCATAAGAAGGCTTGGTTTGAATCTGGAGCCTTTTTTGAGTGTGTTTTGGACATTGAAAACATGATGTTGATTGAGTACGTATATGCCGTTATCCAGTGTGCCAAACCCAATCGGTTCTTAATTTATGTGATTTTCATGAAATTTCTTTCAAGTGAAAATTTATATCCTTCATTAGATAATAAAGATACTGATATAATTTTACACAGCATATCGGGTACACAAAAATAGCTATACAACACCGAAATGTGTCCACTCGCCAAGCCCAGGTGATAATCTCCTACTGCAATAGCATCTATGATTGCTCCGTTGCCAACCCTGAGGGTCATATCACCTGCCTTCAACACTCTACGGTTTCTCAACGCCTGCAAAGAATTACAGATGTGAGAACCAGAACCGATATCTAGTACCCATGATGTAGAGTTTATTGAAAAACAGTTTTCAATCACTAACACACCTGAAGCCGAAGCATCAGCTTGCTTCATGTCCTTGCCCTTGGCTTTGAAAGCCTTGCAATCCTTCTTCCAGTGACCCTTCTTGTGAGAGTAGTAACTGTAGGAATGCCTAGCACGACAGCAAGGTTTCGGGAGGCATCGTTCATGCCATTTTCAAAAATTTTCCATGCTAAACAATCCTAACCCCAGAATCTTAACTAGAGATTTAGACAAAAAAATATGTAAACAACTTTACATCTAAGTGAATATGGAATACAACCTTTGTAGACCGGTCTTTCACTTCAATAGCTCCATGTAGTAACGAGCTTGCACGAAGAAAGGAACGAGCTTGCACGAAGTCTCCACACGATGAAAGGAACGAGCTTGCACGAAGTCTTCGAGGCCGAAGATGATCTACGTCAAGGAGATACTAACCCAAGCTACCTCTTCACTAATGAGAGATTAGTGAAGCTAACATCCTAAACTAAATGGCTAGTCTAGTAGAGGATGATGAAGTAGGATTTTTGCTCACTTTAGAATTAATTTTCTCACTCTTTTTCTTCTCCTCTCAAAAACCTAGAGAGCTAAGCTCTTGATGATGAAGAAGAAGCAAAAAATGGATGAGAGAGTGAATGGAAACCATGGGTGAGAAATATCTCATATAACTCATATAAAGACTTAACCATGAGTTTAGATAATGGTTGGGTTAATAAATATCTTTAGTAAAACAAAATTAGTGAACTAAGTCAATGCATCTACAAGCTTCCACAAGCTTCATGCCATGTGACTGATTTCCAACTAATTTGGATTTACTTTAAATAAATAAACCCAACATTATCATTTGCATGGTGTAAGTCTCATACACTCATGTTGCATGTGGCATCAAGCATGACACCAAAAAGAAAACACAATTAATATATATCACATATATATTAAGTGTGCACATGTGAGAAAAAGAAATGCTTAAGTTAGCTAATTTTAGTTAATGTAAATTAATATATCAAATATATAATTATACATTAAATCATTAAATCGACACTTAATTTAATAATCAGGCTATATCTAGTATGGCCGACTAATATTATTTGTATCAACTTATCGAATCAACAGTTGATTCGATAACCCGGCTATATCTTATATAACCGACCGATACAGTATCGACATATCGAATCAACATTTGATTCGATAACAAGGCTATATCTCATATAACCGACCAATAACATAAATCACAAGAATAGAATACGATATCACATACTCGTATTAATCTCGATCCCGTACATATTATATATGTGCTCCTACTTCGTTTTGCCTGAGCCAGTAAACCTCTGTGTAGGACTCTAAAGACTCGTCAATACGCCGACAGTAGGTGATGATCATATCAAGCAACCATAAGCCATCAGCGGTACTAGCTGGACGTAACGGCTACCCGAGTATTGAGCGAACAGAAGATCAATAAGCAAGCCCGCTCTAACTCCTGTAAAGCCTATCAGTAACACTACCGTACAGTCCGGTCTCTTAGTCTGATATATCGCATATCCAGTCTAGGGGTGGTAAACGTCAGACCCCAGTAACCGATAAGTCATGCCTATGTGAGGCTCATAACGGGTCGAGAAATCCCCAGTAACACTTAACAGTAGATCTCCATATCAGCCCTGACCAGGGACTTCCTGTTATAGCCAAACAAGCACAGCGCAATATCAACCCCCAATACCGGGATAGACGAAACCCTTCCTATCGCTCATTTCCTCCATGTGATTTGGGACTGTACCTAAAAGCCACCGTTTTGCACGTTCTCTTGAACATGGTAAGGTGGAAATCAAAGCACAGTGGGAATCACACAAGACTGTATGACGATCTAGGGTCTACAGACTAACCTGTACCAGCGTCACCAGAGAACTGCTATCTGACGATAGGTATAATACCAACTAGGAGTTCTCGGCGAGTCCGTTCAGTGTGCCCAGTCTCCACTGAGCAATTGTATTCCATCTTTGATGTCAAACACCAATGGATGTGGGATGATCCATCGCCCATCATATGGGTCAAGAAAAGTATACGCTAGTCTACTCCGGAATATCGATGCCATGTCTAGATACGCCCTCGACTAGGAACAATTGATGGATGTACTTGTGGACTACCCTGGCCCTACTAGTATGATCTCCTTTATAGTTCTAGTAGTCAAGTACCCATCCTAAGGGCTTTATCAACATGTGAGAGCTAGACAGTATCACAATACAAGTCTACATGTTAAGACAAAGAGCAACCGGATAGCATACTATCATGTCGAGTAAGAAAGTCCTCTCTATATATATCCAAGCATCCACTATAATATACATCACATGTACAATAATGGCCTCTAGGGCATACATATAACTAACAATCTCTCACTTGCACTAAGGCCAGTTGTTGTAGTATCTCATACCCAACATCCCAAAGAGTCTCTCAAATTGTATATGGGGTATGGCCTTTGTTAGTGGATACGCTATGTTGTCCTTTGTGTCAAATCTCCTGACCTCGATCTCTCGGCGATCAACTATCTCCCGGATCAGGTGATACCGCCTCAGAATATGCCTGGATCGCTGATGGGACCTGGGTTCCTTGGCCAAAGCCACTGCTCCATTGTTATCACAATACATAGGTATTGGATGCTCTATGGATGGAACCACACCAAGTTCGGTTATGTACTTCTTCATCCAGACAGCCTCTTTGGCAGCATCATTGGCAGTGATGTATTCAGCCTCCATCGTCGAGTCGGCCATGGTTTCTTGTTTGGAACTCTTCCAACAAACCGCCCTTCCATTGAGGGGAAAGCCAATTCCCGTGACAGACTTAGAGTCATCCTTATCACTCTGGAAGCTCGAATCGGTAAAGGACTCCACTTGGAGTTCACCGTTACCATACACCAAGAACATCTCTTTAGTCTTTCTCAAGTACTTGAGAATGTTCTTCACAGCTGTCCAGTGACTCTCTCCAGGATCTGCTTGATACCTACTCACTACACTTAGTGAGTATGCTACATCGGGTCTGGTACATAGCATCGCATACATGATAGAGCCTACTGCCGAAGCATAGGGTATCCCTTGCATTTGAGCTCACTCCAAATCAGTCTTGGGAGACATCTCTTTAGAGAGAGTGTGTCCTGTGATCGTGGGTAAATTCCCACGCTTGGATTCTTTCATACTAAACCACTTTAGTATGGTGTCAATGTACCTGGATTGGGACAATCCCAGTATCCGTTTAGATCTATCTCTATAGATCTTAATCCCAAAGATGGAGGAGGCATCACCTAGATCTTTCATTGAGAATCTATGTCATAAGAAGAGCTTGACCGAGTGCAGCATAGGAACATCATTTCCTATCAAGAGTATGTCATCCACGTACAATACGAGGAAGAAAACCTTACTCTCTGCTACCTTATTGTATATACAAGGTTCATCTACGTTCTTGATGAAGTCAAACTCTTTGACTACCACATCAAAACAGATGTTCCAACTCCGTGATGCCTGCTTTAACCCGTAGATGGATTTAAGCAGCTTGCACACCTTTCCGCTGCTCCCACTGTCCACGAAGCCCTCTGGCTGAGTCATGTACACGCTCTCTTCTAAATCACCATTTAGAAAGGTGGTCTTAACATCAATTTGCCAGATTTCGTAGTCATGGTATGCAGCGATCACAAGTAGGATCCGGATAGACTTAAGCATAGCCACTGGAGAAAATGTTTCATCATAATCCACACCTGGTCGTTGACGAAAACTTTTTGCAACAAGTGTAGCTTTGAAAGTCTTAACTTTTCCATTTACACCAAATTTCTTTTTAAAGATCCATTTGCTCCTAATGGGTTTTACCCCTTCGGGAGCAACTTTCAAAGTCCATACTTTGTTAGTGTACATGGATTCCATCTCAGATCGCATTACATCCAGCCACTTCATAGAGTCCCCACTCGTGATGGCTTGCTCGAAGCTAGTTGGGTCATCATCTTCCATGATGCAATCCTCGCTCCCATCATCAATGAGAAACCCATAGTATCTCTCAGGTGGATGACGAACCCTACTAGATCGGCGGAGCTGCTGAGGTTCATTGGGAACTATCGAATCCTCTGGTTCCACTAAATCTTCAGTGGCAGTTTGTGTAGCTAGAACTTCTTCCAATTCTACCTCTTTGCCACTAATTCCTTTTACAAGAAATTCCTTTTCTAAAAAGTTGGTATGTTGAGCAACAAACACCTTTTGTTCCTCACTGTGGTAGAAAAAATATCCATATGAATTCTTTGGATATCCTACAAACTTTCAAAGAACTGATCGTGCCTCGAGTTTGTCCGGATTTTGCCTTTTGACATAGGCCGGACAACCCCATATCTTAACTCGTTTAAGATATGGTCTCTTCCCACTCCATATCACATATGGTGTGGTAGATACAGATTTAGATGGAACTTGATTCAATAAGTATGCTCTGTCTCAAGCGCATAACCCCAAAAGGAAATAGGCAACTCAGCAGTGCTTATCATAGAGCGCACCATATCTAATAGGGTGTGATTCCTCTACTCCGACACACCGTTGTGATGTGGTTTATACGGAGGAGTAAGCTGAGAGAGAATCCCATTCTCTTTTAAATAGCCACGAAATTTCGTGCTTAAGTATTCTCCTCCCCGATCGGATCGTAGGATTTTAATACTTTTACCCGTCTGGTTCTCAACTTCATGCTTATATTTTTTGAATTTCTCAAAAGCTTCAGACTTGTGTTTCATCAGGAACACATGTCCGTATCTTGAAAGATCGTCAGTGAATGTACTGAAGTACGAGGAACCATCCCTGACATGTGTAGAAATGGGACCACATACATCACAATGTATCAGTCCCAAGAGTTCCGTAACTCTTTCTCCGTGTCCAGTAAACGGAGTTTTGGTCATCTTTCCTTTGAGACATGACTGACAAGTTTCATAAGATGATAATTCGAACGGATTCAAATATCCATCTTTATGTAACTTAGCTAGTCGTGTCACATTGATATGACCTAGTCTACAATGCCACAAGAAGGATTCGTTCATATCTGAACTCTTCCTCTTCTGTGTGTTCTGTACGTTAAGAACTGTGGTTTGATTTAGAACGAATATGCCATTATTTAACGAGCCCGATCCAATCAACTTTTGATTCAGGAATATATTCATAACATTATCCTGTACTACAAAATTATATCCTACTTTACTTAATAAAGAAACTGATATAAGATTGCATATCAGGGTCGGTATGTAATAGCATTCGTTCAGAATCAATGTATTACCATTTGGTAATACAAGGTGATATTCGCCAACTGTTTTGGCTGCAACATTTGCACCATTTCCTACTCTTAAGGAATGATCACCCATTCCTTGTTCTCTACCTTTCCTTAGCCTATGCAACATATTACATATGTGGGATCCTGATTCGGTATCTAATACCCAGGACGTAGAGTGAACTGAGAAACAGTTCTCGGTAACTAATACGCCTGAAGAAGATGCATCAACATGCTTATTCTACGTTTGGGCGGCGTGGGAATCCCGATATTCCCCTATTTCCTGCTCAGTCTTATAAGAATTAAAAGAAAGAACGGAACCAACGTTCCTCTGCTCAGTATAACAAGCGGGTTCGGTCAATACATCCAAATTATTATCTTGATTAAGGCCTGACATTGTCGCTACCTAGAGAGTCAGAGAGAGAGAGAAGAAAACACTTTAGCGTATGCTCTTGCAAGATTAGATTGGTTATTATCTTATTTAATCAGAATGGCTCCCACTGTTTTTATCAAATCTTCCTTCAAACCGTGAAAGGTAAGACTAGCTGGGATTAATTATATCTAACAAGTTCGCCAATCTTTCAGCCAGGACAGTTTGGTACATTGAGGGAGGTTCCTCATGCTATCGCACGGACCTAATTAAAATAAACCTCTTTTTCCCAGAGGCTTAACCCCGTTAACACCTTTCTAGACACCTACTTGATCGGCTAATTGTGATGTGTAAAACTCTTCCAGGAGTAACTCTTACTTGCAGTGGGTATCGGGATCCAACTATCTCAGAAAAGATATGCAATCTCATTGCAAATTTCAACACTTGAAATTCCCGACAATACTTTTACCCCAAGCGATCTATGACCTTGACAAGGTCAATAAACCATAAATCGCAAGTCAAGTTCAACCAGTACATTTCATGATTGAATTAAACCCACCCGCACGACCCTTGACAAGGTCAACAAGGTTGTACGACTACCCTAATCCAATCGCAGCTCATGCTTTAGCAGATAAGCACTAATTAGCTACCATACACTACGCCTTGACAAGGTCAACAAACATAGTACGAATACTGAATAGTCCTTATCTTAAATGACGGAGGGCTACGACAAGTTTTTAAGAAAACCTTTCGCGTAATGAACTTGATATCGTTGTAGAAACAAGTGATTTTGAAAAGGAGTGTTTTTGAGGCTTTTACTAGTTTCACTAAAGAGGTTACTCCCGGTGAAGGGATCTCGGCTCTTTCCTTATCGAATAAGATGCAGGATATTTCACAAATACCACTATGCAAAGCAAGAACTATAGAAGCAATCAAAAAAAAAACCGAGTGAGTTGTAGCATCTGCTAGCTTTTGCTAAAGAGGTCACTCCCGGTGAAGGGATCTCGGCTCTTTCCTTATCGAATAAGGTGCTGGATATTCTACAAGGAATACCGCTATGCAAAGCAAAATCTAGAGCTACCCTTTTTGAAAATTTGATTCTACAACATCTTTTAGGTTTCTTTTTCTTTCATTAATCTCATTAATGAAGTCCCATCATTTATGCTTCTTAAGCATCACAGAAGAAACGAAAATACAATGTACGCTTATGCTATCCGCATTCGCCACAGTGTCCCGTTATGCACCGTTAGGTTATTTAACTAACGGCATAGCGGGGTGGGACTAGCGCGGGTGCAAAATATAAGCAACGTTTATTATATATCATATATATATTAATAAAGCATTCATTTTAAACATATAAAGTGATCACATCACAGAATATCAGCAGCAGAATATAACATATGAAATATTTGATATACTAGGAATTCCGTGTTTTAAATTAAGCCGGTATAAAACACGGATTCCACGGTCATGATGAATAGCCAAACCCACATCCCTAGACCCCTACGAGAGCGGCAAGCAACCCTACCAATTCTAGAGTTAGGAGACCCGGACTCGACTCCTCGAGATGGTCTCCCACTGGACTGTAGAACCCGATTACTTGTGCTCCCCACCTTAGGTCTATCCTAATGCGGAAAAGTAAATAATATACAACAATGGTGACATCATCCTCAACCCGGAAGTGCCCCAATAAAAGAATATTACATACAATGAATTTTACATGAATGAAAATAAAACTCTCATCTCACATAAAACCCCCGGCCATTCAAATCACGATGATCCAATATAACATATCATAGCAACACATAACATCACATGTCATAAACGTAAGTAAATATGCGTATCCCAATTGTCGTTGACATATAGCAACGAAACCGGCGATACACCACATATTACACTTACGATCGCAGAAAAGAAAATTTCAAACTACAACATTTGGAATCGACAATCAACTTAGACATCATAAACCCGAAATATCAAATACTTTGGATTTCATGCCTAACAATATGAATTCCAAATATTGTATCACATTCTAGAAAAATCTAGACGATGTTAAACATTCCGATCGAATCAACAAAAACCCAAAATTTTCCAAATAGCTCAACCCTTGAGCGTAGTTTAAAAATACTCATATCATGCCACAGTACCTATGGACCAGCCGTAGAAGGGTCAACCCTTGCCTCACCTATGGCGCCGCTGAACTACCGCAAACCCTAGGGTTTGGTGGCGGTTCTTACGGTCATAGAATCGAGTTACGGTTTCGTTCTTCTAGAGGGTCCATCAAATTACTTGCATGATTTTTGAATGTTCTTTAACTTGGAAAAAATCCAACTCTTGGAAAATTTTCCGTCGATGGAAAAATTTGGTTATTGATATCCGTTCGAACTTTTTAATGCCGTCTAAATAACCCGAAACAATGTTAGAATTACGACTACGAAATACTTCGAATTGCCTTTATAGAAAATTAACATCTCATGCAATTTTAGAAAAAAACAAGCAATACCTGAAACACAAAAACCCAGAGATTGGAACACAGGAAAAACTTGAAGCCCAAAGGAGCCTACAGAACCGGTGAGCTCGGAATTTCTAGTTTTGTGGCCTGCCAAAAACGGGTGGGGAGGGTTCAAATTTCTACTGTGTTCATGTTACATCTCATATAACATTCTACAGTTGCTTAAAAAAAATTTGACGCATTAAAAAATTCGACAGAAACTAGATTTTTATATCGGGTGTTTCGGAGTTGTTTCGGTTTCGTAATTCTACAAACATCGTCTAATTCTCTAGCATGGTTCTGATACCACTGTTGGAATGCCTAGTACAACAGTAAGGTTTCGGGAGGCATCGTTCATGCCATTTTCAAAATTTTGCCACGCTAAACAATCCTAACCTCAGAATCTTAACTAGAGATTTAGGCAATACAATATGTAAACAACTTTACATCTAAGTGAATATGTAATACAACCTTTGTAGACCGGTCCTTCCCTTCAATAGCTCCGTGTAGTAGTCCCTTCGCTCCAAGTAGTGATCTTCCGGACTCTAGAATGGCTCCACAAGATGAAATGAACGAGCTTGCACGAAGTCTTCGAGGCCGAAGATTATCTATGTCGAGGAGACACTAACCCAAGCTACCTCTTCTCTAATAAGGGATTAGCAAAGCTAACACCTTAAACTAAATGGCTAATCTAGTAGAGGATTATGAAGTATAATTTTTGCTCACTTTAGAATTAATTTTCTCACTCTTTTTCTTCTCCTCTCAAAAACCTAGAGAGCTAAGCTCTTGATGATGAAGAAGAAGCAAAAAATGGATGAGAGAGTGAATGGTAACCATGGGTGAGAAATATCTCATATAACTCATGTAGAGACTTAACCATGAGTTTAGATAATGGTTGGGTTAATAAATATCTTAAAAAAACAAAATTAGTGAACTAAGTCAATGCATCTACAAGCTTCCACAAGCTTCATGCCATGTGACTAATTTCCAACTAATTTGGATTTACTTTAAATAAATAAACCCTACATTATCATTAGCATGGTGTAAGTCTCATACACCCATGTTGCATGTGGCATCAAGCATGACATCAAAAAGAAAACACAATTAATATATATCACATATATATTAAGTGTGCACATGTGAGAAAAAGAAATGCTTAAGTGAGCTAATATTAGTTAATGTAAACTAATATTTCAAATATAATATTATACATTAAATAAACACTTGATTTAATAATCCAGCTATATCTAGTATGACCGACTAATATTATTTATATCAACTTATCGAAACAACACTTGATTAGATAACCCGGCTATATCTTATATAACCGACCGATACAGTATCGACTTATCGAATCAACATTTGATTCGATAACCCGGCTATATCTCATATAACCGACAGATAACATAAATCACGAGAATAGAATACGGTATCACATACTCGTATTAATCTCGGTCTCGCACATATCACATATGTGCTCCTACTTCGTTTTGCCTGATCCAGTAAACCTCTATGTAGGACTCTAAAGACTCGTCAATACGACGACATTAGGTGATGATCTTATCAAGCAACCACAAGCCGTCAGCGGTACTAGCTCGACATAACGGCTACCCGGGTATTGAGGGATCAGAAGATCAACAAGCAAGCCCGCTCTAACTTCTGTAAAGCCTGTCAGTAACACTACTGTTAAGTCCGGTCTCTTCGTCTAATATGTCGCATATACAGTTTATGGGTGGTAAACGTCAGACCCCAGAAACCGATAACTCGTGCCGATGTGAGGCTCATAACGGATCAAGAAACTATTGATAAAACCTATCGGTAGATCTCCATATCATCCCTGGCCAGGGACTTCCTGTTATAGCCAATCGAGCACAGCGCAACGTCAACCCCCAATACCGGGAGAGACAAAACCCCTCCTATCGCTCATTGCTTCCATGTGATTTAGGACTGTACCCAAAAGCCCCCATTTTGCACGTTCTCTTGAACATGGTAAGGTGGAAATCAAAGCACAGTGGGAATCACACAAGACTCTATGACGATCTCGGGTCTACAGACTAACCTGTACCAGTGTCACCAGAGAACTGCTATCTGACGATAGGTATAATACCAACTAAAAGTTCTCAGCGAGCCCGTTCAGCGTACCCAGTCTCCACTGATCACCCGTATACCATCTTTGATGTCAAAAACCAATGGATGTGGTATCATCCATCGCCCATCATATGGGTCAAGAAGCGTATAAGCTAGTCTACTCCGGAATATTGATGCCCTGTCTCGATACACCCTCGACTAGGAATAATTGAAGGATGTACTTGTGGACTACCCTGGCCCCACTAGTGTTATCTCCATCATAGTCCTAGTAGTCAAGTACACATCTTAAGGGCTTTATCAACATGTGAGAGCAAGACAGTATCACAATACAAGTGTACATGTTAAGACAAAGAGCAACCAGATAGCATGCTATCATGTCGAGCAAGAAAGTTCTCTCTATATATATTCAAGAATCCACTATAATATACATCACATGTACAATAATGGCCTCTAGGGCATACATATAACTAACAGTAGAACTCATCCTTTCCCGCTTTTACTCTTCTCGAATTGTTCGTTCCTTGCACCTTTTTGACACCTCCTTTCGGCTTGGTGGGGTTCTTCTTCTTCTTCTTCCTCTTTGCTTTCGCTTTGTTTTTAGAAGAGAAAGATTCCCAACAATTAGAATAGGTGTTTTTGTACGGTTACGTAGCACAACAGCAAGGTTTCGGGAGGCATCGTCCATGCCATTTTCAAATTTTTGCCATGCTACTTAACCGTAACCCTAGAATCTTAACTAAAGATTTAGACGAAACGATATGTAAACAACTTTACAACTAAATGAATGCGGAATACAACCTTTGTAGACCAGTCCTTCACTTCAAATGCTCCGTGTAGAAGTCCCTTCGTTGCAAGTAATGATCTCCTGAACTCTTGAGATGCTCCACAAGGTGAAAGATGCAAACTTACTTGAAGTCTTCAAAGCCAAAGATGATCTACTTTGAGGAGAGACTAACTCAAGCTACCTCTTCACTAATTAGGGATTAGTGAAGCTAACACCCTAAACTAAATGGCTAATCTAGTAGAGGATGATGACGTAGGAATTTTGCTCACTTTAGATTTCTTTTTCTCACTATTTTTCCTCACTTGCTCAAAAGCTAGAGAGCTCTCTCTTGAGCTTGAAGAAGATGAACAAATGAAATGAGAGAGTGAATGGAAACCATGGGTGAGAAATATCTCATATCACCCTTGTAAAGAATAAACCATGGTAAAAGATAATGGTTAGGTTTATAAATATCTAAAGCAAAACAAAAATGGTGGACTAAGTCAATGGTTATCCACATGTTTCCAAAGCTTGCAACCATGACAAATTCCACTCATTTTGTAATTACTTAAATAAATAAAAACCTACATATTATCTCATATATGGTGTAAGTCTCATACACCCATGTTGCATATATAAACTAGCATGACACAATAATATATATCACATATATATTAAGTGTCCAATAGTGATTAAGAGAAATACACAAGTGAGCTAATATTAGTTAATGTAAATTAGTATATCAAATAAACAATTATACATTAAATTATCAAATCAACAATTAATTTAATAATCCGTCTATATCACATATAACCGACTAATGTCATATGTATCTACTTATTGAATCAACACTTGATTCGATAACCCGGCTATATCATATATAACCGACCGATACCAATATCACGAGAATAGAATACGGTATCACATACTCGTATTAATCTCGGTCCCGCACATATCATATATGTGCTCCTACTTCATTTTGCTTGAGCCAGTAAACCCTGTGTAGGACTCTAAAGACTCGTCAATACACCGGCAGTAGATGATGATCATATCAAGCACCCACAAGCCGTCAGCGGTACTAGCTGGACGTAACGGCTACCCGGGTATTGAGCGATCAGAAGATCAACAAGCAAGCCCGCTCTAACTCCTGTAAAGCCTGTTAGTAATACTACTGTACACTCCGGTCTCTTCGTCTGATATGTTGCATATCCAGTCTAGGGGTGGTGATCGTCAGACCCCAGTAACCGATAAGTCATACCGATGTGAAGCTCATAACGGGTCGAGAAACTACTGATAACACTTACCAGTAGATCTCCATATCAGCCCTGGCCAGGGACTTCCTGTTATAGCCAATCGAACACAGCACAACATCAACCACCAATACCGGGAGAGACGAAACCCTTCCTATCACTCATTCCCTCCATGTGATTCGAGACTGTACCCAAAAGCCACCATTTTGCACGTTCTCTTGAACGTGGTAAGGTGGAAATCAAAGCACAGTACGAATCACACAAGACTCTATGACGATCTCGGGTCTACAGACTAACTTGTACCAATGTCACCAGGGAACTGCTATCTGACAATAGGTATAATACCAACTAGGAGTTCTCGGCGAGTTCGTTCAGTGTACCCAGTCTCCACTGAGCACCCGTATACCATATTTGATGTCAAACACTAATAGATGTGGGATCATCCATCGCCCATCATATGGGTCAAGAAGCGTATACGCTAGTCTACTCCGGAATATCGATGCCCTGTCTCAATACACCCTTGACTAGGAACAATTATAGGATGTACTTGTGGACTACCCTGGCCCTACTAGTATGATCTCCATCATAGTACTAGTAGTCAAGTACACATCCTAAGGGCTTTATCAACATGTGAGAGCAAGACAGTATCACAATACCAATCTACATGTTAAGACAAAGAGCAACCAGATAGCATACTATCTTGTCGAGCAAGAAAGTCCTCTCTATATATATCCAAGCATCCACTATAATATACATCATATGTACAATAATGGCCTCTAGGGCATATACATAACTAACAATCTCCCATTTGCACTAAGGCCAGTTGTTGTAGTATCTCATACCCAACATCCCGAAGAGTCTTTCAAATTGTATCTGGGATATGGCCTTTGTGAGTGGATCTGCTGTGTTGTCCTTCTTGTCAACTCTCCTGACCTCGATCTCCCGGCGATCGACTATCTTTCGGATCAGGTGATACCGCCTCAGAATATGCCTGGATCACTGATGGGACCTGGGTTCCTTGGCCAAAGCCACAGCTCCATTGTTATCACAATACAAATGTATTGGATGCTCGATGGACGGAACCACAACAAGTTCGTTTATGAACTTTTTCATCCAGGCAGCCTCTTTGGCAGCAACATTGGCAGCGATGTATTCAGCCTCCATCGTCGAGTCTGCCACGGTTTCCTGTTTGGAACTCTTCCAACAAACCACCCCTCCATTGAGGGTAAAGGTAAATCCCGAATGCGACTTAGAGTCGTCCTTATCATTCTGTAAGCTCGAATCGGTAAATGAATCCACTTGGAGTTTACCGTTACCATACACCAAGAACATCTCTTTAGTCCTTCTCAAGTACTTGAGAATGTTCTTCACAGCTGTCCAGTGACTCCCTCCTGGATTTGCTTGATACCTACTCACTACACTTAGTGAGTATGCTACATCGGGTCTGGTACATAGCATCACGTAGATAATAGAGCCTACTACCGAAGCATAGGATATCCTTTGCATGCGTGCTCTCTCCAAATCAGTCTTGGGAGACATCTCTTTGGAGAGAGTGAGTCAAGTAATTGTGGGTAAATTCCCACGCTTGAATTCTTCCATACTAAACCTCTTTAGTACGGTGTCAATGTACCTGGATTGGGACAATCCCAGTATCCGTTTAGATCTATAGATCTTAATCCCCAAGATGTAGGAGCCATCACTTAGATCTTTCATTGATAATCTATGTGATAAGAAGATCTTGACCGAGTGCAGCATAGGAACATCATTTCCTATCAAGAGTATGTCATCCACGTACAATACTAGGAAGACAACCTTACTCTCTGCCACCTTCTTGATGAAGTCAAACTCTTTGACTACAACATCAAAACAGATGTTCCAACTCCGAGATTCCTGCTTTAACCCGTATATGGATTTAAGCAGCTTGCACACCTTTCCGCGGCTCCCACTATCTACGAAGCCTTCTGGCTGAGTCATGTACACGCACTCTTCTAAATCACCATTTAGAAAAGCGGTCTTAACATCCATTTGCCAGATTTCGTAGTCATGGTATGCAACGATGGCAAGTAGGATCTGGATGGACTTAAGCATAGCCACTGGAGAAAAGGTTTCATCATAATCCATACCTGGTCGTTGATGAAAACCTTTTGCAACAAGTCTAGCTTTGAAAGTCTCAACTTTTCCATCTACACCAAGTTTTTTTTTAAAGATCCATTTGCTCCCAATGGGTTTTACCCCTTCAGGAGCAACTTCCAAAGTCCATACTTTGTTGGTGTACATGGATTCCATCTCAGACCGTATTGCATCCAGCCATTTCACAGAGTCCCCACTCGTGATGGCCTGCTCGAAGCTAGTTGGGTCATCATCTTCCATGATGCCATCCTCGCCCCCACCATCAATGAGAAAACCATAGTATCTCTCAGGTGGATGAGAAACCCTACTAGATCGGCGGAGAGGCTGAGATTCGTTGGGAGCTACCGAATCCTCCGGTTCCAATAAATCATCAGTTGCAGTTTGTGCTGCTGGAACTTCTTTCGGTTCTACCTCTTTGCCACTAATTTCTTTTACAAGAAATTCCTTTTCTAAAAAGGTGGCACGTTGAGAAACAAACACCTTTTGTTCCTCACTATGGTAGAAAAAATATCCATATGAGTTCTTTGGATATCCCACAAACTTGCAAAGAACTGATCGTGCCTCAAGTTTGTCAGGATTTTGCCTTTGGACATAGGCCGGACAACCCCATATCTTAACTCGTTTAAGATATAGTCTCTTCTCACTCCATATCTCATATGGTGTGGTAGGTACATATTTAGATGGAACTTGATTCAATAGGTATGCCGTTGTCTCAAGCGCATAACCCCAAAAGGAAATAAGTAACTCAGCGGTGCTTATCATAAAGCGCACTATATCTAATAGGGTGGGATTCCTCCGTTTCGATACACCGTTGTGATGTGTTTATACGGAAGAGTAAGCTGAGAGAGAATCCCATTCTCTTTTAGATAGTCCAGGAACTCATTGCTCAAGTATTCTCCTCCTCGATCAGATCGAAGTATCTTAATACTTTTACCCGTTTGGTTCTTGACTTCGTGGTTATATTCTTTGAATTTCTTAAAAGCTTCAGACTTATGTTTCAAGAGGAACACGTGTCCGTATCTTGAGAGATCGTCAGTGAATATAATGAAGTACGAGGAACCATTCCTGGCATGTGTAGACATGGGACCGCATACATCACTATGTATCAGTCCCAAGAGTTGCGTAATTCTTTCTCCGTGTACAGTAAACGGAGTTTTGGTCATCTTGCCTTTGAGACATGACTGGCAAGTTTCATAAGATGATAATTCGAACGGATTCCAATATCCATCCTTATGCAACTTAGCTAGTCGTGTCGCATTGATATGAACTAGTCTATAATACCACAAGAAGGATTCGTTCATTTCTGAACTCTTCCTCTTGTGTATGTTTTGTACATTAAGAACTGTGGTTTGATTTAGAACGTATACGCCATTATTTAAAGAGCCTGATCCAATCAACTTTTGATTCAAAAAGTTGTTCATAACATTATCATGTACTACAAAATTATATCCTTCTCTACTTAATAAAGAAACTGATATAATATTGCATATCAGGTTCGGTATGTAATAGCATTCGTTCAGAATCAATGTATTACCATTTGGTAATACAAGATGATATTCGCCAACTGCTTTGGCTGAAACATTTGCACCTTTCCCTACTTTTACGGAATTATCACCTATTCCCAGTTCTCTTCCTTTCCTTAGCCCATGAAACATATTACATATATGGGATCCCGATCCGGTATCTAATACTCAGGACATAGAGTGTACTGAGAAACAGTTCTCAATAACTAACACACCCGAAGAAGATGCATCAACATGCTCATTCTTTATTTGGGTGGCATGGAAATCCAGATATTTTCCTATTTCCTGCTCGGACTTATAACAATTATAAGTTAGAGCGGAACCAACGTTCACCTGCTCAGCATAACAAGCGGGTTTGGTCAATACATCCATATTATTATCTTGATTAAGACCTGACATGGTCGCTACCTGGAGAGAGAGAGAAGAAAACACTTTAGCATATGCTCTTGCAAGATTAGATTGGTTATTATCTTATCTAATCAGGATGGCTCCTACTATTTTTATCAAATCTTCCTTCAAACTCTAAAAGGTAAGACTAGCCGGGATTAATTACACCCTTCAAGTTTGCCAATCTTTCAGCCAGGCCAGTGTCGGTACTTTGAGGGAGGTTCCCCGTGCTTTTGTACAGACCGAATTAAAATAAATCTCTTTTTCCGTGGGGCGTAACCCCGTTAACACCTTTCTAGACACCTATTTGATCGGCTAATTGTCATGTGTAAAACTCTCCCAGGAGTAACTCTTACTCACAGTGGGTATCGGGGTCCAACTATCTCGTAGAAGGTATGCAATCTCATTGCGAATTTCAACACTTAAAATGCCCGACAATATTCTGCCCCAAGCGATCATGACCTTGACAATGTCAACAAACCATAAATCGCAAGTCAAGTTCAACCCGTACATTTCATGATTGAAAGTAAAATCTCCCGCACGACCCTTGACAAGGTCAACAAGGCCGTACGACTCCCCTAATCAAATCTCATCTCATGCTTTAGCAAATAAGCATTAATCAGCTACCGTACACTACGCCTTGACAAGGTCAACAAATGTAGTACGAATACTAAATATTACTTACCTAAAATGTTGTAGGGCTACGTTAGGTTTTTAATAAAACCATTTGCGTAATGAACTTGATATCGTTGTAGAAACAAGTGATTTTGGAAAAGGAGTGTTTTGAGGCTTTTTCTAGTTTCGAGAAAGAGGTCACTCCCGGTGAAGGGATCTCGGCTCTTTCCTTATCGAATAAGGTGCTAGATATTCTACAAGGAATACCGCTGTGCAAAGCAAAAACTAGAGCTACCCTTTTTGAAAATTTGATTCTACAACATCTTTTAGGTTTCTTTTCTTTCTTTAATCTCATTAATGACGTCCCATCACAGAAGAAACGAAAATACAACGTATGCTTATGCCACCAGCATTCGCCACAGTAGCCCGTTTTGCACTGTTAGGTTACTTAACTAACGGCATAGCAGGGCGGGACTAGCGTGGGTGCAAAACATAAGCAACGTTTATTATATATCATATATACAATAATAAAGGATTCGTCTCACGCATATAAAATGATCACATCAAAGAATATCAGCAGCAGAAGATAACATATGAAGGAATTCCGTGTTTTAAATTATGCCGGTATAAAACACGGATTCCACATTCGTGATGAATAGCCAAACCCACATCCCTAGTCCCCTATAAGAGAGGCAAGAAACCCTACCAATTCTAGAGTTAGGAGACCCGGACTCGACTCCTCAAGATGGTCTCCCACTAAACTCTAGAACCCGGTCACTTGTGCTCCCCGCCTTGGGTCTATCGTAATGCGGAAAAGTAAATAATATACAACAATGGTGACATCATCCTCATCCTCATCCCGGAAGTGCCCCAATAAAAGAATATTACATACAATGAATTTTACATGAATGAAAATAAAATCTCTCATCTCACATAAACCCCCGGCTATTCAAAACACGACGATCCAATATAACATATCATAGCAACACATAATATCACATGTCATCAACGTAAGTAAATATGCGTATCCCAATTGTCGTTGACATATAGCAACGAAACCGGCGATACACCACATATTACACTTACGGTCGCAGAAAAGAAAATGCTAAACTACAACATTTGGAATCCACAATCACCTTAGACATCATAAACCCGAAATATCACATACTTCGGATTTCATGCCTAACTATATGAATTCCACATATTGTATCGCATTCCACATATAGCTAGATGATGTTAAACATTCCGATCGAATCAACAAACTCCCAAAATTTTCCAAAAAGCTCAACACTTGAGCGTAGTTTAAAAGTACCCATCACATGCCACAGTACCTATGGACCAACCGTAGAAGGGTCAACACTTGACTCACTTATGGCGCCGTGGAACTACCGCAAACCCTAGGGTTTAGCAACGGTTCTTATATTCATAGAATCGAGTTAGGGTTTCATTCTTCTAGAGGGTCCATCGAATAACTTGTACGATATTTGAATGTTTCATACTTGGAAAAAATCCAACTACTAGAAAATTTCCAGCAAGAGTTAAAGTGGGTATTTGATATCCGTTGGAACTTTTTAACGCCGTCTAAAACAACCCGAAATCATGTTAGAATTATGACTACGAAACACTCCGAATTGCCTTTATAGAAAATTAACATCTCATGCAATTTTAGAAAAAACAAGCAACATCTGAAACACCAAAACCCAGAGACCAGAACACAAAACAAAAATGAACCCCAGAATGCATTGTACGGCAGGCCTGCTCGGTTTTATAAGGCATTTGCTCGGGTAAAATCAGGCCAAATGTGTTCGTTTTTGCGCAGTGTTCATGTTACATCTCATATAGCATTCTGCAGTTGCTAAATTTTTTTTCGACGACTTTAAAATTTTAACAGAAACTGGGTTATAGCGTTTCAAATTTCGGAGTTGTTTCGGTTTCGTAATTCTACAAACATCGTCTAAATCTCTAACCTGTCTCTGATACCACTGTAGGGTTACTTAGCACAACAGCAAGGTTTCGGGAGGTATCGTCCATGCCATTTTCAAATTTTTGCCATGCTACTTAACCCAAACCCTAGAATCTTAACTAAAGATTTAGACGAAACGATATGTAAACAACTTTACAACTAAATGAATGCGGAATACAACATTTGTAGACCGGTCCTTCACTTCAAATGCTCCGTGTAGAAGTCCATTCGCTGCGAGCAATGATCTCCTGAACTCTTGAGAGGCTCCACAAGGTGAAAGATGCAAACTTGCTTGAAGTCTTCAAAGCCAAAGATGATCTACTTTGAGGAGAGACTAACTCAAGCTACCTCTTCACTAATTAGGAATTAGTGAAGCTAACACCCTAAACTAAATGGCTAATTTAGTAGAGGATGATGAAGTAGGAGTTTTGCTCACTTTAGATTTCTTTTTCTCACTATTTTTCCTCACTTGCTCAAAAGCTAGAGAGCTCTCTCTTGAGCTTGAAGAAGATGAACAAATGAGATGAGAGAGTGAATGGCAGCCATGGGTGAGAAATATCTCATATAACTTTTGTAGAGAATAAACCATGGTAAAAGATAATGGTTAGGTTTATAAATATCTAAAGCAAAACAAAAATGGTGGACTAAGTCAATGGTTATCCACAAGTTTCCAAAGCTTACAACCATGACAAATTCCACTCATTTTTGAATTACCTAAATAAATAAAAACCTTCATATTATCTCATATATGGTGTAAGTCTCATAGACCCATGTTGCATATATAAACTAGCATGACACAATAATATATATCACATATATATTAAGTGTCCAATAGTTATTAAAAGAAATACACAAGTGAGCTAATATTAGTTAATAAAAATTAGTATATCAAATATAAAATTATACATTAAATTATCAAATCAACAATTGATTTAATAATCCGGCTATATCACATATAACCGACTAATATCATATGTATCTACTTATCGAAGCAAAACTTGATTCGATAACCCGGCTATATCACATATAACCGACCGATACAAATATCACGAGAATAGAATACGGTATCACATACTCGTATTAATATTGGTCCCGCACATATCACATATGTGCTCCTACTTCGTTTTTCCTGAGCCAGTAAACCTTTGTGTAGGACTCTAAAGACTCGTCAATACGCTGACAGTAGATGATGATCATATCAAGCACCCACAAGCCGTCAGCGCTACTAGCTGGACGTAACGGCTACCCGGGTATTGAGCGATCAGAAGATCAACAAGCAAGCCCACTTTAACTCCTGTAAAGCCTGTCAGTAACACTACCGTACAATCCGGTCTCTTCGTCTGATATGTTGCATATTCAGTCTAGGGGTGGTGATAGTCAGACCCCAGAAACCGATAAGTCGTGCCAATGTGAGGCTCATAACGGGTCGAGAAACTACCGATAACACTTAACAGTAGATCTCCATATCATCCCTGGCTAGGGACTTCCTGTTATAGCCAATCGAACACAGCGCAACATCAACCCCCAATACCGGGAGAGACGAAATCCCTCCTGTCGCTCATATCCTCCATGTGATTCGGGACTGTACCCAAAAGCCACCGTTTTGCATGTTCTCTTGAACGTTGTAAGGTGGAAATCAAAGCACAGTGTGAATCACACAAGACTCTATGACGATCTCGGGTCTACAAACTAACTTGTACCAGTGTCACCAGAGAACTGCTATCTGACGATAGGTATAATACCAATTACGAGTTCTCGGCGAGTCCGTTCAGTGTACCCAGTCTCCACTGAGCACCCGTATACCATCATTGATTTCAAACACCAATGGATGTAGGATCATCCATCACCCATCATTTGGGTCAAGAAGCGTATATGCTAGTCTACTCTGAAATATCGATGCCCTGTCTCGATACACCCTCGACTAGGAACAATTATAGGATGTACTTGTGGACTACCATGGCCCCACTAGTATAATCTCCATCATAGTCCTGTAGGGTTGCTAGGCATGCGCACAAGGGTCTACGAGGCATCTACCATGCCCGATTAAAATTTTAGCCGTGCCGAACAACCCGAATACGGATCTTTAAACTAGGGTTTAGGCAAAAACATGCATGTTAAACTCTTTAACACTAAGTGAGAAAGATTACAATCTTTGTAGATCCGGTCCATTACTTCTAAAGCTCCGTGTTGAGCTCCCTTCGCTGCGATCATTGTGTTCCCGACTCTCGAGAGGCTTCACGAAGAGAATGATGCAACCTTTGCTTCCGATCTTCGATACAAAGATGATCTACCTTGAAGTTTCGTTAACACAAGCTAACACTCATAATATGAAGTGAACACCCTCATCTAAATGGCAAGGATAGATGAGGATGATGAAGTAGGATTTTTGCTCTCATTTATTATCTTTTTCTCACTCACTTTCATCACAAAAGAACGCTTTTTCATGAAGGAACTCAAGCATGAAGAAGAAGAATGAAGATGATAACCTTAATCCTTTTGTGATGAATAATGAATTATTGTAGTGGTTATAAATCTAACTAAGGGTTAAGCATGAGAGAGTTAACCCTTGTAGAGAGTTAACTAGAGTTAATGGTTTGGATTGGGTTAACATAATATCTCACATAAAAAATCAAGCAACCACAAAGTCAAAGCTTCATGAAGCTTCATGAAAAAGCTAACCCTAATCCAAACCCTAACCAAGTTTAAACCCTAATCCAATGTTAAATTTGTAACCCTAACATGTTACAATATTATATATCACATATACAATATATTTTGTAACAATAGATAATAATACAATTAACATATATCGCATATATATCAATGTATTATCCCGTGAGAAAATGAATCTTTTAGTGAGCAAATATTTGTTAATGTAATTTAATATATCATATATATTATTATACATTAAATTATCGAATCAACTCTTGATCCGACAATCCGGCTATATCGCATATAACCGACTAATATAATGACCCGGCTATATCACATATACCCGGCTGATATCTCATATCGCGAGAATCCAATACGGTATCATATACCGCATTATCCTCGGTCCTGCACATATCACATATGTGCTCCTATTCCGTTTTGCTTGAGCTAAGAAACCTCTGTGTAGGACTCTAAAGAATCGTCAATACGCCGGCAGTTGGTGATGATCATATCAAACACCCACAAGCTGTAAGCGGTCAGCTAAACGTAACAGCCACCCAGGTATTTAGCGCTCAGAAGATCAACAAGCATGCCTGTACATTCTCCTATGACTCCAAACAGTAACACTCCCGTACAGTCCGGTCTCGTCGTCTGATATGTCGCATATCTCGCCTAGGGGTGGTAAACGTCAGACCCCAGTAGCTCGATAAGTCGTGTCGATATGAGGTCTATAAAAGTTCGAGAAACTACTGATAACACTTACCAATAAATCTCAGCAACCCTGGCCAGGGATTTCCGGTTATAGCTAATCGAACACAGCGCAACATCAACTCCTTATACCTGGAGAGACGAATCCCCTCCTATCGCTCATTGCCTCCATGTGATTCGGGACTGTACCAAAAAGCCACCTTTTTGCGCGCCCTATTGGACGTGGTATGATGGAAATCAAAGCACAGTGGGAATCACACAAGACTCTATGATGATCTCGGGTCAACAGACTACTCTGTACCAGTGTCACCGGAGAACTGCCATCTGACGTAAGGTATAATACCATCTGAGAGTTCTCGGTGAGTCCGTCCAGTGTACCCAGTCTCCACTGAGCACCCGTACACCATCCTTGATGTCAAACACCGATGGATATGGGATCATCCATCGCCCATCATATGGGTCAAGATGCGTATACGCTTGTCTATGTATCGATGCCCTGTCTCAATACACCCTCGACTAGGAACAGTTATAGAATGTACTCATCGACTACCGTGGCCCCACTAGTATGATCTCATCATAGTCCCAGTATTCGAGGACATATCCTAAGGGCTTTATCTGTTAGTGTATATGCCCTAGAGGCCATTATTGTATCATACTAGATTGTATATTACTTAATGGAAGCTTGGGATATTCACAGTTATATGTACAGTCTTGCTAAAAATGGTAGTATGCTACTTGGTTTGTGTCTACTTTAATATGTGCATATGTCTCTTGTAACGTACCACTTATACATATTAGTAGAGCCAATAGGATCTTTGCTTGATTACCAGTGTCGTGATGGCAGTCACACTAGTGGGGGCTGGGTAGTCTGTAAGCAACATCCTATACAGGTCCCTGGTCGTTGGATTGTCGAGATAGGGCATCGATATTCCGGAGTAGACTAAGTGTATACGCTTCTCATCCCAGTTGGGGAAATGGTCTGTCCCACAGCCATCAGTACGCCGTACTTGAGATAGTATACAGGTGCTCGTTAGGTTACGGGTACACCGGACAGGACTCGCCGAGGAACTGATAGGTTGGTATTATACCCATCGTCAGTTATCAGTTCCCAGGTGACATGAGTACAGCATAGTCCGCAGACTTGACACTGCTACTTGGCCTCGAGTGTGTCCCACTGTTCTTAGATTGCTACCCTACCACGGCTCAAAGGAGTCGTGCAAACAGGTAGCAGTTGGGTGCAGTCCCGAGCACTTGGAGGCAGTGGCGGTTAGATCGGATTCGTCTCTCCCGGTATTGGGAGATGATATCGCGCTGTGTCAGAGAGCCATTACACAAAGTACCTGGCCAGGGCAAACGAGATATACTGGTAGGTTCCAGTAGCTTCTCAGGGTGTAATGGGCTTCGCTCCGACACGACTTATACAGCTATTAGGGGACTGACGCTTGCCGCCCCCTAGGCTTGATATGCGATAGTCTTAGACGAACAGACCGGACTGTACGAAGATTGTCACATCAGGCTCAGTGGGAGTTCGGATGATTTTTCTCATCGGCCTTCTTATCGACATCTACCTGGGGACCGTTACGTACAGCTAGTGCCGCTTGCGGTCTGTGGTTAAACCCACTGCCAGCGTAGTGTCGAGTCTTTAGAGTCCCACACAGAGAGTTTCCCTGCTCCAGGCAAAACGATATAGAGGTCGTATGGTTTTACGACAAGGGTTCGAATGCGTACGTGTGTTTTCGCACGTACGACTTTTCGGACAGTTTATACTAGCCGGCTTTGGTTTAAGCCAGATTCTAGTATCAGGTTATTGGATTTATACAGTCTAAAGTTTTTCCGTGTTTTCACGGATTGGAGGGGCGTTCTCGTAATTTGTCGAGAAGGTTCTAGAAGAGTGGTGACATTAGGGATTGAGGTGGCTTTTTCATGATTGCTTTGTGTGACTCATTTATAAGATTCATCATATCATTAATGCTTCATTAATGATCTAATGACTCACATGATGAATCACTCTCCTTGATTAAATGAAACATGGTGAATAATCAATTAATTGATATTATTTGATAATTCATTATGTATCATATATTCAAGTGAGAAGGATTTTTGTTCTCATTATCATTCTCACCTTCTCTCTCCTCAAGCTCACTCTCTCTTGAAAACCCTAACCCTAACCTCTCATGTGTTGAGATCAAGGGTTAGTTAGACTAAAACATCCATAACCTCACTCTATATTCTCTAGGTAGCTTAGATTAGCACTTTAAGCAACCTAGTTATCTCAAGTTTGAGATTAAGCTTGGCGTAGAAGCTTTCGGGTGGATCGTCTTTGATTCGAGGAGGCCGTGAAGTTGCCGATGTTCCAAGGAGCCTACGAGGAGTGGAGGACAGCGATGAAGACCCGAAGGACATGTAACGTGAGGTATAACTCCGGTACCGAGTAGTTAAACCTCTAGTATATCGTTAACAATGGTTTAGATTACGATTCATGCGCTCAAGTCCGTGTTACGAAGCTTTGACAATCGTTTTTCATATATTCCGCCTCCCCGCGAGTTAGTGGGGTGCATGACATGGACTTACAGTGGTATCAGAGCTACTAGGCATTGGATGTCGACCTATGGGGGGTTCTCACTGTGTGACAGTGTGGCGAAGCATAGGCTCTTACCCCCAGGGTGTCCCGAGACCGGAAGATGTTCCGGCGGGTTGTAGTCCTCGCGAGGGGGCATGCGTAAAAAGTAGCGGCTGAGGGACCCGTTGGTGCCACGGCGACCCCATTGGATGGGGTGGCTGCCTGACCTACAGTGGTATCAGAGCCAACTAAACCATTACTAGCTTGTTAGCAACTGATTAGAAGTTCGATCGACGGAAAACACGGAAAAACAAAACCCTAATTCTTGACAGTTTCTGTAAATTTTAAAAGTGTCGCAAAATTTTTTTGACATACCTTAAAATTCACAGCAGGGAATTATAAGAAATCTGGGAAAATACGAGCCGCTGAATTGACAAAACGGCCGCGGATCCGCGGCAATAGAGAGCTTCTGCCGCGGATCCGCCGCCGAGTCAACGCCGAGTTGACTCGGATTTTCACAGTAATTCACAATTTTGGGTTTTTTGTCTTCCTGTATGTTCTGTTTGTACCCAGGTTACTTCAGTACAGGTTTGCTTTTGGGGTAGACACGGAATTTGGTATTCGATCGATGTTCTAATCAATTTGCTAATTGGATCTTTATCTGTAAGGTTTAATGTGTTCGTAAACCTCCCCTAACTGCTAGTATGTCGGTTGGCAGGGGGTTGCACATTTCTGTAATGGATTTTATCTGTTTGTGTATATAAACTGTATTGGACTGTTGTGGTGAATAGCCGGGTTTTGTGATGGGTTATTGTATTAATTCATTCAATGTAATTGTAATAAGTTGTAATATTATTTTGCGGGGCACATCCAGGTTGCGGTAGTAGACCGTTGTATTATTTCTTTTTACTGTTTTTGCTCCTAGGATAGACCCAAGGAGGGGTGCACAAACTACCGGGTATTTTGAAGTGTTGAGGCAGACCGCTTCACTTCTGGTACTTGGCGGGTAGTTTGCCGTACCCGTAGGGGTCTGGGGTGGGGTAATGGCTATTCATCACAACTGTGTAATCCGTCTTTCATTGCAGGCTCAAAAGAAACGCAGATTACTTGCATATCCAATAAAGTTTATCTGTGATCTGGAATGCTTATTATTGCGTCTGACGAATGTACAATATCTATATATGATAGCTATTTAGACGTCACTTATGTTTTACACCCGCGCTAGCCCAGCCCCCGCTCTGTCGTTAGTTAAGTAACCTAACGGGTGATGACGGGACCACGTGGCGAATGCGGATGGCATAAGAGGACGTGGTATTTTTCGTTGTTTTCTGCAATGATAAGATTAATTGATGGGATGCATTATTATAATGCAAAGAAAATAAACCAAAGTTTAATCGTTGGAACAAATTTAAAAGAAACCACTCGGTTATTTTAAAAGAGCAGAATTTTTTATTGCGGAGCTTTAACCACTTCTTTTAAAAAGTATCAGGTTCCTTCGATTATATCAAGTTCACTACGTTCACGATTTTGCCAAAACCATTCGTAGCCCTCCGTCATTTCATACGGATATTCAATAGTATTCAAGCTATGTTTGTTGACCTTCGTCAAGGCATAGTGATTGGTAGCTGTTGGGTGTTCATATGTAGCATAGATACATGCATTGGTTTGGGACAGTCGTATTACCTTGTTGACCTTCGTCAAGGGTATGTACGGATGGGTTCAAATTAACCTGGACAATGACGGGTAGAACTTGACATGTGACTTATGATTTGTTGACCTTCGTCAAGGTCATAAGAGCATGGGGCAAAAATCCACATCGGGAATTTCTAAAGAAACTGAAATTTGCAGAGAGGTGCATACCATTTTGGAGTTTGATGAATGTTGGTAGGATTCCTTCAACGTTATCATACGATGATATTTTGGATCCCGATCCTACTGTGAGTATATGCTACTTATCAGGAGATTCGTCACTTAACGATCAATGCTATAAACCAAGTAGGTGCCTAGAAAGGTGTCAGCGGGGTTACGCCCCCAGAGAAAAGAGGTTATTTAATTAAGGAACTTCGCAAAAGCGTTGGAAAACCTCCCTCGAAGTATCGACACTGGCCTGGCTGAACGGTTAAGCAAGTATTGTACGGTGAGAATTGTCCTGGCTAATTCTTCTTTTATGGTTTGAGGAGGGATTCGAGAAACAATGGGAGCCATCCTGTTTAGATAAATTAAACCACTCTAAACTTGCAAGAGCATCATGCTAATAGTATCTTCTTCTCTCTCTTAAAATTGCAGCGACCCTGTGACCACACTTAGGTTACATCTAGATAATAATTTGACTGAATCTGACTTATATGAATGGCAAAAGTCTGTCCAGATATCCATTGCCTATGACAAGCTGGACCACCCTATTGAGGGACATTCCTATTGCTATGGGATTGGGCATTGGCAGAGTGATTGCAGGGCTTTAGAAGCCAGTAGCCAGGATACGAAGCATGTTGTGGCTTCGACTTCGGGTGTGTTTATGATAGAGAACTGTATGTCAGTTAACCCTACTTCCTGGGTATTGGATACCGGATCAGGAAATCACATTTGTAATTCATTACAGGCTCTGAGAAATCGTAGGGTTATCGGGATAGGTGACATGACCCTCACAGTTGCTAACGGAATGAGCATGGACGCTGAATCCGTAGGGGAATATCATCTTGGGATGACAACTGGGCAGATATTGATTCTGCGTAACTGTTTTTATGTACCAGGTACGACTTGTAATATCATATCTGTACCCTTACTTTCTAAGGAAGGATATGATTTTGCTTTTACAAGAGATGTGGTTCACATCCACCTAAATCAAGATTTGATTGGGTCAGGTACATTAGAAAACGGAATATACGTATTAAATCAAGCTCAGATTTTCAGTGTCCAGAACACACTTAAAAGAAAGTCTCAGGAAACAAATCAGGCTTTCTTATGGCATTGTAGACTAGGTCACATCAATGAGAGAACGTTGAGTAAGTTACATAGAGAAGGATATTTAAATCCGTTCGAATATCAATCTTATGCTACTTGTGAATCTTGTCTCATAGGAAAGATGACAAAGACTCCGTTTACTGGATACGGAGTAAGAGCAAGCGAGCTCTTAGGGCTCATACACAGTGATGTGTGCGGTCCAATGTCTATACATGCGCGAGGTGGTTATTCATACTTCATTACTTTTACAGATGATTTCTCTAGGTATGGATATATCTTCTTAATGAAGCATAAATCCGAGGCCTTTGAGAAATTTCGAGAATACAAGAATGAAGTGGAAAAACAAACCGGCAAAAGTATCAAGACACTGAGATCTGATCGAGGTGGTGAATACTTAAGCGCCGAGTTCCTGGGTTACTTAAAAGAGAATGGAATTCTCTCTCAGCTTACTCCTCCATACACACCACAACACAACGGTGTATCGGAAAGGAGGAATCGAACCCTATTAGATATGGTTCGTTCCATGATGAGTAAGGCTGAGTTGCCGCGATCTTTCTGGGGTTATGCACTAGAAACAGCTGCATATCTCTTAAACAAAGCTCCAACCAAAACTGTGCCTACCACCCCATATCAGATGTGGAGTGGGAAGAAACCCTGTCTTAAGTATCTTAAGACTTGGGGATGTCCAGCTTTTGTAACAAAACAGCATACGGACAAGCTCGAGGCACGCTCAGTACTGTGTAAGTTTGTGGGATACCCAAAGAACTCCAGGGGGTATCTTTTCTATTCCACAGAGGAACAAAAGGTTTTTGTTTCTCAGCATCCCCACTTCTTGGAAACTGAATTTTTAGAAAATCAGAAGAGTGGGAGCACAGTAGAACTGGAAGAAATTCCAGAACCACAAACTGTTACTGAAAGTTTGGTAGAACCAGAAGTTCAATAAGAACAGGACATCCCAACGCCACTCCGCAGGAGTAGTAGGCAATCTCATCCGCCCGAGAGATACTACGGTTTTCTCATAGACGGGGATAGAGAGGATTGCACTATTGATTACGATGAGCCTACTAGCTTCCAGCAAGCCATTCAGAGTAGTGACTCAGTAAAATGGCTGGATACAATGCGGACCGAAATGGAGTCCATGTACACCAACAAAGTATGGACTTTGGACATTGCTCCAGATGGGGTAAAACCCGTAGGATGCAAATGGAACTTCAAAAAGAAGATTGGTGTAGATAGACAGGTTGAAACCTATAAGGCTAGACTTGTTGCAAAGGGTTTCCGTCAAAGACCTGGTTTGGACTACGACGAAACCTTTTCTCCAGTGGCTATGCTTAAATCTATTCGGGTCCTTCTTGCTATTGCTGCCTTCCACGATTATGAAATCTGGCAGATGGACGTAAAGACGGCCTTTCTAAATGGTAATTTGGAAGAAAGCGTCTATATGGATCAGCCAGAAGGATTCATTCAGAGTGGGAGCAGCGGTAAAGTATGCAAGCTGCTTAAGTCCATTTATGGACTAAAGCAGGCATCGCGGAGTTGGAACATCTGTTTTGATGATGCTGTCAAAGAATTTGACTTTATCAAAAATCCAGATGAACCATGCATATACAGTAAGATTGTAGGGAGAGCTGTAGTATTCCTCGTCTTGTACGTGGATGACATTCTCCTAATAGGAAATGATATTCCTATATTACAGTCAGTCAAAAGATTCTTGTCACATAAATTCTCCATGAAAGACTTGGGTGATGCCACCTACATTCTGGGGATCCGGATCTGTCGTGATAGATCAAAGAGGATATTGGGACTTTCACAGTCCAGGTACATAGACACCATAGTGAAGAGATTCAATATGGAAGATTCTAAGCGCGGTAACCTACCGGCTTGTCACGGAATCACCCTCTCAAAAGATATGTCTCCCAAGACTGATTTGGAAAGGGATCGCATGTCGATTATACCCTACGCTTCTGCGGTAGGCTCTATAATGTATGCAATGTTATGTACCAGACCAGATGTAGCATACGCATTGAGCGTAGTAAGCCGGTATCAAGCAAACCCAGGGGAGAATCACTGGATAGCAGTAAAGAACATTCTCAAGTACCTGAGGAGGACTAAGGAGATGTTCTTGGTATATGGCGGAAAAGACCTTCAGATGGAGGCCTTTGCCGACTCCGGCTTCCAGAGTGACAAAGATGACTCCAAGTCCATGTCGGGTTATGTCTTTACCCTCAATGGAGGGGCGGTCTGTTGGAAGAGTTCCAAGCAGGAGACCGTTGCAGACTCAACGATGGAAGCAGAGTACATAGCTGCTTGCGATGCCGCAAAAGAAGCAGTCTGGATGAAGAAGTTCCTCACAGAACTTCAGGTGGTTCCTACCAGTGTTGATCCAATACCTCTGTATTGTGACAACAACGGCGCTATTGCTTTAGCGAAGGAACCCAGGTCCCATCAGAAGTCCAGACACATCTTAAGGCGGTATCACCTGATCAGGGAGATCATAGATTGCCGGGAGATCGAGGTGAAGAGAGTAAAGACGGAGGATAACATTGCTGATCCATTCACAAAGGCCATTCCTCAGATGCAGTTCGAGAGGCTATTCGAGATGATAGGTCTACGATATGCCAGCTCATGGCCCTAGTGCAAGTGGGAGATTGTTAGTGTATATGCCCTAGAGGCCATTATTGTATCATACTAGATTGTATATTACTTAATGGAAGCTTGGGATATTCACAGTTATATGTACAGTCTTGCTAAAAATGGTAGTATGCTACTTGGTTTGTGTCTACTTTAATATGTGCATATGTCTCTTGTAACGTATCACTTATACATATTAGTAGAGCCCATAGGATCTTTGCTTGATTACCAGCGTCGTGATGGCAGTCATACTAGTGGGGGCTGGGTAGTCTGTAAGCAACATCCTATACAGGTTCCTGGTCGTTGGATTGTCGAGATAGGGCATCGATATTCCGGAGTAGACTAAGTGTATACGCTTCTCATCCCAGTTGGGGAAATGGTCTGTCCCACAGCCATCAGTACGCCGTACTGGAGATAGTCTACAGGTGCTCGTTAGGTTACGGGTACACCGGACAGGACTCGCCGAGGAACTGATTGGTTGGTATTAACCCATCGTCAGTTATCAGTTCCCAGGTGACATGAGTACAGCATAGTCCGCAGACTTGACACTGCTACTTAGCCTCGAGTGTGTCCCACTGTTCTTAGATTGCTACCCTACCACGGCTCAAAGGAGTCGTGCAAACAGGTAGCAGTTGGGTGCAGTCCCGAGCACTTGGAGGCAGTGGCGGTTAGATAGGATTCGTCTCTCCCGGTATTGGGAGATGATATCGCGCTGTGTCAGAGAGCCATTACACAAAGTCCCTGGCCAGGGCAAACGAGATATACTGGTAGGTTCCAGTAGCTTCTCAGGGTGTAATGGGCTTCGCTCCGACACGACTTATACAGCTATTAGGGGACTGACGCTTGCCGCCCCCTAGGCTTGATATGCGATAGTCTTAAACGAACAGACCGGACTGTACGAAGATTGTCACATCAGGCTCAGTGGGAGTTTGGATGATTTTTCTCATCGGCCTTCTTATCGACATCTACCTGGGGACCGTTACGTACAGCTAGTGCCGCTTGCGGTCTGTGGTTAAACCCACTGCCAGCGTAGTGTCGAGTCTTTAGAGTCCCACACAGAGAGTTTCCCTGCTCCAGGCAAAACGATATAGAGGTCGTATGGTTTTACGACAAGGGTTCGAATGCGTACGTGTGTTTTCGCACGTACGACTTTTCGGACAGTTTATACTAGCCGGCTTTGGTTTAAGCCAGATTCTAGTATCAGGTTATTGGATTTATACAGTCAAAAGTTTTTCCGTGTTTTCACGGATTGGAGGGGCGTTCTCCTAATTTGTCGAGAAGGTTCTAGAAGAGTGGTGACATGAGGGGTTGAGGTGGCTTTTTCATGATTGCTTTGTGTGACTCATTTATATGATTCATCATATCATTAATGCTTCATTAATGATCTAATGACTCACATGATGAATCACTCTCCTTGATTAAATGAAACATGGTGAATAATCAATTAATTGATATTATTTGATAATTCATTATGTATCATATATTCAAGTGAGAAGGATTTTTGTTCTCATTATCATTCTCACCTTCTCTCTCCTCAAGCTCACTCTCTCTTGAAAACACTAACCCTAACCTCTCATGTGTTGAGATCAAGGGTTAGTTAGACTAAAACATCCATAA
Organism: Agapanthus africanus; assembly: GCA_030015575.1. Classification (NCBI taxonomy): domain Eukaryota; kingdom Viridiplantae; phylum Streptophyta; class Magnoliopsida; order Asparagales; family Amaryllidaceae; genus Agapanthus; species Agapanthus africanus. Next base: position 358,663,803 of record JASDDO010000026.1, read on the forward strand.
CCTCACTCTATATTCTCTGGGTAGCTTAGATTAGCACTTTAAGCAACCTAGTTATCTCAAGTTTGAGATTAAGCTTGGCGTAGAAGCTTTCGGGTGGATCGTCTTTGATTCGAGGAGGCCGTGAAGTTGCCGATGTTCCAAGGAGCCTACGAGGAGTGGAGGACAGCGATGAAGACCCGAAGGACATGTAACGTGAGGTATAACTCCGGTACCGAGTAGTTAAACCTCTAGTATATCGTTAGCAATGGTTTAGATTACGATTCATGCGCTCAAGTCCGTGTTACGAAGCTTTGACAATCGTTTTTCATATATTCCGCCTCCCCGTGAGTTAGTGGGGTGCGTGACATGGACTTACATTATCAACATGTAACATAGAGACAGTCATAGTACATGTTAAGATAAAGTACAACCAGATAGCATACTATCATATCGAGCAAGAAAGTCCTCCCTATATATGACCTAGCATCCACTACAATATACATCGTATGAACAGTAATGGCCTCTAGGGCCTAAATATAACTAACAATCTCCCACTTGTACTAGGGCCATCTGTCGTGGTATCGCATACCCAACAATTAGCTGCGGTTGAAGTATCTCATACTCAACCATCCTATAAAAGTCTCTACAGGGAAAAGGCCTTTGTGAGTGGATCCGCGCTGTCGTCCTCTGTATCTACTCTCCTATCCTCGATCTCCCTGGTGATCAACCATCTCTATGATCGGTGATACTTCCTAAGAATTATATCTGGATTTCTGATGGGACGGTAGTTCCTTGGCATAAGCAACAACTCCATTGTCACACAATGGTAGGAACGAAGTTCATCTCATGAACTTATATATATCCAGACTGCCTCTTTGGTAGCATCTTTGGTAACGATGTATCTTGCCTTTAATCGTCTAGTATGTCACGGTATCTAGCTTGGAACTCTTCCAACATACCGTCCCTCCACTGAGGGTAAAGACAATACCTGCGACTGACATTCAGTCGTCCTTATCATCTGGAACCTTTCCAGTGATTCTCCCCAGGATCGATTGATACCATCTCACTACAACTAGTGAGAATCCTAACATCCAATTAGATCTATCTCATAGATCCAAAACCTAGGATTTAGGAGGTATCACTTTGATCCTATATGGAGAATCCTTGTGATAAGCGGAGATTGACCGAGCGTAGCATAGGAAACTCCTTCCCGATCAAGAGTATGTCATCCACGTACTCTACAAGGATCACCACCATACTCCCTACTACCTTTTTGTATATACAAGGTTCATCTACCATTTTGATGAAGTCAAACTCTTTGACTACCACATCAAAACAAATGTTCCAACTCCGCGATGCCTGCTTTATCCTATAAAGCATCTTGCACACGTTTCCGCTGCTCCCACTGTCTACGAAGCCCTCTGGCTGTGTACTTATAGATGCTCTCTTCTAAAACATCATTTAGAAAAGCAGTCATGACACCCAACTACCAGATATCGTAGTCATGGTATGTAGCCGTGGCAAGTAGGATCTGGATGGACTTAAGCATAACTTTGAAAGTCTTAACTTTTCCATGTACACCTAGTAATCTTCTCAAGATATACTTGCTCCTGATGGGGATTTAACCCTTCAGATAGAGCATCCAAAGTCCATACTTTGTTGGTGTATAAGGATTCCATCTCAGATCGATAAGCATCCAGCCATTCTTACAGAGTCTCACTCCTGATGGCCAGCTCGAAACTAGTTGGGTCAACATCTCATGATGCAATCCTCGCTCCCACTGTCATAGAGAAACCGAAGTATCTCTTAGGTGGGTGAGGAACCTTTCTAGATCGGCGGAGAGGCTGAGGTTCGTTGGAAACTATTGAATCCTTTGGTTCTACCAAATCATCTGCTATAGTTTGTATAGCTGGAACTCCTTCCAGTTCTACCTCATGACCACTAATTTCTTCACAAGAAATTCCCTTTCACAAAGGTGGCATGTTGAGAAACAAAACATCTTTTGTTCCTCGGTTTGGTAGAAGATATTCCCTTGCGAATGCTTGGGATATCCAACAGAATTCCACAGAACTGACTTTGCCTCGAGCTTGTCCGGATTTTGCTTTTTAGACATAGGCCGGACAACCCCAAATCTTAACATACTTAAGATATGGGCTCTACCCATTCCATATCACATATGAAGTGGTAGGCAACTGATTTGATTTGAACCCTATTCAATAGGTATGCAGCTTCTCAAGCGCATAACACCCAAAAGGAAATAGGAAACTCAGTAGTACTCATCATAGAGCACACCATATCACATAGGGTGCTATTTCTCCGCCCCGATACACCGACTTGCTATGGTGTATACGGAGGAGTAATGCTGAGAGAGAATCTCATTCTCCTTTAGAATAGTCCAGGAATTCCGTGCGCAAGTATTTTCCTCCTTGATCACATCAAAGGACATAATACTTATACCCGTATTTTGGATCTCTACTTCTAACTTATATTCCATGAATATCTTAAAAGGTTCGGACTTGTGTTTCAACAGGAACATATGTCTGAATCTAGAGAGATCATCAGAGAATGTAATGAAGTACAAAGAACCGGTATTGGCATGTGTAGACTGGAGACTTTCATACATCAGCATGTATAAATCCCAAGAGTTCACTAACCCTTTCTCTGTTTCCAATAAACAGAGCTATGGTCATCTTATCTTTGTGACATGACCGGCAAGTTTCACAATATGTAAATTCAAACTCTTTAAATATGCATCTAAATGTAACTTAGCTAATCGGGTCGCATTGATATGACCTAGTCTACAATGCCTCAAGGAGGATTCGTTCATTTCTGAACTCTTCCTCTTGTGTGTGTTCTGTATACTAAGAACGGTAGTTTGATTTAGAACGTCAATGCTTTTAGATAACGTGCCTGAACCGATCAACTCTTGATATAGGAAATGTTCAAAACATTATCCAACAATACAAAATTATATCCTTTCTTTACTAATAAAGAGACTGATATGATTTTGTACATCAGGTTCGATATCTAATAACATTTGTTCATAATCAATGTATTCTGGTAATACAGGGTGATAGTGACCAACAGACTTGGCTGCAACACTTGCACCATTTCTATCTCATGAAACATATCACCCGTTCTCAGTTCTCTACCTATCTGTAGCCTATGTAACAGATTACATATACGGGATCCTGATCCGATATCTCATAGCCAGGACGTAAAGGATACTGAGAAACAGTTTTATGTAATGAACACACCCGAAGATGGTGCATCATCATGCACTTTCTTCGTTTGGGCGGCACGGGAAATTTGGTATTCCCCAATTTCCTGCTCTGTCTTATAACAATTATAAGTTGGAGCGGGACCAACGTTCCCCAGCTCAGTATAACAAGCGGGTTCAGTCAAAATATCCGTATTATTATCTTGATTAAGGCGTAATATGGTCGCTACCTGGAGAGAGAGAGAGAAGAAAACACTCAGCGTATACTCTTGCAAGATCAAATTGGTTATTATTTTATCTAATCAGGATGTCTCCCACTGTTTTAATCAAATCTTCCTTCAAACCCTAAAAGGAAAGACTAGCCGGGATTAATTACACGCTACAAGTTCGCCAATCTTTCAGCCAGGCCAGTGTCGGTACTTTAAGGGGGTTCCCCGTGCTTTCGCACGGACCTAATTAAAGTAAACCTCATTTTCCCAGAGGCGTAACCCCGTTAACACCTTTCTAGACACCTACTTGATCGGCTAATTGTAATGTGTAAAACTCTCCCAGGAGTAACTCTTACTCGCAGCGGGTGTCGGGATCCAACTATCTCATAGAAGGTATGCAATCTCATTGCAAATTTCAACACTTGAAATTCCCAATAATATTTTGCCCCAAGTGATCTATGACCTTGACTGAGTCAACAAACCATAGACCGCAAGTAAAGTTCAACCCATCATTTCCCGATTGAATTAAACCCACCCGCACGACCCCTGACTGAGTCAACAAGAACGCACGACTACCCTAATCCAATCGCATCATATGCTTATACAGATAAGCACTAATCAGCTACCGCACACTACGCCTTGACTGAGTCAACAAACGCAGCACGAAAACTAACTATTACTTATCTGAAATGACAGAGGGCTGCGACAGGTTTTTAAGAAAACCTTTTGCGCAATGAACTTTATATCGTTGTAGAATCGAGTGATTTTTAAATGGAATGTTTCTGAGGCTTTTCTAGTTTTGCTAAAGGGGTCACTCCAGGTGAAGGGATCGTCGGCCCTTTCCTCATCGAATAAGGTGCAGGATATATCATATATACCGCTGTGCAAAGCAAAAACTATAGAAGCAATCAAAAGACAAACCAAGGGGTGTAGCATCTGCCAGTTATTGCTAAAGGGGTCACTCCCGGTGAAGGGATCTCGGCCCTTTCCTTATCGAATAAGATGCAGGATGTTCTACAAGGAACACCGCGATGCAAAGCAAGAACCGTAGCTACCTGTTTTTGAAAATTCGATTCCACAACATCTTTTAGGTTTCTTTTCTTTCATTAATCATATTAATGAAGTCCCATTATATTATGCTTCACAAGCATCTCTTTTGAAACGAAATCTGCAATATAACATATATCTCATATATATAATATAAACATTCGACTCAGGCAGTAATATGATCTCATCACAGAACATTGCAGCAGAAGAACATATATGAAATATTGGATATACTAGGACGTCCATGTTTTCAATACGAGCCTATATAAAACACGGATTCCACAGTCGCGATGAATAGCCAAACCCACATCCCTAGACCCCTACGAGAGCGGCAAGTAACATTGCCAATTCTAGGGTTAGGAGACCCGGTCTCGACTCCTCGAGATGGTCTCCCACTTGACCCTAGAACCCGGTTACTTGTGCTCCCCGCCTTGGGTCTACCTAATGCGGAAAACTAAATAATATACAACGGTGACATCATCCTCAGCACGGAAGTGCCCCAATAAAAGAATATTACATACAAATGAATTTTACATGAATGAAAAAGAAAAAACTCTCATCTCACATAAAAACCCCGGCTGTTCAGAATGCGACGATCCAATATAACATATCACAGCAACACATAATATCTCATATCATCAACGTAAGCAAGTATGCGTATCCCGATTGTCGTTGATGTATAGCAATGAAGCCGGCGATACACCACATACTACGCTTACGGTCATAGAAAAGAAAGTGTAAAACTACAACAGTTGGAATCCGCAACCTCTTTAGACATCGCATGCCTAACCAAATGAATTCCTTAGACATCTCATGCCTAACAATTATAAACCCCGCTGTCACGACCCGAAACTACGGAACGTGACCGGCACTTAGATTACGAAACGTCTAGAGGCGCAACGTAACCTAAGTAAACCGAAGCCCAGAAATCTAAACCATACAAAAGAAGAAGAAGTAAAAGAAAACATGAAGAAAAGAAAGTTTAAAAGCAACAGCAAATTTTTCCAAAAATTTCGGCAGAGTCTCCTCTGTAAAAACTGGCCCCAAACGGGTACACCAAGTATAATATACATAAACAATAAAAAGCATCCCCAAACGGGTGCTAGCTCAACGCCAACAGGCGGAAACAACCACAACAAGCACAATAATATACAACGCCAAAGGGCGAGGCTCAAAACTCAAAAGAAAACAAAACCACCAGATCAGAATAATACAAGCGCGACTCTAAGGTCGAAATAAATAACTGGTCCAATAAACTTATCAAGTAACACAAGTATGGTTGATGGAGGTTTCTAGATACAAATGAAATAATAAAAACACAATGGCTGTCCAGATACAAATGAACCAACCTACCGTGCAAATCACCCGGAAAGAAATCATGTGCCAGCAACTGCCAAGGAAACCTGTACATCGAACCTGTAATAAAATTTGGCACAACGGGGGTGAGTTGCCAACTCGTGAGTAGAAGACATCTACGAAAAGAAATCGAATGCACGACGCTATCCTAGGTCATAATAATACACTGCTAGATCCCAATCATCTAGTAATAGCAGGATAATACTACGTGTAAATGTAGATACTCCGGGCTCGTGTCAGTGCCTCCTATAATACTATGTCATATAAATGGATATGCATGCACCATGAATGTAAAATAACCAATCATGAAATCCAGATATATCTGTATAAGAAATCTTTAGCTGTTATCATAGTAAAATGTGTATAGGGATCTGAAATCTCAACAATGAAATCCATGGAAATCCGTGTCAAGCATCGACACAAACATGTAAATCTCAAGTCTCATAGTCTCAATATCTCGGGCTCCGTCAGTCCGGATCAGCCCATATCATCAAATCTCACGAAAACGGTCGGTATCCTCCGGATATCCGCCGCGCCAGACATCACCGGTAGGTAGCCTTCCCCTGCCAGGCTCATCGTCTACAACTCGATCTTCTTGCCCCGGGGTACCATACCGGGCCCACCATGTACCCGAGACGGTTCATCCACTCCTCGAATCGGGTCTCGAAATCCAACAGAAAACATGAAATCTCATGGTGGACGACACATACATCATGAGAAAACCGCATCTTATGTTTTAAAAAGAGTGGAGGAGAGAGAGAGATGTTTTTATATATTCTTGCGGTTTTCCCCAAAAATCCAGAAATCTCATAGAAACCCAAATCTCAAAATCATGAGTAAGTATATGATAAGTGTCGGCATATGCCCATAATACTGCATGATAACATGAAAATATGAATGCATGAATGTCTAAGTAATAATTACCATGTCTATACTAACATCAAAGAGTAATCACAATATTATATCGGTCTAGTTGTTAACTGATTCTATCAATAAAAGATAATATGATCAAAAGTGTACGTGATATAGCAATTACCGATGATGATGTGTGTGAGCCGGCAAATAAGTGTGCGTGGAATATGCGCATCATCGGTAATGGTGCTGGTGTACTAACAGGCAAAGTTTTATGCTGATTATAGAAACATATATATGAACATGCACATTATGATTACGGTATGAAAGTAAAGACAGATGTGTGTTATCCACCCATTTGATATACAAATATAACTACTATAAGACTCGAACCAAAACTAGTGTCCATCTAACCCTCTAAGGAAAACTAAACCTAAGAACTAGTCGATAAGAAGTAGGAGTATACCTAAAGTCTGAGCTTATATCTCTAATAGTCGGCGATCCAGCCTCAATAGCGTCATGTACATAGTACGACTTTCTCAAATCAAGAGTGCGGATCAATCATCACATCTATGCCTCGTACGGTAAAATCCATCGTACGGCATCCCAATATCGGTGTGCGGGTCAAATATCACCTACGTGTCTCATTATTCGTATAATATCATCATCAACACATGTCATGATCAAGGTGCTAGGCTGTAATTGCATACATCAATTATATAACATTGCCATCATAAATATACCTCATTAATTTATCCTCAGAAATATCATGTCATATGTATCATATTGTGATTAAGTCATACTGATATCATGTCGTCATTAAGTCACAGCTATATGATATCGACATCAGGTCACACCTATATGATGTCGTAATCAAGTCATACATATATCATATCGTGATTAGTCACCAGTTACAGTTCGGGTTCTATTTTAGAGTCCCATGTACCTCAATATCATCACCACCCATTATAATTTATGTATACATGTTCATTATCTCATTCTCTAATGATCCACCAACACTTTAATACAACTATATAGCCAAGAATCACGGCATCAAGCCCGGTTATACTGTTTCATTCCCGTGTATCATATCACATCAATGTATCCCATATACGTGTTGTATATATATATATATATCTATACCTAGTCCTATATATATATACACATACATGTATACACCATATCGAGTTTCAGTGTGTGTGTGTGTTTCTACCTGAAACCTACGAATCTCTTCCAAGGTATTCATCCTCTGGTATGGTCTTCCTAAATCAGTCTAGTCTAGCCTAGGGTCATTACTAGGGTCCTACTGATTAAGAATCTAGGGTCACATCTGGTTTCCTAATGGCAATAAGTATTATTCCTATTCTACGTTGCGGGGGTGCTAAACGCCATCCACCCGACTTCCCCCCCCGTAGATATACATCTACTCGCCTGGTCCATGTCTGCCGAAGACGGTGTCGCCATCCTCCTCTTCATCGCCCGCAGTCCACGTGAGGGATACCTAAAAGAAAACATATAAATAGTATCGTAAACTGAATCACATACAAAGGTCAAAACGACACAAGAAACAAGCATAGGTTAAAACCTATGTCCCGTCCATGCAAAAGAACCAAATATCGCTCGATATCGGCGTACAAACTCCGATGGATCGAGATAACATCAACAAATAACTCATAGTTTTAAAACTCGTTACTTATAATATATAACATGATTAAATCCATCGAAACCCTAAAAATCGATCAAACCGTCCAATTTCGTAAAACCCGAAAATGCCAATTTACCGTTTTTCTTCAAAACTTGACATTTAAATGAAACCAATGGTCATAAAACTCATTAAATAGCATAACTAGATTATACAACCCATTACTATATTTTTATCACACGATTTTGTATAAATTTGGAATTTCTAGTTTGCAACTTAATAAATTTTCAACACTTTGCAGGATTTCTTTTTCCTGGTCAATTCGACGGCACTTTGACGGCGAAAGAGGCGAAAGAAGCAATCCATAGAAAGATTTGGCTAATATCACAACCAAACATGATTTTACATGAATTCATTTACTAAACTACAATTCATGATGATAATGATATAATGAAACCATAATTATATTTTTAATCTCATTTATTTAGGAATTTCCAAAATCTAGTTAACAAAAATAGCATTTTATTAGTATTTTATCAAAAGAAACTAGTGATCAAACTAAGTTTTTCTTTCCATTTACATGCTAATATTCTCACTAAAACTACAATCTAATGATGGCAACCTTAATTAGAATTTTATATTACCCACAAACACATTTTATAAAAACCTAGTTAGCTAAATAGCTTAATTAAAACAATTTGAATAAACAAATTATTATACAACAACCATGCAAGATTTTTCCACTCAAAAAAATGTTAAACTAGCTATTATAACCTTATTTAATTAATAAAAACCACAACATGAATTTACAAACCCTAACTTGAATTTTAAAATTTGCAACTAGAATTAATTTAATAAATCTAATTATGCTTCAAAAGAAACATCTAATAGAAATAAATCAAAAGAGAAAGATTTATACCTCCACAACCTAAAGTCCAAACATGAAAATGAGCCTCCAAAATGCATGCTTTCCCACTCCAAAATCCATGTAAAGAAGAGCAAAGAATAAAGGGTTGGAATTTATTAGGATTTTGTGGATTTTTATTTGGATTTTTAATGAATTTTTGATGGATTTTGCAACAAAAATGAAGTGGGAAATGGGGGGGCTGCCATGGTAGTGAGGCCGGCCACAACTTGGGGAAGAAAGAGAGAAAGAAAATAATGAGGAATTGTGTAGAAACTTCACTCAAAACATCACTTACTTTAAATCTTTTCATAACTTTATTTAATTTCCTTTTTATTTCTTTTCCAAATAACTCAAGAAAAATCTAGAAACAAGGAAAAATTTGCAAATAAATTTTTCATGATACACACTAAATTCTAATATGCCATGGTTCATTTTTACAAATTAAAACCATTCAAATTTGTAATTTACACTAATTTAGTGTAAAAATAAAGCTTATGTTAATATTTAAAACAATTAATTTAGGAAAAATATTTAATTAAACTAAAAATTTATAAGTGACTAAATAAACACCATTTAATAGTAATAACATAATTAAAATAGGTATTTTTAAATTTATAGTGAAAAATAATTACGGTTTTGTTTTACGAAAAATACATTTTACTTTACCGAAAATCCTAAAATTCACTTAAATTTTTTTTTATTTATTTAATTATTTTTAAAATGTTACAATCTTCCCCCCTTTAAGAAATTCGGTCCCCGAATTTAAATTAAAACTCCCCCTCCAAATACTAAAATATTTAGCAAAGCACTTAAATCGTCGGGGCTCCGAAATCATCAATACATAACTAAAATCAACTCCGTCAAGCATAACGCAATCATCGGAGTTATGACGAGAATAAAATATCAAAACCCCATATGAAAACAACATAATATACATCAATCTATAACTTATATATAGTGCGCATCTGTCACGACCCGAGAGTACGGAACGTGACCGGCACTTAGATTACGAAGCGTCTAGAGGCGCCACGTAACCTAAGTAAGCCGAAGCCCAAAAATCTAAACCATAAAAGAAGTAGAAGAAGAAAACAAGTTTAAAAGCATCAGCAAATTTTTTCAAAAATTTCGGCAGAGTCTCCTCTATAAAAACTGGCCCCCAAATGGGTACAACAAGTATAATATACATAAACAGTAAAAAAGCATCCCCAAACGGGAGCTAGCTCAACGCCAACAGGCGGAAACAACCACAACAAGCACAATAATATACAACGCCAAAGGGCGAGGCTCAAAACTCAAAAGAAAACAAAACCACCAGATCAGAATAACACATGCGCGACTCTAAGGTCAAAATAAAAGACTGGTCCAATAAACTTATCAAGTAATACAAGTATGGTTGATGGAGCTTACTAGATACAAATGAATGAATAAAAGTACAATGGTGGTTCGGATACAAGTGAACCAACCTACCGTGCAAATCACCCTGAAAGAATAGATGTGCCAGAAAGCTGCCAGGGAAACCTGTACACCGAACCTGTAATAAAATTTGGCACAACGAGGGTGAGTTGCCAACTCGTGAGTAGAAGACATCTACGAAAAGAAATCGAATGCACGACGCTATCCTAGGTCATAATAATACACTATAATATCCCAATCATCTAGTAATAGCAGGGTAAAACTACGTGTAAATGCAGATACTCCATGCTCGTGTCAGTGCCTCATATAATACTATGCCATATGAATGGATATGCATGCACCATGAATATAAAATAATCAATCCTGAAATCCAGATATATCTGTATAAGAAATCATTAACTGTTATTATAGTAAAATGTGTATAGGAATCTGAAATCTCAACAATAAAATCCATGGAAATCCGTGTCAAGCATCGACACAAACATGTAAATCTCAAGTCTCATAGTCTCAATACCTCGGGCTCCGTCAGTCCGGATCGGCCCATATCATCAAATCTCACGACAACGGTCGGTATCCTCCGGATATCCGCCGCGCCAGACATCACCGGTAGGTAGCCTTCCCCTGCCAGGCTCATCGTCTACAACTCGATCTTCTTGCCCCGGGGTACCATACCGGGCCCACCATGTACCCGAGACGGTTCATCCACTCCTCGAATCGGGTCTCGAAATCCATCAGAAAACATGAAATCTCATGGTGGACGACACATAAATCACGAGAAAACCGCATCTTATATTTTTAAAAAGAGAGGAGGAGGAGAGAGAGAAGTTTTTATATATTCTTTGCGGTTTTCCCCAAAATCCAGAAATCTCATAGAATTCCAAATATCAAAATCATGAGTAAGTAAATGATAAGTGTCGGCATATGCCCCATAAAACTGCATGATAACATGAGAATATGAATGCATGAATGTCTAAGTAATAAATGTCATGTCTATACTACCATCTGAGAGTAATCACAATATTATATATCGATCTAGTTGCTAGCTGATTCTATCAATAAAAGATAATAAGATCTAAAGTGTACGTGGAATATGCGCATCATCGGTAATGGTGCTGGTGTCCTAACAGGTATAGTTTATACTGATTATAGCAACATATGTATGAACATGCAACATTATGATTACAGTGTGAAAATAAAGACGGATGTGTTTTATCCACTCATTTGATATACAATTATCACTACCACTATATGACTCGAACCTAACCTAGTGTCCATCTAACCTCCTAAGGAACTAAACCTAAGAAACTAGTCATTAGGAAACAAGAGTCTACCTAGGTTTGAATCAATATCTCTAATAGTCGGCGATCCAGCCTCAATAGCGTCACGTACATAGTACGACATCCTCAAAACAAGAGTGCCGATCAATCATCATATCTATGCCTCGTACGGTAAAATCCATCGTACGTCATCCCAATATCGGGGTACGGGTCTAGTGTCTCCTAGGTGTCTCATCATTCGTATAATGTCATTATCAACACCTCTCATGATCAAGGTGCTAAACTATAATCGCATACATCAATCATATATCATTGCCATCATAATATGCATCATTAGTTTATCCTCAGAAATATCATGTCATATGTATCATATTGTGATTAAGTCATACTGATATCATATCGTCCTCAAGTCACACCTCTATGATATCGACATCAGGTTACACCTATATGATGTCGTAATCAAGTCATACATATATCATATCGTGATCAGTCACAAGTTACAGTCCGGGTACTATTTTAGAGTCCAATGTACCTCAATATCATCACCACCCATTATAATTTAAGTATACATGTTCATTATCTCATTCTCTAATGATCCGCTAACACTTAATACGACTGTATAGCCAAGAATCACGGCATCAAGCCCAGTTACACTGTTTCATCATACCTTGGATATCATATCACATCAATGTATCCCATATACGTGTTGTATATATATATATACCTATACCTCGTCCTATATATATATACACATGCACGTATACACCATGTCGAGTTTCAGTGTGTGCGTGTGTGTTTCTCTACCTGAAACCTACGAACCTCTTCCAAGGTACTCATCCTCTGATATGGTTTTCCTAAATCAGTCTAGTCCAGCCTAGGGTCATTACTAGGGTCCTACTCATTAAGAATCTAGGGTCACATCTGGTTTCCTAATGTCAATAAGTACTATTCCTATTCTACGTTGCGGGGGTGCTAAACGCCATCCACCCGACTTCCCCCCGTAGATATGCATCTACTCACCTGGTCCATGTCTGCCGAAGACGGTGTCGCCATCCTCCTCTTCATCGCCCGCGGTCTACGTAAGGGGTACCTAAATGCAAACATACAAATAGCATCGTAAACTGAATCACGTACAAAAGTCAAAACGATGCAAGGAACAAGCATAGGTTAACCTATGTCCCGTCCACGCAAAAGAACCAAATATCGCTCGATATCGGCGTACAAACTCTGATGGATCGAAATAACATCAACAAATAACTCGTAGTTTTAAAACACATTAATTATATTATAAAACATGATTAAATCCATCGAAACCCTAAAATCCATCAAACCGTCCAATTTCGTAAAACCCGAAAATACCAATTTACCGTTTTTCATCAAAACTTGACATTTAAATGAAACCAATGGTCATAAAACACATTAAATAGTATAACTAGACTATACAAACCATTACTATATTTTTATTACACAAATTTGTATTAATTTGAAATTTCTAGTTTGCAACCTTTAACAATTTTCAACATTTTTCAAGCAAAATACCACAATTCCACCACAAAACGTGATTTTGCATGAATTAATGTATTAAACTACAATTCATGATGATAATGATATAACGAAACCATGATTATATTTTTAATTTCATTTATATAGGAATTTCCAAAATCTAGTTTACAAAATACTAGCATTTTATTACTATTTTCCAATTATCAAAGGAAACTAGTGATCAAACTAAGTTTTTCATTCCATTAACATGCTAATATTCTCATTAAAACTACCATCTAATGATAACAACCTTAATAAGAATTTTATTTTACCCACAAACACATTTTAGAAAAATCTAGTTAGCTAAATAGCTTGATTAAAACAATTTGAATAAACAATTTATTATACAACAACCATGCAAGATTTTTCCACTCTAAAAGATGTTAAACTAGCTATTATAACCTTATTTAATTAATAAAAACCACAACTTGAATTTACAAACCCTAACTTGAATTTTAAAATTTGCAACTAGAATTAATTTAATAAATCTAATTATGCTTTAAAAGAAACATCTAATAGAAATAAAACAAAAGAAGGAAATTTATACCTTCAAAATATGAAATCCAAACATGAAAATGAGCCTCCAAAATGCATGCTTTCCCACTCCAAAATCCATGTAAAGAAGAGCAAAGAACAAAGGGTAGGAATTTATTAGGATTTTGTGGAATTTTAATTGAATTTTTGATGTATTTTTGATGAATTTTGGAGCAAAATAAAATGAGGAAAATGGGGGCTACCATGGGGGGTGAGGCCGGCCATTTTTGGAGGTGAGGGAGAGAAGGAAGAGAGTGACAAAAGTTGTGTAGAAGTCTCCACCAAAATATCACTTCATTATGTCTTTTCATGCATTTCTTTATTTTTCTTTTATTTCTTTACTATAGCAACTCAAGAAAGCTCTAGAAAATAGGAAAAATTTGCAAATAAATTTTGCATGATACACACTAAATTATGACATGCCATGGTTCATTTTTACAATTTAAAACCATTTAAATTTATAATTTACACTAATTTAGTGTAAAAATAAAGCTTATGTTAGTATTTAAAATAATTAATTTAGGAAAAATATTTAATTAAACTAAAAATTTATAAGTGGCTAAATAAACACCATTTACTAGTAATTACATAATTAAAATAGGTATTTTTGAAATTATAATGAAAAACAATCACGGCTAGGTTTTACGAAAAATACATTTTACTTTGCCGAAAATCATAAAATTCACTTAAACAATTTTATTCATTTAATTATTCATTTAATTATTTTTAAAACGTTACAATCTTCCCCCCCCCCTTTAAGAAATTCGGTCCCCGAATTTAAATTAAAACTCCCCCTCCAAATATTAAAATATCTAGCAAACACTCAAATCGTCGGGGCTCCGAAATCATCAATACATAACTAAAATCAACTCCGTCAGGCATAACGCAATCATCGGAGTTATGGCGAGAATAAAATATCAAAACCCAGTATGAAAACCATCATAATATACATCAATCTATAACTTATATATAGTTCGCATCCTAGTAAAATCGCCTAAACATCATAATAAAGAAGCATACAAAAACCCCTCTTGAAAATCGCCGTGCAATGCACGTGTCACGGCATAAGTAGCAGACGTTTATTTTTTTAAAAAAAAAATAGCTATATATATATCTTTTATTTAACATACACGTCCCGCCTGGTTACTAAATCAAATAATAATGATTATGAAACATACTGCTCAAACTGAAATCAATCCCAATAATATCATAAAAATATCATGTGCGTCCGGTGCGCACTGAAATCGAAACCAAATACAGAAGCCATAAATACAAAAAAAACAAAACTCAGTGCAACAGGTGTGCACCAAAAACCTCTGTCAAGTGCAACGGGCATGCACGACTCAATATCTGGTGCATCTAATTTGCACAAAACCCCGATTTAGTGCATCCGGTGTGCACAAAATCGCATCAAGTGCGCCAAGTGTGCGCAAGAATCTCAATCAGGTGCACATGGTGCATGAAAACTTACGCCGAATATCAAAATCGGAATCACAGTACGAAATGCATGAAAACTAGGTCGAAGCATATGTTAAAATCATATGTAACCCATATGCATGAAATCGAATCAAAAATCTCAAAATGTATAAAACCAAATCGAGTGTACTGGGTGTGTACCAAACAACATCCATACAACTGATATATGAAACACAAATAGAATGTAATGAAGGTATACATAAGAAATACCAATCGTAGAACAAAGTCCTCAAAATAGAAAAATCCAATCAACGAAAATATGAAATTCAAATCACTAAATCACAATCATAAACACTATCGTCAATATCCGTCTCTTTCCTCTGATGTCGATTGCTTCGAACTCGTCTCTTCGTAGCTGTGCTGACTGTGCTACCCACGGCAATACTCATATCTAGAGTCTCCCACGTAATCGATCCCTTCACCTGATATCCGGACTACATTAACTTTTCGATCGATCCATCAAAATCCCATAATTCCCCGAGAGCTGAACACTCAAGTACAGCTTAAAAATATCCGGTACATACCCCAACATCGATGATCCAGCCGTAGAAGGCCAAACCCAAGCCTCACTAATGACACCGCGGAACTGCCGTAAACCCTAAGGTTCAAGGGCATTCTCGTGGTCATTATGTCGAGTTAGGGTTTCATTCTTCTAGAGGGTCCATCGAAATACCTGCATGTTCTTCCGAATACTTTAAACTTAGGAAAATGGTTTTTCTGATAATCGTTCGAACCTTTTAACTTCGCCTGGACACCATGTGAATACCCTTCGTCCGCACGCTAAACAATGCTCCAATCCTCAAGAATGAACGACACCCTAATGGTTATCGCATTCGAGCCGCAGCTCCCTCTGCCAGTGTGCCCGTGGTAACAGAAACCACCCTCCAACATTGACGAAGATAGATCAAAAGAACGAATGGAATACGGTGCAAACAATTGTACATCCTAAGGCTCCTTAAGCAGAGTAGCGTATCGTAAGTATGCCGCGGACCATACCCACGGTACGTTACTCTACCTAAATCGCCTACTCCATCAACCAAGTGTCACCTAGACTTATACAAGGTTAAACCTAGCGCTCTGATACCAACTTTGTCACGACCCGAGAGTACGGAATGTGACCGGCACTTAGATTACGACGCGTCTAGAGGCGCCACGTAACCTAAGTAAGCCGAAGCCCAGAAGTCTAAACCATAAAAGAAGAAGAAGAAGAAAACAAGTTTAAAAGCATCAGCAAATTTTTTCAAAAATTTCGGCAAAGTCTCTTCTATAAAAACTGGCCCCCAAATGGGTACAACAAGTATAATATACATAAACAGTAAAAAAGCATCCCCAAATGGGAGCTAGCTCAACGCCAACAGGCGGAAACAACCACAACAAGCACAATAATATACAACGCCAAAGGGCGAGTCTCAAAACTCAAAAGAAAACAAAACCACCAGATCAGAATAATACATGCGCGACTCTAAGGTGGAAATAAAAGACTGGTCCAATAAACTTATCAAGTAATACAAGTATGGTTGATGGAGCTTACTAGATACAAATGAATGAATAAAAGTACAATGGTGGATCGGATACAAGTGAACCAACCTACCGTGCAAATCACCCTGAAAGAATAGATGTGCCAGCAAGCTGCCAGGGAAACCTGTACACCGAACCTGTAATAAAATTTGGCACAACGGGGGTGAGTTGCCAACTCGTGAGTAGAAGACATCTACGAAAAGAAATCGAATGCACGACGCTATCCTAGGTCATAATAATACACTATAATATCCCAATCATCTAGTAATAGTAGGGTAAAACTACGTGTAAATGCAGATACTCCGTGCTCGTGTCAGTGCCTCATATAATACTATGCCATATGAATGGATATGCATGCACCATGAATATAAAATAATCAATCCTGAAATCCAGATATATCTGTATAAGAAATCTTTAACTGTTATTATAGTAAAAT
The DNA here is from genome assembly GCA_030015575.1 of Agapanthus africanus. NCBI lineage: Eukaryota > Viridiplantae > Streptophyta > Magnoliopsida > Asparagales > Amaryllidaceae > Agapanthus > Agapanthus africanus. Next base: position 358,681,211 of record JASDDO010000026.1, read on the forward strand.
GTGTATAGGAATCTGAAATCTCAACAATAAAATCCATGGAAATCCGTGTCAAGCATCGACAGAAACATGTAAATCTCAAGTCTCATAGTCTCAATACCTCGGGCTCCATCAGTCCGGATCGGCCCATATCATCAAATCTCACGACAACGGTCGGTATCCTCCGGATGTCCGCCGCGCCAGACATCACCGGTAGGTAGCCTTCCCCTGCCAGGCTCATCGTCTACAACTCGATCTTCTTGCCCCGGGGTACCATACCGGGCCCACCATGTACCCGAGACGGTTCATCCACTCCTCGAATCGGGTCTCGAAATCCATCAGAAAACATGAAATCTTATGGTGGACGACACATACATCACGAGAAAACCGCATCTTATGTTTTTAAAAAGAGTGGAGGAGGAGAGAGAGAAGTTTTTATATATTCTTTGCGGTTTTCCCCAAAATCCAGAAATCTCATAGAATTCCAAATATCAAAATCATGAGTAAGTAAATGATAAGTGTCGGCATATGCCCCATAAAACTGCATGATAACATGAGAATATGAATGCATGAATGTCTAAGTAATAAATGCCATGTCTATACTAGCATCTGAGAGTAATCACAATATTATATATCGATCTAGTTGCTAGCTGATTCTATCAATAAAAGATAATAAGATCTAAAGTGTACGTGGAATATGCGCATCATCGGTAATGGTGCTGGTGTCCTAACAGGTATAGTTTATACTGATTATAGCAACATATGTATGAACATGCAACATTATGATTACAGTGTGAAAATAAAGACGGATGTGTGTTATCCATTTATTTGATATACAATTATCACTACCACTATATGATCGAACCTAACCTAGTGTACATCTAACCTCCTAAGGAACTAAACCTAAGAAACTAGTCATTAAGAAACAAGAGTCTACCTAGGTTTGAATCAATATCTCTAATAGTCGGCGATCCAGCCTCAATAGCGTCACGTACATAGTACGACATCCTCAAAACAAGAGTACGGATCAATCATCATATCTATGCCTCGTACGGTAAAATCCATCGTACGTCATCCCAATATCGGGGTACGGGTCTAGTGTCTCCTAGGTGTCTCATCATTCGTATAATGTCATCATCAACACCTCTCATGATCAAGATGCTAAACTGTAATCGCATACATCAATCATATATCATTGCCATCATAATATGCATCATTAGTTTATCCTCAGAAATATCATGTCATATGTATCATATTGTGATTAAGTCATACTGATATCATATCGTCCTCAAGTCACACCTCTATGATATCGACATCAGGTTACACCTATATGATGTCGTAATCAAGTCATACATATATCATATCGTGATCAGTCACAAGTTACAGTCCGGGTACTATTTTAGAGTCCCATGAACCTCAATATCATCACCACCCATTATAATTTAAGTATACATGTTCATTATCTCATTCTCTAATGATCCGCTAACACTTAATACGACTGTATAGCCAAGAATCACGGCATCAAGCCCAGTTACACTGTTTCATCATACCTCGGATATCATATCACATCAATTTATCCCATATACGTGTTGTATATATATATACCTATACCTCGTCCTATATATATATATACACATGCACGTATACACCATGTCGAGTTTCAGTGTGTGCGTGTGTGTTTCTCTACCTGAAACCAACGAACCTTTTCCAAGGTACTCATCCTCTGATATGGTTTTCCTAAATCAGTCTTGTCCAGCCTAGGGTCATTACTAGGGTCCTATTCATTAAGAATCTAGGGTCACATCTGGTTTCCTAATGTCAATAAGTACTATTCCTATTCTACGTTGCGGGGGTGCTAAACGCCATCCACCCGACTTCCCCCCGTAGATATGCATCTACTCACCTGGTCCATGTCTGCCGAAGACGGTGTCGCCATCCTCCTCTTCATCGCCCGCGGTCCACGTAAGGGGTACCTAAATGCAAACATACAAATAGCATCGTAAACTGAATCACATACAAAAGTCAAAACGATGCAAGGAACAAGCATAGGTTAAAACCTATGTCCCGTCCACGCAAAAGAACCAAATATCGCTCGATATCGGCGTACAAACTCTGATGGATCGAAATAACATCAAAAAATAACTCGTAGTTTTAAAACACATTAATTATATTATAAAACATGATTAAATCCATCGAAACCCTAAAATCCATCAAACCGTCCAATTTCGTAAAACCCGAAAATACCAATTTACCGTTTTTCATCAAAACTTGACATTAAAATGAAACCAATGGTCATAAAACTCATTAAATAGCATAACTAGACTATGAAAACCATTACTATATTTTTATTACACAAATTTGTATTAATTTGAAATTTCTAGTTTGCAACCTTTAACAATTTTCAACATTTTTCAAGCAAAATACCACAATTCCACCACAAAACGTGATTTTGCATGAATTAATGTATTAAACTACAATTCATGATGATAATGATATAATGAAACCATGATTATATTTTTAATTTCATTTATATAGGAATTTCCAAAATCTAGTTTACAAAATACTAGCATTTTATTATTATTTTCCAATTATCAAAGGAAACTAGTGATCAAACTAAGTTTTTCTTTCCATTAACATGCTAATATTCTCATTAAAACTTCCATCTAATGATAACAACCTTAATTAGAATTTTATTTTACCCACAAACACATTTTAGAAAAATCTAGTTAGCTAAATAGCTTGATTAAAACAATTTGAATAAACAATTTATTATACAACAACCATGCAAGATTTTTCCACTCAAAAAGATGTTAAACTAGCTATTATAACCTTATTTAATTAATAAAAACCACAACTTGAATTTACAAACCCTAACTTGAATTTTAAAATTTGCAACTAGAATTAATTTAATAAATCTAAATATGCTTTAAAAGAAACATCTAATAGAAATAAAACAAACGAAGGAAATTTATACCTTCAAAATATGAAATCCAAACATGAAAATGAGCCTCCAAAATGCATGCTTTCCCACTCCAAAATCCATGTAAAGAAGAGCAAAGAACAAAGGGTAGGAATTTATTAGGATTTTGTGGAATTTTAATTGAATTTTTGATGTATTTTTGATGAATTTTGGAGCAAAATAAAATGAGGAAGATGGGGGCTACCATGGGGGGTGAGGCCGGCCATTTTTGGAGGTGAGGGAGAGAAGGAAGAGAGTGACAAAAGTTGTGTAGAAGTCTCCACCAAAATATCACTTCATTATGTCTTTTCATGCATTTCTTTATTTTTCTTTTATTTCTTTACTATAGCAACTCAAGAAAGCTCTAGAAAATAGGAAAAATTTGCAAATAAATTTTGCATGATACACACTAAATTCTAACATGCCATGGTTCATTTTTATAAATTAAAACCAATTAAATTTGTAATTTACACTAATTTAGTGTAAAAATAAAGCTTATGTTAGTATTTAAAATAATTAATTTAGGAAAAATATTTAATTAAACTAAAAATTTATAAGTGGCTAAATAAACACCATTTACTAGTAATTACATAATTAAAATAGGTATTTTTGAAATTATAATGAAAAACAATCACGGCTAGGTTTTACGAAAAATACATTTTACTTTGCCGAAAATCATAAAATTCACTTAAACAATTTTATTCATTTAATTATTTATTTAATTATTTTTAAAACGTTACAGCATCATAGTAAAACCGTCCAAATATCTGGATAAAGAAATGTGCAAAAAAAAAACCTTTTGAAAATCGACGTGTGATGCACGTGTCACGGCATAAGTAGCGGACGTTTATTTAAAAAAATTAACTATATATATATATATATATATATATATATCTTTTATTTAACATACACGTCCCGCCTGGTTACTAAATCAAATAATAATGATTATGAAAACATACTGCTCAGACTGAAATCAATCCCAATCACATCATAAAAATATCATGTGCGTCCGGTACGCACTGAAATCAAAACCAAATAGAGATACCACGAATACACATAAAAACAAAACTAAGTGCAACAGGTGTGCACCAAAAACATCTGTCAAGTGCAACGGGCGTGCACGACTCAATATCAGGTGCATCTAATCTGCACAAAACCCCGATTTAGTGCATCTGGTGTGCACAAAATCGCATCAAGTGCGCCAAGTATGCGCAAGAATCCTAATCAGGTGCACATGGTGCACGAAAACAATAATCGAATATCAAAATCGAAATCACAGTACAAAAATGCATGAAAACTAGGTCGAAACATATGTCAAAATCTTGTGTAACCCCTATGCATGAAATTAAATCAAAAATCTCAGAATATATAAAACCAAATCAAGTATACTGGGTGTATACTAAACAACATCAATACAACTGATATATGAAATACAAATAGAATGTAATGAAGGTACACATAAGAAATACCAATCGTAGAACAAAATCCTCAAAATACCAAAATCCAATAACAGAAATATGAAATTCAAATCACCAAATCACAATCGTAAACACTATCGTCAATGTGCGCCCCTTTCCTCTGATGTCGATCGCTTCGAACTCGTCTCTTCGTAGCTGTGCTGACTGCGCTACTAACGGCAATACTCATATCTAGAGTCTCCCACGTAGTCGATCCCTTCACTTGACATCCGGACTATATTAAACTTTTCGATCAATCCATCAAAATCCCATAATTCCCCGAGAGCTCAACACTCAAGTACAGTTTAAAGATATCCGGTACATACCCCAGCATCGATGGTTCAGCCGTAGAAGGGCAAACCCAAGCCTCACTAATGGCACCGCGGAACTGCCGTAAACCCTAAGGTTCAAGGGCATTCTCGTGGTCATTATGTCGAGTTAGGGTTTCATTCTTCTAGAGGGTCCATCGAAATACCTGCATGTTCTTCCGAATACCTTAAACTTGGGAAAATGGTTTTCTAATAATCGTTCGAACCCTTTAACTTCATCTGGACGGCATGTGAATACCCTTCATCCGCACGCTAAACAATGCGTCAATCCTCAAGAATAACCAATACTCTAATGGTTATCGCATTCAAGCCGCAGCTCCCTCTGCCCGTGCGCCCGTGGTAACAGAAACCACCCTCCGACATCGACGAAGATAGATCAAAGGAACGAATGAAATATGGTGCAAACAAATGTACATCCTAAGGTTCCTTAAGCAGAGTAGCGTATCTTAAGTATGCCGCGGATCATACCAACGGTACGTCACTCTACCTAAGTCATCTACTCTATCAACCAAGGGTCACCTAGACTTATACAAGGTTAAACCTAGAGCTCTGATACCAACTTTGTTACGACCCGAAAGTACGGAACGTGACCGGCACTTAGATTACGAAACGTCTAGAGGCGCAACGTAACCTAAGTAAGCCGAAGCCCAGAAATCTAAACCATATAAAAGAAGAAGAAGTAAAAGAAAACATGAAGAAAAGCAAATTTAAAAGCATCAGCAAATTTTCCAAAAAATTTCGGCAGAGTCTCCTCAGTAAAAACTGGCCCCAAACGGGTAGAACAAGTATAATATACATAAACAATAAAAAGCATCCCCAAACGGGTGCTAGCTCAACGCCAACAGGCGGAAACAAGCACAACAAGCACAATAATATACAACGCCAAAGGGCGAGGCTCAAAACTCAAAAGAAAACAAAACCACCAGATCAGAATAATACAAGCGCGACTCTACGGTCGAAATAAATAACTGGTCCAATAAACTTATAAAGTAACACAAGTATGGTTGATGGAGCTTTCTAGATACAAATGAAATAATAAAAATATAACGGCGGTCCAGATACAAATGAACCAACCTACCGTGCAAATCACCCGGAAAGAAATCATGTGCCAGCAACTGCCAGGGAAACCTGTACATCGAACCTGTAATAAAATTTGGCACAACGGGGGTGAGTTGCCAACTCGTGAGTAGAAGACATCTACGAAAAGAAATCGAATGCACGACGCTATCCTAGGTCATAATAATACACTGCTAGATCCCAATCATCTAGTAATAGCAGGGTAATACTACGTGTAAATGCAGATACTCCGTGCTCGTGTCAGTGCCTCCTATAATACTATGTCATATAAATGGATATGCATGCACCAAGAATGTAAAATAACCAATCCTGAAATCCAGATATATCTGTATAAGAAATCTTTAGCTGTTATCATAGTAAAATGTGTATAGGGATCTGAAATCTCAACAATGAAATCCATGGAAATCTGTGTCAAGCATCGACACAAACATGTAAATCTCAAGTCTCATAGTCTCAATATCTCGGGCTCCGTCAGTCCGGATCGGCCCATATCATCAAATCCCACGACAACGGTCGGTATCCTCCGGATATCCACCGCGCCAGACATCACCGGTAGGTAGCCTTCCCCTGCCAGGCTCATCGTTTACAACTCGATCTTCTTGCCCCGGGGTACCATACCGGGCCCACCATTTACCCAAGACGGTTCATCCACTCCTCGAATCGGGTCTCGAAATCCTACAGAAAACATGAAATCTCATGGTGGACGACACATACATCACGAGAAAACCGCATCTTATGTTTTAAAAAGAGAGGAGGAGAGAGAGAGAATTTTTTATATATTCTTGCGGTTTTCCCCAAAAATCCAGAAATCTCATAGAAACCCAAATCTCAAAATCATGAGTAAGTATATGATTAGTGTCGGCATATGCCCATAATACTGCATGATAATATGAAAATATGAATGCATGAATGTCTAAGTAATAATTACCATGTCTATACTAACATCAGAGAGTAATCACAATATTATATCGGTCTAGTTGTAAACTGATTCTATCAATAAAAGATAATATGATCTAAAGTGTACGTGACATAGCAATTACCGATGATGATGTGTGTGAGCCGGCAAATAAGTGTGCGTGGAATATGCGCATCATCGGTAATGGTGCTGGTGTCCTAATAGTCAAAGTTTTATGCTGATTATAGAAACATATATATGAACATGCACATTATGATTACGGTATGAAAGTAAAGACAGATGTGTGTTATCCACCCATTTGATATACAAATATAACTACCACTATAAGACTCGAACCAAAACTAGTGTCCATCTAACCCCCTAAGGAAAACTAAACCTAAGAACCAGTCGATAAGAAGTAGGAGTATACCTAAAGTCTGAGTCCATATCTCTAATAGTCGGCGATCCAGCCTCAATAGCGTCACGTACATAGTACGACTTCCTCAAATCAAGAGTGCGGATCAATCATCACATCTATGCCTCGTACGGTAAAATCCATCGTACGACATCCCAATATCGGGGTGCGGGTCAAATATTACCTACGTGTCTCATTATTCGTATAATATCATCATCAACACATGTCATGATCAAGGTGCTAGGCTGTAATTGCATACATCTATTATATAACATTGCCATCATAAATATACTTCCTTAATTTATCCTCAGAAATATCATGTCATATGTATCATATTGTGATTAAGTCATACTGATATCATGTCGTCATCAAGTCACACCTATATGATATCGACATCAGGTCATACCTATATGATGTCGTAATCAAGTCATACATATATCATATCGTGATCAGTCACCAGTTACAGTTCGGGTTCTATTTTAGAGTCCCGTGTTCCTCAATATCATCACCACCCATTATAATTTATGTATACATGTTCATTATCTCATTCTCTAATGATCCGCCAATACTTTAATACAACTATATAGCCAAGAATCACGGCATCAAGCCCAGTTATACTGTTTCATTCCTGTGTATCATATCACATCAATGTATCCCATATATGTGCTGTATATATATATATATACCTAGTCCTATATATATATATACACATACACGTATACACCATATCGAGTTTCAGTGTGTGCGTGTGTGTGTTTCTACCTGAAACCTACGAATCTCTTCCACGGTATTCATCCTCTGGTATGGTCTTCCTAAATCAGTCTAGTCCAGCCTAGGGTCATTACTGGGGTCCTACTCATTAAGAATCTAGGGTCACATCTGGTTTCCTAATGACAATAAGTACTATTCCTATTCTACGTTGCGGGGGTGCTAAACGCCATCCACCCGACTTCCCCCCGTAGATATACACCTACTCACCTAGTCCATGTCTGCCGAAGACGGTGTCGCCATCCTCCTCTTCATCGCCCACAGTCTACGTGAGGGGTACCTAAACGCAAACATATAAATAGTATCATAAACTGAATCACATACAAAAGTCAAAACGACGCAAGGAACAAGCATAGGTTAAAACCTATGTCCCGTCCACGCAAAAGAACCAAATATCGCTCGTTATCGGCGTACAAACTCCGATGGATCGAGATAACATCAACAAATAACTCATAGTTTTAAAACTCGTTACTTATAATATATAAAATAATTAAATCCATCGAAACCCTAAAAATCGATCAAACCGTCCAATTTCGTAAAACCCGAAAATGGCAATTTACCGTTTTTCTTCAAAACTTGACATTTAAATGAAACCAATGGTCATAAAACTCATTAAATATCATAAATAGACTATACAAGCCATTACTATATTTTTATCACACAATTTTGTATAAATTTGGAATTTCTAGTTTGCAACCTTATAAATTTTCAACACTTTGCAATCTAAAATTTCATAATATCACAACCAAACATGATTTTACATGAATTCATTTACTAAACTACAATTCATGATGATAATGATATAATGAAACCATAATTATATTTTTAATCTCATTTATTTAGGAATTTCCAAAATTTAGTTAACAAAAATAGCATTTTATTAGTATTTTCCAATTATCAAAAGGAACTAGTGATCAAACTAAGTTTTTCTTTCCATTAACATGCTAATATTCTCACTAAAACTACAATATAATGATGGCAACCTTAATTAGAATTTTATATTACCCACAAACACATTTTATAAAAATCTAGTTAGCTAAATAGCTTAATTAGAACAATTTGAATAAACAAATTATTATACAACAACCATGCAAGATTTTTCCACTCAAAAAAATGTTAAACTAGCTATTATAACCTTATTTAATTAATAAAAAGCACAACTTGAATTTACAAACCCTAACTTGAATTTTAAAATTTGCAACTAGAATTAATTTAATAAATCTAATTATGCTTTAAAAGAAACATCTAATACAAATAAATCAAAAGAGAAAGATTTATACCTCCACAACCTAAAGTCCAAACATGAAAATGAGCCTCCAAAATGCATGCTTTCCCACTCCAAAATCCATGTAAAGAAGAGCAAAGAATAAAGGGTAGGAATTTATTAGGATTTTGTGGATTTTTATTTGGATTTTTAATGAATTTTTGATGGATTTTGCAACAAAAATGAAGTGGGAAATGGGGGGGCTGCCATGGTAGTGAGGCCGGCCACAACTTGGGGAAGAAAGAGAGAAAGAAAATAATGAGGAATTGTGTAGAAACTTCACTCAAAACATCACTTACTTTAAGTCTTTTCATAACTTTATTTAATTTCCTTTTTATTTCTTTTCTAAATAACTCAAGAAAAATCTAGAAATAAGGAAAAATTTGCAAATAAATTTTGCATGATACACACTAAATTCTAATATGCGATGGTTCATTTTTACAAATTAAAACCATTCAAATTTGTAATTTACACTAATTTAGTGTAAAAATAAAGCTTATGTTAATATTGAAAACAATTAATTTAGGAAAAATATTTAATTAAACTAAAAATTTATAAGTGACTAAATAAACACCATTTAATAGTAATAACATAATTAAAATAGGTATTTTTAAATTTATAGTGAAAAATAACTACGGTTTTGTTTTACGAAAAATACATTTTACTTTACCGAAAATCCGAAAATTCACTTAAATTTTTTTTTATTTACTTTTTTTAAAAATGTTACACCCGCATTTTAGTCTCTTTATCGAAAACACTTTTCAATATCAAGTCGAGCAATTCAATAAGATTCCCGACATCCTGATCGAATGCTCGTCGCAAACTTTAGTAGACGACCGCACCCCCAGATGCCTTCGACGAAGTGCGCTAAGGTGGAACACCGCTGCCGCGATCATCCGAACGGATGCTTTTGGCGACGGGGTTCTCCTACAGTCACTTGGTCGGGGCTATGGGGCATGGTTGTCTATTAAGTTTACCCGGCGAGTATCCGCGTACACTACGTGATTGCGACGGACTTTTGATCACATCAAAATTCCGAGGCAACCGATCATTTGAGACTAAACTGCTATGTTTATAACATTCAAATTAGTTATCTCATAACTACTTGTGGATTCCAAATATTGTATCACATTCCAGATAAATAGACAACGTTAAACTTTCCGACCGAATAATCAAACACCCAAGATTTCCCCAATATATCTCAACTCTTGAAATAAGTTTAGAAACATCCATCACATGCCACAGTACCAATGGTCCAGCCGTAGAAGGGTCAAGCCAACGCCTCACATATGGCACGCCGTACTTCCCCAAACCCTAAGGTTCAAAAGGCAGTTCAAGACGGTCACATAATCGAGTTAAGGTTTGTTGTCTTCTAGAGGGTCCATCGTGTTACTTGCATGACTTAGAACGTTGTTAAACTCTAGAAAAAATCCAACTTTTGAAAAAATTTCCGACTAGGGAAAAAGTGAGTTATTGATATCCGTTCAAACATTTTAACAGTTTCTAAAATTATCCGGACAAAACTAAACAAAGTTAAATTATCTGATCGAATCAACGAGTCCCCAATACAACCCTAGAAAACTCAACACTTGAGTGTAATTAAAACATTCCCAGAAAAAATTGCCAAGAAAGGGCCTAAGAATAAATAAGTGAAATTCCAGGGACTAAGTCGAAATTTTGGCCGCGGTACCGCCGCCAAACCCATGGTTTGGCCGCGGTTCCACGGTCAAAATATTGAGTTAGTGGACCGTACTTCACAGTAATTCTTAGTTTTTCCTACTTATTTTTCTGAGCATTTTTAATTCAGAAAAAAACAAATTTTTAAAAAATGTATAGAAAAGGGTTCGTGTCGGGGTTTTCGGGTTTGATCGGACTTTAAACTTCGTCTAGACTTCACCTAAAGCTCTAGCTTGGCTCTGATACCACTGTAGGGTTGCTAGGTATGCGCACAGGGTCTACAAGGCATCTACCATGCCCGATTAAAATTTTAGCCGTGCCGAACAACCCGAATGCGGATCTTTAAACTAGGTTTAGGCAAAAACATGCATGTTAAACTCTTTAACACTAAGTGAGAGAGATTACAACCTTTTTAGATCCGGTCCTTCACTTCTAAAGCTCCGTGTTGAGGTCCCTTCGCTGCGATCATTGTGTTCCCGACTCTCGAGAGGCTTCACGAAGAGAATGATGCAACCATTGCTTCCGATCTTCGATACAAAGATGATCTACCTTGAAGTTTCGTTAACACAAGCTAACACTCATAATATGAAGTGAACACCCTCATCTAAATAGCAAGGATAGATGAGGATGATGAAGTAGGATTTTTGCTCTCATTTATTATCTTTTTCTCACTCACTTTCATCACAAAAGAAAGTTTTTTCATGAAGGAACTCAAGCATGAAGAAGAAGAATGAAGATGATAACCTTAATCCTTTTGTGATGAATAATGAATTGTTGTGGTGGTTACAAATCTAACCAAGGATTAAGCATGAGAGAGTTAACTCTTGTAGAGAGTTAACTAGAGTTAATGGTTTGGATTGGGTTAACATAATATCTCACATAAAAAATCAAGCAACCACAAAGTCAAAGCTTCATGAAGCTTCATGCAAATGCTAACCCTAATCCAAACCCTAACCAAGTTTAAACCCTAATCCAATGTTAAATTTGTAACCCTAACATGTTACAATATTATATATCACATATACAATATATTTTGTAACAATAGATAATAATACAACTAACATATATCGCATATATATCAATGTATTATCCCGTGAGAAAATGAATCTTTTAGTGAGAAAATATTTGTTAATGTAATTTAATATATCATATATATTATTATACATTAAATTATCGAATCAACACTTCATCCGACAATCCGGCTATATCGCATATAACCGACTAATATAATGACCCGGCTATATCACATATACCTGGCCGATATCTCATATCGTGAGAATCCAATACGGTATCATATACCGCATTATCCTCGGTCCTGCACATATCACATATGTGCTCCTACTCCGTTTTGCCTGAGCTAAGAAACCTCTGTGTAGGACTCTAAAGAATCGTCAATACGCCGGCAGTAGTTGATGATCATATCAAACACCCACAAGCTGCAAGTGGTCAGCTAAACGTAGTAGCCACCCAGGTATTGAGCGCTCAGAAGATCAACAAGCAAGCCTGTACATTCTCCTGTGAATCCAAACAGTAACACTCCCGTACAGTCCGGTCTTGTCGTTTGATATGTCGCATATCTCGCCTAGGGGTGGTAAACGTCAGACCCCGTAGCTCGATAAGTCGTGTCGATATGAGGTCTATAACAGTTCGAGAAACTACTGATAACACTTACCAGTAAATCTCAGCAACCCTGGCCAGGGATTTCCGGTTATAGCCAATCGAACACAGCGCAACATCATCTCACTATACCGGGAGAGACGAATCCCCTCCTATCGCTCATTGCCTCCATGTGATTCGGGACTGTACCCAAAAGCCACCTTTTTGCACGCCCTCTTGGACGTGGCATGATAGAAATCAAAGCACAGTGGGAATCACACAAGAATCTATGACGATCTCGGGTCAATAGACTACTCTGTACCAGTGTCACCGAAGAACTGCCATCTGACGTAAGGTATAATACCATCTGGGAGTTCTCGGCGAGTCCGTCCAGTGTACCCAGTCTCTACTGAGCACCCGTACACCATCCTTGATGTCAAACACCGATGGATATGGGATCATCCATCGCCCATCATATGGGTCAAGATGCGTATACGCTAGTCTACTCTGGTGTATCGATGCCCTGTCTCGATACACGCTCGACTAGGAACAGTTATAGGATGTACTCGTCGACTACCGTGGCCCCACTAGTATGATCTCATCATAGTCCCAGTAGTCGAGTATGTTTCGCCACGACAGCGCCCCGGCCGTCTTACTCGAGGCCAAATTGCGGAATCAAAAAATTTTCCTTACTCGGAAACCGGCGCTACCGCGGACAATAACCCGGATCGAAACCATTAACCTATACTAGCTAACTAGAGATGGAGTGAGAAGTATACCGAGTGATCCGAGTCCTCCGGTCTTCTCGTCATCGTCCCGATCTCCCGCGGAAAGTGTTGCCTCCACATCGTCGCCTCCTCGCCGGAAAGGGCACCACATCGCCTTCGCCTTTTACGGGCTCCCGCCTCAATACCGAGGCAACTCGAGCATGAAGCCGGCAACTCGACATGCCCAAGAAGTGCTGTAGAATGTAGTGTAGATGATGCTAGTCTCATTTGGGGTTTGTAGTTGCCATGATGGAGGATTGGGGTTAAGAAAAATGGTGCTTTCATTTTTCCATAACAAGAAGAAGAAGGAGATGAATAATTCCTCACAAAACAAAGATGAACTCTCTCATTCTTTTTCTTTCTCTCTTTCTTTTTCTTCTTCTCTTTCTTTCTAATGAAAAACCTATCATCTTAGAAAAGGTGGAGGATTGAATATGAAGCATAACAATAGAAGGAAGGTGAGTGTAGGAGAATGGTGGAGGTAACCATAAACAAACATCAACCATGCTTTGCACCTTTTTCAAACCATACCTCACATCTAATCTCATTTAAAGCAAGTCATGGAGCAAGATAAGAAAGGTGTCTTAATCAATATATATATGCAACAAAACCCTCCACAAAGTGTTATTTGCGAACTTGCAAATAACCCCCTCCATCGGAAAAGTCCGGCCGGGAAAGAACAAAGGAAAACCGGCCGGGACGAAATGCAAACTGGCAACTCCAGAAAACTGGTCCCGTAATAAATCACAGGAAAACCCCGACACTGTGCATACACACCCGCATCTGTATTCCGACCGGATACAAATGCAATGAGACAAAATCTACACTGTACTAAACTAGGACCGGCTTAAGCCAAAGCCGGCTAGTTAAATCCGTTCGATCCTGATCCGTGCAATACCGCACGTATCAGATCAAACCCTGCCATATAACTATACGGCCACTAGTACAAACTGTCCGATCCTGATCCGTGCAATACCGCACGTATCTGATCGGACCCTGCCATATCTCCATACGGCCTCTACAGCGTTTCGCCCGAAAGCTGAGTAACTGAAAGTGTGGTGGACTCTAAAGACTCGTCAATACTATGGCCGTGGATTTAACCACTGGCACGTCAGAGGTATAAGCCAATACATGACGGGCCACCAGCTATTGACTAAAAGGGACGTCGATGAGCGAACTCATCCTGACACCCTACTGAGTCTGTCAGTGACAATATCCGTACAGTCCGGTCCGTTCGTCTATGAGTATCGCATGGCGGGCCTAGGGTGTTGGTAAAAGTCAGACCCCCAAAAGCGGTACAAGTCGTGTCGGAGTGTAGCCCAGAACGCCCTGAGATACTACTGGAATACCTACCAGTAAATCTCCTACCTCGGCCGAGGGCTTTGCGTAATGGCTCTCCTAGACACAGCGCGACCTCACCCCCAATACCGGGAGAGACGAACCCCTGCAGATCCGCTCACTGCCTCCATGTGGCTCGGGACTGTACCCAACTAAAACCTGTTTGCACGACTCCTTTGAGCCGTGGTAGGGTAGTAATCAAAGCACAGTGGGAACTCACACGAGACAAATGACGATCTCAGGTCGATGAACTAACCTGTATACATGTCACCTGGGAACTGCTATCTGACGTCTGGTATAAGACCAACTAGCAGGTTCCCGGCGAGTCCTGTCCGGTGTACTCATAACCCAATGAGCACCTGTATACATCTTAGGTGAACCAACTGACACCAGTGGCTTGTGAGACCGGCCACCGCCCCTCGTCGGGGTCTCGACTGTATACACTAGCCTACTAATGGAGTATCGATGCCCAGTCTCGAAACTCCCACGACTAGGGACCTTTTAAGGATGTGCTTATAGACTACCAGCTCCCACGTATATGATCGCCATCATACTGCTGGTCGTCAAGCAAGAATCCTAGGGGCTCTATCAACGTGTAATAGCGACATGTCAGGTCACCTAAAGCAGTACACGATGATAAAGATAAACCAGATAGCATACTATCATCTCGAGTAAGACTGTCCTACCGGGATAGGTCCTCCCTCAATCATTGCAATCACGTGCCTGTGATCCAATAATTGACTCTGAGGGCACTATCTCCAACAATCTCCCACTTGCACTCAAGGCTAATTATTGCGATGCCGCATACTCACAGCCCGTGTGATACCGAACACCCAACTCCTCTACTATTCAGTCTCACAAAGCTCTTTTGTGAAACTATTGCGTTCGAGGAATAGCCTCAGCGAGTGGATCCACTGTGAAGTTTCTTTCTATGTCTCTCTATATCTCAAGTTCGCGGAGAAAGCCATCTCCCGAAATGAGCAATACCTGTCTTAGAATATGTCTGGATGTCTGATGGGACCTAGCTCATAAATGAACTCCAAATCCAAACTTCTTAGACTGTATCATCAACTGAAACTAATCAGTATCCCGCGCCATGCCTCCCTCAGTATTGCCTTGGACCACCTGTCCAAAATACTGCCCCTCGTTAGAGGGAGAACTATAACTCTGACAACCTCCTTGTCGTCCATGTCACCTTGGAAGCCCGGAGTGATAACCGTCTCCTAAAGGAGGCAGCCGTTATCATATCCCTAGAACATTCACTTATGTTCTAAAACTGCTTCCGACTGTTCCTCCAGGATTGGATCAATATCAACTTATTGCATCTAGTGCAAGAACAACATCTGGTGTGGTACTTGACATCTCATGATTGACTCAATTGCCTAAGCAAGTGATCTGTCAATCATGCGTATCCCTCTCCTCTTTAGTCTGTAAGACACCTTTAGAGAGGGTGACTCCATTACCTGCAGGTATACTACCGTGCCAGGAGTCGACCATTCTAAATACTCATAGAATGCTGTCAAGGTACCCAGATTGGGAAACCACCCAAATCTAGATCTAAAACCATAGATCTAGTAACCAGTATGTCTGATATAATATCCAAGTCCCTTATGGAGAAAACACTGTGTGACGACCTAAGTGTAACCGATCGTAGTATAGGAATATCACTTCCTACTACCTTTTCAACAGATCCATCCCCTATTCTGATAACGTCAAACCTATGACTGTCACATCAGAAATGGATGATCTATCTCCGCTACATCTGCTTTAGTCTATAAATAGATATAAGCATGAAGTCCACCAATGCTTCCGCTGCTCCCACTGACTACGACAACCCTCTGCCAGAGTCATATAGACGTGTACTTCTAAAGCTAGTTTAGAACGACGCTATACTCATCCTCCTGCCGGGTCTCGCAGCCTGGAACAACAACAATGGCAAGTGTGGGTAAACAAGAACTTCCCTGTCACCGTCCTTGAGGCTACCGGAGTACCTCTCGGGTGCCTGAAGTTACCCACCTTATCTGCGGAGTGGCCAATGGAATGTCAAATCAGATTGAATCTTTAGGTTCCTTATTAAATCTTCAGTAATCGTTTGCGGTTCTGGAATCACTTCCAGTTCTACCATACTCCCACTGCTGTTTTTTGAAAAAAAAAATCCATTTTTAATAAAACTGTGGCGAGTCTAGAACAATATTTCTATTGATCTGCCAGATGGTAGAAAGTCAACCCTCGTCATAGCCTGGGTCAACCCACAAACAGCCATTACAGAAACGTGCCTTGAGTTATCCGGAGTCTGGTTTTAAGCATAAGCCGGACAACTCCCCGTACCTTAACATCGTTAAGATATGAACTGTTCTATATCCAATATAGAACCAGAGGCACTGATTTAATTTAACCAGATTCAAATCATGCATCTATCTCCAGTGCATGTCAACTAAATGGAAGGAGGTCGATCAGCGTTACTCAACTTAGGAATGCTTCCAATTATGAGTAACCTGAAAGAGAAGCAATCTGTCTTCATCATTACTATCAACTGAACACCATACACAAGTATCTACATCTTCGATCACTTTGAAGAATCCCGATACTTGCTACACCTGGTTCTCTACTCTATTCAAATACCTATAACTCCTCAAAACTTAGACCCTGTGTTTCTACGAAACACATGTCTAAGAACTTGAGAAGTTAAAAGTAAACAGAATATAGTACGAGGACCAACCCCTCTGTCCTAATGGACACTGGACAACATACAATACTCTGTATAAGTCCGCTGAGTCTAACAACTCTTTTACTGTGTGTCGTAGGTTGAAAACTGTACTTATGGTTAAGAAGAATTACACCGCTGTTTAATGCTCCTTACCTAACCATCCACTGATATAGGTAAATGTCATCGACATAATATCAAAAGGTATATCTCACTCTATGAAAATAGACGTACAGATATATCGATTTGAAATTGGTGCACAACAGCGGATATTCAAAACCAACTATTTGCCGACCGGCAAACAACCCAGGTGACTTCCTCAAATATCACCGATTACAACGAATCCCGATATAATGAGGATGATCACCCAATTCCCAATAACTTACTCCCACTCATCATCTGTAAAACCATACAGATGTGAGAATTATTCCTGGCAAATACATACCCTGGAGTAAGTGTCTAATCGGGAAATCAGTTTTCTTTAACAGTACACAGTTGAAACTGAAACATTGTAATGTTTCGATGGGGTATCCTGGTATTCCTAGTAATGCCTCTACCATCATCCAGATTCACAACTATAACCGTATAATTCTTTGCCACCTGTCCAAATCCCTTTATTTGTCTTTAGTCATTACCTTCTGTACACCCCTTTAAGCCAAATGGTTTTCTTCCTTCCCTACCGTTCGGCACCAGCCTATGGTTTGGAAGAAGACTATCCAAAAAGCATAAAGGGTGTACTGTCCTAATCCTAGGAACACTCGCAATGCGAGAGAAGGTGAAGATAAAAGACACCTGAATGTACTTTATTCCTATTTCTCCTGAACCAGAATCCATCCCCGAACTGGAACTAGTTCCTTTCGAGTTCGTATATAACCATACGATGGAGTATCCAATAAAATGGGATCTTCGTAGTGATACGGAGTGTCCTGGAGAAATACAAAGGTGATTTAGGATTGGCGAAGAAATACTTGGTTCGGTCGTGAATAGCAGTCGCAATTTACTTTGCCCTCTTACGAATCCCTTGCTTTGTCTTAACTTAATACCTTCTGCACACCATCGTTATGCTAATTGGTTTCCTTCATTCCCTACCGGTCGGCACCAGCCTAAGGTTTGGAAGAAGACTATCCAATTTGCGTAATAGGTGTACTACTCCTAAACCAAGGAATACTCGCAACCTGAGAGAAGGTGAAAAGAAAAGACAACTGAATAATCCTATCCGTTTTCTCCAGAACCAGAAACCATCCTCGAAGTCCTTCGAGTTCGTATCTAACCATACGATGGTTTTGTCCAATGGAAGTGGACGTTCGTAGTAATACGGGGTGTCCTGGAGAAAAGGGTAAAAGTAGGAGTGGCAATGAGGTCTGCAACTCTGACAATCCAAAAAGCCAGTGTTAAGAAGGTTCGGTCAACTTAGTCACTGAGTCATAGTCCAGGGTCGGGTCAATGGTCGCTGCCAAAGAGAGAGAGAAAAGAAACACTCAGCGTGCACTCTATCCTAGATCAGAATGGTTACCAATTTATCTAATCAGGAAACCTCCCACTGTACCTCAAATTCTCCTCCAAACCTGAAAGAAGAATTAGTCGGGATCACCCGAGGAGTAAACTAACTCATCAGTGGAAATCGGGATCCAACTATCATCGCATGATAACTTGACGGAATCCACTCAAGTCACCACACTCTAGAAGGTATGCGCATGCCTGGCAAGTTTCAGTTCTTTTGAAACTCCCGATATGATTTTTTCCCCAAGCGGTTTATGACCTTGACTAGGTCAACAAACCATAAACCGCCAGTCAAGTTCAACCCGTCATTATTCTGGATTGCATTAAACCCACCCGTACGTGCCCTTGACTAGGTCAACAAGGCCGCACGACTGTCTCAACCAATCCCACTTATGCAACAAACAAGTACCACTTAGCTACCGAACACTACGTCTTGACTAGGTCAACAAACGCAGCACGAATACCAAATAATACCTGTGAGAAATGACGGAGGGCTACGAATGGTTTTTGGCGAAAAACCTTTAACGTAATGAACTTGATATCGTTGAAGGAACTGCATAGCCTTTTTAGAAAATATAGTGACGAAAACCTTTACTAAAGAGGTCACTCCCGGTGAAGGGATCTCGGCTCTTTCCCCGTAGAATGAGGTGCAGGATATTCCAACTGAATACCACGATGCAAAGCAAAAGTAAACGGCTATAGTGAAGTTAATGCCCTGACGCAAACTTCTGTCCAAGGGGTCACTCCCGGTGAAGGGATCTCGGCCCTTGCCTCGTCGACTGAGGAGCAGGATATTCCAAATGAATACCACGATGCAAAACAAAAGTGAACGTCCTTGCAATAACAGCTTTTTGAAAAGTGTTCCAACAACATCAGAATAGGTTTGTTTAAACTTGCAATGATCCGAATCAATGCAGTCCCATCAATTGATCACACCACAAAGAACGAAAATATACTGACGTACGTATATGCCATCCGCATTCGCCACTGGGTCCCGTCATCACCCGTTAGGTTAGCTAACTAACGACAGAGCGGGGACTGGACTAGCGCGGATGTAAAACATATACAACATCTACTAATATATATACCAATATATAGTATTTCGCTCAAGGCGTGAATAAAAGGCAACATCACAGAAATGTACAGCATCACAGAACAATACAGATATCTGGAAACCCCGGGTTTCACAGAGCCGCTGCTGAAACCCGACGTTCCCCTGGTCGTGTGGATAGCCTGTGCAATGAAATCCTAGACCCCTACGGGCGCGGCAAGTCACCCGCCAAAACCTGAAGCGAGGCAGCCCCCTTCAGTACCGTGAATGGACCACCCAGCACTTCACGGAATCCGGTAACTTGGGCACCCCTCCTGGGTCAACCTGTACCCCCTACGAGTGCGGCGAATAGCCCGCCAATCCTGGACTGAAGCCCCCTCCGTCTCAATGCCCTGAGATGCGGGCCCGTTGCCCTCCAGAACCCGGCTATCCGAGCACCCCACCGCGGGGCAAACCTAGTACAGAATGTAAAATATACATACACCGGGTACATCGACCGCAACCAGGTCGTGCCCCAAAAGAATAATACAAACAGGCAGTGACGGCAGTCCACATGTCGGACGCTCGCCCCGCAATATCAAATGTACATAATACAATAAAACTGTACTAGTATTGCATCCAGGCTATCCCCCACGACCGATCCGCAACAACACAGCATAAACATAGAACATCAACGTGAAAGTCACGTTCGCAAATCCGTCTAACCGGGCTATAGCAGTCAGACCGGATTTACCGATCGAGTGACATTCACGGTCGCAGATATAATGTAAATACTGTGAAATAATGTGTTTAAAATTTTCCGATTGACCAAAAATTAACAAGTGGGCCCCCAATCAAAACTGTAGCACTCACAGAAAACCTGGGCCCAATTTTAATATTCCAAATACCCCATTTTCATGTACAAGACAATCTGGCAGAATTTGGTAGAGTGCAAAAGTTAAAGCGCGGCGGAAGAGCGGCCAAAGCAAGGCTTTGGCCGCGCTTCCGCGGTGAAAACAGGGAATTAGGCTACCAATTTTTACCAGATATCTTATATTTCCCTGCATATCATTCTGCAACCACCTGAAAAATTTTTGGACTTCAAAAAATTTCGACAGAAACTGATATGCAATAAAAATACGGTTTTTGGAAATTTCGGTCGATCGGAAACGCAAACACATCAAACGAAGCTAGGTAAGGTTAATGGCGTGGCTCTGATACCATGTTTCGCCACGACAGCGCCCCGGCCGTCTTACTCGAGGCCAAATTGCGGAATCAAAAAATTTTCCTTACTCGGAAACCGGCGCTACCGCGGACAATAACCCGGATCGAAACCATTAACCTATACTAGCTAACTAGAGATGGAGTGAGAAGTATACCGAGTGATCCGAGTCCTCCGGTCTTCTCGTCATCGTCCCGATCTCCCGCGGAAAGTGTTGCCTCCACATCGTCGCCTCCTCGCCGGAAAGGGCACCACATCGCCTTCGCCTTTTACGGGCTCCCGCCTCAATACCGAGGCAACTCGAGCATGAAGCCGGCAACTCGACATGCCCAAGAAGTGCTGTAGAATGTAGTGTAGATGATGCTAGTCTCATTTGGGGTTTGTAGTTGCCATGATGGAGGATTGGGGTTAAGAAAAATGGTGCTTTCATTTTTCCATAACAAGAAGAAGAAGGAGATGAATAATTCCTCACAAAACAAAGATGAACTCTCTCATTCTTTTTCTTTCTCTCTTTCTTTTTCTTCTTCTCTTTCTTTCTAATGAAAAACCTATCATCTTAGAAAAGGTGGAGGATTGAATATGAAGCATAACAATAGAAGGAAGGTGAGTGTAGGAGAATGGTGGAGGTAACCATAAACAAACATCAACCATGCTTTGCACCTTTTTCAAACCATACCTCACATCTAATCTCATTTAAAGCAAGTCATGGAGCAAGATAAGAAAGGTGTCATAATCAATATATATATGCAACAAAACCCTCCACAAAGTGTTATTTGCGAACTTGCAAATAACCCCCTCCATCGGAAAAGTCCGGCCGGGAAAGAACAAAGGAAAACCGGCCGGGACGAAATGCAAACTGGCAACTCCAGAAAACTGGTCCCGTAATAAATCACAGGAAAACCCCGACACTGTGCATACACACCCGCATCTGTATTTCGACCGGATACAAATGCAATGAGACAAAATCTACACTGTACTAAACTAGGACCGGCTTAAGCCAAAGCCGGCTAGTTAAATCCGTTCGATCCTGATCCGTGCAATACCGCACGTATCAGATCAAACCCTGCCATATAACTATACGGCCACTAGTACAAACTGTCCGATCCTGATCCGTGCAATACCGCACGTATCTGATCGGACCCTGCCATATCTCCATACGGCCTCTACAGCGTTTCGCCCGAAAGCTGAGTAACTGAAAGTGTGGTGGACTCTAAAGACTCGTCAATACTATGGCCGTGGATTTAACCACTGGCACGTCAGAGGTATAAGCCAATACATGACGGGCCACCAGCTATTGACTAAAAGGGACGTCGATGAGCGAACTCATCCTGACACCCTACTGAGTCTGTCAGTGACAATATCCGTACAGTCCGGTCCGTTCGTCTATGAGTATCGCATGGCGGGCCTAGGGGGTTGGTAAAAGTCAGACCCCCAAAAGCGGTACAAGTCGTGTCGGAGTGTAGCCCAGAACGCCCTGAGATACTACTGGAATACCTACCAGTAAATCTCCTGCCTCGGCCGAGGGCTTTGCGTAATGGCTCTCCTAGACACAGCGCGACCTCACCCCCAATACCGGGAGAGACGAACCCCTGCAGATCCGCTCACTTCCTCCATGTGGCTCGGGACTGTACCCAACTAAAACCTGTTTGCACGACTCCTTTGAGCCGTGGTAGGGTAGTAATCAAAGCACAGTGGGAACTCACACGAGACAAATGACGATCTCAGGTCGATGAACTAACCTGTACACATGTCACCTGGGAACTGCTATCTGACGTCTGGTATAAGACCAACTAGCAGGTTCCCGGCGAGTCCTGTCCGGTGTACTCATAACCCAATGAGCACCTGTATACATCTTAGGTGAACCAACTGACACCAGTGGCTTGTGAGACCGGCCACCGCCCCTCGTCGGGGTCTCGACTGTATACACTAGCCTACTAATGGAGTATCGATGCCCAGTCTCGAAACTCCCACGACTAGGGACCTTTTAAGGATGTGCTTATAGACTACCAGCTCCCACGTATATGATCGCCATCATACTGCTGGTCGTCAAGCAAGAATCCTAGGGGCTCTATCAACGTGTAATAGCGACATGTCAGGTCACCTAAAGCAGTACACGATGATAAAGATAAACCAGATAGCATACTATCATCTCGAGTAAGACTGTCCTACCGGGATAGGTCCTCCCTCAATCATTGCAATCACGTGCCTGTGATCCAATAATTGACTCTGAGGGCACTATCTCCAACAGAGTACATATCCTAAGGGCTTTTTCAACATGTAACATAGAGACAGTTAGAGTACATGTTAAGATAAAGTACAACCAGATAGCATACTATCATGTCGAGCAAAAAGTCCTCCCTATATATGTCCCAGCATCCACTACAATATACATCGTATGTACATTAATGGCCTCTAGGGCATACATATAACTAACAGGTCCTAGTAGTCAAGTACACATTCTAAGGGCTTTATCAACATGTGAGAGCAAGACAGTATCACAATATAAATCTACATGTTAAGACAAAGAGCAACCAGATAGCAAACTATCATGTCGAGCAAGAAATTCCTCTCTATATATATCCAAGCATCCACTAAAATATACATCATATGTGCAATAATGGCCTCTAGGGCATATAAACAACTAACAGTTTTCTCCTTTTTCAAGGAGCTCTCCGCTCCCCTCAACATGTTGAGGAGCTTTGGAAGATCAGCTTCCATGCTGTGCATGTTATAGTTCAGCATGAACTGAGAGAAGGTGTGAGGAAGGGATTGTAGAATCAAGTCAATGTATAACTCGTTCTCTAACACGCATCCCAGGTTTGCGAGTTCCTCAATGAGACTGATCATCTTTAGGACGTGTTCTCGTACGGGTGATCCGACAGCCGACCTCATTTGGAATAATTTTCTTGAGGTCTCGTACCTTATGATATGAGAGTGCTTTCAATACAAATCCTTGCAATGGAGAAAAATAGATTGTATGTCCATATTCTCTTGTTGCTTCTGGAGTTCGTTATTTATGGAAGCTAGCACCATGTACCTAGCTTTCTCGCAATCCAAGTCCCACGTTTTGCGAACCTTGATGTCCGCAACCGAGGAGTCTGGTCCTGGGACAAGGGGAGCAGTACTGGTGAGGACGTATGCCACTTTGTTATAAGTGAATTCAATATTGACGTTCCTCAGCCAATCTTTATAGTTTAACCCTGTCAGTGTATTTTTTTTCGAGTAGTAGTTTATGTCCTGTCATAGTTGCTGCCAGAGAGAGAGAGAAAAGAATTGCTCAGCGTATGCTCTTGCAAGATTAGATTGGTTTATTATCATATCTAACCGGGATAGCTCCCACTGTTTCTTCGAATTCTCCTTCAAACCTTAAAAGGAGAATTAGTTGGGATCATTTACACTTTACAAGTTCGCTAACCATTTAGCCAGGTAGGTATTGGTACTCCGAGGGAGGTTCCCCATGCTTGTCACGATCCGAAAGTACGGAACGCGACTGGCACTTAGATTGCGAGACGTTTAAAGGCGTACCGTAACCTAAGTCAGCCAAAGCCCAGAAGAATCTAAACCAAAATCAAAAGAGAGTGAAGGAAAACCTTTAATGAAAATGGTTTTTAAAATCATTTAAGTTGCATAGAATCCCTTTTTAAAACATCAAAAATTTCTGCAGAGTCTCCCCTGTATTTTCTATCCCCCAAAATGGTACAACAAGATAATAAACCTGTAATCATAAAATGGCATCCCCAAGCGGGAGCTAGCTCTTCGCCCAAGGCGGATCACAACCACATGCAATATAATAGTAATATTAAGAAAAGAGCATAAAGAAACGCAAAATACCAGAAAACACACGTCGGCTCAAGTGAGCTCGACCCAAAAAGAACCACAAATATACATATCTCTCAGTCTCATCACTAGGTCGCACATACAATATAAAGTGGTAGATGGAGAATACTAGATACAATGATAAAGCAAAAAGGAATAAAGTGTGCTCGCAACCCACCTACGGGCGATGTCGCGAGTCTAAGCAAAAGGAACTGATGATAAGATAGCCCGCCGCTACAAGACTGACGGGTCCGACCTGCAAGACACTGTGGCACAACGGGGGTGAGTTGCCAGCTCGTGAGTAGAATATAACATCTAATAAGGCAATCGTAAGAATGCACGCAGTGCACCACAACATGCATGTCCATATGTGATATAATATCTCTAATATGCGTGCACAGGTATGCAATGTCATTATTAAGTCTTTAAGTGTTTTAAATGCTAAGGGTATTGAATTCTTAACTTTTTAAAACATGAATATCTGTATAATAACTAAGTATCATCAAGAAATCATCTGAAAACCCGTGTCAAGCATCGACACCAAATAGGAATCATATCTGTCTCAATATCGGGCTCCGTCAGTCCGGATCGGCCCATATCATAAATCTCACGACAACGGTCGGTATCCTCCGGATATCCACCGCGCCAGACATCACCGGTAGGTAGTCTTCCCCTGCCAGGCTCATCATCTACAACTCGATCTTCTTGCCCCGGGATACCATACCGGGCCCACCATGTACCCGAGACGGTTCATCCACTCCTCGAATCGGGTCTCGAAATCCAACAGAAAACATGAAAACTCATGGTGGACGACACATACATCACGAGAAAACCGCAACTTTGTTTTGAAAATGATAAATATAAGGTTTTGTTAAATTCTTGCGGTTTTCCCCAAAAATCCAGAAATCGCAGCAATAATGAAATCCTCAAGAAAATCATAATGTCCACATGTTATATATGATAAATGTCTATGATATCAATACATACGATGTGAATTTTGCTAGAAATCTATATAAATATGATGATGATGCGAGGTATACATATGCTATGCAATTTCATATATCAAGTATGAATGCAAGTGGCGATATTATGATAAACAGGTTCTATAGTGCACGTGGCATGGCAATTACCAAAGGCGTGTGTGTCACATGAATAGTGCGCGTGCAACAGATGCCAATGGTAATGGTGTTCGTGTCCTACAAAGTGATATCGCATAAGTATGGATGAATGTCCATGCAATCTAATATACTGTTCGCTATAAGGGTATGCAGTGTACATGAATGGATAAGCTAGCTAACAATATGAATCTTGCAAAAAGTAGGGTAATCCTAACTAGAGGGTGGCGCCTCGCGCCATTCAGACGATTCCCCCATAGATGAATACATCTACTCACCTGAAATCTCCGCTAATCCGATCCGGCCACCGCCTTGCCTTTTCGCGCCGTGTCCGATGTTTCCACGATCGATCCTATATTTGCACAATATCAAGCATAAGATTACAAAACCTAAGATGATGCAACTCACAATATACAATTATCAACGCTATCGAATTACTCATAGCATGCACTCGGTGCGCGGGAAAACGCACGAAAATCGCAATCCTTTAACTAGAATCGTCATTTCGGGGAAAATCGACTAAACTACAACCCGACTAGACGAAGCCCCGCATTCACGCACTCTAATAGTCCTATACGAAGCTAATTATATCGCTAACATAACGCAATTTGGTCGCATTCCACTTTTCGTAAAAATCTAGTAAGCAATTTTCTAGCCGATTCGATACAAACATCGCAATTTGTCGATTTAGCAAGCATATCATTACACAATTAACCATTCTAATCAATTATATAACCAAAACCCTAACTTAATTTTTACAACCTTGTTTCAAACCCTAACTCAACATCAAAACCCATTCTTGATTTTTCATGAACAAGGATTTACACTAAATTAATACTTCAAAATTAGATTTTAGCACAATTAAACTACAAGTTAGCAAACTAGTTTAGAATTTTTACCTCACCAATTGAATCCTAGCATGATCAAGTCACCAAGAAGCCTCCTTTCATCAAGTTTTTGAACTAATTTGGGTTGAGAGAGAGTGGATTAGGGTTTAGCTTTGAATGGTTTAATGAAATTGTGGATTTTTATTGAATTTTTAGAAAGAAAAGAAGCAAAAATGAAGTGGGAAAATGGGGAATTCTGCAGCAGAGGGGTCGGCTGCAGCAAGGGAGAGGAGATGAGGGAATTTTGGAGAAGTTTCTAGGTCAAGAAAACATCACATGTTATCATTTAATGCTTTTCAAATCAACTTTTTTCAAAAAAAACCCTTTTTTCATCATTTTTTTCATAATTTTCCCACCAAAAAAACTAAAAGTTTGTAAGCCATGATATAATTTTATTAACACCATATTTTAGCTTAATAAGACTCCTAATTATGAAATTTACCTAAATAAATTTGTATTTATCCCTAATTTAATGAATTTAAAAAGGCTTAAAATAATAAAAAAATAATTAATTACGATTTTTTTTTTATTTAACTAGAAAATTATAAGTGACATTTTAGAGACAAAATTATAGTAATATCTTATCCAAATTTTGTATAATTAGGTCTATAATGAAAAAATATCAATTTTGACTTTTTACGGAAACAGCCGAAAAATTAGCCGATTACCGAAAAACTGCCTAAACGATTTTCGAAGGGTTACAATCTTCCCCCCTTAAAGAAATTCGGTCCCCGAATTTAGAATTTAACTACGCGTACCTTCAAAAAGATGGGGATATCTCTTCCTCATCTCGACCTCGGTCTCCCAGGTGACCTCCTCGCTGTTCGGGCCATGCCAAAGGACCTTGACGGACGGTATGACCTTCGACCTCAATTTCTTCACCTGCCGATCCAAAATGACAACCGGCTGCTCGGTGAAAGAAAGATCACGCTCTAGCTGGATCATCTGGTGCTGAATCGTCTGGGAAAGATCATGAAGGTACTTGCGGAGCATCGAGACATGGAATACGGGGTGAACATCGGGGAAGCTGGGCGAAAGAGCTAACCGATAAGCGACTGGACCAACGCGCTCTAGGATCTCGAAAGGACCAACATATCTAGGACTCAGTTTCCCTTTCCGCCCAAATCTCATCACACCCTTCATCGGAGAGACCTTCAGGAAAACATGATCGCCAACAGCGAACTCGAGTCGGCGACGGCGCCTGTCAGCATATGATTTCTGCCTGCTCTGTGCCGCTCTCATCCTGTCCCGAATCAGCTGTATCTTCTCGGTCGTCTCCTGTACGATCTGAGGCCCCAAAATACTGCTCTCCCTAAGCTCTGTCCAACATACAGGCGATCGACATCTCCTCCCATATAAAGCCTCGAAAGGTGCCATCTGAATCGTCTCCTGGAAGCTATTATTGTAGGAAAACTCGATCAAAGGCAAATGACGATCCCAGCTACCACCGAAATCTAAAACACAAGCTCTGAGCATGTCCTCAAGAGTCTGAATCGTACGCTCCGACTGACCGTCAGTCTGAGGATGAAAGGCTGTGCTAAAACTCAATCGGGTGCCCAAGGCTTCCTGGAGTTTCTGCCACAATCGGCTGGTAAACTGGGTGCCACGGTCGGACACGATGCAAGTCGGAACACCATGCAGTCGCACTATCTCATCAATATAAACCTGGGCGTACTGAGAAAATCCAAAAGTGGTCTTCACTGGCAGGAAGTGAGCCGCTTTCGTCAGTCGATCAACAATCACCCATATAGAGTCATACCCTCGACTAGTCCTGGGTAGACCGACAATGAAGTCCATGGAGACCTGCTCCCACTTCCACTCAGGGATGGGCAAAGGCTGTAACTCGCCGGCTGGCCTCTGGTGCTCGGCCTTGACTTGCTGACAAGTCAGGCATCTGGACACAAAGTCTGTAACATCCTTCTTCATCCCGTCCCACCAGTAAACCTCTCTCAAATCACGGTACATCTTGGTGGAACCTGGATGCACACTGTATACGGATCAATGTGCCTCCTCGAGGATATCACGCCTCAGTCCCTCTGAATCTGGCACGCACAGTCGAGTCCCAAATCGAAGTATCCCTGATCATCAATCACGAACTCAGAAACTCTGCCCTGCCGAATCTGCTCAATAATCTCTAAGATACGGGCATCGCCGGACTGTGCCTCGCGGATACGGTCAAGTAACTGTGGGCGTGCTCTGAAATGGGCCAGCTGTCCCCCTGTAGCAGTAAACTCGAACTGCACTCTGCTATCACATAACACCTGCCAATCCGCCGTCGACTGCATCTGCACTACGCTCAAACAAGAAAAGCTACCTCCAGGCCTCTTACTCAAAGCATCTGCCACCACATTCGCCTTGCCCGGATGGTATAAAATCTCGCAGTCATATTCCTTCACCAACTCCATCCATCGGCGCTGTCTCAGGTTCAGGTCTCGCTGCTGGAAGATATACTTCAAACTCTTGTGGTCAGTGAATATCTGGCACGACTCACCGTATAGGTAATGTCTCCAGATCTTAAGTGCAAATACCACTGCAGCCATCTCTAAATCATGGGTGGGGTAGTTCTGCTCGTGTTTCCTCAGCTGCCGAGAAGCATACGCGATAACTCTGTCGTGCTGCATCAATACACATCCCAGCCCCACTCTAGAAGCATCACAATATACCACGAACCCGCCTGATCCTGAAGGCAATGCTAACACTGGTGCAGTAGTCAGACGAGTCTTCAACTGCTGGAAGCTATCCTCACATGCCTGGGTCCAATCAAAAGGAACCCCCTTCCGGGTCAACCCGGTCAATGCTGCAGCAATGCGGGAGAAATCCTGGACGAAACGTCGATAATAGCCGGCCAGACCTAGAAAACTGCGAACCTCTGTAACTGATACTGGTCTAGGCCAACGCTGAACTGTCTCGATCTTCTTCGGGTCCACGCAAATACCATCTCTCGTCACCACATGACCCAAGAAGTCGACACTGTCTAACCAGAATGCGCACTTGGAGAATTTGGCGAACAGCTGATGCTCCCTCAAAGTCTGCAAGGTGATACATAAGTGCTGCTCATGCTCCTCCCGGCTCCGAGAATAAACCAAGATGTCGTCAATGAACACAATAATGAACTGATCGAGATACGGCCTGAATACGCGGTTCATCAAATCCATAAAAGCTGCCGGAGCATTGGTGAGCCCGAACGACATCACCATAAACTCATAATGACCATATCGAGTACGGAAGGCGGTCTTCGGAATATCCTCCTTCCGAACTCGCAACTGGTGATAACCTGACCGTAAATCAACCTTCGAGAAAAACCCTGCACCCTGGAGTTGATCAAATAAGTCATCAATGCGGGGTAGGGGATACCTGTTCCGCACAGTAACCCGGTTCAGCTGACGATAATCAATGCAAAAGCGCATACTTCCGTCCTTCTTCTTAACAAACAGGACGGGAGCACCCCAAGGTGACACACTCGGTCGGATAAGCCCTTTGTCCAGCAAGTCCTGTAACTGATCCTTTAGCTCTCTCAGCTCGGCCGGGGCCATCCGATAAGGCGGTATAGAGATAGGCCCCGTGCCAGGGATCAAGTCAATACAGAACTCAATCTCACGCTCCGGTGGCAGACCAGGCAGCTCGTCAAGGAATACATCAGGAAACTCTCTCACAACAGGGACCTGGTCCAACGGAACCTCTGTGGAGCTAGTATCACAAATATAGGCTAAGAATCCCTGACACCCTTTCCTTAAGAGCTGACCAGCGCGAAGAGATGAAATCAAGCTGGGAAGGGTAGCGCTACGATCTCCCTGAATAATAAGAACCGGCTCGCCAGGAAAACTGAATCTGACTGCTTTTTCACGGCAGTCCACGGATGCATAACAGGTGGCTAGCCAGTCCATACCAAGAAGAACGTCAAAGTTTAGCATATCGAGGAGAATCAAATCCACTGAAGAATCTCTCTCCCCGATACGAACGGAACACGATCGGTACACAAAACGGGCAACAAAAGACTCGCCTACCGGAGTAATAACGACAAGCGGCTGATCTAACGGAGAAGACTCTCGGCCCAACCTCAGTGCAAAGTACGTGGATACATAGGAATGTGTGGAGCCTGGATCAAATAATACCCGTGCATCAAAAGAACATACTGGCAGAGTACCTGTCACGACGGCATTGGATGCCTGTGCATCCTGGGGAGTCAATGCGAACACTCGGGCCTGTCCACCACTAATAGCTGGCTGTCCTCTGCTTCTACCTCGGCCTCTGCCTCTGCCTCTGTCGCCTCATCCTCTCGGAACTGGACCGCCACGCCCACGGCCTCTAGAAGCATCTGACTGACGTGGAGCATCATCAGGAGTAGGAAGTAAAGCTCTCTGAGAAGGTGGTGAGGGTGGTAAAGTCACATGCGGGACTGTCGCCGCGCCCTGGCGTCCCATGGTACAGTCTCTGACACGGTGGTACTGACTCCCACACCGAAAACATCCTGGAGACGACTGCTGGGTCTGTGGATATGAACCAAACAACTGACCTCGTCTCAATCCTCTGCCTCCACCATCTCCCGGAAATAATCTATCACGATGTCTGCCCATCTGCCGCTGAGCTGGCGTATCAGTACGGATCCTCTTCGGCCCAGAAACGACCGGAGTCTCTGAAATACGCTCCTCCAAAAGTAAGGCTGCATCCATCACGGCTGCGTATGTATCAAAGTGTTGGGTGCCGATGGCAAGGAATAGCTGTGTATCAAGCCCTCGTACAAACCTCTTTATTCTCTTCTCTTCTGTGTCGACTAGGTACGGAGCATATCGAGACAACTGGGTAAACTGTATATCATACTCCGACACTGTCATCCCAGGAGTCTTGCGCAAAGACTCAAAACTACGGGCTCGAGCATCTCGGACACTCTCCGGAAGAAAACGGGCAAGAAATGCAGCTGTAAACTCATCCCAGGTCATAGAAGGCAGATCTGCAGCTCGGCCTCTCTCTACTGAGTCGTACCATGTTTGGGCAAGACCCTCCAGACGAAAACTCGCAAACTCCACCAATCTATCATCAGAACACCTCAACGAACGGCAAATCCGAGCCATCCTATCAAGAAATGCCTGTGGGTCCTCTGTCGCATCTGTACCGGTAAAAACTGGAGGTCTCAATTTCATGAACTCCTGTAGTGAAACAGGGATAGTCTCCGTAGTAGCAGCAGGAGTGACCATCTGTGCAGCAGGTACGATCGTGGTCTGTGCGGTGGAAGGAACGTCCTCGGATCTCTGTGCCCGGCTGGACTCAACTAAAGATCCCATCATCTGCCGCAACTCTTGCATGCCGGCCTCTAATCTGGCAATACGGTCAGGATAAGGCGGATCGGTAGGACCCTGGGGGTAGGCGTACCCTCCCGCTCGATCCTCGCCTCAGACAGGCCCGCCCGAATCTCATCCCTAGCGGCAGCCCGCTGAGCTCTCGTAGTCTTTGGCGGCATCGAAGCTGGAATAAGAAACAGGACTGATAAGGACATTGCAATTGAATCAAGGAATGCAAGGAATCAAGAAAGGAAATACAAGCAATTATGTCCTAAGGTCACTTAGGCGGAGTACCGTATCGTAAGTATGCCGCGGATCATACCCACGTTACGCCACTCTGCTTAAGTCACCTACTCCATCTACCAAGGTCGTCCTACACTCAGAAAGGTAAAACCTACGCTCTGATACCAACTTTGTCACGACCCGAAAGTATGGAACGCGACTGGCACTTAGATTACGAGACGTCTAAAGGCGTACCGTAACCTAAGTCAGCCAAAGCCCAGAAGAATCTAAACCAAAATCAAAAGAGAGTGAAGGAAAACCTTTAATGAAAATGGTTTTTAAAATCATTTAAGTTGCATAGAATCCCTTTTTAAAACATCAAAAATTTCTGAAAATTTCGGCAGAGTCTCCCCTGTATTTTCTATCCCCCAAAATAGGTACAATAAGATAATAAACCTGTAATCATAAAATGGCATCCCCAAGCGGGAGCTATCTCTTCGCCCAAGGCGGATCACAACCACATGCAATATAATAGTAATATCAAGAAAAGAGCATAAAGAAACGCAAAATACCAAAAAACACACGTCGGCTCAAGTGAGCTCGACCCAAAAGAAACCACAAATATACATATCTCTCAGTCTCAACACTAGGTCGCATATACAATATAAAGTGGTAGATGAAGAATACTAGATACAATGATAAAGCAAAAAGGAATAAAGTGTGCTCGCAACCCACCTACGGGCGATGTCGCGAGCCTGAGCAAAAGGAACTGATGATAAGATAGCCCGCCGCTACAAGACTGACGGGTCCGACCTGCAAGACACTGTGGCACAACGGGGGTGAGTTGCCAGCTCGTGAGTAGAATATAACATCTAATAAGGCAATCGTAAGAATGCACGCAGTGCACCACAACATGCATGTCCATATGTGATATAATATCTCTAATATGCGTGCACAGGTATGCAATGTCATTATTAAGTCTTTAAGTGTTTTAAATGCTAAGGGTATTGAATTCTTAACTTTTTAAAACATGAGTATATGTATAATAGCTAAGTATCATCAAGAAATCATCTGAAAACCCGTGTCAAGCATCGACACCAAATAGGAATCATATCTGTCTCAATATCGGGCTCCGTCAGTCCGGATCGGCCCATATCATAAATCTCACGACAATGGTCGGTATCCGCCGGATATCCGCCGCGCCAGACATCACCGGTAGGTAGTCTTCCCCTGCCAGGCTCATCGTCTACAACTCGATCTTCTTGCCCCGGGGTACCATACCGGGCCCACCATGTACCCGAGACGGTTCATCCACTCCTCGAATCGGGTCTCGAAATCCAACAGAAAACATGAAAACTCATGGTGGACGACACATACATCACGAGAAAACCGCAACTTTGTTTTGAAAATGATAAATATAAGGTTTTGTTAAATTCTTGCGGTTTTCCCCAAAAATCCAGAAATCGCAGCAATACTGAAATCCTCAAGAAAATCATAATGTCCACATGTTATATATGATAAATGTCTATGATATCAATGCATACGATGTGAATTTTGCTAGAAATCTATATAAATATGATGATGATGCGAGGTATACATATGCTATGCAATTTCATATATCAAGTATGAATGCAAGTGGCGATATTATGATAAACAGGTTCTATAGTGCACGTGGCATGGCAATTACCAAAGGCGTGTGTGTCACATGAATAGTGCGCGTGCAACAGATGCCAATGGTAATGGTGTTCGTGTCCTACAAAGTGATATCGCATAAGTATGGATGAATGTCCATGCAATCTAATATACTGTTCGCTATAAGGGTATGCAGTGTACATGAATGGATAAGCTAGCTAACAATATGAATCTTGCAAAAAGTAGGGTAATCCTAACTAGAGGGGGGCGTCTCGCGCCATTCAGACGATACCCCCATAGATGAATACATCTACTCACCTGAAATCTCCGCTAATCCGATCCGGCCACCGCCTTGCCTTTTCGCGCCGTGTCCGATGTTTCCCCGATCGATCCTATATTTGCACAATATCAAGCATAAGATTACAAAACCTAAGACGATGCAAGTCACAATATACAATTATCAACGCTCTCGAATTACTCATAGCATGCACTCGGTGCGAGGGAAAACGCACGAAAATCGCAATCCTTTAACTAGAATCGTCATTTCGGGGAAAATCGACTAAACTACAACCCGACTAGACGAAGCCCCGCGTTCGCGCACTCTAATAGTCCTATATGAAGCTAATTATATCGCTAACATAACGCAATTTTGTCGCATTCCACTTTTCGTAAAAATCTAGTAAGCAATTTTCTAGCCGATTCGATACAAACATCGCAATTTGTCGATTTAGCAAGCGTATCATTACACAATTAACCATTCTAATCAATTATATAACCAAAACCCTAACTTAATTTTTACAACCATGTTTCAAACCCTAACTCAACATCAAAACCCATTCTTGATTTTTCATGAACAAGGATTTACACTAAATTAATACTTCAAAATTAGATTTTAGCACAATTAAACTACAAGTTAGCAAACTAGTTTAGAATTTTTACCTCACCAATTGAATCCTAGCATGATCAAGTCACCAAGAAGCCTCCTTTCATCAAGTTTTTGAACTAATTTGGGTTGAGAGAGAGTGGATTAGGGTTTAGCTTTGAATGGTTTAATGAAATTGTGGATTTTTATTGAATTTTTAGCAAGAAAAGAAGCAAAAATGAAGTGGGAAAATGGGGAATTCTGCAGCAAAGGGGTCGGCTGCAGCAAGGGAGAGGAGATGAGGGAATTTTGGAGAAGTTTCTAGGTCAAGAAAACATCACATGTTATCTTTTAATGCTTTTCAAATCAACTTTTTCAAAAAAAACCCTTTTTTCATCATTTTTTTCATAATTTTCCCACCAAAAAAACAAAAAGTTTGCAAGCCATGATATAATTTTATTAACACCATATTTTAGCTTATAAAGACTCCTAATTATGAAATTTACCTAATTAAATTTGTATTTATCCCTAATTTAATGTATTTAAAAAGGCTTAAAATAATAAAAAAATAATTAATTACGATTTTTTTTTTATTTAACTAGAAAATTATAAGTGACAAAATTATAGTAATATCTTATCCAAATTTTGTATAATTAGGTCTATAATAAAAAAATATCAATTTTGACTTTTTACGGAAAAAGCCGAAAAATTAGCCGATTACCGAAAAACTGCCTAAACGATTTTCGAAGGGTTACAATGCTCTCGCACGGACCTAATTAAAATAAATCTCACTTCCGTAGAGGCACAACCCCGTTAACACTTTCTAGACACTTAATAGGTTAGCTAATTGTGAAGTGAAAAGTATCTCCCGAGAGTAATCCTACTCATCAGTAGGATCAGGATCCTACTATCATTGTGTGATGATCTAGATGGAAGCCACTCTAGTTACCTCACTCCATAAGGTATGCTAAATCTGCAAGCTTACTTTGTGTTTGAAACTCCCGATATAGTTTTTGCCCCAAGCTCTTATGACCTTGACGAAGGCCAACAAATCATAAGAAGCTAGTCAGGTTCTTCCCGTCATTGTCCTGATTAATTTAGACCCACCCGTACTCGCCCTTGACGAAGGCCAACAAGGCTGTACGACTGTCCCAAATCAATGTATCTATCTATATATGCTATAAACAAGCAGCACACCGCTGTCATTCACTATGCCTTGGTGAAGGCCAACAAACATAGCATGAATACGTTGTCCTACTCATTTGAAATGACGGAGGGGTATGGCTGGTTTTTGGCGAAAGCCTTGAACATAATGAACTTCATATAGTTGAAGGAACGATAGCTTTGAAAAGGAGTGGTTCAAGCCCCGCCTTTTAAACGAGTGTTTTGAAAAGAACCAAGTTGTTTTTCAAAATGTTCCAACAACATTAATCCAACAACAGGATTAATGCGGTCCCATCAATTTGTAGGGTTACGGCAGCGCCCCGGCCATCAATCCGTGGCCAAACGCGGAATAAAAAACTTTTAAAACCCGGAGCTAACGAAACCCTAATCGACGGATCGTACCATTAACCCTATACTAATTAACTGTAAAGAGTTTAGAGAGGTTATACCGATCAATCCGTGTCCTTCGGTCTTCTACCTCTGTCCCAAGCTACTCGCGGCTTCCTCGATCAAGTCCGATCTCCGGTCTCCCCACATCGAAGAAGATCCACGTCGAGGGTTCGTAATACGGGCTTCCGCCTGAAAACCGAAGCAACTCGGGCATCCAGTTTGCTAGCCTAGATACCCAAGATGAAGTAGAGATAGTGTGTGATTACTTTATCTCAAAACACCCAAGGATTCTCAACTCATGAGATGGAATGGGTGGAGGTTGAAAAAGAAGCCATGAGGTGAAGAAAGTGTAAGGAAAAGCTTGGCAAAAGAAAAATAGCAAGTGAAGAAAAGGTTCTGCCATTTTCTTGAGTTGGTTTTTGCTTAGTCTTTTTGTTTGTGTTATATTTGTGAGCACTTAAAGAAAAAGAACCCCAAGAAAAGATCTGCCAACGCCAAACAAATATCTCACACGCAAATATCTTAGCAAAAACAAAACATACCCCATGTCACCATGAACCATCATGAATCACACCCGTGACACACCAAGTGCAAATGCAAGAACCATGACCCACAACAATGTATGACACTTTCCACAAATAAACATTAATCTTGATTAATCCACGAAAAAGAAATGGCATCTACTAAACTAATCTCGTAACGAATTGCAAGAATACCCCTCATCCGTATATGCATACCTGCATCCGTATTCCAACTGAGTACAAATACAACGAGACGAAAATAATCCAACAATATAATAGTAGGACCCGGCTTAAACCAAAGCCCACTAGTATTATCTGTCCGATCATGATCCGTGCACAAGTGCATGAATATGATTGAACCCTGCCATAAAACCATATGGCCTCTACAACGTTTCGCCCGAACCAGGAAAACTCTCTGTGTGGGACTCTAAAGACTCGTCAATACGCCGGCAGTGGGTTTAACCACAAGAACGTCAGTGGCAATAGCTGTACGTAACGGCTACCTAGGTATTGAACGAAAGGGAGGCCGACGAGCAAACTCATCCTGAAACCCTACTGAGCCTGACGGTGACAATATCCGTACAGTCCGGTCCATTCATCTATGAGTATCGTAAATCGAGTCTAGGGGGATGGATAAAGTCAGACCCCCTAATAACTTGACATTTAGTGTCGGCATGAAACCTATCACCAACTGAGAAACTACCGATCCTAGATCTGTAATTCTCGTCTACCCTGGCCGAATATTTGTAGTGATGGCCACCCGTACGCACTGCGACATCAATCCCCAATACCAGGAGAGACGAATCCCCTGCCGATCCGCTCACTGCCTCAATGTGGCTCGGGACTGTACCCAACTAAAACCTGTTTGCACGACTCCTTTGAGCCGTGGTAGGGTAGTAATCAAAGCAAAGTGGGAACTCACACGAGACAAATGACGATCTCAGGTCGATAAACTAACCTGTACACATGTCACCTGGGAACTGCTATCTGACAATAGGTATAATACCAACTAGCATGTTCCCGGCGAGTCCGTCCGGTGTACTCATAACTCAATGAGCACCTGTATACATCTTAGGTGAACCAACTGACACCAATGGCTTGTGAGACCAGCCACCGCCCCTCGTCGGGGTCTCGATCTGTATACACTAGTCTACTCTTGGAGCATCGATGCCTAGTCTCGAAACTCCCACGACTAGGGACACTTTAAGGATGTGCTTATAGACCACCCAACTCTCACATATATGATCGCCATGATACTGCTGGTAGCCAAGCAATATTCCTATGGGCTTTATCAACATGTAATAGTGATCTGGAATGTCACCTGAAGCAAGTACACGATTATAAAGACAAACCAGATAGCATACTATCATCTAGAGTAAGACTGTTCTACCAGTATAGGTCCTCCCTCAATCATTACAATCATGTGCCTGCGATCCAATAATTGACTTGAGGGCATTATAGCCAACAATCTCCCACTTGCACTTAAGACTAATTATTGCGGTGTCGCATACTCACAGCCCGTGTGATACTGAACACCCAACTTCTCTACTAATCAGTTTCACAAAGATCGTTTGTAAAACTATTATGTTCGAGAAATAGCCTCAGTGAGTGGATCCGCTCCAATGTTTCTTTCTATGTCTCTCTTTATCTCAAGTTCGCGGAGAAAGCCTTCTCCCGAAATGAGCAATACATGTCTTATAATATGTCTGGATATCTGATGGGACCCAGTTGAAAAATGAACTCCAAATCCTGTAAACTTTTTAGACTGTATCGTCCACTGAATTTAATCAGTATCCTGCACCATGCCTCCCTCAGTATCCGCTTGGACCACCTGTCCAAACTACTTCCCCTCGTCAAGAGGGAAAACTATAACTCTGACAGTCACTCTGTCATCCAGGTCACCTTGGAAGCCTGAAATGATAACCGTCTCCCGAAGGAGGCTGCCGTTACCAAATCCCTATAACATCCACTTATGTTCATAAACTGCTTCCAAACGTTTCTCCAGGATTGGATTAATATATCAA
The DNA here is from genome assembly GCA_030015575.1 of Agapanthus africanus. NCBI lineage: Eukaryota > Viridiplantae > Streptophyta > Magnoliopsida > Asparagales > Amaryllidaceae > Agapanthus > Agapanthus africanus. The sequence goes on from JASDDO010000026.1 coordinate 358,720,094, forward strand.
CTTATTGCAGCTAGTGAAAAAACAACATCTGGTGTGGTACTTGACATCTCATGATTGACTAAATTGCCGAAGTAAGTGATATGCCAATCATGCACATCCCTCTCCCCTTTAGTCTTTAAGACATCCTTTAGAGAGGGTGACTCCATCACCTGTAGGAACACCACCTTGCCAGGAGTCGTCCATTGTAAAACACCTTTAGAATACTGTCTAAGTACCCAGATTGGGAAACTACCCAAATCTAGATCTAAAACCATAGATCTAGTAATCAGAATGCCAGATATAATATCCAAATCCTACATGGAGAAACCACTGTGTGACAACCACAGTATAATCGATTGTAGTATAGGAATTTCACTTCCTACGAAGTGTATGTCATCCAAATACCAGGACATACCACCCTGCTACCTTCTTAACAGATCCATCTCCTATTTTGATGAAGTCAAAGCCTATGACTGTCACATCAAAAATAGATGATTTATCTCCTCTATACCTGCTTTAGTCTATAAATAGACATAAGCAACTTGTCCACTATGCTTCCGCTGCTCCCACTGACTACAACAACCCACTGGCAAAGTCATATACACGTGCACTTTTAAAGCTAGTTTAGAACGACGCCATACTCATCCTCCTACCGGGTCTCATAGTCTAGAACAGCAGTAATGGAATGTCTGGGTAAACAAGAACCTCCCTGTCACCGTCTTTGAGGATACCGAAGTACCTCTCGGGCGTCTGAGGTTACCCACCATATCTGTCGAGTGGCTAATGGAATGTCAAACCCGATTGAATCTTTAGGTTCTATTAAATTTTCAGTAATCAATTGTGGTTCTGGAATCACTTCCAGTTCTACCATACTCCCACTACTGTTTTCTGAAAAAGTCCATTTTACTAAAACTGTGGCGAGTCAAGAACAATATCACTATTGATCTTCCAGATGGTAGAAAGTTAACCCTCTTCATAGCCCGGGATAACACACAAACTGCCTTTACAGAAACGTGCCTTGAGTATGTCCAGAGTGTGGTTTTAAGCATAAGCCGGACAACTCCATATACCTTAACTTTGTTAAGATATGAAGCATTCTATATACAATATAGAAACATAGGCACTAATTTAATTGGAACCAGATTCAAATCATGCAGCTGTCTCCAGTGCATGTCAACTAAATGGAGAGAGGCAGATCAACAATACTCAACTAGGAGTGCATCTAGATATGAGTAACCTGAAAGAGAAGCAAGCTCTCAAAACCATTAGTATCAACTGAATACCAAACACAAGTATCAACATCTTCGATTACCTTGAAGAATCCTGATACTTGCAACACATGGTTCTCTACTTTATTCTTATACCTATAACTTCTCAAAACTTAGACCTTGTATTTCTACGAAACACTTTTCTAAAACTTGAGAAGTCACAAGTAAACAGAATATAGTACAAGGACCAACCCTTTTGTCCTAATGGACACTGGAGAACATACAATACTTTGTATAAGTCCCCTGAGTTGAATAACTCAAACCTTGTGCGTCGTGGATTGAAAACTGTACTTATGGTTAAGAAGAATTACACCGCTGTTGAATGCTCCTTACCTAACCATCAACTGATATAGGTAAATGTCATGGACATAATTTCAAAAAGTTATATCTCACTTTATAAAATAAACGTAGAGATATATCAGTTTGACATTGGTGCATAACAATGGATATTCAAAACAAAATATTTGCCATCAGGCAAAACCCCAGGGGATTTCCTCAAATATCACCAATTACAACGAATTCCGATATAATGAGAATATAATCACCTAATTTCCAATAACTTACTCCGACTCATAATCTGTAAAACCATACAGATGTGAGAATCAAATCTGGTAAATACATACCCTGGAGTAAGGGTCTAATTGGGAAATAAATTTTCAATTAACAACGCATAGTGAAACTGAAACATGAAAATGTTTCGAAGGGATAGCCGGGTATTTCTAGTAATGCGTCTTCCATTATCCAGATTCATGACTGTGACCGTATATTTCCTTACCATCTCTCCAAATCCCTTTATTTGTCTTTATTCATTACCTTCTGTACACCACCCTTAGGCTAAATGGTTTTCTTCCTTCCCTATCGTTCGGCACCAGCCTATGGTTTGGAAGAAGACTCTCCAATAAGCATAATAGGTGTACTCTCCTAATCCCAGGAGTACTCGCAACCTGAGAGAAGGTAAAGATAAAAGACAACTGAATAATCCTTATTCTATTTCTCCTGAACCAGAATCCATTCTCGAACTGCAACATGTTCCTTCGAGTCGTATATAACTATACGATGGATTATCCAATAAATGCGGATCTTCGTAGTGATATGGGGTGTTCTGGAGAAATGCAAAGGTGAAGTAGGAGTGGCGATGATATACATGGTTTGGTCGTGAATGATGGCAGTCGCAATTTACTTTGCCCTCTTTCTAATCCCTTTATTTGTCTTTACTTATTACCTTCTGTACACCTCACTTAGGCTAATTGGTTTTCTTCCTTCCCACCTATCAGCTCCTGCCTATGGTTTGGAAGAAGACTATCTAATAAGCGCAATAGGTGCACCCTCTCCTAATCTGAGGAGCCCTCACAACCTGAGAGAAGGTAAAAGGAAAAGACAACTGAATAGTCCTATTCAATTTCTCCTGAACCAGAAACCATTCTCGAATCTGAAACAAGTTTCTTCGAATTTGTATGCAACTATACGATGGTCTTATCCAAAAAATGTGGATCTTCATAGTGATACGGAATGTTCCGGAGAAAATCAAAGGGTAAAAGTAGGAGTGGCAATGAAGTATGCAGCTATGACAATCCAAAAGCCAGGTGTTTTAAGAAGGTTCGGTTAACTTGGTTTATGATTTATAGTCTAGGGTCGGGACATGGTCGCTGCCAAAGAGAGAGAGAAAACAAATACTCAGCATGCACTCTAATCTAGATCAGAATGATTAATCACTTTATCTAATCACGATGTCTCCCACTGTATCCTCAAATTCTCGTCCAAACCTTAAAGAAGAATTAGTCGGGATCATATAAAATCACCCGTGGAATAAACCAACTCATCAATGGGAATCAGGATCCAACTATCATCGCATGATAACCTGATGGAATTCACTCAAGTTATCACACTCCAGAAGGTATGCGCATGCATGGCAAAATTTCTTGTAGGTTTGAAACTCCCGATGTGATTTCTACCCCATGCCCTTATGACCTTGACGAAGGCCAACATATCATAAGTCACATGTCAAGTTCTACCCGTCATTGTCTTGGTTAATTTGAACCCACCCGTACATAGCCTTGACAAAGGCCAAAATAGTAGTACGACTGTCCCAAACCAATGCATCTATCTATGCAACAGAAAAGTAGCAAGCAGCTACCATACACTATGCCTTGACGAAGACCAAAAAACATAGTATGAATACTAAGTGCTACCCGTCTGAAATGACGGAAGGCTACGAATGGTTTTTGGCTAAAAACCATTAACGTAATGAACTTGATATCGTTGAAGGAACCGGATAAATTTTTACAAATATATAGTGGCAAAAACCTTTGCTAAAGAGGTCACTCCCTATGAAGGGATCTCGGCTCTTTCCTCGTAGAATGAGGTGCAGGATATTCTCACTGAATACCGCGATGCAAAGCAAAAAAGTAATCAACTATAGTGAAATTATTACCCTGACGCAAACTTCTGCCCAAGAGGTCATTCACGGTGAAGGGATCTCGACTCTTGACTCGTCGAATAAGGTGTTGGATATTCATAACCGAATACCGCTGTGCAAAACAAAAGAGAACGTCCTTGTAATAACAGCTTTTTAGAATTGTTCCAACAACATCGAATAGGTCTATTTTCCTTGCATTGATCTGAATCAACCGTCCGATTAAAGTCTATGCAGCCTGTACACTTATTTAATCGGATATCTGTATGCACCAACATACGTCATCTACACCATATCGCCTGAACCGTGAAAACCCTCTGTGTGGGACTCTAAAGACTCGTCAGTATGCTGGCAGTGGGTTTAACCACAAGCACGTCACCGGCACTAGCTGTACGTAACTGTTGGAGATAGTGCCCTCAGAGTCAATTATTGGATCACAGGCACGTGATTGCAATGATTGAGGGAGGACCTATACCGGTAGGACAGTCTTACTCAAGATGATAGTATGTTATCTGGTTTATCTTTATCATCGTGTACTGCTTTAGGTGACCTTACGAGTCGCTATTGCACTTTGATAGAGCCCCTAGGATTCTTGCTTGACAACCAGCATTATGAGGGCGATCATATACGTGGGAGCTGGGGTCTATAAGCACATCCTTAAAAGGTCCCTAGTCGTGGGAGTTTCGAGACAGGGCATCGATACTCCAGAGTAGACTAGTGTATACAGTCGAGACCCCGACGAGGGGCGGTGGCCGGTCTCACAAGCCACTGGTGTCAGTTGGTTCACCTAAGATGTATACAGGTGCTCATTAGGTTATGAGTACACCGGACAGGACTCGCCGGGAACCTGCTAGTTGGGATTATACCAGACGTCAGATAGCAGTTCCCTGGTGACATGTGTACAGGTTAGTTCATCGATCTGAGATCGTCATTTTTCTCGTGTGAGTTCCCACTGTACTTTGATTACTACCCTACCACGCTCAAACGAGACGTGCAAACAGGTTTTAGTTGGGTACAGTCCCGAGCCACATGGAGGCAGTGAGCGGATTGCAGGGGTTCGTCTCTCCCGGTATTGGGGGTGAGGTCGTGCTGTGTCTAGGAGAGCCAGTACATGAAAGTCCTTGGCCAAGGCAGGAGATTTACTGGTAGGTATTCCAGTAGTATCTCAGGGTGTACTAGGCTACACTCCGACACGACTTGTACCACTTTTGGGGGTCTGACTTTTACCAACCACCTAGGCCCGTCATGCGATGCTCATAGACGAACGGACCGGACTGTACGGATATTGTCACTGATAGGCTCAGTAGGGTATCAGGATGAGTTCGCTCATCGACGTCCCTTTTGGTCAATAGCTAGTAGCCCGTCACGTATGGCTAATACCTCTGACGTGCTAGTGGTTAAATCCACAGCCATAGTATTGACGAGTCTTTACAGTCCACTACACACAGTTACTCAAGTTTCGAGCAAAACGCTGTAGAGGCCGTATGGAGATATGGCAGGGTTCGATCAGATACGTGCGGTATTGCACGGATCGTGATCGGACGGATTTTACTAGCGGGCTTTGGTTTAAGCCGGATCCTAGTATTAGACTGTGTAGTTTTGTCTCATTGCATTTGTAATCAGTGGGAATAAAAATGCGGGCATGTATATGTAGTCGCGGGGTTTTCCTGTAATTTACTACGGGATCAGTTTTCTGAAGTTGCCAGTTTGCATTCAGTTTCGGCCGGTTTTCCTTTGTTCCTTCCCGGCCGGACTTTTCCGTTGGAGGGGCTAATTTGCAAGTTCGCAAATTAGCATTTGTGGTGGGGGTCCTTTGTGAAATAGTGGCATCATGATGGTTCATGCATGATGAGATTCTTTTTAAGTCTCTTCCATTGCATTTATTGTGATGGTGTGTGAAAGGAGTTGATGAGAAATTGGGGTGACCATTTTTATACTCATATTGATTCATTTTTCTTTAGTTGCATTATTGGATTTTTCCCTCCACCATCTCTTGAGGGGGAAGGCCACTTTGAGGGAGTAGAGAGGGAGTTCATTTTTTATGTGGGAAAAATTATCATTCATCTCATTTTTAGCTTGCCACCAAAAAATTCCCAAGTTCATCTCTTTTCTTCACCTCCATCCTTCAAAGGCAACTTCAATCACCCCATAGAGACAATCTTTCCTACACTACACCTACAGCAACCTTGGACGCGTCGGCTAGCCAACTTTGCGCCCGAGTTGCCTCGGTCCAGTGGTAGGAGCCCGTAAAAGAACCCGGCGATGTAGTGCCCATTTCGACGAGGAGGCGACGACCAGAGATTCCGCGAGGAGATCGGAGTGGAGACGAAGACCGAAGGATGCGGATCGATTGGTATAGCTTCTCTACTCCTTTACTTGTTTGCTAGAGTTAGGTTAATGGCCCGATCCGGGATTTTTGTGCGCGGTGGTGCCGGTTTCTAGTTGTTAGAAAATTTTCGTTTCCGCATTCCGGCGTCGGATTGACGGCCAGGGCTCCGCCGTGCACTTACATTGGTATCAGAGCCACGCCATTAACCTAGTCTAGCTTGCTCTAATATGTTTACAAGTTCGATCAAACAAATTTCCGAAAACCCGATTTCCATTGCATGAGTTTATGTCGGAATTTTTTTGGGCTCTAAAAATTTTTCAGGTTGTTGCAGAAACACGTGCAGGTAATTATAAGCAATCTGAGAAAATTTCGTCACGTGATGTCACCTTTCCACCACGGAACCGCGGCCAAACCCACGCATTGGCCGCGGTTCCGCCGCATGGTAGACTGTTCATTTGACCAAATTTTTACAGTGGGCTTAAGAGTTGAAAATGGTGTTTTTGGAACATTCTTTTTGGGCCCAGATTTTCTGTGAGTGCTATAGTGGTGCTTGGGGCCCACTTCGATAAATTTGATCGATCGAGAATTTTAAACATGTTAGTTCACAGTATTTACATTATATCCGCGGCCGTGAATGTCACTTGATCGGTAAATCCTGTCTAACTGCTATAGCCATTTTAGACGGATTTGCGAACGTGACATTCACGTTGATGTTCTGTGTTGTGCTGTGATGTTGCGGATTGGTCGTGGGGGATAGCCTGGATGCAATGGTAGTACAGTTTTGTTTTATATGTACATTTGATATTACGCGGCGAGCATCCGACATGTGGACTGCCGTCACTGCCTGTTTGTATATTATTCTTTTGGGGCACGACCGGGGTGAGGTCGATGTACCCGTTGTATGTATATTTTACTTTCTGTACTAGGATTACCCCAAGGTGGGGTGCACGGATAGCCGGATTCTAGAGGGCAACGAGCCCGCATCTCATGGCGTTGAGACGGAGGGGGCTTCACTCTAGAATTGGCGGGCTATTCGCCGCACTCGTAGGGGTATAGGTTGACCCAGGAGGGGTGCCCAAGTTACCGGATTCCGTGAAGTGCTGGGTGGTCCATTCACGTTGCTGAAGGGGGCTGCTTCGCTTCAGGTTTTGGCGGGTAACTTGCCGCGCCCGTAGGGGTCTAGGATTTCATTGCACAGGCTATCCACACGACCAGGGGAACGTCGGGTTTCAGTAGTGGCTCTGTGAAACCCGGAGATCCCAGATATCTGTATTGTTCTGTGATGCTGATTACATTTCTATGATGTTGCATTTTATCACGCCTTGAGCGAATATTATATATTGATATATATACTAGTAGATGTTGTATATGTTTTGCATCCGCGCTAGTCCAGTCCCCGCTCTGTCGTTAGTTAAGTAACCTAACGGGTGATGACGGGACCCTGTGGCGAATGCGGATGGCATATACGTACATCATTATTTTCGTTCTTTATTGGTGTGATCAATTGATGGGACTGCGTTGATTCGGATCAATGCAAGCTAAACAAACCTATTCTGATGTTGTTGGAACACTTTTCAAAAAACTGTTATTGCAAGGGCGTTCTCTTTTGTTTTGCACAGTGGTATTCAGTTGGAATATCCTGCTCCTCAGTCGACGAGGCAAGGGCCGAGACCCCTTCACCGGGAGTGACCCCTTGGACAAAATTTTACGTCAGGGCAGTAACTTCACTATAGCCGATTACTTTTGCTTTACATCATGGTATTCAGTTGGAATATCCTGCACCTCATTCTACGGGGAAAGAGCCGAGATCCCTTCACTGGGAGTGACCTCTATAGCAAAGGTTTTCACCACTATATTTTAAAAAAATATCCGGTTCCTTCAACGATATCAAGTTCATTACGTTAATGGTTTTCGCCAGAAACCATTCGTAGCCCTCCGTCATTTCAGACGGGTAGCACGTAGTATTCATGCTATGTTTGTTGGCCTTCGTCAAGGCATAGTGTATGGTAGCTGCTTGTTACCTTTCTGCTGCATAGATAGATGCGTTGGTTTGGGACAGTCGTATAGCCTTGTTGGCCTTCGTCAAGGGCTTGTACGGGTGGGTTCAAATTAACCTGGACAATGACGGGTAGAACTTGACATGTGACTTATGATTTGTTGGCCTTCGTCAAGGTCATAAGAGCATGGGGCAAAAATCCACATCGGGAGTTTCTAAAGAAACTGAAACTTGCCAGATATGCGCATACCATCTGGAGTGTGATAACGTGAGTGAATTCCGTTACGTTATCATGCGATGATAGTTGGATCCCGATTCCCACTGATGAGTTGGTTTACTCTTCGGGTGATCCCGACTAATTCTTCTTTTGGGTTTGGAGAAGAATTTGAGGTTACAGTGGGAGGTTTCCTGATTAGATAAAGTGATAACCATTCTGATCTATGTTAGAGTGCACGCTGAGTTTTTCTTTTCTCTCTCTCTTTGGAAGCGACCATGACCCCATCCTAGACTATGACTCAGTGACCAAAATTAACCGAACCTTCTTAAACACTGGCTTTTGGATTGTCAGAGTTGCAAATCTCATTGCCACTCTAACTTTTACCTTTTTCTCCAGGACACCGCGTATTACTATGAATGTCCACTTCCAATGGACAAAACCATCGTATGGTTATACACAAACTCGAAGGAATTCGAGGATGGTTTCCGGTTCTGGAGAAAATGAATAGGACTATTCAGTTGTCTTTTCCTTTTACCTTCTCTCAGGTTGCGAGTACTCCTTGGTTTAGGTGATAGTACACCTATTACGCAAATTGAATAGTCTTCTTCCAAACCTTAAGCTGGTGCCGAACGGTGGGGAATGAAGAAAACCAATTAGCATAACGATGATGTATAGAAGATATTATGTAAAGACAAAGAAAGGGATTAGTAAGAGGGCAAAGTAAAATTGCGACTGCTATTCATGACCAAACCAAATATTTCTTCGCCAATTCGAAATCACCTTTGTATTTCTCCAGGACACTCTGTATCACAACGAAGATCCACAGTTTATTTGGATACTCCATCGTATGGTTATATACGAACTCGAAAGGAACGTGTTCCAGTTCGGGGATGGATTCTGGTTCAGGAGAAATAGGAATAAGGTTTATTCAGCTGTCTTTTATCTTCACCTTCTCTCGCATTGCGAGTGCTCCTAGGATTAGGACAGTACACCCATTATGCTTATTGGATAGTCTTCTTCCAAACCATAGGCTGGTGCCGAACGGTAGGAAAGGAAGAAAACCATTTGGCCTAAAGGGGTGTACAGAAGGTAATGACTAAAGACATATAAAGGGATTTGGAAAGATGGCAAAGAATTATACGGTTACAGTTGTGAATCTGGATAATTGAAGAGGCATTACTAGGAATACCGGGATACCCCATCGAAACATTTCAATGTTTCAGTTTCACTGTGTACTATTAAAAGAAAACTGATTTCCTAATTAGACACTTGCTCCAGGGTATGTATTTACCAGGTATTATTCTCACATCTGTATGGTTTTACAGATGATGAGTGGGAGTACGTTATTGGGAATTAGGTGATCATCCTCAATATATCGGAATTCGTTGTAATTGGTGATATTTGAGGAAGTCACCTGGGTTGTTCGCCGGACGGCAAATATTTGGTTTTGAATATCCGTTGCTATGTACCAATTTCAAATTGATATATCTGTACGTCTATTTTTATATAGTGAGATATACCTTTTTGAAATTATGTTTATGACATTTATCTATATCAGTGGATGGTTAGGTAAGGAGCATTAAACGGCGGTGTAATTCTTCCTAGCCATAAGTACAGTTTTCAACCTACGACACACAAGGAATGAGTTGTTTGACTCAAGGGACTTATACAGAGTATTGTATGTTGTCCAGTGTCCATAAGGACAGAGGGGTTGGTCCTCGTACTATATTCTGTTTACTTGTGACTTCTCTAGTTCTTAGACATGTGTTTCGCAGAAATACAAGGTCCAAGTTTTGAGAAGTTATAGGTATATGAGTAAAGTAGAGAACAAGGTAATGCAAGTATAGGGATTCTTCAAGGTGATCAAAGATGTAGATACTTGTGTATGGTGTTCAGTTGATAATAATGATTAAGAGAACCAGCTTCTCTTTCAGGTTACTCATAATTGGAAGCATTCCTAAGTTGAGTAACGTTGATCGGCCTCTCTCTATTTATTTGACATGCACTGGAGACAGCTGCATGATTTGAATCTGGTTCAATTAAATCAGTGCCTCTGTTTCTATATTGGATATAGAACAGTTCATATCTTGACATTATTAAGATACGGGGAGTTGTCCGGCTTATGCTTAAAACCAGACTCCGGATAACTCAAGGCACGTTTCTGTAATGGCTGTTTGTGGGTTGATCCGGGCTATGACGAGGGTTGATTTTCTACCATCTGGAAGATCAATAGTGATATTGTTCTTGACTCGCCACAGTTTTAAACAAAGATGGATTTTTTCAGAAAACAGTAGTGGGAGTATGGTAGAACTGGAAGTGATTCCAGAACCGCAGACGATTACTGAAGATTTGATAAGAACCTAAAGATTCAATCTGGTTTGACATTCCATTGGCCACTCCGCAGATATGGTGGGTAACCTCAGGCGCTCGAGAGGTACTCCAGTAGCCTCAAGGACGGTGACAGGGAGGTTCTTGTTTACCCAGACTTGCCATTGCTGTTGTTCCAGACTGTGAGACCCGGCAGGAGGATGAGTATAGCGTCGTTCTAAACTGGCGTTAGAAGTTTACGTCTATATGACTCTGCCAGAGGGTTGTCGTGGTCAGTGGGAGCAGCGGAAGCATGGTGAACAAGTAGCTTATGTCTATTTATAGACTAAAGCGAATATAACGGAGATATATCATCTATTTCTGACGTGACAGTCATAGGTTTGACTACATCAGAATAGGGGATGGATCTGTTAAGAAGGTAGTAGGGTGTGATGTCCTGGTATTTGGATGACATACACAGAGTAAGAAGTGATATTCCTATACTACGATCGGTTATACTTTGGTTGTCACATAGTGGTTTCTCCACATAGGACTTGGATATAATATCAAGACGTTCTTGTTACTGGATCTATAGTTTTAGATCTAGATTTGGGAAGTGTCCCAATCTGGGTACTTAGACAGTATTCTAAAGGTGTTTTAGAATGGACGACTCCTGGCATGGTAGTGTACCTGCAGGTGATGGAGTCACCCTTTCTGAAGGTGTCTTACAGACTAAAGGGTAGAGGGATGTGCATGATTGGCAGATCACTTGCTTAGGCAATTGAGTCAATCATGAGATGTCAAGTACCACACCAGATGTTGTTTTTGCAGTAGGTGCAATGAGTTGATATTAATCCAATCCTGGAGAAACATTCGGAAGCAGTTTTAGAACATAAGTCAATGTTCTAGGTATATGATAATGGCAGCCTCCTTTAGGAGACAGTTATCATTCCAGGCTTCCAAGGTGACCTGGATGACAGAAAGGTTGTCAGAGTTATAGTTTTCCCTCTGACGAGGGGCAGTATTTTGGACAGATGGTCCGGGTGGATACTGAGGGAAGGCATGGCGCAGGATACTGATTAAGTTCATTTGACGATACAGTCTAAAAAGTTTGGATTTGGAGTTCATTTATGAGCTAGGTCCCATCAGACATACAGACACATTCTAAGACAGGTATTGCTCATTTCGGGAGATGGGTTTCTCCGCGAACTTGAGATAAAGAGAGACATAGAAAGAAACATCACAGCGGATCCACTCACTGAGGCTATTCCTCGAACGCAATAGTTTCGCAAACGAGCTTTGTGAGACCGACTAGTAGAAGAGTTGGGTGTTCGGCATCACACAGGCTGTGAGTATGCGACATCGCAATAATTACCTTGAGTGCAAGTGGGAGATTGTTGGAGATAGTGCCCTCAGAGTCAATTATTGGATCACAGGCACGTGATTGCAATGATTGAGGGATGACCTATACCGGTAGGACAGTCTTACTCAAGATGATAGTATGCTATCTGGTTTATCTTTATCATCGTGTACTGCTTTAGGTGACCTTACGAGTCGCTATTGCACTTGATATAGCCCCTAGGATTCTTGCTTAACTACCAGCAGTATGAGGGCGATTATATACGTGGGAGCTGGGGTCTATAAGCACATCCTTAAAAGGTCCCTAGTCGTGGGAGTTTCGAGACAGGGCATCGATACTCCAGAGTAGACTAGTGTATACAGTCGAGACCCCGACGAGGGGCGGTGGCCGGTCTCACAAGCCACTGGTGTCAGTTGGTTCACCTAAGATGTATACAGGTGCTCATTGGGTTATGAGTACACCGGACAGGACTCGCCGGAAACCTGCTAGTTGGGATTATACCAGACGTCAGATAGCAGTTCCCTGGTGACATGTGTATATGTTAGTTCATCGACCTGAGATCGTCATTTGTCTCGTGTGAGTTCCCACTGTACTTTTATTACTACCCTACCACGCTCAAATGAGACGTGCAAACAGGTTTTAGTTGGGTACAGTCCCGAGCCACATGGAGGCAGTGAGCTGATCTGCAGGGGTTCGTCTCTCCCGGTATTGGGGGTGAGGTCGCGCTGTGTCTAGGAGAGCCAGTACATGAAAGTCCTTGGCCAAGGCAGGAGATTTACTGGTAGGTATTCCAGTAGTATCTCAGGGTGTTCTGGGCTACACTCCGACACGACTTGTACCGCTTTTGGGGGTCTGACTTTTACCAACCCCCTAGGCCCGCCATGCAATGCTCATAGACGAACGGACTGGACTGTACGGATATTGTCACTGACAGGCTCAGTAGGGTGTCAGGATGAGTTCACTCATCGACGTCCCTTTTGGTCAATAGCTGGTAGCCCGCACGTATGGCTAATACCCCTGACGTGCTAGTGGTTAAATCCACAACCATAGTATTGACGAGTCTTTAGTGTCCACCACACACAGTTACTCAAGTTTCGGGCGAAACGCTGTAAAGGCCGTATGGAGATATGGCAGGGTTCGATCAGATACGTGCGGTATAGCACGGATCGTGATTGGACGGATTTTACTAGCGGGCTTTGGTTTAAGCCGGATCCTAGTATTAGACAGTATAGTTTTGTCTCATTGCATTTGTAATCAGTGGGAATACAAATGCGGGCATGTATATGCAGTCGTGGGTTATTCCTGTAATTTATTACGGGATCAGTTTTCTGAAGTTGCCAGTTTGCATTCAGTTTTGTCCGGTTTTCCTTTGTTCCTTCCCGGCCGGACTTTTCCGTTGGAGGGGCTAATTTGCAAGTTCGCAAATTAGCATTTGTGGAGGGGGTCCTTTGTGAAATGGTGGCATCATGATGGTTCATGTGTGATGAGATTCTTTTTTAGTCTCTTCCATTGCATTTATTGTGATGGTTTGTGAAAGGAGTTGATGAGAAATTGGGGTGACCATTTTTATACTCATATTGATTCATTTTTCTTTAGTTGCATTATTGGATTTTTCCCTCCACCATCTCTTGAGGGGGCAGCCACTTTGAGGGAGTTGAGAGGGAGTTGAGAGGGAGTTCATTTTTGATGTGGGAAAAATTATCATTCATTTCATTTTTAGCTTGCCACCAAAAAATTCCCAAGTTCATCTCTTTTCTTCACCTCCATCCTTTAAAGGCAACTTCAATCACCCCAAAGAGACAATCTTTCTAACACTACACCTACAGCAACCTTGGACGCGTCGGTAGCCAACTTCGGCCCGAGTTGCCTCGGTCCAGAGGTGGGAGCCCGTAAAAGAACCCGGCGATGTGGTGCCCATTTCGACGAGGAGGCAACGACCGGAGATTCCGCGAGGAGATCGAAGTCGAGACGAAGACCGAAGGATACGGATCGCTTGGTATAGCTTCTCTACTTCTTTACTTGTTTGCTAGAGTTAGGTCAATGGTCCGATCTGGGATTTTTGTGTGCGGTGGTGCCGGTTTCTAGTTGTTAGAAAATTTTCGTTTCCGCATTCTGGCGTCGGATTGACGGCCGGGGCGCCGCCGTGCACTTACATTAACGGCTACCCAGGTATTCAGCCAAAGGAAGGCCGACGAGCAAACTCATCCAAACCCCTAATGAGCCTGACAGTGACAATATTTATACAGTCCGGTCTGTTCGTCTAAAAGTATCGGATATCGAGTCTAGGGGGTGGATAAAGTCAGACCCCTAATAACGCGATAATTAGTGTCAGTATCTAACCCATCACCACCTGAGAAGCTATCGATCCTGGATCGGTAATTCTCGTCTACACCGGCCGAGAATTTCTGGTGATAGCCACCCATGCACAATGCGACATCAACCCCCAATACCGGGAGAGACGAATCCCCGACGATCCGCTCACTTCCTCCATGTGGCTCGGGACTTTACCCAATTAAAACCTGTTTGCAAGACTCCTTTGAGCCGTGGTAGGGTAGTAATCAATGCACAGTGGGAACTCACACGAGACAAATGACGATCTCAGGTCGACACACTAACCTGTACACATGTCACCAGGGAGCTGCCATCTGACAATAGGTATAATACCCTCTAACAGGTTCCCGGCGAGTCCGTCCAGTGTACTCATAACCCAATGTACACCTGTATACTATCTTAAGTGAACAAACTGACACCAATGGCTTGTGAGACCTGGCCACCGTCCCTCTTCGGGGTCTCGATCAGTATACACTAGTCTACTCCGGAGTATCGATGCCCAATCTCGAAACTCTCACGATTATGGACATTTAAGGATTTGCTTATAGACCACCCAGCTCCCACGTATATGATCGCCATCATAGTGCTAGTAGTCAAGAAAGAATCCTATGGGCTTTATCAACATGTAATAGTGATCTGTAATACCACCTGAAGCATGTACATGATGATAAAGACAAACCAGATAGCATACTATCATCTCGAGTAAGACTGTTCTTCCGGTATAGGTCCTCCCTTAATCATCATAATCGTGTGCCTGCGATTCAATAATTGACTTGAGGGCACTATAGCCAACAATCTCCCACTTGCACTTAAGGCCAATTATTGCGGTGTCGCATACTCACAGCCCGTGTGATACCGAACACCCAACTTCTCTACTAATTAGTTTCGCAATACTCGTTTGTGAAACTATTGTGTTCGAGAAATAGCCTCAGTGAGTATATCCGCTCCCATGTTTCTTTCTGTATCGCTCTATATCTCAACTTCGCGGAGAATAACCATCTCCTGAAATGAGCAATACCTGTCTTAGAATTTGTCTGGATATCTGATGGGACCCAGTTCACAAATGAACTCCAAATCCAGCAAACTTCTTAGACTGTATCATCCACTGAATTTAATCAGTATCTTGCGCCTTGCCTTCCACAGTATCCGCTTGGACCACCTGTCCAACATACTGCCCCTCCGAAGAGGGAAAAACTATAACTCAGACAACCACTCGGTCATCCAGATCACCTTGGAATCTTGAAATGATAACCGTCTCCTGAAGGAAGCTGCCATTACCATATCCTAAGAACATCCAACTTATGTTCATAAACTGCTTCCCAATGTTTCTCCAGAATTGGATTAATATACATGCTTATTGCAGCTAGTGCAAAAGCAATATCTGTTGTTGTACTTGACATCACATGATTGACTCAACTGCCTAAGCAAGTGATATGCCAATGATGCAAATCCCTCTCCTCTTTAACCTGAAAGACATCCTTTAGAGAGGGTGACTCCATCACCTGCAGGTACACCACCATGCCAAGAGTCAACCATTCTAAATCACCTTTAGAATAATGTCAAAGTACCTAGATTGGGACACTTCCCAAATCTAGATATAAAACCATAGATCTAGTAACCAGAAACCCTGATATTATATCCATATCCTATTGGAGAAACAACTTTGTGACAGCCATAGTATAACCGATTGTAGTATAGGAATATCTCTTCCTATCAAGTGCATATCATCCCAAATACCTGGACATCACTCTCTACTACCTTCTGTAGGGTTCTTATGCACTCTAAGGAGGTCTCACAAGGCATCAACCATGCCAATTTAAATTTTTACAAGTGCCGAGAAACCCTAATACGGATCGTTGACTAGAGTTTAAGGCGAAACATGCAACTAGTTAACAACTTAACTAAGTGAACGGAAATACAACCTTTGTAGATCCGGTCCTCCACCTCCAAAGCTCCGTGATGAAGTCCCCTCGCTGCGATCATCGGATCCCGGGCTCTAGCGTCGGCTTCATCGGAGAAATGGGCGGGCTAGGTCATCGACAACGATGCCGAAGATGATCTACGTCAAGGCATCACAAGATCAAGCTCCCACTTCACCAAGTCATGAAACTTGTGAAGAAAACACCCTATACTACTTAGCAAGAGGTAGAGGATGAAGAAATAGGATGTGGGTTCACTTTAGAATTGGATTTCTCACTCTTTTCATCAAATCACCATTGATGGTTGCAAGCTTTTTCTTCTTGAAGAAGAAGAAGAAGAAGATGATAGGATTTCATAAGTATTATCTAAAAAGAATAATAAAATGAATACTTATCATACTCTAACCATGGTCAAGTGTAGAGAGTAAACTAGGGTTAGGTGAATGGTTAGGGTTAAGCATGAAGACAAAAATGGTGACTTAGTCAAAGCTTCATGAAGCTTCAACATCAAACAAAGAAAGCCACCATTTTCTCTTTTATGCCATAGAAATAAATAAATAAATGAATAAATAAATAAAAACAAAACCCTAACCATTACATAACCATGGTTTAATCTAAACATACACCCAAACATGCATGTATGATCAAACATGGTACAAGCAAGTGCACAAAAAATATATCACATATACAATGTGCACATCAAGTGAGAAAATCCATTTAAAGTGAACAAATATTAGTTAATGCAAATTAATATATCAAATATATAATTATACATTAAATCATTAAATCAACACTTGATTTAACGATCCGGTCATATCGCATATAACCGACTAATATCCAATGTATCGGCTTATCGAATCAATCCTTGATTCGATAAATAGGTTATATTGCATACAACCAATCGATACATTCATCGCGAGAATAGAATATGGTATCACATACACGCATTATTCTCGGTCCCTCACATATCTCATATGCGCTCCTATTTCGTTTCGCTTGAGCCAGGAAACCTCTGTGTAGGACTCTAAAGAATCGTCAATACGCCGGCAGCAGGTGATGATCATATCAAACACCTACAAGCCGCAAGCGGTCTGCTAAACGTAACGGCCACCCGGGTATTGAGCGATCAGAAGATCGACGAGAAAACCCGTTCATACTCCTGTGAATCCAACCAGTAACACTTACCGTACAGTCCGGTCTCGTCGTCTGATATGTCGCATATCTCGCCTAGGGGTGGTAAACGTCAGACCCCAATAGCTTGATAAGTCGTGTCGATATGAGGTCTATAACAGTTCGAGAAACTACTGGTAACACTTACCAGTAAATCTCAGCAACCCTGGCCAGGGATTTCCGGTTATAGCCAATCGAACACAGCGCAACATCAACTCCCTATACCGGGAGAGACGAATCCCCTCCTATCCCTCATTGCCTCCATGTGATTCGGGACTGTACCCAAAATCCACCGTTTTGCACGCCCTCTTGGACATGGTAAGTTGGAAATCAAAGCACAGTGGGAATCACACAAGACTCTATGACGATCTCGGGTCCACAGACTACTCTGTACCAGTGTCACCAGAGAACTGCCATCTGACGTAAGGTATAATACCATCTGGGAGTTCTCGGCGAGTCCGTCCAGTGTACCCAGTCTCCACTGAGCACCCGTATAACATCTCTGATGTCAAACACCAATGGATATGGGATCATCCATCGCCCATCTGTATGGGTCGAGAAGGTATACGCTAGTCTACTCTGGTATATCGATGCCCCGTCTCGATATACCCACGACTAGGGACCTTGAAGGATGTACTTATGGACTACCCTGTCCCCACTGGTATGATCCGCATCATAGTCCAGGTAGTCAAGTACACATCCTAAGGGCTTTACCAACATGTAACAGAGAGACAATCAGTGTACACGTTAAGGTAAAGAGCAACCAGATAGCATACTATCATGTCGAGCAAGAAAGTCCTCCCTATATATATCCAAGTATCCACTACAATATACATCCTATGTATAGTAATGGCCTCTAGGGCATACATATAACTAACAATCTCCCACTTGCACTAGGGCCATCTGATAGCAGTGGTTGTAGTATCTCATACTCAACCATCCCATAATAGTCTCTCTCTGGGAAAAGGCCTTTGTGAGTGGATCCGCCGTGTCGTCCTCTGAGTCTACTCTCCTAACCTCGATCTCCTTGGAGATCAACCATCTCCATGATCAGGTGATACTGCCTTAGAATATGTCTGGATCACTGATGGGACGGACGTTCCTTGGCATAAGCCACAACTCCATTATCTCACAATGGTTGGAACGTAGTTCATCTCATGAACCAATATACACCCAAACATCCTCTTTGGTAGCATCTTAAGTAGCGATGTATCCAGCCTTTATCGTCCAGTTTGCCACGGTATCTAGCTTGGAACTCTTCCAACATACCGTCCCTTTACTGAGGGTAAAGACAATGCATGTGACTGACTTTCAGTCGTCCTTATCACCCTGGAACCCTTCCAGTGATTCTCCCCAGGATCGGTTGATACCATCTCACTACAACTAGTGAGAATCCTAACATCCAATTAGATCTATCTCATAGATCCAAAACCCAGGATTTAGGAGGTATCACTTTGATCCTATATGGAGAATCATTGTGATAAGCGGAGATTGATCGAGCGTAGTATAGGAAACTCCTTCCCTATCAAGAGTATGTTATCCACGTACTCTACGAGGATCACCACCATACTCCCTACTACCTTTTTGTATATACAAGGTTCATCTACCATTTTGATGAAGTCAAACTATTTGACTACTACATCAAAACAGATGTTCCAACTCCGCGATGCCTGCTTTATCCTATAAAGCATCTTGTACACGTTTCCGCTGCTCCCACTATTTACGAAGCCCTCTGACTGTGTACTTATAGACTCTCTCTTCTATAACATCATTTAGAAAAGCAGTCATGACACCCAACCGCCAGATATCGTAGTTATGGTATGTAGCCATGGCAAGTAGGATCCGGATGGACTTAAGCATAGCCACTGGAAAAGGTTTCATCATTATCCATACCTGGTCAATGATGCAAACCTTTTAACAAGTCTAGTTTTGAAAGTCTCAACTTTTCCATCTACACCAAGTAATCTTCTCAAGATATACTTGCTCCTGATGGGGATTTAACCCTTCAGATAAAGCAACTAAAGTCCATACTTTGTTGGTGTATAAGGATTCCATCTCAGATCACTAAGCATCCAGCCATTCTTACAGAGTCCCACTCCTGATGGCCAGCTCGAAACTAGTTGGGTCATCATCTCATGATGCAATCCTCGCTCCCACTGTCATCGAGAAACCGAAGTATCTCTCAGGTGGGTGAGGAACCCTACTAGATCGGCGAAAAGGCTGGGGTTCGTTGGTAACTATTGAATCCTTTGGTTCTTTCAAATCTTCTGTTGTAGTTTGTATAGCTGAAACACTTCCAGTTCTACATAACTGACCTTGCCTCGAGATTGTCCGGATTTTGCTTTTAGACATAGGCCGGACAGCCCCAAATCTTAACTAACTTAAGATATGGGTTCTTCCCTTTCCATATCACATATGAAGTGGCAGGCAACAGATTTGATCGGAACCCTATTCAATAGGTATGCAACTTCATAAGTGCATAACTCCCAAAAGGAAATAGGTAACTTAGTAGTACTCATCATAGAGCACACCATATCACATAGGGTGTTATTGCTCCACCCTGATATACCATCGTGCTATGGTGTATACGGAGGAGTATTGCTGAGAGAGAATCTCATTCTTAGAATAGTCCAGGAATTCCATGCTCAAGTATTCTCCTCCTTGATCACATCAAAGGACATAATACTTTTACCCGTATTTTGGTTCTCTACTTCTAACTTATATTCTGTGAATATCTCAAAAGGTTCGGACTTGTGTTTCAACAGGAACATATGTCTGAATCTAAAGAGATCATCAGAGAATGTAATGAAGTACAAAGGACCAGTCTTGGCATGTGTAGACTGGGGACCTACATACATCAACATGTATATCCCAAGAGTTCACTAACTCTTTCTCTGTTTCCAATAAACAGAGCTATGGTCATCTTATCTTTGTGACATGACTGGCAAGTTTCACAAGATGTAAATTCAAACTGATTTAAATATGCAACTATATGTAACTTCAGCTAGTCGGGTCGCATTGATATGACCTAGTCTACAATACCTCAAGAAGGATTCGTTCAGTTTTGAACTATTCCTCTTGTATGTGTTCTGTATACTAAGAACTGTAGTTTGATTTAGAATATCAATGTTTTTAGATAACGTGCCTGAACCGATCAACTTTTGATATAGGAAATGTTCAAAATATTATCCAACAATACAAAATTATATCCTTTCTTTACTGATAAAGAGACTGATATGATTTTGTATATCAGGTTCGGTATCTAATAACATTTGTTCAGAATCAATGTATTTGGAATACAGGGTGACAGTGACCAACAGACTTGGCTGCAACACTTGCCCCGTTTTCTGTCTCATGAAACTTATCACCCGTTCTCAGTTCTTTACCTATCTGTACCCCATGTAACAAATTACATATGCGGGATCCTGATCTGGTATCATATACCCAGGACGTAAAGAATACTGAGAAACAGTTCTGTATAATGAACACACACGAAGATGATGCATCAGCATGCACTCTCTTCGTTTGGGCGGCACGGGAATTCTGGCAATCCCCTATTTCCTTCTCTGTCTTATAACAATTATAAGTTGGAGCGGGACCAACGTTCCCCAGCTCAGTATAACAAGCGGGTTCGGTCAATATATCCGTATTATTATCTTTATTAGGGCATGACATGGTCGCTACCTGGAGAGAGAGAAGAAAACACTTTAGCGTATACTCTTGCAAGATCAGATTGGTTATTATCTTATCTAATCAGGATGGCTCCCACTGGTTTTTATCAAATCTTCCTTCAAACCCTAAAAGGAAAGACTAGCCGGGATTAATTACACCCTACAACTTCGCCAATCTTTCAGCCAGGCCAGTGTCGGTACTTTGAGGGAGGTCCCCGTGCTTTCGCACGGACCTAATTACCGTAAACCTCGTTTTCCCAGAGGCGTAACCCCGTTGACACCTTTCTAGACACCTACTTGATCGGCTAATTGTAATGTGCAAAACTCTCCCAGGAGTAACTCTTACTCGCAGTGGGTATCGGGAACCAACTATCTCATAGAAGGTATGCAATCTCATTGCAAATTTCAACACTTGAAATTCCCGATAATGCTTTTGCCCCAAACGATCTATGACCTTGACAAGGTCAACAAACCATAGACCGTAAGTCAAGTTCAACCCGTCATTTCTTGATTGAATTAAACCCACCCGCACGACCCTTGACAAGGTCAACAAGGCCGTACGACTACCCTAACTCAATCTGCATCATATGCATAAGCAGATAAATACTGGTTAGCTACCGCACACTGCGCCTTGACAAGGTCAACAAACGCAGCACGAATACTAAACAGGACTTATCTGAAATGACGGAGGGCTACGACAGGTTTTTCTGAAAACCTATTGCGTAATGAACTTAATATCGTTGTAGAATCAAATGAAGTTTTGAAATGGAGTGATTTCGAGGCTTTTCTAGTTTTGCTAAAGGGGTCACTCCCGGTGAAGGGATCGTCGGCCCTTTCCTCGTCGAATGAGGTGCGGGATATATCATATATATCGCCGTGCATTGCAAGAACTGTAGCTACCTGTTTTATTTTTGAAATTCAATTCTACAACATCTTTTGGTTTCTTTTACTTTCATTAATCACATTAATGAAGTCCCATCATTTAAGTCACCTAAACATCACAGATAAATACGACGTACACTTATGCCATCCACATTCGCCTCGATGTCCCCTCGTGCACCGTTAGGTTAGGTAACTAACAACAGAGCAGGGCAGGGCTAGTGCGGGTGCAAAACATAAGTAACGTCTATATAATATATCGTATATACTATATAAAGTATCCATCACAGAACATATCACATGATCACATCACAGATATCGCAGCAGAAGAATCATATGAAATATTGGATATACTAGGACGTCCGTGTTTTCAATACGAGCCAGTATAAAACACGGATTCCACGGTCATGATGAATAGCCAAACCCACACCCCTAGACCCCTACGAGAGCGGCAAGCAACCCTACCAATTCTAGAGTTAGGAGACCCGGACTCGACTCCTCGAGTTGGTCTCCCACTGGACTCCAGAACCCGGTTACTTGTGCTCCCCTCCTTGGGTCTATCCTAGTGCGGAAAAGAAAATAATATACAAAGGGTGACATCTTCCGCAACCTGGAAGTGCCCCAATAAAAGAATATTACATACAAGTTTTTACATGAATGAAAATGAAAAAGACTCATCTCACATAAAAACCCCCCGGCTATTCAAACACGACGATCCAATATAACATATCCAGCAACACATAACATCATATGTCATCAACGTAAGTAAATATGCGCATCCCAATTGTCGTTGACATATAGCAACGAAACCGGCGATATCACATATTACACTTACGGTCACAGAAAAGAAAGTGTAAAACTACAACAGTTGGAATCCGCAACCCTTTTAGACATTGCATGCCTAATCAAATGAAATACTTAGACATCACATTCCTAACAATTATAAACCCCGCATTTTAGTCTTATTATCGAAAACTCTTTTCAATATGAAGTGAGACTAAACCGCTAGATTTATAACATTCATTCAGTTATCTCATAACTGTGTGTGAATTCCAATTATTGTATCCCATTCCGGATAAATAAAAAATATTAAACTTTCCGATCGAACATTCGAACACCCAAGTTTTCCCGAAACCGTTCAACACATGAAATAAGTTCAAAGACATTCACTTCATGCCTCAGTACCAACGGTCCAGCCGTAGAAGGGTCAAGCCAACGCCTCACATGTGGCACGCCGTACTGTCCCAAACCCTAAGGTTCAAAGGGTAGTTCAAGACGGTCACATAATCGAGTTAAGGTTTGTTGTCTTCAAGAGGGACCATCGCGTTACTTACACTACTCAGAACGTCCTTAAACCACAGAAAAATCCAACACTTGGAAATTTTCCGTTAGGGGAAAAAGTGGGTATTTTTATCTGGTCGACCTTTTTAACATATTCTAAATATCCGGAAAACACATAGGCAAAGTTTGAAATTTCCGATCGAATAATCGAAGCTCCAAAACACCCCAGAAAACTCAACTCTTGAGTGCAAATTAAAAATTCCCAGAAAACTCAGCACCTGAAAACATGAATTACTGTGCAAAGTTTGGAGGCAAATCCCATCAAGTGGCCGCGGAACCGCCGCAGAAGCCAGGCTTCTGCCGCGGTTCCGCCGCGCTTTAGAGGCATCATGTGATAATTTTTGCACCGTAATTCTTAGAATTCCCTGCTGAATTTTTTAAGCATTTTTAATCTGGAAAAAACCCAGTTTTTGAAAAAAGTCCAGAGAGCAATTTGTTTTAGGGTTTCGATGTTCATTCGGGTTTCAAACGTCGTCTAGACTTCGCCTAAGGCTCTAGCTAGGCTCTGATACCACTGTAGGGTTCTTAGGCACTCTAAGGAGGTCTCACAAGGCATCAACCATGCCAATTTAAATTTTTACAAGTGCCGAGAAACCCTAATACGGATCGTTGACTAGAGTTTAAGGCGAAACATGCAACTAGTTAACAACTTAACTAAGTGAACGGAAATACAACCTTTTTAGATCCGGTCCTCCACCTCCAAAGCTCAGTGATGAAGTCCCCTCGCTGCGATCATCGGATCCCGGGCTCTAGCGTCGGCTTCATCGGAGAAATGGGCGGGCTAGGTCATCGACTACGATACCGAAGATGATCTACGTCAAGGCATCACAAGATCAAGCTCCCACTTCACCAAGTCATGAAACTTATGAAGAAAACACCCTATACTACTTGGCAAGAGGTAGAGGATGAAGAAATAGGAAGTGGGTTCACTTTAGAATTGGATTTCTCACTCTTTTCATCAAATCACCATTGATGGTTGCAAGCTTTTTCTTCTTGAAGAAGAAGAAGAAGAAGATGATAGAATTTCATAAGTATTATCTAAAAAGAATAATAAAATGAATACTTATCATACTCTAACCATGGTCAAGTGTAGAGAGTAAACTAGGGTTAGGTGAATGGTTAGGGTTAAGCATGAATACAAAAATGGTGACTTAGTCAAAGCTTCATGAAGCTTCAACATCAAACAAAGAAAGCCACCTTTTTCTCTTTTATGCCATAGAAATAAATAAATGAATGAATAAATAAATAAAAACAAAACCCTAACCATTACATAACCATGGTTTAATCTAAACATACACCCAAACATGCATGTATCATCAAACATGGTACAAGCAAGTGCACAAAAAATATATCACATATACAATGTGCACATCAAGTGAGAAAATCCATTTAAAGTGAACAAATATTAGTTAATGCAAAGTAATATATCAAATATATAATTATACATTAAATCATTAAATCAACACTTGATTTAACGATCCAGTCATATCGCATATAACCGACTAATATCCAATGTATCGGCTTATCGAATCAATCCTTGATTCGATAACTAGATTATATCGCATACAACCAATCGATACATTCATCGCGAGAATAGAATACGGTATCACATACACGCATTATTCTCGGTCCCGCACATATCTCATATGCACTCCTATTTCGTTTCGCTTGAGCCAGGAAACCTCTGTGTAGGACTCTAAAGACTCGTCAATACGCCGGTAGCAGGTGATGATCATATCAAACACCCACAAGCCGCAAACGGTCTGCTAAACGTAACGGCCACCCGGGTATTGAGCGATCATAAGATCGACGAGCAAGCCCGCTCATACTCCTGTGAATCCAACCAGTAACACTTACCGTACAGTTCGGTCTCGTCGTCTGATATGTCGCATATCTCGCCTAGGGGTGGTAAACGTCAGACCCCAATAGCTTGATAAGTCGTGTCGATATGAGGTCTATAACAGTTCGAGAAACTACTGGTAACACTTACCAGTAAATCTCAGCAACCCTGGCCAGGAATTTCCGGTTATAGCCAATCGAACACAGCGCAACATCAACTCCTTATACCAGGAGAGACGAATCCCTTCCTATCGCTCATTGCCTCCATGTGATTCGGGACTGTACCCAAAAACCACCATTTTGCACGCCCTCTTGGACGTGGTAAGGTGGAAATCAAAGCACAGTGGGAATCACACAAGACTCTATGACGATCTCGGGTCAATAGACTACTCTGTACCAGTGTCACTAGAGAACTGCCATCTGACGTAAGGTATAATACCATCTGGGAGTTCTCGGCGAGTCCGTCCAGTGTACCCAGTCTCCACTGAGCACCCGTATAACATCTCTGATGTTAAACACCAATGGATATAGGATCATCCATCGCCCATCTGTATGGGTCGAGAAGGTATACGCTAGTCTACTCTGGTATATCGATGCCCCGTCTCGATATACCCACGACTAGGGACCTTGAAAGATGTACTTATGGACTACCCTGTCCCCACTAGTATGATCCGCATCATAGTCCAGGTAGTCAAGTACACATCCTAAGGGCTTTACCAACATATAACAGAGAGACAATCAGTGTACACGTTAAGGTAAAGAGCAACCAGATAGCATACTATCATGTCGAGCAAGAAAGTCCTCCCTATATATGTCCAAGCATCCACTACAATATACATCCTATGTATAGTAATGGCCACTAGGGCATACATATAACTAACACCTTCTTACCATATCCATCTCCTATTCTGATGAGGCCAAGACCTATAACTGTCACATCAAAAATAAATGATCTATTTCCACTATACTAGCTTTAGTCTATAAATAGACATAAGCTACTTGCCCACTATGCTTCCGCTTCTCCCACCGACTACAACAACCCTCTAGAAGAGTCATATACACGTGCACTTCTAAATCTAGTTTAGAATGACGCTATTCTCATCCTCCTGCCGGGTCTTATAGTCTAGAACAGCAGCAATAACAACTCTAGGTAAACAAAAACCTCCCTGTCACCGTCTGTGAGAAGACTGAAGTACCTCTCGGGTGCCTGAGGTTACCCACCAAATCTGCGGAGTGGCTAATGGAATGTTAAATCCAATTGAATTCTTAGGTTCTATTAAATTTTCAGTAATCGTTTGTGGTTCTGGAATCATTTCCAGTTCTACCATACTCTAACTAATGTTTTCTTTTTAAAAAAATTCCATTTTTTAAAAAACTGTGACGAGTCAAGAACAATATCACTATTGATCATCCTGATGGTAGAAAGTTAACCCTCGTCAAAGCCCAGGATAACCCACAAACTGCCATTACTGAAACGTGCCTCGAGTTTATCCGGATTCTGGTTTTATGCATCAGCCGGACAACTCCCTATACCTCAACATCGTTATGATATAAATTGATTCTATATATATCCAATATAGAAACAAAATCACTAATTTAATTGGAACCAGATTCAAAATCATGCAGATGTCTCCCGTGCATATTAACCAAATGGAAAGAGGTCAATCATCATTACTCATCTAGGAGCGCATCCATATATGAGTAACCTGAAAAAGAAGCAAGTTCTCAAAACCATTACTATAAACGGAATACCAAACACAAGTATCTACCTCTTCGACTACCTCGAAGAATCCTGATACTTCCAACAAATGATTCTCTTCTTTATTCTTATACCTACAACTTCTAAAAATCTGGACCTTGTATTTCAACGAAATGCTTGTCTAGAACTGGAAAAGTCATGAGTCAACAGAATATAGTACGAGTACCAACCCCATTGTCCTAATGGATACTTGACAACATACAATACTTTGTATAAGTCCCTTGAGTTCAATAACTGAAACCTTATGCGTCGTAGGTTGAAAACTGTACTATGGTTAAGAAGAATTACACCGCTATTGAATGCACCTTACCTAACCACCAAATAATATAGGTAAATGTCGCAGACATAATTTCAAAAGGTTATATCTCACTTTATAAAGTAAACGTACAAATATATCAGTTTGAAATTGGTGCATAACAACGGATATTCAAAACCAAAAATTTGCCGTCAGGCAAAAACCAGATGATTTCCTCAAATATCACCAATTACAACGAATTTTGATATAATGAGGATTTAATCACCCGATTCCCAATATCTTACTCCCACTCACCATCTGTAATAACATACAGATGTGAGAAACTGATCTGGTAAACACATGCCCTGGAGTTAGATTCCAATTAGGAAAATAGTTTTCAATTAACATCGCACAGTGAAACTGAAACATGAAAATGTTTCAAAGGGGTTAACTGGTATTCCTAGTAACGCCTCTTCCACTATCCTGATTCATGACAGTAACCATATACTTACCTGCCCTCACAGCAATCCCTTTATTATGTCTTTACTTATTACCTTCTGTACACCTTCTTTAGGCTAATTGGTTTTCTTCCTTCCCTACCCTTCGGCACCAGCCTAAAGTTTGGAAGAAGATTATCCAATAAGCGTAATAGGTGTACACTCCTTATACCAGGAGCCCTTGCAACCTGAGAGAAGCTAAAGGGAAAAGAAAACTGAATAATCTTATTCTATTTCTCCTGAACCGGAAACCATCCTCGAATCTGGAACAAGTTCCTTCGAATTCGTATGTAACTATACGATGCCATATCCAAGCATTATGGACTTCATAGTGATACGAAGTGTTCTAGAGAAAACCAAAGTGGATGTGGGAGTGGCAGGGGTATACGCGTTTTTGTCGTGAATGATAGTAGCCGCAATATCTTTTTGCCCTTATTCTAATCCCTTTATATGTCTTTACTTATTACCTTATGTACACCACATTTAGGCTAATTGGTTTTCTTCCTTCCCTACCTTTCGGCACCTTCCTATGGTCTGGAGGAAGACTATCCAATAAGCTCAATAGGTGTACCCTCTCCTAATCCTAAAAGCCCTCACAACCTGAGAGAAGGTAAAGGGAAAAGACAACTGAATAATCCTATTCTATCTCTCCAGAACCAGAATCCATACTCGAATCTGGAACAAGTTCCTTCGAGTTCGTATGTAACTATACGATGGATATATCCAATAGGAGTGAATGTTCGTAGTGATACGGGGTGTTCTGGAGAAATGCAAAGGTGATATAGAAGTGGCAATGATATATGCGACACCGTGACATTCCAAAAGCCAGAGTGTTTTAAGAAGGTTCGGTTAACTTGGTTCATGGGTTTTAGTTTAGGGTCAGGTCATGGTTGTTGCCTGAGAGAGAGAGAAAAGAAACACTCAACAAGCACTCTAACCTAGATCAGAATGGTTAATCACTTTATCTAATCTGGATGGCTCCCACTGTTTCCTCAAATTCTCCTCCATACCAACAGGAGAATTAGTCAGGATCATCTAAAATCACCCGAGGAGTAATCCTACTCATCAGTGGGAATCGGGATCCAACTATCATCGCATGATAACTTGATGGAATCCACTCAAGTCACCACACTCCAGATGGTATGCGCAAGCCTGACAAGTTTCCTGTATGTTTGAAACACCCGATGTGATTTTTTCCCCAAGCGCTTATGAACTTGACTTTGGCCAACAAATCATAACACGCAAGTTAAGTTCTACCCGTCATTATCCAGATTGATTTAGACCCACCCGCACACACCCTTGACTTTGGCCAACAAAGCGGTACGACTGTCCTAAACCAATACATCTATCTATGCTACGGATAATTAACATATAGCTACCATTCACGATGCCTTGACTTTGGCCAACAAACACCTCATGAATACTATATGATATTTATCCAAAATGACGGAGGGCTATAGATGCTTTTTGGCGAAAAACCTTTAACGTAATGAACTTGATATCGTTGAAGGAACCGGATAGCTTTTCAAATATATAGTGGCGCAAACTTTTGCTAAAGAAGTCACTCCCTGTGAAGGGATCTCGGCACTTTCCTCGTCAAATAAGGTGCAGGATATTCCAAACTGAATACCACGATGCAAAGCAAAAGAATCAACTATAGTGAAGTTATTTCGTTGACGCAAACTTCTGCCCAAGGGGTCACTCCCGATGAAGGGATCTCAGCCATTGCCTCGTCGAATGAGGTGCTGGATATTCATAACCGAATACCGCCGTGCAAAGCAAAAGAAAATGTCTGTAATATAATTTTTATAATTGGTTCCAACAACATCATATAGGTTTATTTTCCTTACATTGTTCAAAATCAACGCAGTCCCATAAATTAATCATACCAGAAAAGAATGAAAATATGATGTACGTATATGCCATCCGCATTCTCTACTGGGCCCCATCATCACCCGTTAGGTTACTTAACTAACGACAGAGTGGGGGCTGGACTAGCGCGGGTGCAAAACATATACAACATCTACTAGTATATCTATAAATATATATAACAATCGTCCCAGGCATGATATAAAGCAACATCATAGAAACATCGATAAGCATCACAGAAGAAATGTATAATCTGGGAGCCACGGGTTTCCTTTGAGCCGCAAATGAAACCCGACGTTCCCCGGTCGTGTAGATAACCTGTGCAATGAAAACCTAGACCCCTACGAGCGCGGCAAGTTATCCACCAAAACCAGAAGTGAGGCAACCCCCTTCATTAAAGTGAATGGGCCACCCGGCACTTCATGGAATCCGGTAACTTGAGCTCCATCCGTGGATCATACCTATACCCCCTACGAGTTCGGCGAATAGCCCGCCAATTCTAGAGTAAGGTCCCCTCCGTCTCAACGCCATGAGATGCAGACACGTTGCCGTCTAGAACCCGGTTATTCGTGCACTCCACTGTGGGGTAATCCTAGCATAAAAAAGAAAATAATATGTACAAGGGTGACATCGAACTCAACCCGGTCGTGCCCAAACAAATAATAAACAAACTGAAAGAGACGGCAGTCCACATGTCGGATGCTCGTCCCGGAATATCAAATGTACAAATGAAAATAAACTGTACTAACATTGCACCCAAGCTATCCACCATGACAATCCAACCACAATCACAGCACAACACAGAATATCAACGTGAATGCCACGTTCGTAACCCCGTCTAAAAGAACATATAGCAAATAGACGAGTTGTACCGCTCTAATGACATTCAAGGTCGCAGATAATAATGTATATACTGTATAACAATTAAACACTGTTAAATTATCGACTACGAAACACCCTGAATTGCCCCTGTACAATAAATAACAAAATATCCAAACTAGGCAAAACAGGCAATACCACTAAACCAATATTCCAGAGATTAGATTACCCTGCAAAATTCAAGTCCCAACTCCAATAAAAAACCGGTGTCACCAGTTTTTTTTTCAAGTCTCGTTGGGTCAAATCCGGCGGATGGGGCTTGTTTTTGTAGGGTGTTCTAGTTGTCTCATAAATAGCCTTCTGCAATTGCTTAAAAGTTTATTGAAGACTCTGAAAAATCGACAGAAACTGGAATATATCATGGAGTTGTTTCGGTTTCAATAATTTAACATTGTCTAAACTAGCTAGATAAGGGTTTAAAACCTGCCTCTGATACCATGTTGGGTTACGGCAGCGCCCCGACCATCAAACCGTGGCCAAATGCAGAACAATTTTTTTCTAAACTGGCCCTACCATGACCCGATGCTCGGATCTACCCTAAACCCTATACTAGCAAGCATATAAAGAGGAGTTAGATGGTTATACCGAATGAACCAAGTCTTTCAGGTCTTCAACCATCATCCCAAGCTCCTAGTGGTCGCGGATAGAATTTGGTTGCCGGTCTTCCTCCATCTACGATGATCCATCCGAGGGAAACGGCGTAAGCTTCAGCCTCACCAAGCGAGGCAACCGACGCTCCAAGGTTGCTAGCAATGGAGACTGGAGGTGTAGGATTATCTCACTATAATTTTTCTCTCATCACAAATGCTCAAAGAGCAACTCAAGAAAACGAAGAGGAGGTGAGGAAACATGTGGCATGAGCAACAATGGAAAAAATGGCTATGTCTTAAGAATGAGAGTGAATGAATCTAGTGAAGAAAGAATAGGTAGCATGGCATGTTAAGAATTGTGGCTACAATAATTTTCATCCATGAAAATATCTCCTCAATTTTCCAATAAACAAATGTGTGCCATGCCTCTCTACATGCCAAGCCCATGCTCATGCCAACTCACCTTCCACCTCATTTCCAAAATGATTTTCTAAAAAGAAAATCAATAATGAGGTGGCCATCTTCTAGAAGCTATTCCGTATAAATACAGAATACTTCCCGGCACACGTATCGAAATACATATACGCGTATTGGTACGAAAATACGATTAGCCAAGAGAGAAAATGAATAGTGAACAATAATACTGGAATACATAAATATAAATACATATATATATATATATATATATAAATTATTAAATCAAAACCTGATTTAATAATCCAGCTCATTCCTAAGCCGCTGGTATTATCAACCGTCCGATTGAAGTCTGTGCAGCCGGTACACATATTTAATCGGACACCTGTACGCACCAACATACGTCATCTACACCATATCACCTGAACCGTGAAAATCCTCTGTGTGGGACTCTAAAGACTCGTCAATACGCTGGCAGTGGGTTTAACCACAAGCACGTCAGCGACACTAGCTGTACGTAACGGCTATCCAGGTATTGAGCGAAAGGAAGGCCGACGAGCAAACTCATCCAAACCCCTACTGAGCTTGACAGTGACAATATCCGTACAGTCAGGTCTGTTCGTCTAAGAGTATCGCATATTGAGTCTAGGGGGTGGATAAAGTCAATCCCCTAATAACGCGATAATTAGCGTCGGTATGTAACCCATCACCACCTGAGAAGCTATCGATGCTGGATCGGTAATTCTCGTCTACCCCGGTCGAGGATTTCTGGTGATGGCCACCCATGCACAACGCGGGATCAACCCCCAATACCGGGAGAGACGAATCCCCGACATTCGCTCACTGCCTCCATGTGGCTCGGGACTGTACCCAACTAAAACCTGTTTGCATGACTCCTTTGAGCCGTGGTAGGGTATTAATCAAAGAACAGTGGTAACTCACACGAGATAAATGACGATCTCAGGTCGACAGACTAATCTGTACACATGTTACCAGGGAACTGCCATCTGACAATATGTATAATACCCTCTAGCCCGATGAGTCCGTCCAGTGTACTCATAACCCAATGAGCACCTTTATACTATCTTAGGTGAACAAACTAACACCAATGGCTTGTGAGACCTGGCCACCGCCCCTCGTCGAGATCTCGATCAGTATACACTAGTCTGCTCCGGAGTATCTATGTCTAGTCTCGAAACTCCCACGACTAGGGACATTTAAGGATTTGCTTATAGACCACCCAGCTCACACGTATATGATCGCCATCATAATTCTGGTAGTCAAGTAAGAATCCTTTGGGCTTTATCAACATGTTATAGTGATCTGTAATACCACCTGAAGCATGTAAATGATGATAAAGACAAACGAGATAGCATACTATCATCTCGAGTAAGACTGTTCTACCGGTATAGGACCTCCCTCAATCATCACAATCGCGTTCCTGCGATTCAATAATTTACTTGAGGGCA
Organism: Agapanthus africanus; assembly: GCA_030015575.1. NCBI lineage: Eukaryota > Viridiplantae > Streptophyta > Magnoliopsida > Asparagales > Amaryllidaceae > Agapanthus > Agapanthus africanus. Next base: position 358,752,825 of record JASDDO010000026.1, read on the forward strand.
TTATAGCCAACAAATCCTAGTACAGAAAAGAAAAATATGTACAGCGGTGACATCGACCTCAACCCGGTCGTGCTCCAAAAGAATAATATACAAACAGGAAGCGACGACAGTCCACATGTCGGACGCTCGCCCCGCAATATCAAATGTACAAATAAAACTCAATTGTACTATCATTGCACCCAAGCTATCCACCACGATGAATTCGCAACAAACACAGCACATAAATGTGAATGTCACGTTCGCAAACCCGTCTAAAAAAACTATAGCAATTAGACAAGTTGTACCGCTCTAATGACATTCACGGTCGTAGATAGAAATGTATGTACTGTAAAACTTTAAACAATGTTAGAAATATCGAGTTCGAAATAACCCCGAATAGCCCCAAACAACTATATAAAACCATATCCAAACTGGGCTAAACAAGCAATACGACTGAACCAATATTCTAGAGACCAGACCACACCCAAAATTTCAAACCCCAGTTCCCTTCTCTGGCCGGCCAGCTCGGATTTTTTGCATATGTGGCCGGGTCATTTAGGGTAGAAGTGGCTCGTATTTGGGGTGCAGTCTAGTAGTCATTTTAGTAGTCTTCCGCAGTTGCTAAAATATTTTTAGAAGACACTGAAAAAAAATGACAGAAACTAGAATATATCGGGTATTATTTCGGAGTTGTTTCGGTTACGATACTTTAACATCGTCTAAACAAACTAGTATGTGGTTAATGGGTTGGATTTGAAACCATGTAGGGTTACGACAGCGCCCCGGCCATCAATCCATGGACAAACGCGGAAAAAAACTTTTAAAACCCGGCGCTAACGGAACCCTAATCGACGGATCGTACTATTAACCCTATACTAATTAACTGTAAAGAGTTTAGAGAGGTTATACCGATCGATCCGTGTCCTTCGGTCATCTACCTTTGTCCCAAGCTCCTCACGGCTTCCTTGATCAAGTCCGATCTCCTGTCTCCCCACATTGATGAAGATCCACGTCGAGGGTTCGTAATATGGGCTCCCGCCTCAAAACCGAAGCAACTCTGGCATCCAGTTTGCTAGGCAATATACCCAAGATGAAGTAGAGATAGTGTGTGATTACATTGTCTCAAAACACCCAAGTATTCTCAACTCATGAGATGGAATAGGTGGAGGTTGAAGAAGAAGCAATGAGGTGATGAATGTGTGAGGCAAAGCTTTGCTAAAGAAAAATGGCAACTGAAGAAAAGGTTCTGCCATTTTCTTGAGTTGGTTTTTGCTTAGTCTTTTTGTGTGTGTTATATTTGTGAGCACCTAAAGAAAAAGAACCTCAAGAAAAGATCTGCCAACCCCAAACAAATATCTTAGCAAAATCAAAACATACCCCATGTCACCATGAACCATCATGAGTCATACCCATGATACACCAAGTGCACATGCATGAACCATGACCCACAACAATATGTCACACTTTCCACAAATAAACATTAATCTAAATGTTTAATCCAAGAAAAAGAAATCTCATCTACTAAAGTAATCTCGTAACGAATTACTAGAATACCCCTCATCCGTATATACATACCTGCATCCGTATTCCGACTGAATACAAATACAACGGGATGAAAATAATACAAAAATATAACACTAGGACCCGGCTTAAACCAAAGCCCACTAGTATTATCCGTCCGATCATGATCCGTGCACAAGTGCACGAATATGATCGAACCTGCCATAAAACCATACGACCTCTACAACGTTTCACCCGAACCAGGGAAACCCTCTATGTGAGACTCTAAAGACTCGTCAATATGCTGGCAGTGGGTTTAACCACAAGCACGTCAGTGGCACTAGCTGTTCATAACGGCTACCCAGGTATTGAACGAAAGGGAGGCCGACGAGCAAACTCATCCTCAAACCCTACTGAGCCTGACAGTGACAATATTCGTACAGTCCGGTCCGTTCATCTATGAGTATCACATATCGAGTCTAGGGGGTGGATAAAGTCAGACTCCTAATAACTAGACATTTAGTGTCGGCATGAAACCTATCACCAACTGAGAAACCACCGATCCTAGATCGGTAATTCTCGTCTACCCCGACAGAGGATTTCTGGTGATGGCCACCCGTGCACACCGCGCCATCAACCCCCAATACCGAGAGAGATGAATCCCTTGACGATCCGCTCACTGCCTCCATGTGGCTCGGGACTGTACCCAACTAAAACCTGTTTGCACGACTCCTTTGAGCCGCGGTAGGGTAGTAATCAATGCACAGTGGGAACTCACACGAGACAAATGATGATCTCAGGTCGATAGACTAACCTGTACACATGTCACCTGGGAACTGCTATCTGAGAATAGGTATAATACCAACTAGCATGTCCCCGACGAGTCCGTCCGGTGTACTCATAACCCAATGAGCACATGTATACATCTTAGGTGAACCAACTGACACCAATGGCTTGTGAGACCGGCCACCGCCCTTCGTCGGGGTCTCGATCCGTATACACCAGTCTACTCTTGGAGTATCGATGCCCAGTCTTGAAACTCCCATGACTGTAAGTCCACGTTGCCCACCCCGGTGCTTGCGGGGTGGCGGAAAAAGGAATAAAAATCGGATTTTTATCATGCTAGGCAACATGGACTAACTAAGGAGGATCTTTGCTAAACAAAAACTAACTAAAAGCTAACAAGATTTAGCTATAGGGTAGAAAGGTTATACCTTGGGCTTTATGTCCTTCTCTCCTTGCTCCTTGGAGTGGAAGAAAGAGATCACCTTGTCGTCTTCTCTAGTCGAAGAAGGATCCACCCGAGAGCCTCAACCTTTGGCTTCAACTCCAAGCTAGAAGTAACTAAGGTGCTAGAAGTGCTAATCCTAGAACCTTAGATGAGAGTAGAGATTACTTTGGAAAGGTTTAGCTCAAGCTCAAGTGTTTCTCAACACATGAGAGGGGAGAGCTTGAGGGAGAGGAAGAGCAAGAGAGAGAAAGCATATGATAGAATGGAAGAATAATAGAACCATTCTCACATATATGTGTGAATTAAGTAAATTGATAATTAGAAAGATAATTGTCATGGCTTAATCAAGACATGACCATTATCATTTCATATTTAATGCGAATTGTAAGGATCAAAGAGCATCTTTTATATGGAATGATGATGGTCAAAGTGTCAACCTAGGTCAACTAGTCGAGATAGTCAAATGGTCAACAACCCTAACCATGCACAATTATATTTAACTAATATCAATTAATCATAATACACACAAAAGCATTAGGGTTAATAAAAATACAATAGTCATTAACCCTAATTAAAGTCCTCTCCCTCTGTCTCAATCAACTGTGCATACGCACCCGTATTCGTGATCCGAGGAACACGAATATAATGAGATAAAACCAATCCCAAATCATATACTAGGATCTGGCTTAAACTAAAGCCCGCTAGTATAAGCTGTCCGGACAGCAAACGTGCACAAGTGCGCGGATGTGAACGGACCCTGTCGCAAAACCATGCGACCTCTACTCATTTTGCGTAAAGGCGAATAGCTCTCTGTGTGGGACTCTAAAGACTCGACACTACGCTGGCAGTGGGTTTAACCACAGACCTCAAGCGGCACTAGCTGTACGTAACGGTCCCCAGGTAGATGCCGATAAGAAGACTGACGAGGTGACCCCATCTGAACTCCTACTGAGCCTGTATGTGACAGTCTCCGTACAGTCTGGTCTGTTCGTCTGATACATCGCATGGCGGGCCTAGGGGGGCGGTGAACGTCAGTCCTCTAATAGCGGTACAAGTCGTGTCGGAGTGTAGCCCAGAACACCCTGAGATAACACTGGAAACCTACTAGTATATCTCGCTTGCCCTTGCCAGGGACTACTTATGTAATGGCTCTCCTGGACACAGCGCGATGTCAACCCCCAATACCGGGAGAGACGAATCCTGTCTAACCGTCACTGCCTCCAAGTGCTTCGGGACTGCACCCAAAAACTACCTGTTTGCACGACTCCTTTGAGCCGTGGTAGGGTAGTAATCAAAGTGCAGTGGGAACACACTCGAGGCGAAGTGACAGTGTCGAGTCAGCTGACTAAGCTGTACTCATGTCACCTGGGAACTGATAACTGACGATAGGTATAATACCAACCAACAGTTCCCGACGAGTCCTGTCCAGTGTACTCGTAACCTAACGAGCACCCGCATACTATCTCAAGTACGACGTACTGACGGCTGTGGGACAGACCGTCTCCCATTCTGGGATGAGAAGCGCATACGCTATTCTACTCCGGAGTATCGATGCCCTGTCTCGATAGTCCAACGACTAGGGACCTGTATAAGGATGTGCTTATGGATTACCCAGCCCCCACGAGTGTGAGCGCCATCACAACGCTGGTAATCAAGCAAAGATCCTAAGGGCTCTACTAATATGTAAATAAGCGATATGCTAAAAGAAACACATGCACATATTAAAGCAGAGGCAAACCAAGTAGCATACTACCAGTTCGAGCAAGATTGTATACACAACTGTGAATATCCCAAGCTTCCATCAAGTAATATACATACTAGTATGATACAGTAATGGCCTCTAGGGCATATACACTAACAATCTCCCACTTGCACTAAGGCCATGTACTGGCGTATCGAAGACCTATCATCTCGATCAGCCGTTCGAACTGAGTCTGGGGTAAGGCCTTCGTGAATGGATCTGCAGTGTTATCTTCTGAAGCAACCCTCCGAACCTCGATCTCTTGGCGATCCACGATCTCCCTGATCAGGTGATACCGCCTCAAGATGTGTCTGGATTTCTGATGGGACCTGGGTTCCTTCGCTAAAGCTATAGCCTCGTTGTTGCCGCAATACAGAGGTATTGGGTCAACAATGGACGGAACCACCTGAAGTACTTTCAAGAACTTCCTCATCCAAACAGCTTCTTTTGCAGCATCAGATGCAGCGATGTATTCCGCTTCCATAGTCGAGTCAGCAACGGTTTCCTGTTTGGAGCTCTTCCAACACACCGCCCCTCCATTAATGGTAAAGACAAAACCCAACATGGACTTGGAATCATCCTTGTCACTCTGGAAGCTGGAGTCAGCAAAGGCCTCAATTTGGAGGTCGTTTCCGCCATACAACAAGAACATCTCCTTAGTCCTTCTCAGGTACTTGAGAATGTTCTTTACCGCTATCCAGTGTTTCTCCCGAGGGTTTAACTGATACCTGCTTACCACACTCAGTGCATAAGCCACATCTGGTCTGGTACACAACATCGCATACATTATAGAGCCTACCGCAGAAGCGTAGGGTATAATAAACAAGCGATCCCTCTCCAAATCAGTCTTGGGAGACATCTCTTTGGAGAGGGTGATCCCGTGACAAGCCGGTAGATTACCGCGCTTGGAATCTTCCATACTGAATCTTTTCAGTATGGTGTCGATGTACCTGAACTGTGAAAGTCCTAATATCCTCTTGGATCTGTCACGGTAGATCTGGATACCCAGAATGTATGAGGCATCACCCAGGTCTTTCATGGAGAACCTGTGTGACAAGAACCCCTTGACAGATTGTAGCATAGGAATGTCATTTCCTATTAAGAGAATGTCATCCACGTATAAAACGAGGAATACTACAGTTCTCGCTACAAATCTACAATAGATGCATGGTTCATCTGGATTTTTGATAAAGCCAAATTCCTTGACCGTCTCATCAAAACAGATGTTCCAACTCCGCGATGCCTGCTTTAGTCCATAAATGGACTTAAGCAACTTGCACACCTTTCCGCTGCTCCCACTCTGAATGAAACCCTCTGGCTGGTCCATATAGACACACTCCTCTAAATGTCCATTTAGAAAAGCGGTCTTTACGTCCATCTGCCAAATTTCATAATCGTGGAAGGAAGCAATGGCAAGAAGGATCCGAAATTGGATTTCAGCATAGCTACTGGAGAAAAGGTTTCGTCATAGTCCAAACCAGGTCGCTGACGAAAACCCTTAGCAACCAGTCTAGCTTTATAGGTCTCAACCTGTCCATCTACACCAATCATCCTTTTGAAGATCCACTTTCATCCTACGGGTTTTACCCCATCTGGAGCAATATCCAACGTCCATACTTTGTTGGTGTACATGGACTCCATTTCGGTCCGCATTGCATCCAGCCATTTTACCGAGTCAACGCTCTGAATGGCTTGCTGGAAGCTAGTAGGCTCATCACAATCTATGAAGCAATCCTCTCTATCCCCGTCTATGAGAAAACCGTAGTATCTCTCGGGCGGATGATACTGCCTACTACTCCTGCGGAGTGGCGTGGGAATGTCCTGATCTTTCGAACCCTCTGGTTCTACTAAGCTTTCAGTAATAGCTCGTGGTTCTGGAATTTCTTCTAGTTCTATTGCGCTCCCACTTAGTTCTTTTTCTATGAACTGGTGTTGTAGAAAGTGGGCATGGCGAGAAACAATAACCTTTTGTTCCTCTTCGCAATAGAAGAAATATCCCTTGGAGTTCTTTGGATATCCTATAAACTTGCACTGTACTGAGCGTGCCTCAAGCTTGTCCGCATGCTGCTTTTTTACAAAAGCTGGACATCCCCATGTCTTAATGTGATTAAGATAGGGTCTCTTCCCACACCACATCTGATATGGTGTAGTAGGCACAGTCTTAGTCGGAACTCGGTTCAAAAGGTATGCAGCTGATTCTAGCGCATATCCCCAGAACGATCGCGGCAACTCAGCGTTACTCATCATGGACCGTACCATATCCAATAGGGTTCGGTTCCATCTCTCCGATACACCGTTATGTTGCGGAGTGTATGGAGGAGTAAGCTGAGAGAGAATTCCATTCTCTTTTAAGTAACCCAGGATCTCGGCACTCAAGTTTTCTCCACCTCGATCAGATCTTAGTGTCTTGATACTTTTGCCTGTTTGTTTTTCTACTTCATTCTTATATTCCTGGAACTTTTCAAAAGCTTCATATTTATGCTTCATTAAGAAGATATGTCTGAACCTTGAGAAATCATCCGTAAAAGTAATGAAGTAAGAATAACCGCTTGGCGCATGTGTAGACATTGGACCGCATACGTCGCTGTGTACGAGTCCCAAGAGCTCGCTCGCTCTTACCCCGTGTCCAGTGAACGGAGTCTTTGTCATCTTTCCTTTGAGACAGGATTGACAAGTTGCATACGATTGATATTCGAACGGATCCAAATATCCTTCTTTGTGTAACTTCGTCAACCTTCTCTCATTGATGTGACCCAGTCTACAATGCCATAAGAAAGTTTTTATTGATTTCTGGAGACTTTCTTTTGTGTGTATTCTGGACATTGAAAATCTGTGGTTGGTTCAATACGTATATACCGTTGTTTAATGTACCTGACCCAATCAAAACTTGATTAAGGTGAATGTTCACTACATTACTTACAAATGCAAATTCATAACCTTCTTTAGATAATAAAGATACAAAAATGATATTACAGGTTGCATTTGGTACAAAATAACAACTACGCAAAACCAAAAAGTGTCCATCTGACAACCCCAGGTGATAGTCCCCCACGGCCTCAGCATCCACGCTAGCTCCGTTTGCAACTCTGAGGGTCATATCACCTGCCTTCAAAACTCTACGCTTTCTCAACGCCTGCAAAGAATTACAGATATGAGATCCTGATCCGGTATCCAATACCCAGGAAGTAGAGTTTATTGATAGACAGTTTTCAATAACATGCACACCTGAAGCTGAAGCCGCAACTCGCTTCAGATCCTGGGTTCTGGCCTTCCAAGCCTTGCAATCCTGTTTCCAGTGTCCACTTCTGTGACAGTAGAAGCATTCTTCCTTCCCCACCAGCTTTCCCGCTACCTTTGTTTCCTTTCCTTTTCCCTTCGTATCCACTTTACTGACACCGCCTCTTGGTTTGGCGGGGGCTTTCTTCTTCTTACCCTTGGCTTTCGCCCTGGACCTAGAAGAGGAAGATCCTCCTACAAACAAAGTGGATGTCTCCCTACCTTTTTATAGGGTGCTCTCAGCACTCCTCAACATGTTCAGAAGTTCGGAAAGTTCAACCTCCTTTCCTTGCATGTTGAAGTTAAGGATAAACTGGGCGTAAGTGGAAGGAAGGGACTGGAGAATCAAATCGGTATAGAGTTCATTCTCCAACGTGGTCCCAAGGTCCGCGAGCTCCTCTATATAGCCAATCATCTTAAGCACGTGTTCCGCTACCGATGATCCGATGGCCAATCTTGCCGAAAATAGCTTCTTCGACACTTCGTATCTGGCGATACGAGACTGCTCTCCATACAGTTCTTTTGTATGGAGAAATATGGACTCTAGGTCCATATTCTCGTGCCTCCTCTGATGTTCGTTGTTCATCGAGGCAAGTATGAGACATTTGGCCTTCGCGCAATCTATCTCCCATGTCTTACGGATTTCTACATCCGCGACGCTGGAGGTGGGACCTGGGACAGGGGGAGCTTTGGTGGTAAGGATATACCCCAACTTGTCGTAAGTGATTGCCATCTTGACATTCATGAGCCAATCTTTGTAGTTTGGCCCTGTCAGTATGTTTTTATCTAGTAATAACTTAAGTCTGGTCATGTTAAATGGTCGCTGCAATTAGGAGAGAGAAAAGAACCACTTTAGCATGATGCTCTTCCAAGTTTAGAGTGGTTTTTAGTTTGTCTAAACAGGATGGCTCCCACTGTCTCTCGAATCCCTTCTCAAACCGTAAAGAAAGAATTAGTCGGGATCAATCTCACCGTACAATACTTGCTTAACCGTTCAGCCAGGCCAGTGTCGGTACTTCGAGGGAGGTTTTCCAACGCTTTCGCGAAGTTCCTTAATTAAGTAACCTCTTTTCCCTGTGGGCGTAGCCCCGCTAATACCTTTTTAGACACCTACTAGGTTTATAGCATTGATCGTTAAGTGAGAGTTTTCCCGAGGAGTAGCATATACTCACAGTAGGATCGGGATCCAAATATCATTGCGTGATAAAACCGAAGGAATCCTACCAGAATTATCACACTCCAAATGGTATGCAGCGCTAGCAAGTTTCAGTACTTATGAAACTCCAGATGTGGATTTTTGCCCCATGCTCTTATGACCTTGACTTTGGCCAAAATATCATAAGTCACATGTTAAGTTCTACCCGTCATTCTCCTGGTTAATTTGGACCCACCCGTACCTACCCTTGACTTTGGCCAAAATGGCAGCACGACTGTCCCAAACCAACGCATCTATCTATGCTGCACATGAATACCCAATAGCTACCAATCACTATGCCTTGACTTTGGCCAAAATACATAGCTTGAATACTTTTTAACCATTCATGTGGAATGACGGAGGGCTACGAATGGTTTTGGCGAAACCGTGAACGTAGTGAACTTGATATAATCGATGGAATGAGATAGCTTTTAAAAGGAGTGGTTCAAGCTCTGCGTTTAAAAGTTTAGTTTTGAAAAGAACCGAGTGGTTTTCAAAGTGTTCCAATCGACTTTTACTTGGTTTATTTTCTTGCATTAGTTCTTTTAATGCGTCCCATCATTTAATCCTACCATTGCAGAAAACAACCAAAATATGACGTACGCTTATGCCATTCGCATTCGCCACGGGGCCCCATCATCACCCGTTAGGTTACTTAACTAACGACAGAGCGGGGGCTGGGCTAGCGCGGCTGTAAAACATAAGCAACGCCTAAATAGTTATAGTATATAGATATATAGCAATGATAGACATTACAGATCACAAATGAATACATTGGATATACTAGGAATCCGCAATCCGTTCGAGCCTACAACGAAAAGCGGATTACACGGTCGCGGTAAATATCCAATACCCCACCCAAGACCCCTACGGGTGCGGCAAACTACCCGCCAAGTACCCGAAGCGAAGCAACCTCCCTCAACACCGTGAGTAGGCCACTCGGCACTTCGAGATACCCGGTAGTTTGTGCACCCCCTCCATGGGTCTATCCTAGGAGCAAAAATAGTAAAAAGAATTATACAATGACGGCTACAACCCCGACCCGGTTGCGCGGCCAAACAAATAATAATACATCAATTTACATATTACATGAATGAAAGAAAAAGAAATACTCATCTCACATCCACCCCGGCTATTCACCCGCGACAATCCAACGTATTCATATACACATACCATCAACAAACACGGATCACAGATATGTATAACCCCCACTAATCGGCGTATAGTGATTAGCAGACGTTAAATACATATAAACATCACAGATATAACCCATTAGTCAAAGTGTAGTGAAGTTCGATAAAAAATACGGATTTATAGGCCCCCAAATACAAATTTCTTTTCTGGAAAACCTGGGCACAAATAAACCATCTTAAAAATCCCAAAACCTCATCAGAAGAATACTGCAGCAAACTCGGTCCAGAACCGAGTCAAAACGGCGGCGGTTCCGCGACAAAAGGCATGTATCTGCCGCGGAACCGCGGCACTTTGAACGATTCACTGGATCATTTTTGGTGTGCTTCTTTAAAAAACCCTGAGACGATTTTTGAAGTATGACTTTTTATTTTTAGAGCAGAAAAAAAAACAACTGAAAGTTAGGGTTTTGATGTTTTGGTTTTGCGATTTTTCCGATCGAACTTCCATACACTTTACTACCTAGCTAGTTTATGTTTAGTTAGGGTCTGATACCACTGTAAGTCCACGTTGCCCACCCCGGTGCTTGCGGGGAGGCGGAAAACGGAATAAAAATCGGATTTTTATCATGCTAGGCAACATGGACTAAATAAGGAGGATCTTTGCTAAACAAAAACTAACTAAAAGCTAACTAGATTTAGCTATAGGGTAGAAAGGTTATACCTTGGGCTTTATGTCCTTCTCTCCTTGCTCCTTGGAGTGGAAGAAAGAGATCACCTTGTCGTCTTCTCTAGTCGAAGAAGGATCCACCCGAGAGCCTCAACCTTTGGCTTCAACTTCAAGCTAGAAGTAACTAAGGTGCTAGAAGTGCTAATCCTAGAACCTTAGATGAGAGTAGAGATTACTTTGGAAAGGTTTAGCTCAAGCTCAAGTGTTTCTCAACACATGAGAGGGGAGAGCTTGAGGGAGAGCAAGAGCAAGAGAGAGAAATCATATGATAGAATGATAGAATAATAGAACCATTCTCACATATATGTGTGAATTAAGTAAATTGCTAATTAGAAAGATAATTGTCATGGCTTAATCAAGACATGACCATTATCATTTCATATTTAATGCTAATTGCAAGGATCAAAGAGCATCTTTTATATGGAATGATGATGGTCAAAGTGTCAACCTAGGTCAGCAAGTCAAGATAGTCAAATGGTCAACAAGCCTAACCATGCACAATTATATTTAACTAATATCAATTAATCATAATACACACATAAGCATTAGGGTTAATAAAAAGACAATAGTCATTAACCCTAATCAAAGTCCTCTCCCTCTGTCTCAATCAAGTGTGCATACGCACCCGTATTCGTGATCCGAGGAACACGAATACAATGAGATAAAACCAATCCCAAATCATATACTAGGATCGGGCTTAAACCAAAGCCCGCTAGTATAAGCTGTCCAGACAGCAAACGTGCACAAGTGCACGGATGTGAACGGACCCTGTCGCAAAACTATGCGACCTCTACTCATTTTGCCTAAAGGCGAATAGCTCTCTGTGTGGGACTCTAAAGACTCGACACTACGCTGGCAGTGGGTTTAACCACAGACCGCAAGCGGCACTAGCTGTACGTAACGGTCCCCAGGTAGATGCCGATAAGAAGACTGACGAGGTGACCCCATTTGAACTCCTACTGAGCCTGTATGTGACAGTCTCCATACAGTCCGGTCTGTTCGTCTGATACATCGCATGGCGGGCCTAGGGGGCGGTGAACGTCAATCCCCTAATAGCGGTACAAGTCGTGTCAGAGTGTAGCCCAGAACACCCTGAGATAACACAGGAAACCTACCAGTATATCTTGCTTGCCCCTGCCAGGGACTACTTGTGTAATTGCTCTTCTGGACACAGCGCGATGTCAACCCCCAATACCGGGAGAGACGAATCCTGTCTAACCGTCACTGCCTCCAAGTGCTTCGGGACTGCACCCAAAAACTACCTGTTTGCACGACTCCTTTGAGCCGTGGTAGGGTAGTAATCAAAGTGCAGTGGGAACACACTCGAGGCGAAGTGACAGTGTCAAGTCAGCGGACTAACCTGTACTCATGTCACCTGGGAACTGATAACTGACGATAGGTATAATACCAATCAACAGTTCCCGACTAGTCCTGTCCAGTGTACTCGTAACCTAACGAGCACCCCCATACTATCTCAAGTACGATGTACTGACGGCTGTGGGACAGACCGTCTCTCATGCTGGGATGAGAAGAGCATACGCTAGTCTACTCCGGAGTATCGATGCCTTGTCTCGATAGTCCGACGACTAGGGACCTGTATAAGGATGTGTTTATGGATTACCCAGCCCCCATGAGTGTGAGCGCCATCACAACGCTGGTAATCAAGCAAAGATCCTAAGGGCTCTACTAATATGTATATAAGCGATATGCTAAAAGAAACACATGCACATATTAAAGCAGAGACAAACCAAGTAGCATACTACCATTTCGAGCAAGATTGTATATACAACTGTGAATATCCCAAGCTTCCATCAAGTAATATACATACTAGTATGATACAGTAATGGCCTCTAGGGCATATACACTAACAATGACTAGGGACACTTTAAGGATGTGCTTATAGACCACCCAACTCTCACGTATATGATCGCCATCATACTTCCGGTCGGCAAGCAAGAATCCTATGGGCTCTATCAACATGTAATAGTGATCTGTAATGTCACCTGAAGTATGTACATGATGATAAAGACAAACCAGATAGCATACTATCATCTCGAGTAAGACTGGTCTACCGGTATAAGTCCTCCCTCAATCATTCCAATCACGTGCCTGCGATCCAATAATTGACTTGAGGGCTCTATAGCCAACACAATTAATTTCTATCACACCAGAAATAAACGAAAAATAAAATGTACGTATATACCATCCACATTCGCCTCGGGACCCCGTTATGCACCGTTAGGTTACTTAACTAACGGCAGAGCGGGGGCAGGACTAGCGCGGATGCAAAACATATACAATATATATTTATATATAAGCATTCATCCCACGCATGATATAAGCAGCATCACAGAAAACTAATAAGCAGAATGGAATAGCGGATAATCTAGGAGCCCCGAGTTTCATTTAAGCCATAAATGAAACTTGACATTCCCGTTCGTGTGGATAACCTGTGCAATGAAGAACCTATACCCCTACGAGTGTGGCAAGTTACCCGCCAATCCCGGAAGCGAGGAAACCCCAATCAACAAAGTGAATGGGCCACCCAGCACTTCACAGAATCCGGTAACTTGAGCACCCCACCATGGGTCATCCTATACCCCCTACGAGTGTGGTGAGTAGCCCGCCAATTCTAGAATAAGGTACCCCGGTCTCAATGCCATGAGATGGGGCCCCGTTTCCATCTAGAACCCGGCTACTTGAGCACTCCTCTGCAGGGTAGTCCTAGTATAGAAAAGAAAAAATATATACAATGGTGACATCGACCTCAACACGGTCGTGCCCCAATAAAAGAATATACAAACTGGCTGAAACGACAGTCCACATGTCTGACGCTCGCCTCGTAATAATGAATATACAAATGAATCTAAACTGTACAACTACCATTGCACTAGAAGCTATCTAACACGACAATCCGAATCAACCATCACCGATATAAACATCACAGCAACAAAAGCAAGTATGTGCAACTTAGTCAAAATGACATATAGCAAATAGGCGACGTTTGAAAACACATACACAATATTACAGAGATAAACGATGCAAAAGTTTCAAAAACCAAACTTTCAAAGTTGCCCCAAAACAAAGATAACACTAAGCGAAATCTGGGGCAAATCAAAAAATACCAAAAATCCCAACTCTTCAAACCTAAAACACAGAATGAAAATGAGGAGCCGGGGATGCCAAAAAACCGCTGAGGTGGGGAAAATGGGAATTCTGGCGGTTTTTGTATGGCCAAATGTCCTTATTTTCGTTGTGTGTTACTAACTCTACAAGATCAAGCCTCTCCACTGTTTAATTTTTTTTCAGAGACCATAAAAAAATTCGAACAGAGAGTGGGTTTCTAAGATCGGGATTTTACGGTTTTGAAACTAAAGCATCGTTAAAAGCTAGTTAAGGCTTTTAGAGTGGCTCTGATACCGGTGTAAGTCTATGTTGCATGCTCTACAGTGTTTGTGGAGAGACGGAATATACAAAAAAAACAATTTTTAAGCATGCAACAAAGATAATTACGCAAGATCTACCACAAGCCCTAAAAAGCAAAACTACATAGGTAATTATTCTACTATATTAGAATGTTATACCTATCAGATTCGAGTTCTTCGGGTCTTGATTCTTCTTCTTAAGATCCTTTTGGGGTCTTTGATGTAGTTTGGTTGTCGGTCTCCTGGATCCTAGATGATCCACCCGTAGGTTTTAGGTTCAAACTTCAACCATCAAAATAAAGTAACTAAACAAGCTAGTTTGCTAATCTAGGTAGTTTAGATTGTGTGGAGATGATTAAGTTGTAAACTTTTCTATCTCAAGACCCTTGGTTCTCAACACATGAGAATGGTGGGGTTTTGAAAAACAAAAGAACAAAGGAGAGAGAAGCAACCATGGAAAGAATGAAAATATGAATAATGGCTCATACAAAAATATCAAGTATTTTTCTTTTTCATAAAAAAACTAGCCATACTTCAATAGTGTTTTCAATAAATGCTCAAGCCATGCTTCATCCCATGCCATCTTTACAACTCATTTTTTCTATTTATTAATAAATAGAAAATACATATTATGAGGTATCCCTTTCAAGAAGGTATTTTGTATAAATGCAAAATACTTTCTACCGTATATACATACCCGTATTCGTATCGAAATACGAATACCAAAGAGATAGAATAATACTACAAAAATAATACTTGCATTAAATCAATATCTGATTTAATAAATCGGCTTAATCCTAAGCCCTCCAGTATTAAAATCCGTCCGATTAAATTCCGTGCAACTAGTACACGTAATCAATCGGGATCCTGCATGTATAAAAATACGTCCTCCACATCGTTTCTCCTGAACTAGAGAAACCTTCTTTGTGGGACTCTATAGACTCGACAATACGCTGGTAGTGGGTTTAACCACAAGTGCGTCAGCGGTACTACCTGTACGTAACGGCTACTTAGGAACCAGTCGAAATGAAGGCCGACAAGCAAACTTATCTGAACCCTTACTGAGCCTAACCATGACAATATCCATACAGACCGGTCTTTTCGTCTAAGAGTATCCCATACCCGGTCAAGGGAGCGGTTAACGTCAAACCCCTATTAACCTGATAAGTCATGCTGCTGTGGCTCAAGACCATCCGAGAAATCACAGATCTAACTATCAGTAATTCTCAACTACCCTGGCCAGGGGCTTATGGTGTTGACCAAATAAACACAGTGTGACATTGACTCCCTATACCGGGAGAGACGAATCCTTAACAATCACTCGCTGCCTCCATGCGTATCAGGACTGTACCTAACTAAAACCTATTTGTACGACTTCTTTGATACGTGGTACGGTAGTAATCAAAGCACAGTGGGAACTCATACAAGACAAATGATGATCTTAGGTCTACAGACTACCTGTACACATGCCATATGAGAACTGCCATCTGACGCTAGGTATAATACCATCCAGCAGTTCTCGGCGAGTCCGTCCAGTGTATCCACCCACGGTGAGGACTTGTATACAATCTTAGGTGAAACACAACAATGGCTGTGAGACTAACCGTCGCCTCTCGTCGGGGTCTAGAAACGTATACACTAGTGTATTCTGGAATATCGATGCCCTGTCTCGATATTCCTACGACTAGGGACAGTTTAAGGTTATGCTTATAGACTGCCCAACCCTCACAATTATGACCGCCATCACAACAATGGTAGTCAAGAAATTATCCTTTAGGCTTTATCAACATGTATAAATAGTACGTGATAACAGATAAAACATACGCACATGTTCAGATAAAGGAAAACCTGATAGTATACTATCATTTCGAGCAAGATTGTCCTGTACATATATACATATCCATAGTATCCATTATAAATAATGGCCTCTAGGGCATATATATATATATATATATATATATATATATATATATATATATATGTATCCTACAAAATATACGTGTTTAATCGAACTCCTGCACGTATCACTATACATGCCCTAATTTGTTTTGCTAGAACCGAACTAACCTCTGTATGGGACTCTAGAGATTCGACAATACGCTGGCAGTAGGTTAGGATCACATCCATAACTTACAAGCACGTCAGTGACACCAGTTGTACATAATGGCTACCTAGGTATCTGTCGAAGAGGAAGATTGACAAACAAGTCTATCCAAACCCCTATAGAGCCAATCAGTGACATTCACCGTACAGTACGAATCTCTTCGTCTGAAAGTGCCGCATATCAAGTCTTGAGGGTGGAATCCGTCAGACCCTTAATAAACCAATAAGTCGTGCCAATTAGTGGCATATAACCACTATAGATACAACTGATATAGCTTATCAGTTTATCTCATCCGCCCTGGCCAGGGACTTATTGTTACAGTCGATCAGGCACAGTACAACATCAACTCCCCATACCGGGAGAGACGAAACCCTTCCAATCGCTCACTGCCTCTATTTGGTTCGTGACTGTACCCAACTAAAACCTATTTGCATGGCTCTTTAAAACCATGGTATGGTAATAATCAAAGCATGCTGGGAAACACATAAGACACTATGACAATCTCGGGTTGTAACATTTTGGAAAATTATAAATATTAATTTATAATTTAAATAGGGATATTATGAGTTTACGAAAGTAATATCGTTTATGTATTTTTGGGTTTCGGATTGATATCCGTAAAAATGTAATTAATTTGGGAAAAATGGAAAATATGTGATATCATAAAAATGATAAGTGTTTTGCTTTTAACATGATATGAGATTTAGTGTAAAATGGTGGTATTTATGTGTAAAGGTATTTATTGAAAAAGGATTTTTATTTTTTTTGTTTTGAGGGTTGTGATATATTTCAGGCTAAAGCTACCCTTCACAATCACCACACCCTCACACACACCCTCCCCACTCCACCTCCTCCTTTCTCTACACAAATCCTTTACACCTCCACCTTTCCATTCTATCACAACTCTTATAATTCCTTTGAATTCACAAACTGAACCAATACCTTCTTTCAAGATCCATCACCTTAGTTCTAGTTCTTCATAAAACCAAATAGGAAAAGTTATGGTTCATTCATGGAAATTGTTCATATCATCAAGTTAGAGTCACTACCACATCAAGAAGCCTCAAGCAACCACTTCATGAGCAAGAAATTCCTTGTGCACATTCTCTAGTGGTAAATATTCTCTTTCTTGCAAGTTTCATTTTTGTTAAATATCAGTTTTCCTTGTTCAAATATCAGAAAATAGGTTTTTTGTGATATTTGTGATGATCAAATTGAATCTGGAACTAGTAGGTTTATCTATAAGAAAAACTAATAATACTGTGATATGGTGAGACCAGTAAGAGACTACTCTTAAAGCCCGAGCCCCTAACTCCTCACAAAAACCGCCGGAATATTGCCAAAAACCTCCACTGGCGGGTCTTTTGATGAATTGGGTTTTGAATTTTCTTCTATAGCTTCATTTGGTATTAATTAGGCTACTGTATTGTTTGTTTTGTTCCAGATTATATATAGAGAAATCTGGGAGTATTTTAGTATAGTTTTGGCAATGTTTCCGACGTTTAAAACTTGGTTTTTTGTATTTATGTACCTCGACTGAATTGTTCGACGTTCCTACGTTGAGGTCGGGGATATTTGGTCGTATTGGAGTAAGTGAGCTACATGTTCTAATCTATGTGCTCTTAACTCGTTGTATCATTTTTGATTGGATATTTATGCCGTTATATCATAATTACGATTGTAGGTACGATCGAGGGGATTTTCGAGACGGCAAGGATGGGCAAAGCGATTGTGGATTTCAACTAACTCGATATGTCGGTAAGTAGATTTATATCTACGGGGAAGTCGGGTGGATGGCGTATTGCACCCCCACAACCAATTAACTAGAATAATTATGATATATAGCTAGTCTATAGTAATACATTAGATAACTTAGCCTACAACTAAATTAGTGTATAATAGTTATCTAGTAGATTACATATGGGTATGGTTATATCTTGATATATGATTATTGTAACATATGTACGTGACTATAGATCTGTACGATATGGATGTGACATTGGATGGATATTGTACGAGGGATCATACCGTATTTATGATGATGATGATAGTTTACCGAATACGGCCGAGATTCATTTAGACTCGCGGAGTCATGCGTTTATCCCGACTTGGGACATTAAGATTTCTTGAGCTGTACTCTTTTAAAACCAACGATTCGTTTCCACTTTTAAATGATAAATGATAAGGATACGCTGTTATTTTCAAAACGGATATCTATTTAAATATATTGTAGCTTCCTTATTTGCAAAATAACGTTTCGTTCCATTTTCAATAGTGATGGTATAGCTCATAATAATTAGTTACATTTAATAATTATACACGATTCGATTAGATTTTCTTTATACGCTCGCGATACGATTATCGGTTATATATGTTAGTTGTGTTATATATGTTAGTTGCATTATTATTCTTATACGAACACACTGATAGAACACTGCACAACTACCAATGAGTATTATGTTGCCCAAATCACAGACGCATACGTTACACTATACCTCATTGGTGCTGCTACACATTATAGAACTACTATACTATGTAATATTCACGTAAATGTTGATACGGTTCAGTATGACTTCCCTATATCCGGGGGATTGATTAGTGAGTGTGTATGTGTGTGTGTGCGCGCGCTATGGATAGGAATTGAAGTCCATTCTACTATGAACACATTTATAGAACACTCGCACAAATACTAATGATTACCATGCTGCATGAGCACAGACGCGTATACTACACTACACATCATTAGTATTTCCATGACACAATAGGACGGTAGTATGTTTGCATGATTGACTATATTTATGTACGACGCATTTTGTTACGTGTTGATTGAGTTGCGAATACTATTACCATAGTATTTGTATATGACTGTTATGAGTTTTATGATATTTTTATCTACGATAATATATCGCAGTTGTATGGGACACTGCTATATATATATATCATTAGAACGAATTATGCAATTATTGTTCTTCTTCACTTGATGTTTTATCTAGATATGATGAGTTGGCGTCCACCATGAGCTTGATGTTTTCTGATTTGATTTTATTCCGAACCGAGTAGGGGAGCTATACAGTTGCAAACATGCTACATATCCGGACTGAGTGGGGGAGTATACAGTTGGATACATGGTGGACCCAGTCGAGACCGAGAGGCTGGAAATCAGCATTTGAGGCAGGCAGCCTAGCGAGGACACTCGATACCGGAGATATATTAGATCACAGCAGATATCCAGTGGATACTGACCTGGATTATTGATATCGAGGGAGGACCGGTCTGATGAGATGGTTTCTATGATATCCGGAGTTACGTGTCGGTAATAGACACAAGATTCATGATGATTTTGAGTGTCGGTGATGGACACTCGGTAGATGATGAGTTGAGTGCCGATGATGGACACTCGTGAGATTTAGGGTGTCGATGCTGGGCACTCATATATTGATATTTGCGCGATCTTTCGAGATGCGCTGTTATAGTTTATGCTATATAGTAGTCAAACATGACTGATCCAGGAGACAGTACCTGACTACTATTTTCACATGTTGATACATATAAAAGGGTTTCCAAATAAGCTATAGTCTAACTATTTTGATGTGTCTGGGGCGACACAAAGATCTTTTAAACAGAAACCTTCTTAAAACTCATTTCTAAATAGCGAGACATATACTTTAAATAAAACGCATATATTACTTCATACTACTAGGTCTACTTCTTATACCGTAACATACGTATCACGCTGCTATTTGAAAAACGGGTTTTACATACATCTTTCGGCTGCTTTATAGGCTTATACATGGTTGCTTGTTATATACATATAAGATGATGATATACTTGCAGGTTTACGCAATCGATATTGATGCGTTTATAGTACTTGTGCTCTATACATATATTGGTACAGGATATGATAGTACTATACTTTATGACCTAGGTAGATCGTTATGCATATCGATTTCTACCTTGCGATATAATTTTATTTACTGGGTTGGCAACTCACCTCCGTTGTGCCCCAGTTTCTTGCAGGATTTACCGCTCGGATCAGTAATGGCTTGCCGGCACACTTCTTTCTACAGTGATTGCTTTGGTAAGTGGGTTACACGTCGTATCGTAATCACATATTGTATATGTATATATTCTTTTGTATCTAGTTAAAAAACTCCATCGACCAAAACTTGTATTGTGTGGACTTAAAAGCGAGACTTAGATGTTATGTGTATTTGGGCGTCGTACTCGTTTGGAGTCGACTTATAGTGTTTATGTTTATGTTTCGCTTTCTTTTCTTCGCCTTGGGCGTCGTATATTATCTGCGTAGTTGCTCCGCCGTTTGGGCGTGGAAGCTAGCTCCCGTTGGGATGCTTTATATTTATTATGTTTTGTACTTGGTTTTATTCAAAATTTAAAAGGGAGGTGCTGCCCGATTTTCAAACGTCATAGATATTTTTCGAACAAACTTATTTAAACTCTAAAGGAAACTTGATTCCATCTAATGACTCATTTTTTTAACTTCACCTCCACAATTTTCATAAAAAGGTTTAGATTCCGGGGTTTTGGCTTACTTGGATTGTGTTGACATCTTTAGACGTCACGTGATCTATGTGCTGGTCACGTGCCGTTTTCGGGTTATGACAAAGTTGGTATCAAAGCGTTGGGTTTAACCTTTGTTCGAGTCTAGGTTTGACTATGCGGAGTCTAGAGCATACACTTTCGTTACCTAGGCTTGACTTTACACAACCTAGACTTGACTTTGGGGGACTTATACCAGAAATTTCGTTACGTTGGTTGACCTTGGTTGTTGGAGTTGGTACTGAGTACAGTGACGTACCGTACGTATGTTCTGCGGCATATTTACGATACGATACTCTGCTTAAGTAACCTTAAGGATATATATCTTAAGATCTTTTCTTCTATTCGTTCAGTTTGTCTATTCTCATCGATATTTGTTAGTTTTTCCGGTCATCATGTTTACGCAAGCCGAGAGGGCTGTGGTTAGAGACACTGTCAGGGTAGGCTTGTCTGAGACGATGACTGACCAATATGATATCCCGGTGACATAGGAACATGTTTTTTTTAATCTTTTTATGATAAATTTTCTCATTTTGGGGTGAGCTTTCTTTAGGATCCGCACTAGAGGGTCGGGTCATTGCTTGAGACCAGCCGGATTTGGAGGCTTGATGTTGTTCGGTCTACTTCAGAAATCATTGTGTTGCCTACTGTTCAGACAGTGGTACCAGCCATTGTTGAGATTATCGAGGCATCGCTCCAAGAGTTCATGAAGTTAAAGTCACCAGTGTTTACGAGTATAGATGTGACAAAGGATCCTTAGTCATTTCAGGATATGATAGCTAGGATAATTAGTGCGTTGTGACGCTCCGATGCGAGATCGGTGAAGTTGACTAGCTTCTTTTTGAGGGGTCTTGCTCAGACCTGGTGTGAGTCGATCGAGAGAGTCGGAGTAGTGAGACTTCCTCCGATGGCTTGGGATGAGTTCTCGATGGTGTACTTAGCCAGATTTCTTCCATAGAGTGTTAGAGATGCTGAATTCGTATTTTCAAGTCTTTGTGTAAGACTCCGGGCATGATCATAGACGAGTATGACTTGTAGTTCACGCAACTGTCGCGATACGCTCCCTATTTGATCGATACTGAAGAGAAGTGGATTATGAGATTTTTGTGAAGTCTCGATGTGCAGTTGTTCCTCTCCATCGATACTGGAGATTTGATAAGTATGCAGAGGCGTTGTATACGGCCACACTTTCAAAGGGAAGTCTTGATGAGATTGTAGTTGTTCCGAAACGGAAGTGGATTCATTAAGGAGTGCTAGTTTCCGGGCAGTTCGGTAAATTTGATATTGGCAACAACCGTAGCAAGATCTTTCCGGGATACTATAATGATAGTGATTGGACCCAGGGCCAGTTGTATGGCGCGTACTCAGAGGGCCAGAGGCCATCGTCGTTAACGATTTCATTGCGAGAGACCAGGTTACTTGGCAAGGAAGTGTCCAGAGAGGTGTCAGCGTGGGAATGTTTGCATCACTACTCCTCACCAGACGATTGTATAGTGAGGCCATGGTTTTAGTGGTCCGCAGAAAGAACAAGAATCCAGAGACAGAGAACGCTAGACTGTGGGCATAAGGCAAGTAGGAATCCTTGCTCTGCTAGTTTCCGGTGTACAGACACCTTTCGACATTGAAGAAAGTGTACTTCAATGTCATTTGTTTTTTATTTACGTTTTGGTGATCCGAATATCACGTTTTCGACGTTGAAGGAAAGATGATTCGATGTCCGTTATTTTAACTTATGTGTTTTGATGATTTGAGGGTCACACATATGATTGATGCCCACTAGGTGCACTAGATTGAGATTTCCGTGTACAGCAGTTGCACTAGATTAATATATTCGTGTACATCAGTTGTGCTTGATTGAGATATTTGTACACTCTAGACGCATTTGACATTATTTTGTGCACACCAGTTGGACGTGTTGATGTTTTGTGCACCTCGATGCACTTGAGGTTTATTTCGTGCACCCCGATGCATTTGATCTTGATTTTGTGCGCCCTGATGCACCCGATGTTGATTTTGTGCACTCTATACGCACTTGATGTTGGTTCCATGCATATTCGATGCATTGGATATTGTTGTTGTGCACACCCGTTGCACTTGACATTGTTTTCATTCAAACCCGTGATATGTGATTTGGTTTTTGTGCAAAACCGTTGGGGTTGATTTAGTTTTCATGCATTGAACTTGAGGAGATATATTAGAGCTTTGATTATATAATTTTGCTTGGTCGTGTGCTATAGATATTGCACTACGGCTATGGCAATAATTGAGTACTCGATGTACATAGTTGATTTTGCGTTTTGTACTTTGCATCAAAACTGGTGTAATTCTCATAGCATCTGCTAGAGTTACAGTTATGGGAGTATATACTTTTGATTTTTCATGCGCACGTGTTGCGTTAGTGTAGTCTTAGCTCGTGAGGGACATCGGAGTTCTGTTTATTGGAGCGGACTATATGTTTTCAAAATTTAGACCCCGGTGATTTGATTTGATTGAGCATAATGTTTTAGGATTAGGGTTAAATTTAAATTTGGTGACCGAATTTCATTAAGGGGGATATTGTTGTTGGCTATAGCGCCCTCAAGGCAACTATTGTAATCGCAGGCAGGTGATTATGATGATTGAGGGAGGACCTATACGAATAGAACAGTCTTACTCAAAATGATAGTATGCTATATGGTTCGCCTTTATCATCATGTACATGCATTATGTGGTATTATAGATCACTATTACATGTTGATAGAGCCCATATGATTCTTGCTTGACTACCAGTATTATGATGGCGATCATATACGTGGAAGCTGGGTGGTCTATAAGCACATCCTTAAATGTCCCTAGTTGAGGGAGTATCAAGACTGGGCATCGATACTCCGGAGTAGACTAATGTATACTTATCGAGACCCCGACGAGGGGCGGTGGCCGGTCTCACTAGCCATTGGTGTCTGTTTGTCACCTAGGATAGTATACAGGTGTTAATTGGGTTATGAGTACACTGGACGGACTCGCAGGGAACTTGCTAGTTGGTATTATACCTATTGTCAGATAGCAGTTCCTAGGTGACATGTGTACAGGTTAGTCTGTCGACCTGAGATCGTCTCTACCACGGCTCAAAGGAGTCATGCAAACATGTTTTAGTTGCGTACAGTCCCGAGCCACATGGAGGCAGTGAGCGGATCGTCGAGGATTCGTTTCTCCCAGTATTGGGGGTTGATGTCACGTTGTGCATAGGTGGCCATCACCAGAAATCCTTGGCCAACATGGACGAGAATTACTGATTTGGATCAGTAGTTTCTCAGTTGGTGATGGGCTTCATACCAACACGAAATATTGCGTTTTAGGGGTCTGACTTTATCCACCCCCTAGCCCACTAGTATTAACCATTTTTTGTTAGGATGATTTTGTTGAAGATAGTGCCCTCAGAGACAATTATTCGATCACAGGCACATGATTGCAATGATTGAGGGCGGACCTATCCCGGTAGGACAGTCTAACTCAAGATGATAGTATGCTATCTGGTTTACCTTTATCATCGTGTACTGCTTTAGGTGACCTTACAGGTCACTATTGCATGTTGATAGAGCCCCTAGGATTCATGCTTGACTGCCAGCAGTATGAGGGCGATCATATACGTGGGAGCTGGTAGTCTATAAGCACATCCTTAAAAAGTCCATAGTCGTGGGTGTTTCGAGACAGGGCATCGATACTCCAGAGTAGACTAGTGTATACAGTTGAGACCCCGACGAGGGGCGGTGGCCTGTCTCACAAGCCACTGGTGTCAGTTGGTTCACCTAAGATGTATACAGGTGCTCATTGGGTTATGAGTACACCGGACAGGACTCGTCGGTAACATGCTAGTTGGTCTTATACCTGACGTCAGATGGCAGTTCCCTAGTGACATGTGTACAGGTTAGTTCATCGACCTGAGGATCGTCATTTGTCTCGTGTGAGTTCCCACTGTACTTTGATTACTACCCTACCACGCTCAAAGGAGACGTGCAAACAGGTTTTAGTTGGGTACAGTCCCCAGCCACATGGAGGTAGTGAGCGGATCTGCAAGGGTTCGTCTCTCCCGGTATTGGGGGTGAGGTCGCGCTGTGTCTAGGAGAGCCATTACACGAAGTCCTTGGCCAAGGCAGGAGATTTACTGGTAGGTATTCCAGTAGTATCTCAGGGTGTTCTGCGCTTCACTCCGACACGACTTGTACCGCTTTTGGGGGTCTGACTTTTACCAACCCCCTAGGCCAGCCATGCGATGCTCATAGACGAACGGACCGGACTGTATGGATATTGTCACTGACAGGCTCAGTAGGGTGTCAGGATGAGTTCGCTCATCGACGTCCCTTTTGGTCAATAGCTGGTGGCCCGTCACGTATGGCTAATACCTCTGACGTGCTAGTGGTTGAATCCATAGCCATAGTATTGACGAGTCTTTAGAGTTCCCCACAAAACAGTTACTCAAGTTTTCGGGCGAAACGCTGTAGAGGCCGTATGGAGATATGGCAGGGTTCGATCAGATACGTGCGGTATTGCACGGATCAGGATCAGACGGATAATACTAGCAGGCTTTGGTTTAAGCCGGATGCTAGTATTGTACAGTGTAGATTTTGTCTCATTGCATTTGTATTTCGGTCGGAATACAAATGCGGGTATGTATATACAGTAACGGGGTTTTCCTGTAATTTATTACGGGGTCAGTTTTATGAAGTTGCCAGTTTGTTTTTCGTTTCAGCCATATTTCTTTGTATCTTTCATTGGCTGAAAATTGGTGGAGGAGGGCTTATTTGCATTTGTGCAAATAAGCAATGTAGAGGGTGTTATTTGCATTTTGTTGTGTCATGATGGTTTAGCCTCCATTGACTTCTTGACTTCATCATGGTTGTTGTTGAATGTGGTTTTAGTTAGTGATCATGATTCATGATGATAACTTTCTTCTCTCTCTCTTGCATTATGAGGTTCACTATCTTTTTGATACATACACTCACTTCCTCTCTCATATACTCTCTCCTTTCATTCTCTCAAGCCATGGCCGGCCATCATAGCGGGAGGGGCTGCCCATTATTTTAGTGTGGGAATTTTTGCTCCTTTCATGCTACAAAAATTCCCAAGTTCATCCACAAAAGCTTACATCTCAATCCTCCACCAAAGGCAACTTCAAGTAACCCCAAATGAGACATAGAGCACTACACGTATTCTACAGCAAACCTTGGGCACGTCGGCTCGCCAACTTCGTGCCCGAGTTGCCTCGATCTAGAGGCGGGAGCCCGTAAAAGAAGCCGGCGACGTGGTGCCCTTCCGGCGACTTAGTGGAGACCGGAGATTCCGCGGGGAGATCGGGACGACGACGAGAAGACCGAAGGACATGGATCGCTCGGTATATCTCTCTACCCCATTCTCTAGTTAGCTAGGACTAGATTAATGGCCCGTTCCGGGTTTATAGTGCGCGGTGTTGCCGCTTTTAAAAGTTAAAGAAAAGCATTGCTTCCGCATTCCCACGTCGGATTGACGGTCGGGACGCCGCCGTGCACTTACAGTAGTATCAGAGCCTCGCCATTAACCTAGTCTAGCTTTGTCTAGCTTTCGATCGAACGGATTTTCCGAAAACCCGATATCATGCACATCAGTTTTCTGTCGAATTGTTTTTGGCTCCAAAAATTTTTCAGTTCATTGCAGAATTATGTGCAGGGACCTATTAGCATTCTGTGAAAATTTGGTCTCGTGAACCCACTACTCCACCGCGGAACCGCGGCCAAACCCATGCTTGGGCCGCGGTTCCGCCGCTATATTTACTGTTCACTGAACCAACTTTTCACAGAGAGCTCCTGAGTTGAAAATGGGGTTTTTGGAATATTCTTTTTGGGCCTAGAATTTCTTTGAGTGCTACAGTATTACTTGGGGCCCACTTGGGTAAATTTGATCGATCGAAAGTTTTAAACATGTTAGTTCACAGTATTTACATTATATCTACGACCGTGAATGTCACTTGATCGGTAAATCCTGTCTAACTGCTATAGCCCGGTTAGACGGATTTGCGAACGTGACATTCACGTTGATGTTCTGTGTTGTGCTGTGATGTTGCGGATTGGTCGTGGGGGATAGCCTGGATGCAATGCTAGTACAGTTTTTGTTGTATTATGTACATTTGATATTGCGGGGCGAGCATCCGACATGTGGACTGCCGTCACTGCCTGTTGTATATTATTCTTTTAGGGCATGACCGGGTCGAGGTCGATGTACCCATTGTATGTATATTTTACTTTCTGTACTAGGATTACCCCGCGGAGGGGTGCACGGATAGCCGGGTTCTAGAGGGAAACGAGCCCGCATCTCATGGCATTGAAACGGAGGGGGCTTCACTCTAGAATTGGCAGGCTATTCGCCGCACTCGTAGGGGGTACAGGTTGACCCAGGAAGGGTGCCCAAGTTACCGGATTCCGTGAAGTGTTGGGTGGTCCATTCACGTGGCAGAAAGGGGCTGCCTCGCTTCAGGTTTTGGCGGGTAACTTGCCGCGCCCGTAGGGGTCTAGGATTTCATTGCACAGGCTATCCACACGACCAGGGGAACGTCGGGTTTCAGTAGCGGCTCTGTGAAACCCGGGGATCCCAGATATCTATATTGTTTTGTGATGCTGTACATTTCTGTGATGTTGCATTTTATCATGTCTTGAGCGAAATATTATATATTGATATATATACTAGTATATGTTGTATATGTTTTGCATCCGCGCTAGTCCAGTCCCCGCTCTGTCGTTAGTTAAGTAACCTAACGGGTAATGACGGGACCCAGTGGCGAATGCGAATGGCATATACGTACATCATTATTTTCGTTCTTTATTGGTTTGATCAATTGATGGGACTGTGTTGATTCAGATCAATGCAAGTTAAAAACAAACCTATTCTGATGTTGGTGGAACAATTTTCAAAAATCTCTTATTGCAAGGACGTTCTCTTTTATTTTGCATCGTGGTATTCACTTGGAATATCCTGCTCCTCAGTCGACGAGGCAAGGGCCGAGATCCTTTCACCGGGAGTGACCCCTTGGACAGAAGTTTGCGTCAGGGCATTAACTTCACTATAGACGATTATTTTTGCTTTGCACCGTGGTATTCAGTTGGAATATCCTGCACCTCATTCTACGGGGAAAGAGCCGAGATCCCTTCACCGGGAGTGATCTCTTTAGCAAAGATTTTCACTACTATATTTTTATAAAAGCTATCCGGTTCCTTCAACGATATCAAGTTCATTACGTTAAAGGTTTTCGCCAGAAACCATTCGTAGCCCTCCGTCGTTTCATATGGGTAGTCATTAGTATTCAAGCTGTGTATGTTGGCCAAAGTCAAGGCACAGTGATCGGTAGCTATTGGGTATTCATATGCAGCATAGATAGATGCGTTGGTTTGGGGCAGTCGTACTACTATTTTGGCCAAAGTTAAGGGTATGTACGGGTGGGCTCAAATTAACTTGGAGAATGACGGGAAGAACTTGACATGTGACTTATGATATGTTGGCCAAACTCAAGGTCATAAGAGCATGGGGTAAAAATCCACATCGGGAGTTTCTAAAGAAACTGAAACTTGCGAGATATGCGCATACCTTCTGGAGTGTGATGACGTGAGAGGATTCCGTCACGTTATCATGCGATGATAGTTGGATCCCGATTCCCACTGATGAGTTGGATTACTCCTCGGGTGATCCCGACTAATTCTTCTTTCAGGTTTGGAGGAGAATTTGACGGTACAATGGGAGGTTTCCAGATTAGATAAATTGGTAACCATTCTGATCTAGGTTAGAGTGCATGCTGAGTGTTTCTTTTCTCTCTCTCTCTTTGGCAGCGACCAATGACCCGACCCTAAGACTATGACTCAGTGACCAAAATTAACCGAACCTTCTTAAACACTGGCTTTTGGATTGTCAGAGTTGCAAACCTCATTGCCACTCTTACTTTTACCCTTTTCTCCAGGACACCCCGTATTACTACGAACGTCCACTTCCATTGGACAAAACCATCGTATGGTTATATACGAACTCGAAGGAATTTATTTGTGGATGGTTTCCGGTTCTGGAGAAAACGAATAGGACTATTCAGTTGTCTTTTCCTTTTACATTCTCTCAGGTTGTGAGTACTCCTTGGTTTAGGAGACAGTACACCTATTACGCAAATTGGATAGTCTTCTTCCAAACCATAGGCAGGTGCCGACCGGTAGGGAATGAAGAAAACCAATTCGCCTAACGATGGTGTACAGAAGGTATTAAGTAAAGACATAACAAGGGATTAGTAAGAGGGCAAAGTAAATTGCGACTGCTATTCACGACCAAACCAAGTATTTCTTCGCCAATCCTAAATCACCTTTGTATTTCTCCAGGACACTCCGTATCACTACGAAGATCCACAGTTTATTGGATACTCCATCGTATGGTTATATACGAACTCGAAAGGAACTTGTTCCAGTTCGGGGATGGATTCTGGTTCAGGAGAAATATGAATAAGGTTTATTCGGTTGTCTTTTATCTTCACCTTCTGTCGCATTGCGAGTGCTCCTAGGATTAGGACAGTACACCCATTATGCTTATTGGATAGTCTTCTTCCAAACCATAGGCTGGTGCCGAACGGTAGGGAAGGAAAAAAACCATTTGGCCTAAAGGGGTGTACAGAAGGTAATGACTAAAGACATAGAAAGGGATTTGGAAAGATGGCAAAGAATTACACGGTTACAGTTGTGAATCTGGATAATGGAAGAGGCATTATTAGGAATACCGGGATACCCTATCGAAACATTACAATGTTTCAGTTTCACTGTGTACTGTTAAAGGAAAACTGATTTCCCGATTAGATACTTACTCCGGGGTATGTATTTACCAGGTATGATTCTCACATCAATATGGTTTTATAGATGATGAGTGGGAGTAAGTTATTGGGAATTAGGTGATCATCCTCATTATATCGGGATTCGTTGTAATCGGTGCTATTTGAGGAAGTCACCTGGATTGTTTGCCGGACGCCAAATATTTGGTTTTGAATATCTGCTGTCATGCACCAATTTCAAATTGATATATCTATACGTCTATTTTTATAGAGTGAGATATACCTTTTTGAAATTATGTCTACGACATTTACCTATATCAGTGGATGGTTAGGTAAGGAGCATTAAACAACGGTGTAATTCTTCATAACCATAAGTGCAGTTTTCAACCTACGACACTCAGGGAATGAGTTATTAAACTCAAGGGACTTATACAGAGTATTGTATGTTGTCCAGTGTCCATTAGGACAGAGGGGTCGGTCCTCGTATTATATTCGGTTTACTTATGACTTCTCTAGTTTTTAGAAAGGTGTTTCGTGGAAACACATGGTCCGAATTTTGAGAAGTTATAGGTATTTGAATAAAGTAGAGAACTAGGTATTGCAAGTATCGGGATTCTTCAAAGTAATCGAAGATGTAGATTCTTGTGTATGGTATTCAGTTAATAGTAATGGTTAAGAGAACTTGCTTCTCTTTCAGGTTACTCATAATTGGAAGCATTCCTATGTTGAGTAACGCTGATCGGCCTCCTTCCATTTAGTTGACATTCACTGGAGACAGCTGCATGATTTGAATCTGGTTCAATTAAATCAGTGCCTCTGGTTCTATATTGGATATAGTACAGTTTATATCTTAACATTGTTAAGGTACGGGGAGTTATCCGGCTTATGATTAAAACCAGACTCTGGATAACTCAAGGCATGTTTCTGTAATGGCTGTTTGTGGGTTGACCCAAGTAATGACGAGGGTTGACTTTCTACCATCTGGAAGATCAATAGTGATATTGTTCTAGACTCGCCAAAGTTTTAATAAAAATGGATTTTTTCAAAAATAGTTGTGGGAGTATGGTAGAACTGGAAGTGATTCCTGAACCACAAACGATTACTGAAGATTTCATAGGAACCTAAAGATTCAATCTGGTTTGACATTCCATTGGCCACTCCGCAGATAAGGTGGGTAACCTCAGGCACCCGAGGGGTACTCCGGTAGCCTCAAGGACGGTGACAGGGAGGTTCTTGTTTACCCAGACTTGTCATTGCTGTTGTTCCTGGCTGCGAGACCCGGCCGGATGATGAGTATAGCGTCGTTGTAAACTAGCTTTAGAAGTGTACGTGTATATAACTCTGCCAGAGGGTTGTCGTAGTCAGTGGGAGCAGCGGAAGCATTGGTGGACATGTGGCTTATGTCTATTTATAGACTAAAGCAGATGTAGCGGAGATAGATCATCTATTTCTTACGTGACAGTCATAGGTTTGACTTCATCAGAATAAGGGATGGATCTGTTATGAAGGTAGTAGGGTATGATGTCATGGTATTTGGATGACATACACAAAGTAGGAAGTGATATTCCCATACTACGATCGGTTATACTTTGGTCGTCACACAGTGGTTTCTCCACATGGGACTTGGACATTATATCAGACATACTGGTTACTAGATCTATGGTTTTAGATCTAGATTTGGGTGGTTTCCCAATTAAGGGTACATAAACAGCATTCTAAGAGTATTTAGAATGGACGACTCCTGGCACGGTAGTGTACCTGCAGGTGATGGAGTCACGCTCTCTAAAGGTGTCTTACAGACTAAAGGGGAGAGGGATGTGCATGATTGGCCGATCACTTGCTTAGGTAATTGAGTCAATCATGAGATGTCAAGTACCACACCAGATGTTGTTCTTGCACTAGATGCAATAAGTTGATATTGATCCAATCCTGAAGAAACGGTCGGAAGCAGTTTTAGAACATAAGTGGATGTTCTAGGGATATGATAACGACAGCCTCATTAGGGAGACAGTTATCATTCCAGGCTTCCAAGGTGACCTGGATGGCAGAGTGGCTGTCAGAGTTATAGTTTTTCCTTCTGACGAAGGGCGGTATTTTGGACAGATGGTCCAATGCAATACTGAGGGAGGCATGGCGCAGGATACTGATTAAGTTCAGTTGACGATACAGTCTAAGAAGTTTGGATTTGGAGTTCATTTATGAGCTAGGTCCCATCAGACATCCAGACACATTCTAAGACAGGTATTGCTCATTTCGGGAGATAGCTTTCTCCGCAAACTTGAGATATAGAGAGACATAGAACGAAACATCATAGAGGATCCACTCACTGAGGCTATTCCTCCAACGTAATAGTTTCGCAAACGGGATTTGTGAGACTGACTAGTAGAGGAGTTGGGTGTTCGATATCACACGGGCTGTGAGTATGCGACATCGCAATAATTAGCCTTGAGTGCAAGTGGAAGATTATTGGAGATAGTTCCCTCAGAGTCAATTATTGGATCACAGGCACGTGAATGCAATGATTGAGGGAGGACCTATCCCGGTAGGATAGTCTTACTCAAGATGATAGTATGCTATCTGGTTTACCTTTATCATCGTGTACTGATTTATATGACCTTACAGGTCACTATTGCATGTTGATAGAGCCCGTAGGATTCATGCTTGATTGCCAGTAGTATGAGGGCGATCATAAACGTGGGAGCTGGTAGTCTATAAGCACATCCTTAAAAAGTCCCTAGTCGTGGGAGTTTCGAGACAGGGCATCGATACTCCAGAGTAGACTAGTGTATACAGTCGAGACCCCGACGAGGGGCTGTGGCCGTTCTCACAAGCCACTGGTGTCAGTTGGTTCACCTAAGATGTATACAGGTGCTCATTGGGTTATGAGTACACCGGACAGGACTCGCCGGGAACATGCTAATTGGTCTTATACCTGACGTCAGATGGCAGTTCCCTGGTGACATGTGTACAGGTTAGTTCATCGACCTGAGGATCGTCATTTGTCTCGTGTGAGTTCCCACTGTACTTTGATTACTACCCTACCACGCTCAAAGGAGACGTGCAAACAGGTTTTAGTTGGGTACAGTCCCGAGCCACATGGAGGCAGTGTACGGATCTGCAGGGGTTCGTCTCTCCCGGTATTGGGGGTGAGGTCGCGCTGTGTCTAGGAGAGCCATTACACGAAGTCCTTGGCCAAGGCAGGAGATTTACTGGTAAGTATTCCAGTAGTATCTCAGGGTGTTCTGGGCTTCACTCCGACACGACTTGTACCGTTTTTGGGGGTCTGACTTTTACCAACCTCCTAGGCCCGCCATGCGATGCTCATAGACGAACGGACCGGACTGTACGGATATTGTCACTGACAGGCTCGGTAGGGTGTCAGGATGAGTTCGCTCATCGACGTCCCTTTTGGTCAATAGCTGGTGGCCCGTCACGTATGGCTAATACCTCTGACGTGATAGTGGTTGAATCCACAGCCATAGTATTGATGAGTCTTTAGAGTTCCCCACAAAACAGTTACTCAAGTTCTCGGGCGAAACTCTGTAGAGGCCGTACGGAGATATGGCATCATTCGATCAGATACGTGTGGTAATGCACGGATCAGGATCGGATGGATAATACTAGCAGGCTTTGGATTAAGCCGGATGCTAGTATTGTACAGTGTAGATTTTGTCTCATTGCATTTGTATTTCGGTCGGAATACAAATGTGGTTATGTATATACAGTAGCGGGGTTTTTCTGTAATTTATTATGGGATCAGTTTTATGAAGTTGCCAGTTTGTTTTCCGTTTCAGCCATATTTCTTTGTATCATTCATTGGCTGAAGATTGGTGGAGGAGGGCTTATTTACATTTGTGCAAATAAGCAATGTGGAGGGTGTTATTTGCATTTTGTTGTGTCATGATGGTTTAGCCTCTATTGACTTCTTGACTTCATCATGGTTGTTGTTGAGTGTGGTTTTATTTAGTGATCATGATTCATCATAATAACTTTCTTCTCTCTCTCTTGCATTATGAGGTTCACTCTCTTTTTGATACATACACTCACTCCCTCTCTCATATACTCTCTCCTCTCATTCTCTCAAGCCATGGCCGGCCATCATAGAGGGAGGGGCTGCCCATTATTTTGGTGTGGGAATTTTTGCTCCTTTCATGCTACAAAAATTCCCAAGTTCATCCACAAAAGCTTACATCTCAATCCTCCACCAAAGGCAACTTCAAGTAACCCCAAATAAGACATAGAGCACTACACGTATTCTACAGCAAACCTTGGGCACGTCGGCTCGCCAACTTCGTTCCCGAGTTGCCTCGGTCCAGAGGCGGGAGCCCGTAAAAGAAGCCTGCGACGTGGTGCCCTTCCGGTGACTTGGTGGAGACCGGAGATTCCGCGGGGAGATCGGGACGACGACGAGAAGACCGAAGGACACGGATCGCTCAGTATATCTCTCTACCCCTTTCTTTAGTTAGCTAGGACTAGATTAATGGCCCGATCCGGGTTTATAGTGCGCGGTGATGCCCGTTTTAAAAGTTAAAGAAAAGCATCGCTTCCGCATTCCGGCGTCGGATTGACGGCCGGGGCGCCGCCGTGCACTTACAGGTTTTTTCTTGAGTTCACAACACTTAGCCATTTTCTTGGTTATGTAAGTCCATGCTACCCTTCCCCGGTTCTTACGGGGTTCCGGAAGTGGTGAAAAACGATTTTCAAGAGGGTGATAACATGGACTACCAATACGGATCTTTGTTAAACGACTAACTAACAACCTAACAAGAGTTTACCAACTCGGTTAGGGGGCTATACCTTTCTTGAACTCCTTCATCTTCAACTCCTCCCGGTGTACGGATCGGCCTCACCTCGTCGTCTCCTTGCGCCGAAGATGGATCCACCCGAAAGCTTCTACCTTTGGCTTCTTCTTCAAACTTTGAATGAACTAGATCACTTGGCTTGCTAGGCCTTGTGAACTAAAATGAGTAGAGGAATGTTTTGGTGTCTTTTTATCTCTAAGGCAATGAGTCTCAACACATGAGAATGGTTTGCCTTGAGCTAGAGAGAGCAAGAGGAAGAGGGAGAGCTTGAGAATGAGAGAGCTCAAGAGAGAGAAAGCAAAATGAAAGAATGAGCCATACTCTTCTCATTCTCACCTCTCATAATCCAAAAGCATCATGAGCCATAATGATAATCAAGTATTATGTGATGGTTATCATATCACAAAAGGCAATATCATTTCATGCATTAAATGCAATGTGTGAACAAATAAGCAAGCCAAAAGTCTTTGCATGAAATGATAGCCATAGTAATGATGGTGGTCAACAAGTCCAACCTAGTCAACCGGACCACAAGGTCAACAAGTAAACAAGGTCAACCTTTCAACCCAACCATGGCACAACAATACTTAATTATCATTAACCATATTTCTAATTCTCATTAGGGTAAAGCAAAGTCAATTGTCAACAGTCAACAACCCCAATGAGAATCCTCTGCCTCTGTCTCTCTGTCAACTGTGCATACACATCCGCATCCGCATTTTGAGGAACACGAATACCAACAAGATAAAACCAATCCCAAAACGTACACTAGGATCTGGCTTAAACCAAAGCCCGCTAGTGTAAACTGTCAGGACAATGTACGTACATAAGTGCATGGATGTGACCGAACCCTGTCACAAAACCATGCGACCTGTCGCAAAACCTTGCGACCTCTACTCTTTTGCCTAAAGGCGAATAGTTTTCTGTGTGGGACTTTAAAGACTCGACACTACGCTGGCAGTGGGTTTAACCACAGAACGCAAGCGGCACTAGCTGTGCGTAACGGTCCCCAGGTAGATGCCGACAAGAAGACTGACGAGGTGAAACCCATCTGAACTGTTACTGAGTCTGAATGTGACAATCTCCATACAGTCCTGTCTGTTCGTATGATACATCGTATGGCGGGCCTAGGGGGCGGTAAACGTCAGTCCCCAATAGCGGTACAAGTCATGTCGGAGTGAAGCCCAGAACACCTTGAGATAACACTGGAAACCTACCAGTATATCTCGCTTGCCCTGGCCAGGGACTACTCGTGTAATGGCTCTCCTAGACACAGCGCGATGTCAACCCCCAATACCAGGAGAGACGAATCCTGTCTAACCGTCACTGCCTCCAAGTGCTTCGGGACTGCACCCAACTACTACCTGTTTGCACGACTCCTTTGAGCCGTGGTAGGGTAGTAATCTAAGTGCAGTGGGAACACACTCGAGGCGAAGTGACAGCGTCAAGTCAGCTGACTAAGCTGTACTCATGTCACCTGGGAACTGATAACTGACGATAGGTATAGTACCAACCAATAGTTCCCGACGAGTCCTGTCCAGTGTACTCGTAACCTAACGAGCACCCGCATACTATCTCAGGTACGACATACTGACGGCTGTGGGACAGACCGTCTCCCACACTGAGATGAGAAGCACATACGCTAGTCTACTCCGCAGTATCGATGCCCTGTCTCGATAGTCCTGCGACTAGGGACCTGCAAAAGGATGTGCTTATAGATTACCCAGCCCCCACTAGTGTGACTGCCATCACAACGCTGGTAATCAAGCAAAGATCCTAAGGGCTCCATTAATGTGTAAAGGTGATGTACTAAAATAAACACATGTATACATTAAAGTAGAAACAAACCAAGTAGCATACTATTATATTGAGCAAGATTGTCTAAACAAGGTGAATATCCCAAGCTTCCATTAAGTAATATACAAACTACTATGATACAGTAATGGCCTATAGGGCATATACACTAACAATCTCCCACTTGCACTAAGGCCATGTACTGGCGTATCGAAGACCTATCATCTCGATCAGCCGCTCGAACTGAGTCTGGGGTAAGGCCTTTGTGAGTGGATCAGCAGTGTTATCTTCCGTAGAAACTCTCCGAACCTCGTTCTCCTGGCGACCCATGATCTCCTTGATCAGGTGATACCGCCTCAAGATGTGTCTGGATTTCTGATGGGACCTGGGTTCCTTCGCTAAAGCTATAGCCCCGTTATTGTCGCAATACAGCGGTATTAGATCAACAATGGACGGAACCACCTGAAGTTCCATTAAGAACTTCCTTATCCAGACGGCTTCTTTTGCGGCATCTGCAGCAGCGATATATTCCGCTTCCATCGTCGAGTCAGCAACGGTTTCCTGTTTGGAACTCTTCCAACACACCGCCTCTCCATTGAGGGTAAAGATATAACTCGACATGGACTTGGAATCATCCTTGTCTCTCTGGAAGCTGGAGTCAGCAAAGGCCTTGATCTGGAGGGCTTTTCCGCCATACAGCAAGAACATCTCCTTAGTCCTTCTCAGGTACTTGAGAATGTTCTTTACTGCTATCCAATGTTTCTCCCCAGGGTTAGACTGATACCGGCTTACCACACTCAGTGCATAAGCTACATCTGGTCTGGTACACAACATCGCATACATTATAGAGCCTACCGCAGAAGCGTAGGGTATAATAGACATGCGATCCCTTTCCAAATCAGTCTTAGGAGACATCTCTTTGGAAAGGGTGATCCCGTAACAAGCCGGTAGATTACCGCGCTTGGAATCTTCCATACTGAATCTTTTTAGTATGGTGTCGATGTACCTGGACTGTGAGAGTCCCAGTATCCTCTTGGATCTGTCACGATAGATCCGGATCCCCAGAATGTATGAGGCATCACCCAGGTCTTTCATGGAGAACCTGTGTGACAAGAACCCCTTGACAGATTGTAGTATAGGAATGTCATTTCCTATTAAGCGAATGTCATCCACGTATAAAACGAGGAATACTACAGTTCTCGCTACAAATCTACTATAGATGCATGGTTCATCTAGATTTTTGATAAAGCCAAATTCCTTGACCGTATCATCAAAACAGATGTTCCAACTCCACGATGCCTGCTTTAGTCCGTAGATGGACTTAAGCAACTTGCACACCTTTCCGCTGCTCCCACTCTGAATGAAACCCTCTGGCTGGTCCATATAAACACACTCCTCTAAATTTCCATTTAGAAAAGCGGTCTTTACATCCATCTGCCAAATCTCATAATCAAGGAAGGCAGCAATGGCAAGAAGGATCCGAATGGATTTCAGCATAGCTACTGGAGAAAAGGTTTCGTCATAGTCCAAACCAGGTCTTTGACGAAAACCCTTTGCAACCAGTCTAGCTTTATAGGTCTTAACCTGTCCATCTACACCAATCTTCCTTTTGAAGATCCACTTGCATCCTACGGGTTTTACCCAATCTGGAGCAACGTCCAACGTCCATACTTTGTTGGTGTACATGGACTCCATTTCGGTCCGCATTGCATCCATCCATTTTACCGAGTCAACGCTCTGAATGGCCTGCTGGAAGCTAGTCGGCTAATCATAATCAATGATGCAATCCTCTCTATCCCCGTCTATGAGAAAACCGTAGTATCTCTTGGGCGGATGAGACTGCCTACTACTCCTGCGGAGCGGTGTAGGAATGTCATGATCTTTCGAACCCTCTGGTTCTACTAAGCTTTCAGTAATAGCTCATGGTTCTGGAATTTCTTCCAGTTCTATTGCGCTCCCACTTATCTGATTCTCCAAAAACTGAGTTTCTAAGAAGTGGGCATGCCGAGAAACAAAAACCTTTTGTTCTTCTTCTCAATAGAAGAAATATCCCTTAGAGTTCTTTGGATATCCCACAAACTTGCACTGTACTGAGCGTTCCTCGAGCTTGTCCGCATGCTGCTTTTTGACAAAAGCTGGACTTCCCCATGTCTTAATGTGATTAAGATAGGGTCTCTTCCTACACCATATCTCATATGGTGTAGTAGGCACAGTCTTAGTTGGAACTCGGTTCAAAAGGTATGCAGCTGATTCTAGTGCATATCCCCAGAATGATCGCGGTAACTCAGCGTTACTCATCGTGGACCGTACCATATCCAATAGGGTCCGGTTCCGTCTCTCCGATACACCGTTATGTTGCGGAGTGTATGGAGGAGTAAGCTGAGAGAGAATTCCATTCTCTTTTAAATAGTCCAGGAACTCGGCGCTCAAGTATTCACCACCTCGATCCGATCTTAGTGTCTTGATACTTTTGTCGGTTTGTTTTTCTACTTCATTCCTATATTCCTGGAATTTTCCAAAGGCTTCGGATTTATGTTTCATTAAGAAGACATTACCGTACCTTGAAAAGTCATCCGTAAAAGTAATGAAGTAAGAATAACCGCTTCGCGTATGTGTAGACATTGGACCGCACACGTCGCTGTGTACGAGTCCCAAGAGCTTGCTCGCTCTTACTCCGTGTCCAGTGAACGGATTCTTTGTCATCTTTCCTTTGAGACAGGATTGACAAGTGGGATACGATTGATATTCGAACGGATTCAAATATCCTTCTGTATGTAAGTTCGTCAACCTTCTCTCATTGATGTGACCCAGTCTACAATGCCATAAGAAAGTCTGATTTATTTCCGGAGACTTTCTTTTGTGTGTATTCTGGATATTGAAAATCTGTGGTTGGTTTAGTACGTGTATACCATTGCTTAATGTATCTGACCCAATCAGAACTTGATTAAGGTGAATGTTTACAACCTTACTTACAAATGCAAATTCATAACCTTCTTTAGATAATAAAGATACAGAAATGATATTACAAGTTGCATTGGGTACAAAATAGAAATTACGCAAAACCAAAACGTGTCCATCTGACAAGCCAGGTGATAGTCCCCTACGGCCTTAGCATCCATGCTAGCTCCGTTTGCAACTTTGAGGGTCATGTCATCTGCCTTCAAAACCCTACGGTTTCTCAACGCCTGCAAAGAATTACAGATATGAGATCCTGATC
The DNA here is from genome assembly GCA_030015575.1 of Agapanthus africanus. Classification (NCBI taxonomy): domain Eukaryota; kingdom Viridiplantae; phylum Streptophyta; class Magnoliopsida; order Asparagales; family Amaryllidaceae; genus Agapanthus; species Agapanthus africanus. Next base: position 358,792,303 of record JASDDO010000026.1, read on the forward strand.
TGGTATCCAATACCCAGAAAGTAGAGTTTATTGATAGACAGTTTTCAATAATATACACACCCGAAGCTGAAGCCGCAACTTGCTTCAGATTCTGTGTTCAGACTTTCCAAGCCCTGCAATCTTTTTTCCAGTGACCACTCTTATGACAGAAAAAGCACTCTTCCTTCCCTATAAGCTTCCCCGCTATCTTTGTTGCTTTTGCTTTTCCCTTCGTATCCACTTTACTAACACCGCCCCTTGGTTTGGCGGAGGCTTTCTTCTTCTTTCCCTTGGCTTTCGCCTTGGACCTAGAAGATGAAGATCCTCCTACAAACAAAGTGGATGTTTCCCTACCTTTCTGTAGGGTGCCCTCTGCACTCCTCAGCATGTTGAAGAGTTCTGAAAGTTCAACTTCTTTTTCTTGTAAGTTGAAGTTCAGGATAAACTGGGCGTAAGTGGAAGGAAGGGATTGGAGAATCAAGTCCGTATAGAGCTCATTCTCTAACGTGGTCCCAAGTTCCGCGAGCTCCTCAATGAAGCCAATCATCTTAAGCACGTATTCCGCTACCGATGATCTGATGGCCAACCTTGCCGAAAATAGCTTCTTCGACACTTTGTATCTTGCGATACGAGATTGCTCTCCATACAGTTCTTTTGTATGGAGAAATATGGATTCGAGGTCAATATTCTCGTGCCTCCTCTGATGTTCGTTGTCCATAGAGGTAAGCACGAGGCACTTGGCCTTCGCGCTATCGATCTCCCAAGTCTTACGGATTTCCTTATCCGCGACGCTGGAGGTGGGACCTGGGACAGAGGGAGCTTTGGTGGTAAGGAGATACCCCAACTTGTCATAAGTGATTGCCATTTTGACATTCCTGAGCGAATCTTTGTAGTTTGGCCCTGTCAGTATGTTTTTATCTAGTAATAACTTAAGTCCGGTCATGATGATTGGTCGCGGCAATTAGGAGAGAGAGAAGAAACACTTTAGCATGATGCTCTTGCAAGTTCAGAGTGGTTTTTAATTTGTCTAAACAGGATGGCTCCCACTGTCTCTCGAATCCCTCCTCAAACCAAAAAGAAAGAATTAGTCAGGATCAATCTCACCGTACAATACTTGCTTAACCGTTCGGCCAGGCTGGTGTCGGTACTTCGAGGGAGGTTTTCCAACGCTTTCGCGAAGTTCCTTAATTTAAGAACCTCTATTCCCTGGGGCCGTAGCCCCGCTAACACCTTTCTAGACACCTACTAGGTTTATAGCATTGATCGTTTAGTGAGAAATTTCCCGAGGAGTAGCATATACTCACAGTAGGATCGGGATCCAAATATCATTGCGTGACAAAACTGAAGGAATCCTACCAGAATCATCACACTCCAAATGGTATGCAACACTAGCAAGTTTCAGTTCTTTTGAAACTCCCGATGTGGATTTTTGCCCCATGCTCTTATGACCTTGACTTTGGCCAAAATATCATAAGTCACATGTCAAGTTCTACCCGTCATTCTCCAGGTTAATTTGAGCCCATCAGCAAATACCCTTGACTTTGGCCAAAATGGTAAAACGACTACCCCAAACCAACACATCTATCTATGCTGCACATGAATACCCAATAGCTACCAATCATTATGCTTTGACTTTGGCCAACATACATAGCTTGAATACTATTGACCATCCATGTGAAACGACGGAGGGCTACGAATGGTTTTGGCGAAACCGTGAACGTAATGAACTTGATAAAATCGATGGAACGAGATCGCTTTTAAAAGGAGTGGCTTAAGCTCCGCGTTTAAAAGTTATTTTGAAAAGAAACAGAGTGGTTTTGAAAGTGTTCCAACGACTTTTACTTGGTTTATTTTTCTTGCATTAGTTCTTTTAATGCGTATTTTTCTTGCATTAGTTCTTTTAATGCGTCCCATCATTTAATCCTACCATTGCAGAAAACAACCAAAATATGACGTACGCTTATGCCATTCGCATTCGCCACTGGGCCCCATCATTACCCGTTAGGTTACTTAACTAACGACAGAGTGGGGGCTGGACTAGCGCGGCTGCAAAACATAAGCAACGCCTAAATAATATCATATATAGATATATTGCAATGATAGCCATTTCAGATCACAGATGAACACATTGGATATACTAGGAATCCGCAATTCGTACGAGCCTGTAACGAAAAGCGGATTACACGGTCGCGATGAATAGCCAATACCCCATCCAAGACCCGTACGGGTGCGGCAAACTACCCGCCAAATATCCGAAGTGGAGCAACCTCCCTCAACGACGTGAGTAGGCCACTCGGCACTTCGAGATACCTGGTAGTTTGTGCACCCCACCTTGGGTCTATCCTAGGAGCAAAAAAAGTAAAAAGAAATTATACAATGACGGCTACAACCCCGACCCGGTTGTGCGGTCAAAAATAATATTACATCAATTTACATATTACATGAATTGAAAGAGAAGAAAACTCTCGTCTCACAACCGCCGACTATTCACCCGCGACAATCCAACGAATTCGTATACACTTACCATCAACATTACAGATCACAAATATATATAACCCCCACTAATCGACGTATAGCGATTAGCGGACGTTCAATACATATATCACATCACAGATATAAACCTGTCAGCTTAAGTCTTTAGAAGTTCGATTAAAATACGGATTTTCAAGCCCCAAAAACTAATTTTTCTTTCTGGAAAATCTGGGCTGAAAAGACATATTGTAAAAATCCCAAAACAACCCCAGAAATACACTGCAACAAAATTATGCCACGGCCGAGTCAACTCGGCCGCGTTTCCGCGGCGCCTTGACCGGTTCGATGGACCAATTTTGCTGGGTGTTTAAACAAAAGCCTGAGCCGATTTTTAAGATAAGATTTATCATTTTTTGGACAGAAAAAAAAAATCGGCAAAAACTTGATTTTCCGGGTTCGTTTCTCGACTTTTCCCTCGATCGAACATCTACTTACTTCGCTAACATGTTAGTTAGTGTTTAACTAGGCTCTGATACCACTGTAAGTCCATGCTACCCTTCCCCGGTTCTTACGGGGTTGCGGAAGTGGTGAAAAATGATTTTCAAGAGGGTGGTAACATGGACTACCAATACGGATCTTTGTTATACGGCTAACTAACAACCTAACAAGAGTTTACCTACTCGGTTAGGGGGCTATACCTTTCTTGAACTCCTTCGTCTTCAACTCCTCCCGGTGTACGGATCGGCCTCACCTTGTCGTCTCCTTGCGCCGAAGATGGATCCACCCGAAAGCTTCTACCTTTGGCTTCTTCTTCAAACTTTGAGGAAACTAGATCACTTGGCTTGCTAGGCCTTGTGAACTAGAATGAGTAGAGGAATGTTTTGGTGTCTTTTTATCTCTAAGGAAATGAGTCTCAACACATGAGAATGGTTTGCCTTGAGCTAGAGAGAGCAAGAGGAAGTGGGAGAGCTTGAGAATGAGAGAGCTCAAGAGAGAGAAAGCAAAATGAAAGAATGAGCCATACTCTTCTCATTCTCACCTCTCACAATCCAAAAGCATCATAAGCCATAATGATAATCAAGTATTATGTGATGGTTATCATATCACAAAAGGCAATATCATTTCATGCATTAAATGCAATGTGTGAACAAATAAGCAAGCCAAAAGTCTTTGCATGAAATGATAGCCATAGTAATGATGGTGGTCAACAAGTCCAACCTAGTCAACCGGTCAACAAGGTCAACAAGTCAACAAGGTCAACCTTTCAACCCAACCATGGCACAATAATACTTAATTATCATTAACCATATTTCTAATTCTCATTAGGGTTAAGCAAAGTCAATAGTCAACGGTCAACAACCCCAATGAGAATCCTCTGCCTCTGTCTCTCTGTCAACTGTGCATACACACCCGCATCCGCGTTCCGAGAAACACGAATACAAACGAGATAAAACCAATCCCAAAATGTACACTAGGATCTGGCTTAAACCAAAGCCCGCTAGTTTAAACAGTCCGGACACTGTACGTGCATAAGTGCACGGATGTGACCGAACCCTGTCGCAAAACCATGCGATCTGTCGCAAAACCATGCGACCTCTACTCTTTTGCCTAAAGGCGAATAGCTTTCTGGGTGGGACTCTAAAGACTCGACACTACGCTGGCAGTGGGTTTAACCACAGACCGCAAGCGGCACTAGCTGTGCGTAACGGCCCCCAGGTAGATGCTGACAAGAAGGCTGACGAGGTGAAACCCATCTGAACTCTTACTGAGTCTGAATGTGACAATCTCCATACAGTCCGGTCTGTTCGTCTGATACATCGTATGGCTGGCCTAGGGGCCGGTAAACGTCAGTCCCCCAATAGCAGTACAAGTCGTGTCGGAGTGAAGCCCAGAACACCCTGAGATAACACTGGAAACCTACCAGTATATCTCGCTTGCCCTGGCCAGGGACAGCTCATGTAATGGCTCTCCTAGACACAGCGCGATGTCAACCCCCAATACCGGGAGAGACGAATCCTGTCTAACCGTCACTGCCTCCAAGTGCTTCGGGACTGCACCCAACTACTACCTGTTTGCACGACTCCTTTGAGCCGTGGTAGGGTAGTAATCTAAGTGCAGTAGGAACACACTCGAGGCGAAGTGACAGTGTCAAGTCAGCGGACTAAACTGTACTCATGTCACCTGGGAACTGATAACTGATGATAGGTATAGTACCAACCAACAGTTCCCGACGAGTCCTGTCCAGTGTACTCATAACCTAACGAGCACCCGCATATTATCTCAAGTACGACGTACTGACGGCTGTGGGACAGACCGTCTCCCACACTGGGATGAGAAGCGCATACGCTAGTCTACTCCGTAGTATCGATGCCCTGTCTCGATAGTCCTGCGACTAGGGACGTGCAAAAGAATGTGCTTATAGATTACCCAGCCCCCACTAGTGTGACTGCCATCACAACGCTGGTAATCAAGCAAAGATCCTAAGGGCTCCACTAATGTGTAAAGGTGATATACTAAAATAAACACGTGTACACATTAAAGTAGAAACAAACCAAGTAGCATACTATTATATTGAGCAAGATTGTCTATACAAGGTGAATATCCCAAGCTTCCATTAAGTAATATACAAACTAGTATGATACAGTAATAGCCTCTAGGGCATATACACTAACAGGTTAATGCTTCACACTCTCATCCCTCAAGCTTCTTCTTCTACCTCCACCCTAAAAATCTCATGTGTTGAGAAATCTAAGGTGTTATGAGACAAAGTAATCCATCATTAGACTCTACATCATCTAAACTATCTAGTTTAGCGAACTAGATACCCTAGTTACCTCAGCTATGAGGTTAGAGCTCGAATTACATATCCTCAGGTGGATCATCTTCGATGGAGGGAGACCGAAGACCAAACCCGATCCATGACGCCTTAAGGAGCTTGGGATGATGGTAGAAGACCGAAGGACTTGGTTCATTCGGTATAACCATTCTAACTCCTCTTTAGTTTGCTAGTTTAGGTCTTATGGTTCGGTCCGGCAGGTTTCGTTAGCGCTAAGTTTTTAAACGCCATTTATGTTCCGCACCGGCCGCATTGATGGCCAGGGTGCCGGCGAAACCCATCATGGTATCAAAGCCACCCTATAAACCTTACTAGCAAGTTTCCACAAGGTTAAAATGTCGATTGACTCTTTTTTTCCGAATAGTAATTCCATGTTGCCTTGTTTGCTGTAAATTTTAAAACATGTTCAAAAAATTTTTCAGAGCATCTTAAAAATATGTTCAGGAAAAACTAGAGCTAAGAAAAAGATTTGGGCACCTAACTCCAAAATTCGGTCGTGGTTCAGCGGCAAAATGACACATTTTGCCGCTGAACCGCCGCGCTTTTCGGGCTACAGTGCCTCAAATTTTTTCTAGGGCTCTAGTTCATGGAAATATGATTTTTGTGATATATGGTTTTGGCCCAAATTTGTTTGAGTGCTGGATTTGCATTTGGGGCTAATTTGGGAAAGTTTAGTGGATCGAAATTTTATGTGTGCGTGTTTATCAGAGCATGTGATATATCTGCGACCGTGAATATCATTTGAGCGGTACAACCCGACTAGTTGCTATATGTTCGACTGGACGGGTTTGCGAACGTGACATTCACATTGATGTTCTGCGATGTGCTGATATTGTGGATCGGTTGTCGTGATGGATACCCTATGGTGCAGTGGTCGTATTACAGTTCAGATTCATTTGTATAGTCAGTATTATGGGGCGAGCGTCCGACATGTGGACTGCCGTCTCTGTCAGTTTGTATATCCTTTTATTGGGGCACGACCAGGTTGAGGCCGATGTCGCCATTGTATATACTTTTCTTTTCTGTGCTAGGATTACCCCACGATGGAGTGCTCGAATAGCCGGATTCTAGAGGGCAACGGGCCCGCATCTCATGGAGTTGAGATGGAGGGGGCCTTACTCTAGAATTGGTAGGCTATTCTCCGCATTCGTAGGGGGTACAGGGAGTCCCACGGAGGGGTGCTTAAGTTACCGGATCCTGTGAAGTGCAGGGTGGCCCAGTCACTTTGTTGATTGGGGTTGGCTCACTTCTGGGGTTGGCGGGTAACTTGCCGGGCTCGTAGGGGTATAGGTTTACATTGTACAGGCTATCCACATGACCAGGGGAACGTCGGGTTTCACTTGCGACTCAAAGGAAACCCGAGGCTCCCAGATTATCCGTTTGTTCTGTAATGCTTATCACTTTTCTGTGATGTTGCTTATATCATGCTTGGGACGAATGTTATATATATATTTATATATATACTAGTAGATGAGGTATATGTTTTGCACCCGCGCTAATCCAGCCCCCGCTCTGCCGTTAGTTAAGTAACCTAACGGTGCATGAGAGGGCACCGTGGCGAATGCGAATGGCATATACGTACATTGTATTTTCGTTCTTTTTTGGTGTGATATGTTTTAACTGATGGGACTGCATTAATTTTGATTATTGCAGGGAAAACAAACCTTTCTGATGTTGTTGGAACCAAGTTTATTGAAAACTGACATTATAAACGTTTCCTTTTGCTTTCCACAGTGGTATTCGGTTATGAATATCCGGCACCTCATTCGACGAGGTAAGAGCCGAGATCCCTTCATAGGGAGTGAACTCTTGAGCAAAAGTTTGCGTCAGTATAATAAATTCACTATAATCGATTCTTTTGCTTTGCATCGTGGTATTCAATTTGGAATATCCTGCACCTCATTCGACGAGGAAAGAGCTGAGATCCCTTCACAGGGAGTGACCTCTTTAGCAAAAGTTTGCGTCACTATATATTTGTAAAACCACTCGGTTCCTTCAACGATATCAAGTTCATTACGTTAAAGGTTTTTCGCCAAAAAACTAGCAATAGCCCTCCGTCATTTCGAATAAGTAACACATAGTATTCATGCGGTGTTTGTTGGCCAAAGTCAAGGCATCGTTAATGGTAGCTATGTGTTTCTTATCCGTTGCATTGGTTTAGGACAGTCGTACCACTTTGTTGGCCAAAGTCAAGGGTGTGTGCGTGTGGGTCTAAATCAATCAGGATAATGACGGGTAGAACTTGACTTGCGTGATATGATTTGTTGGCCAAAGTCACGGTCATAAGCGCTTGGGGAAAAAAACCACATCGGGGGTTTCAAACATGCAGGAAACTTGGTAGGCATGCACATACCATCGGAAGTGTGGTTACATGAGTGTCTTCCATCAAGTTATAATGCGATGATAGTTGGATCCCGATTCCCACTGATGAGTAGGATTACTCCTCGGGTGATTTTAGATGATTCCGATAATTCTCTTTTTAGGGTTTGAGAGAGAATTCGACGAAACAGTGGGAGCCATCTTTATTAGATAAAGTGATTAACCATTCTGATCTAAGTTAGAGTGCAAGCTGTGTGTTTGTTTTCTCTCTTTCTTTGGCAACGACTATGTCATGACCCTAAACTAAAACTCATGAAACAAGTTAATCGAACCTTCTTAAAACACTTTGGCTTTTGGATTGTCATGGAGTCGCATATATCATTGCTAATTCTACATCCCCTTTTCATTTCTCCAGAACACTTCGTATCACTATGAAAATCCATATTGCTTGGATATTCCATCGTATAGTTACATACGAACTCGAAGAAACTTGTTCCATTTCGAGGATGGATCTTGGTTCTGGAGAAATTGAATAGGATTATTCGGTTGTCTTTTCCCTTTACCTTCTCTCAGGTTGCGAGAGCTCCTAGTGTTAGGAGAGTACACCTATTGCGCTTATTGATAGTCTTCTTCCAAACCTTAGGCTAGTGCCGAAAAGTGGGGAAGAAAGAAAACTAATTAACCTAAGTGAGGTGTACAGAAGGTAATAAGTAAAGACATATAAAGGGATTAGAATAAGGGCTAAGGAAATTACGACGGCTACATTCACGACAAAACCGTGTATACCCCTGCCACTCCTACTTCACATTTGGATTTCTCCTGAACACTTCGTATCACTACGAAGATCCATATTGCTTGGATATGCTATCGTATAGTTACATACGAACTCGAAGAAACTTGTTCCAGTTCGAGGATGGATTCTGGATTAGGAGAAATAGAATAGGATTATTCAGTTGTCTTTTCTCTTTACCTTCTCTCAGGTTGCGAGGGCTTCTGGTATTAGGAGAGTACACCTATTGCGCTTATTGGATAGTCTTCTTCCAAACCTTAGGCTTGTGCCGAAGTGTAGGGAAGGAAGAAAATCAATTAGCCTAAGTTTGGTGTACAGAAGGTAATAAGTAAAGACATATAAAGGGATTGGAATGAGGGCAATGAAGTATATAGTTATTGTCATGAATAAGGATAGTGGAAAAGGAATTACTAGGAATACCCGGTTACCCCTTCATAACATTTTCATGTTTCACTTTGACTGTGCGATGTTAATTGAAAACTGTTTTCCCAATTAGATTCTAACTCCAGGGTATGTATTTACCAGATTTGATTCTCACATCTGTATGACGTTACAGATGGTGAGTGGGAGTAAGATATTGGAAAGTGGGTGATTAGATCCTCAATATATATCATAATTCTTTGTAATTGGTGATATTTGAGGAAATCACCTGGGTGTTTCCTGACGGCAAATATTTGGTTTTAAATATCCGTTGTTATGCACCAATTTCAAACTGATATATCTGTACGTTTATTTTATAAAGTGAGATATAAATTTTTGAAATTATGTCTATGACATTTACCTATATCAGTTAATGGTTAGGTAAGGAGCATTCAACAACGGTGTGTAATTTTTCTTAACCATAATACAGTTTTTCAACTTACGACGCATAAGATTTGAGTTATTAAGCTCAGTGGACTTATACAAAGTATTGTATGTTGTCCGATGTCCGTAAGGACAAGGGGGTTGGTACTCGTACTATATTCTGTTTACTCTTGACTTCGCTAGTTTTAGACAAGTATTTCGTTGAAATACAAGGTCCAGATTTTGAGAAGATGTAGGTATACGAATAAAGTAGAGAACCATATGTTACAAGTATCAGGATTCTTCAAGGTGATCGAAGATGTAGATACTTGTGTTAGGTATTCCGTTGTTAGTAATTGTTTTGAGAACTTGCTTCTCTTTCAGGTTACTCATACGTGGATGCATTCCAAGATGAGTAATGATGTATGGCCTTCTTCCATTTGGTTGATATGCACTGGAAACAGCTGCATGAATTTTGAATCTGGTTCCAATTAAATTAGTGCCTCTGTTTCAAATATTGGATATAGAATGGATTCATATCAACGATGTTAAGGTATATGGAGTAGTCCGGCTGATGCTTAAAACCAAAATCTGGACAAACTCAAGGCACGTTTCAGTAATGGCGGTTCATGGGTAATTCCGGGCTTTGACGAGGGTTAACTTTCTACAATCAGGAAGATCAATAGTTATATTGTTCTTGACTCGCCACAGTTTTAGTAAAATGGATTCTTTTCAGAAAACATTAGTGGGAGTATGGTGGAACTGGATGTGATTCCAAAACCACAAACGATTACTGAAAATTTAATAGAACCTAAAAATTCAAATGGTTTCGACAATCCATTAGCCACTCCGCAGATTTGGTGGGTAAGCTAAGGCACCCGAGAGGTACTTCGGTCTCCTCAAAGACGGTGATAGGGAGGTTTTTGATTACCCAACATGACACTACTGCTGTTCTAGACTATGGGATCTGGCAGGAGGATGAGTATAATGTCGTTCTAAATTAGCTTTAGAAGTGCACGTGTATATGACTCTGCCAGAGGGTTGTTGTAGTCAGTGGGAGCAGCGGAAGCATAGTGGAGTGGATCCACTCACTGAGGCTATTTCTCGAACGCAATAGTTTCACAAACGGGCTTTGTGAGACTGATTAGTAGAGAAGTTGGGTGTTCGGTATCACACGGGCTGCGAGTATGCGACACCGCAATTATTAGCCTTAAGTGCAAGTGGGAGATTGTTGGCTATAGTGCCCTCAAGGCAATTATTGTAATCACAGGAAAGTGATTATGATGATTGAGAGAGGACCTATACGGATAGAACAGTCTTACTCAAAATGATAGTATGCTATCTGGTTCGCTTTTATCATCATGTAAATGCATTATATGGTATTACAGATCACTATTACATGTTGATAGAGCCCATAGGATTCTTGCTTGACTACCAGTATTATGATGGCGATCATATACGTGGGAGCTGGTGGTCTATAAGCACATCCTTAAATGTCCCTAGTCGAGGGAGTATCGAGACTGAGCTTCGATATTCCGGAGTAGAATAGTGTATACTTATCGAGACCCCGACGAGGGGTGGTGGCCGGTCTCACAAGCCATTGGTGTCTGTTTGTCACCTAGGATAGTATACAGCTACTTTTTGGGTTATGAGTACACTGGACGGACTCACAGGGAACATGCTAGTTGATATTATACCTATTGTCAGATAGCAGTTCCTAGGTGACATGTGTACAGGTTAGTCTGTCGACCTGAGATCGTCATTTGTCTCGTGTGAGTTTCCACTGTATTTTGATTACCACCCTACCACGGCTCAAAGGAGTTGTGCAAACAGCTTTTAGTTGGGTACAGTCCTGAGCCACATGGAGGCAGTGAGCAAATCGTCAGGGATTCGTCTCTCTCGGTATTGGGGGTTGTTGTCGTGTAGTGCACGGGTGGCCATCACCAGAAATCTTTGGCCAAGGTGGATGATATTACCGATTTGGATCGGTAGTTTCTCAGATGGTGATGTGCTTCATACCGACACGAAATATCGCGTTATTAGGGGTCTGACTTTATCTACCCGCTAGACCCGATATGCGATACTCTTAAACGAACGGACCGGACTGTACGGATATTGTCATGGACAAGCTCAGTAGGAGTTCGGATGAGTTTGCTCGTCGGCCATCCTTTCGCTCAATACCTGGGTAGCTGTTACGTACAGCTAGTGCCGCTAACGTGCGCATCCCACTGCCAGTGTATTGACGAGTCTTTAGAGTCCCACACAGAGGGTTTTCCTGCTTTTGGCGAAACGATGTAGAGGCCGTATGGTTTTATGTCAGGGTTCAATCATATACGTGCATTTGTGCACGTATCATGATACGGACGAATAATACTGGTTGGCTTAGTTTTAAGCCGGATTCTAGTATTATATTGTTGGATTATTTTCATTTCTTCGTATTCGTATTTTGTCGGAATACAGATACGGGTATGTATATACGGATAAGGGGTATTCATGTAATTTATTACAAGGTGTTTCTAGAAGATGCCACCTCATATAGATTTTAACCATTTTGGATTAAATGGTTAATGAGGTGGAGGATGTGGTGTTATGTGCATTTATTCAAGCATGGCTACAAGGTGACTCACTTAGTGACTCATGGGTGACTCATGGTGTGAATCATGCTTTGGTGACTATTGTGGCATGCTTGATATTTGTTTGTGTTGTGAGATTTTTTGTTAGGATGAATTTTTCTTGAGTTCACAACACTTAGCCATTTTCTTGGTTAATGCTTCACACTCTCATCCCTCAAGCTTTTTCTTCTACCTCCACCCTAAAAGTCTCATGTTTTGAGAAACCTAGGGTGTTATGAGACAAATTAATCTATCATTAGACTCTATATCCTTTAGGCTATCTAGTTTAGCGAACTAGGTACCCTAGTTATTTCGGCTATGTGGTTGGAGCTCGAACTACATATTCTCAGGTGGATCATCTTCGATGGAGGGAGACCGGAGACCAAACCCGATCCATGATGCCTCAAGGAGCTTGGGATGATGGTAGAAGATTGAAGGATTTGGTTCATTCGGTATAACCATTCTAATTCATCTTTAGTTTTCTAGTTTAGGGTTTATGGTTCGATCCGACGGGTTTCGTTAGCGCCAAGTTTTTAAACGCCAGTTTATGTTCCGCACCGGCCGCTTTGATGGCCAGGGCGCCGGCGAAACCCAACAATTGTAACATTTTGGAAATTTATAAATATTAATTTATAATTTAAATCGAGATATTTTGAGTTTACGAAAGTAATATCGTGTATGTATTTTTAGGTTTCGGATTGATATCCGTAAAAATGTAATTAATTTGGGAAAAATGGAAAATATGTGATATCATAAAAATGATACGATTTTTGTTTTTAACATGATATGAGATTTAGTATAAAATGGTGGTATTTATATGTAATGATATTTATTGAAAAAGGGTTTTTAATTTTTTTTTTGTTTTGAGGGTTGTGATATATGTTTGGCTAAAGCTACCCTTCACAATCACCACACCCTCACACACACCCTCCTCACTCCACCTCCTCCTTTCTCTGCACAAATCCTTTACACCTCCATCTTCCCATTCCAGCACAACTCTTAGGATAATTCCTTTGAACTCACAAACCGAACCAACACCTTCTTCCAAGCTCCATCACCTTAGTTCTAGTTCTTCACCTAATCAAAAAGGAAAAGTTATGGTTCATTCATGGAAATTATTCATATCATCAAGTTAGAGCAACTACCACCTCAAGAAGCCTCAAGTAATCACTTCATGAGCTGGAAATTCCTTATGCACATTCTCTAGTGGTAAATATCCTCTTTCTTGGAAGTTTCATTTTTGTTAAATATCAGTTTTCCTACTTCAAATATCAGAGAATAGATTTTTTGTGATATTTGTGATGATCAAATTGAATCTAGAATTAATAGGTTTATCTATAAGAAAAACTAATAATACTGTGATATGGTGAGACCAGTAGGAGACTGCCCTTAAAGCCCGAGCCCCTAACTCCTCACAAAAACCGACAGAATATTGCCAAAAACCGCCACTGGCGGGTCCTTTGATGAATTGGGTTTTGAATTTTCTTCTGTAGCTTCATTTGGTAGTAATTAGGCTACTGTATTGTTTTTTTTGGTCCCAGATTATATATAGAAAAATCTGGGAGTGTTTTAATATGATTTTGGGAATGTTTCCGACATTTAAAACTTGGTTTTTCGTATTTCTGTATCTCGAATGAATTGTTCGACGTTCGTACGTTAACTTCGGGGGTATTTAGTCATATTTGGAGTAAGTGAGTTATAGGTTCCAACCTATGTGCACTTAGCTCATTGTATCATTTTTGATTGGATATTTACGCCATTATATCATAATTACGATTGTAGGTATGATCGAGGGGATTTCCGAGACGGCAGGATGGGCAAAGTGATTGTGGATTTCAACTAGCTTGATATGTTGGTGAGTAGATTTATATTTACCGGGGAAGTCGGGTGGATGACGTATAGCACCCCCGCAACCAATTAACTAGAATAATTATGATATATAGCTAGTCTATAGTGATATGTTAAATAACTTAGCCTACAACTAAATTAGTGTATAGTAGGTATCTAGTGTATTACATATGGGTATGGTTATACCTTGATATATGATTATTGTGACATATGTACGTGACTATAGATCCGTATGATATGGATATGACATTGGATGGATATTGTACGAGCGATCATACCGTATTTGTGATGACGAGGATAGTGTGCCGAATACGGCCAAGATTCATTTGGACTTGCGGAGTCATACGTTTATCCCGACTTGGGACATTAAGATTTCTTGAGCTATACTCTTTTAAAACCAACGATTCCTTTCCACTTTTAAATGATAAATGACAAGGATACGATACTATTTTCAAAACGGATATCTATTTAAATATACTGCAGCTTCCTTATTTGCAAAATAACGTTTCGTTCCATTTTCAAAGGCGCCGGTATAGCTCATAATAATTAGTTACGTTTAATAATTATACACGATACAATTAGATTTCCTTTATACGCTCACGATACGATTACCAATTATATATGTTAGTTGTGTTATATATGTTAGTTGCGTTATTATTCTTATACGAACACACTGATAGAACACTGCACAACTACCAATGAGTATTATGTTGCACAAATCACAGATAGACATGTTACACTACACCTCATTAGTAATGCTATGACACTATAGAACTGCTATACTATGTTATATTCACGTAAATGTTCATACAGTTCAGTATGACTTCCCTATAACCGGGGGATATATATATATATGTATGTATATATATATATATGTATGTGTATATATATATATATGTATGTGTATATATATATATATATATGAAAGTGTACCCTAGCACCACTATGAGGCCAAAACCGACATCAAGCATGCAACTTTAAAATTTTTGGGTGCTAAACTAGACTAACCTAGGATCAAACTAGATAGATAATTAGGGTTACTATGATGATATCAAACTAAACTAGCTAAAGGAAAGGAGGCTACAAACTTTGTAGACCGTGTCCTTCTTGTTAGTTGTATGTATGCCCTAGAGGCCAGTATTGTACAGATGATGTATATTATATTGGATGCTTGGACATATATAGAGATGACTTTCTTGCTCGATATGATAGTATGCTATCTGGTTACTCTTTATCTTAACATGTACACTAGTCTCTTTATACTGTCTTATAGTTACATGTTGGTAAAGCCCTTAGGATTTGTACTTGACTACCTGGACTATGATGCAGATCATACTAGTGGGGACATGGTAGTCCATAAGTACATCCTTCAAGGTCCCTAGTCGTGGGTGTATCGAGACGGGGCATCGATATACCAGTGTAGACTAGCGTATACGCTTCTCGACCCATGTGATGGGCGATGGATGATCCCATATCCATTGGTGTTTGACATCAGAGATGGTATACGGGTGCTCAGTGGAGACTGAGTACACTGGACGGACTCGCCGAGAACTCCCAGATGGTATTATACCTCACGTCAGATGGCAGTTCTCAGGTGACACTTGTACAGGTTAGTCTGTAGACCCGAGATCGTCATAGAGTCTTGTGTGATTCCCACTGTGCTTTGATCTCCACCTTACCACGTCCATGAGGGCGTGCAAAACGGTGGTCTTTGGGCACAGTCCCGAGTCACATGGAGGCAATGAGCGATAGGAGGGGTTTCGTCTCTCCCGGTATTGGGGGTTGATGATGCGCAGTGCTCGATTGGCCGTAGCAGGGAAGTCCCTGGCCAGGGCTGATCAGAGATTTGCTGGTAAGTGTTACCAGTAGTTTCTCGACCCGTTATGAGCCTCACATCGGCACGACTTATCGGGTTATTGGGGTCTGTCGTTTACCACCCCTAGACTTGATATGCGATATATCAGACGAAGAGACCGGACTATATGGTAAGTGTTACTGGTCGGATTCGTAGGAGTGTGAGCGGGCTAGCTCGTCGATCTTCTGATCGCTCAATACCCGGGTGGCCGTTACGTTTAGCAGACCGCTTGCGGCTTGTGGGTGCTTGATATGATCATCATCTGCTACCGGCGTATTGACGAGTCTTTAGAGTCCTACACAGAGGTTTCCTAGCTCAAGCGAAACGAAATAGGAGTGCATATGAGATATGTGCGGGACCGAGAATAATGCGTGTATGTGATACCGTATTTGATTCTCGCGATTAATGTTTCGATTGGTTGTATATGATATAACCTAGTTATCGAATCGAAGATCGATTCGATAAGTCGATACATTGAATACTAGTCGGTCATGTGCGACATGACCGGATCATTGAATCAAGTGTTGATTTAATGATTTAATGTATAATTATATATTTGATATATTACTTTGCATTAACTAGTATTGGTTCACTTTAAACGGATTTTTCTCACTTGATGCACATTGTATATGTGATATGCTTTTGTGCAAATGATTATATCATGTTTGATGATGCATGTTGACTTGACTATGTGTAAAAGAATTGAACCATGGTTATGAGAGTGGTTAGGGTTTATGATTTATTCACTTATTATTTAATCCATTCATTATTTATTAATTGGTTTTATGAAAATAAAATGGTTTCATTTATCATGAAGAATGGTGAAGCTTCATGAAGCTTTTTCTAATGATGCTATTTTGTCTTCATACTTTAACCTAACCACTCCCACTAACCATGGTCAATTCTCTACACTTGACCATGGTTAGGATATGATAAAGATCATTTTCTTTTCTATTTTGATTAAGACTTTTATTATATTCTATCATCTTCTTCATCTTCTTCTTAAAAAGAAAAGCTTGCTACTTTAATGGCAACTTGAGATCTAGTGAGAAAAATCCAACTCTAAAGTGAACCCACCTCCTATTTCTTCATCCTCTACCTCTTGCCAAGTGGGTTTGGGTGTTTTCTTCACAAGTTTCACTACTTGGTGAAATCGAAGCTTGAACTAGTGCAACCTCGACGTAGATCGTCTTTGACACGAAGCCGACGACCTATTCCGCTCGCTTTCCCGATGAAACCGATGAACGAGTCTAAGATTGGAGAAGGACAGCGAAAGGAGCACTACGTGGAGCTAAGGAAGTGGATATCCGAATCTACAAAGGTTGTAGCTTCTCACTTCTAGTTAAGTTGTTAACTAGTTTATCATTTCGCCTAAACATCTAGTCTAAGATCCGTAGTCTAGGGTTTCTCGGCACCATTTTTTTTAAATTGGCATGTTCGATGCCTTGTGAGACCTCACTAGAGTGCCTAGGAACCCTACAGTGGTATCAGAGCCTAGCTAGGGCCTTAGGCGAAGTCCCGACGGAGTTTGAAATCCGAACGAACCCGAAACCCATATTCAAAAATGCTCTCTGTCCAGATTTTAAAAATGTGGATTTTTCAAGATTAAAAATATCCAGAAAATCATGCAGGCTTTATTGTGAATTACTGTGAAAAACGGAGTGCTAACGCCGTCATAACGCCGCGGAACCGCGGCCTAAGCCCACGTGGCGCGGCGGTTCCGCGGCATTAATGTTGACTCTTTGACTCCTCTTTCCACAGTTATTGTTATATTTGACTCCTGTGTTTTCTGGATAATTTTAATATTTTATTCTACAGAAGAGTATTTTGGGGTTGCTTTGGGGATTCAATAGTTCGATCGGATTATCAAATATCGTCTCTGTGTATTTCCGGATATTTTTAGAATATGTTAAAAAGTTCGACCGGATGTAAATACCCAATTTTTCCCCTGTCGGGAAATTTCCAAGTGTTGGATTTTTCCATAGTTTAACGACGTTCTAAGTAGTGCAAGTAACGCGATGGACCCTCTAGAAGACAACAAACCTTAACTCGATTATGTGACCGTCTTGAACTGCCCTTTGAACCTTCGGGTTTGGGGCAGTACGGCGTGCCACATGTGAGGCGTTGGCTTGACCCTTCTACGGCTGGACCGTCGGTACTGAGGTACGAACTGAATGTTGTTAGACTTGTTTCATGTGTTGAGCTGTATCGGGAAAACTTGGGTATTCGACTGTTCGATCGGAAAGTTTAACATTTTCTGTTCATCTGGAATGTGATACAATAATTGGAATTCACAAGTAGTTATGAGATAACTGAATGAATGTTATAAATCTAGCAATTTAGTCCCATATGATATTAAAAAGAGTTTTCGATAATGAGACTAAAATGCGGGATTTATATCTGTTAGGCATGCGATGTCTAAAGAGGTTGCGGATTCCAACTGTTGTAGTTTTACACTTTCTTTTCTGTGACCGTAAGTGTAGTATGTTCATATCGCCGGTTTCGTTGCTATACGTCAACGACAATTGGGGTATGCATACTTACTTACGTTGATGACATGTGATGTTATGTGTTGCTGGATATGTTATATTGGATCGTCGTATTCGAATAGCCGGGGTTTTTTATGTGAAATGAGTGTTTTTCATTTTCATTCATGTAAAAACTTGTATGTAATATTCTTTTATTTGGGGCACTTCCAAGTAGCGGAAGATGTCACCTTTTGTATATTATTTACTTCTCCGCATTAGGATAGACCCAAGGAGGGGAGCACAAGTAACCGGGTTCTGGGGTCCAGTGGGAGACCAACTCGAGGAGTCGAGTCCGGGTCTCCTAACCCTAGAATTGGCAGGGTTGCTTGCCGCTCTCGTAGGGGTCTAGGGATGTGGGATTGGCTATTCGTTACGACCGTGGAATCCGTGTTTTATACTGGCTCGTATTGAAAACACGGACGTCCTAGTATATCCAATATTTCATATGTTCATTCTGCTGCGATATCTGTGTTGTGACTCTGTGATGGATATAGTATATAGTATATATGATATATTATATAGACGTTACTTATGTTTTACACCCGCGCTAGCCCTGCCCTGCTCTGTCGTTAGTTACCTAACCTAACGGTGCACGAGGGGACATCGAGGCGAATGCGGATGGCATAAGTGTACGTCGTATCTATCTGTGATGTTTAGGTATTTAAATGATGGGACTTCATTAATGTGATTAATGAAAGAAAAGAAACCTAAGATGTTGTAGAATCAGATTTTAAATAAAACAGGTAGCTACAGTTCTTGCTTTGCATAGCGGTATATATGATATACCCCGCACCTTATTCGATGAGGAAAGGACCGAGATCCCTTCACCGGGAGTGACTCCTTTAGCAATAACTGGCAGATGCTACACACTCGGTTTGTTTTTGATTGCTTTTATAGTTTCTGCTTTGCACAGTGATATATATGATATATCCCGCACCTCATTCGACGAGGAAAGGGCCGACGATCCCTTCACCGGGAGTGACCCCTTTAGCAAAACTGAAAAAGCCTCAAAATCACTCCATTTCAAAACATTATTTGATTCTACAACGATATCAAGTTCATTACGCAATAGGTTTTCAGAAAAACCTGTCGTAGCCCTCCGTCATTTCAGATAAGTACTAGTTAGTATTCGTGCTACGTTTGTTGACTATGTTAAGGCGTAGTGTGCGGTAGCTAATTAGTGCTTATCTGCATAAGCATATGATGCGATTGAATTAGGGTAGTCGTGCGACTTTATTGACTATGTTAAGGGTCGTGCGGGTGGGTTTAATTCAATCGGGAAATGACGGGTTGAACTTGACTAGCACTTATGATTTGTTGACTATGTTAAGGTCATATAGCTGCTAGGGGCAAAAGATTATCGGGAATTTCAAGTGTTGAAATTTGCAATGAGATTGCAGACCTTCTATGAGATAGTTGGATCCCAATACCCACTGCGAGTAAGAGTTACTCCTGGGAGAGTTTTACACATTGCAATTAGCCGATCAAGTAGGTGTCTAGAAAGGTGTCAACGGGGTTACGCCTCTGGGAAAACGAGGTTTACAGTAATTAGGTTCGTGCGAAAGCACGGGGGACCTCCCTCAAAGTACCGACACTGGCCTGGCTGAAAGATTGGCGAACTTGTAATGTGTAATTAATCCCGGCTAGTCTTTCCTTTTAGGGTTTGGAGGAAGATTTGATAAAAAGCAGTGGGAGCCATCCTGATTAGATAAGATAATAACCAATCTGATCTTGCACGAGCTTACGCTAAAGTGTTTTCTTCTCTCTCTCTCCAGATAGCGACCATTTCATGCCTTAATAAAGATAATAATATGGATGTATTGACCGAACCCGCATGTTATACTGTGCTGGGGAACGTTGGTTCCGTTCTTTCTTATAAGAGTTATAGGAATGAACAGGAAACAGGGGAATACCAGGATTCCCATGCCACCCGAATGAAGAAAGTACATGTTGATGCATTTTCTTCGGGTGTGTTCGTTACAGAGAACTGTTTCTCCATTTGCTCTACGTCCTGGGTATTGGATACCGGGTCAGGATCCCATATATGTAATCAGTTACATGGGCTTAGGAAAGGTAGAGAACTTGGAGAAGGTGATAAAGACATTAGAGTTGGAAATGGTGCAATTGTTGCAGCTAAGACTGTCGGGGAATATCACCTTGTATTACCAACTGGTAATACATTGGTTCTGAACGAATGCTATTACATGCCGAACCTGATATGCAACATTATATCGGTTTCTTTATTAAGCAAAGAAGGATATAATTTTGTATTACAGGACAATGTTATGAACAATTTCCGTAACCAAAAGTTGGTTGGATCAGGCATGTTATGCAATGGCATTTATGTTCTGAATCAATCAACAGTTCTGAGCATAACAAACACACACAAGAGGAAGAGTTCTGAACTCAACGAATCCTTCTTGTGGCATTGTAGACTGGGTCACATCAATGTGACACGACTGGCTAAGTTGCATAAGGATGGATATTTGAAACCTCTCGAATTTTCATCTTATGACACTTGCCAGTCATGTCTCAAAGGCAAGATGACCAAAACTCCGTTTACGGGTCACGGAGAAAGAGTTACCGAACTCTTGGGACTGATACATAGTGATGTATGCGGTCCCATGTCTACACATGCCAGGGATGGTTCTTCATACTTCATTACATTCACTGACGATCTCTCTAGGTTCGGGTATGTGTTCCTGATGAAACACAAATCAGAAGCTTTTGAGAAATTTAGGGAATATAAACAAGAAGTTGAGAACCAAACCGGAAAAAGTATTAAAATCCTACGATCTGATCGAGGAGGGGAATACTTGAGCAATGAATTCCTGGACTTCCTAAAAGAGAATGGGATTCTCTCTCAGCTGACTCCTCCATATACACCACAGCACAACGGTGTATCTGAACGGAGGAACCGCACCCTATTAGATATGGTGCGCTCTATGATGAGCACAGCTGAGTTACCTATTTCCTTCTAGGGATATGCGCTGGAGACAGCGGCATACCTATTGAATCAAGTTCCATCTAAATCTGTACCTACCACACCATATAAGATATGGAGTGGGAAGAGACCATATTTTAAACGAGTTAAAATATGGGGTTGTCCGACCTATGTCAAAAGACAAAATCCAGACAAACTCGAGACACGGTCAGTTCTTTGCAAGTTTGTGGGATATCCTAAGAATTCACAAGGATATTTTTTCTACCATGCTGAAGAACAAAAAGTGTTTGTTTCTCAATATGCCACCTTTTTAGAAAAGGAATTTCTTGAAAAAGAAATTAGTGGCGAAATGGTAGAGTTGGAAGAAGTTCCAGATACACAAACCGTAACTGAAGATTTAGTGAAACCAGAAGATTCAGTAGCTCCCAATGAACCATAGCCTCTCCGCCGATCTAGTAGGGTTCCTCGCCAACCTGAGAGATACTACGGTTTTCTCATGGATGGAGGGAGCGAGGATTGCATCATGGATGATGATGACCCAACTAGCTTCGAGCAGGCCATCACGAGTAGGGACTCCGTGAAATTGCTGGATGCTATGCGGTCTGAGATGGAATCCATGTACACCAACAAAGTATGGACTTTGGACGTTGCTCCTGAAGGGGTAAAACCCATTGGGAGCAAGTGGATCTTCAAGAAGAAACTTGGTGTAGATGGGAAAGTAGAGACTTTCAAAGCTAGACTTGTAGCAAAGGGTTTTCGTCAAAGACCAGGTGTGGACTATGAAGAAACCTTTTCTCCAGTGGCTATGCTTAAATCCATCCGGATCATGCTTGCCATCGGTGCATATCATGATTACGAAATCTGGCAAATGGATGTTAAGACCGCCTTTCTAAACGGTGATTTAGAAGAGTGCGTGTACATGACTCAGCCAGAGGGCTTCGTAGACAGTGGGAGCAGCGGAAAGGTGTGCAAGCTGCTTAAATCCATTTATGGATTAAAGCAAGCATCGCGGAGTTGGAACATCTGTTTTGACGTCGTTATCAAAGAGTTTGATTTCGTCAAAAATCCAGATGAACCTTGTATCTACAAGAAGGTGGCAGAGAGTAAGGTTGTCTTCCTCGTATTGTACGTGGACGACATACTCTTGATAGGAAATGATATTCCTATGCTGCAATCGGTCAAGCTCTTCTTATCACAAAGATTCTCAATGAAAGATCTTGGTGATGCCTCCTGCATATTGGGAATTAGGATCTATAGAGATAGATCCAAAAGGATTTTGGGATTGTCCCAATCCAGGTACATTGACACCATACTAAAGAGGTTTAGAATGGAAGAGTCCAAGCGTGGGAACTTGCCCACGATCTCTGGAGTCACTCTCTCCAAAGAGATGTCTCCCAAGACTGATTTGGAGAGAGCTCGCATGCAAGGGATACCCTATGCTTCGGGAGTAGGCTCTATCATGTATGCGATGCTATGTACCAGACCTGATGTAGCATACTCACTAAGTATAGTGAGCAGGTATCAAGCTGATCCTGGAGAGAGTCACTGGACAGCTGTGAAGAGCATTCTCAAGTACTTGCGAAGGACTAGAGATATGTTCTTGGTCTATGCTAACGGAGAGCTCCAAGTGGAGTCCTTTACCGATTCGAGCTTCCAGAGTGATAAGGACGACTCTAAGTCGCAGTCGGGCTTTGTCTTTACCCTTTACGGAGGGGCGGTTAGCTGGAAGAGTTCCAAGCAGGAAACCGTGGCAGACTCGACAATGGAGGCTGAATACATCGCTGCCAACGATGCTGCCAAAGAGGCTGTCTGGATCAAGAAGTTCATTACTGAACTTGGAGTGGTTCCATCCATTGAGCGTCCAATACCTTTGTATTGCGATAACAATGGAGCGGTGGCTTTGGCCAAGGAACCCAGGTCCCATCAGCGATCCAGGCATATTCTGAGGCGGTATCACCTAATCCGGGAGATAGTTGATCGCCGGGAGATCGAGGTCAGGAGAGTTGACACGAAGAACAACACGGCAGATCCACTCACGAAGGCCATTCCCCAGATACAGTTTGAGAGACTCTTCGGGATGCTCGATATGCGATACTACAGCAGCTGGCCCTAGTGCAAGTGGGAGATTGTTAGTTGTATGTATGCCCTAGAGGCCAGTATTGTACAGATGATGTATATTATATTGGATGCTTGGACATATATAGAGATGAATTTCTTGCTCGATATGATAGTATGCTATCTGGTTACTCTTTATCTTAACATGTACACTAGTCTCTTTATACTGTCTTATAGTTACATGTTGGTAAAGCCCTTAGGATTTGTACTTGACTACCTGGAGTATGATGCAGATCATACTAGTGGGGACATGGTAGTCCATAAGTACATCCTTCAAGGTCCCTAGTCGTGGGTGTATCGAGACGGGGCATCGATATACCAGTGTAGACTAGCGTATACGCTTCTCGACCCATGTGATGGGCGATGGATGATCCCATATCCATTGGTGTTTGACATCAGAGATGGTATACGGGTGCTCAGTGGAGACTGAGTACACTGGATGAACTCCCAGATGGTATTATACCTCACGTCAGATGGCAGTTCTCAGGTGACACTTGTACAGGTTAGTCTGTAGACCCGAGATCGTCATAGAGTCTTGTGTGATTCCCACTGTGCTTTGATCTCCACCTTACCACGTCCATGAGGGCGTGCAAAACGGTAGTCTTTAGGCACAGTCCCGAGTCACATGGAGGCAATGAGCGATAGGAGGGGTTTCGTCTCTCCCGGTATTGTGGGTTGATGATGCGCAGTGCTCGATTGGCCGTATCAGGGAAGTCCCTGGCCAGGGCTGATCAGAGATTTGCTGGTAAGTGTTACCAGTAGTTTCTCGACCCGTTATAAGCCTCACATCGGTACGACTTATCGGGTTATTGGGGTCTGACGTTTACCACCCCTAGACTTGATATGCGACATATCAGACGAAGAGACCGGACTGTATGGTAAGTGTTACTGGTCGGATTCGTAGGAGTGTGAGCGGGCTAGCTCGTCGATCTTCTGATCGCTCAATACCCGGGTGGCCGTTACGTTTAGCAGACCGCTTGCGGCTTGTGGGTTCTTGATATGATCATCATCTGCTACCGGCGTATTGAAGAGTCTTTAGAGTCCTACACAGAGGTTTCCTAGCTCAAGCGAAACGAAATAGGAGTGAATATGAGATATGTGCGGGACCGAGAATAATGCGTGTATATGATACCGTATTTGATTCTCGCGATTAATGTTTCGATTGGTTGTATATGATATAACCTAGTTATCGAATCGAAGATCGATTCGATAAGTAGATACATTGAATACTAGTCGGTCATGTGCGACATGACCGGATCATTGAATCAAGTGTTGATTTAATGATTTAATGTATAATTATATATTTGATATATTACTTTGCATTAACTAGTATTGGTTCACTTTAAACGGATTTTTCTCACTTGATGCACATTGTATATGTGATATGCTTTTGTGCAAATGATTGTATCATGTTTGATGATGCATGTTGACTTGACTATGTGTAAAAGAATTGAACCATGGTTATGAGAGTGGTTAGGGTTTATGATTTATTCACTTATTATTTAATCCATTCATTATTTATTAATTGGTTTTATGAAAATAAAATGGTTTCATTTATCATGAAGAATGGTGAAGCTTCATGAAGCTTTTTCTAATGATGCTATTTTGTCTTCATACTTTAACCTAACCACTCCCACTAACCATGGTCAATTCTCTACACTTGACCATGGTTAGGATATGATAAAGATCATTTTCTTTTCTATTTTGATTAAGACTTTTATCATATTCTATCATCTTCTTCATCTTCTTCTTAAAAAGAAAAGCTTGCTACTTTAATGGCAACTTGAGATCTAGTGAGAAAAATCCAAATCTAAAGTGAACCCACCTCCTATTTCTTCATCCTCTACCTCTTGCCAAGTGGTTTTGGGTGTTTTCTTCACAAGTTTCACTACTTGGTGATATCAAAGCTTGAACTAGTGCAACCTAGACGTAGATCGTCTTTGACACGAAGCCGACGACCTATTCCGCTCACTTTCCCGATGAAACCGATGAACGAGTCTAAGATTGGAGAAGGACAGCGAAAGGAGCACTACGTGGAGCTAAGGAAGTGGATATCCGGATCTACAAAGGTTGTAGCTTCTCACTTCTAGTTAAGTTGTTAACTAGTTTATCATTTCGCCTAAACATCTAGTCTAAGATCCGTAGTCTAGGGTTTCTCGGCACCATTTTTTTTAAATTGGCATGTTCGATGCCTTGTGAGACCTCACTAGAGTGCCTAGGAACCCTACACTTCTCTTCTAAAGCTTCGGGTTGTAGTCCCTACGACTCCACTAGGCTCCACTTGAAGAATGAACAAGCTTCCTTCGATGACCATCATGCCGAAGATGATCCATCCGAAGCTCCGCTAATCTAAGCTATCTCTTCACTAAACTCTCTAGTGAACGAAACACACTACACTTAATTGCTAATCAAGTGTAAGATGGTGAAGTAGGGTTTTTTTTGCTTACTAGGGTTCTCACAAGCTCAGGATTTCACAACACATGTGAGGGATTGAGCTTGGCGGAGATGAGGAGGAAGATGAAGAGTGCTAGAGAGTAAGGAGCTCAACTCGAGAAAAATGATCAAGTCAAGAAAATGCAAGTGTAGAATGGCTTTTTACAAACTCACACTTATTGAAGCATCAATATCCCTCAATAATAAAATGAAGCCTTGCTTCAATAGTGAAGTAAGATGAATAAAATATTCATCATGCCATGCTTCACCCCATTCCTCAAACGTCTTCTCATTTTCCACCTCATTTTCTATTTTCCAAAAATAGAAAATCCATGCCATGCTTCATGTAATATATATATATATATATATATATCACATATATATTAATATATATATATATAAAGATAAGCAAATAATTAGTGAGCAGTAATATTAGTTAATATATAATTATATCAAATATCAATATATATCATATTATTAAATCAACACTTGATTTAATAATCCGATTATATCACATAAAACCGACTAATATCATTTATCTGTATATCATATTATCAAATCAATACTTGATTCAATAATCCGGTTATATCACATATAACCTAACTGATATCAAATAACCGCCATATTAGAATACGGTATCACATACTCATATTTAATCAGGCCCCCGCACATATCAACATATGTGCCCTACTTCGTTTCTCTTGAACCAGGAAACTTCTATGTAGGACTTTAAAGACTCGTCAATAAGCCAGCAGTAGGTAATAATCACATCAGTCACCCACAAGCCATCAGCGGTACTAACTGGACGTAACTGCTACCCAGGTATTAAGCGAATAGAAGATCAACAAGAAAGCTTGTCCAAACTCCCATGAAGCCTATAAGTAACACTTACCGTACAGTCCGGTCTCTTCGTCTGATATGTCGCATATCGAGTCTGAAGGTGGAATCGTCAGACCCCAATAACTTGATAAGTCATGCCGATGTGTGGCCTATAATGTTATGAGAAACTACTGATAACACTTACCAGTAAATCTCATCAACAGCTCTTGCCAGGGACTTCTTGTTATAGCCAATCGAGCGTAGTGCAACAGCAACTCCCTATACCGGGAGAGACGAAACCCCTCATATCGCTTATTGCCTCCATGTGACTCGGGACTGTACCCAAAATCCACCTGTTTGTACGACTCCTTTGAGCCGTGGCAGGGAGGAAATCAAAGCACAGTGAGAACCACACAAGACTCTATGACGATCTCGTGTCTAAAGACTAACTTGTACTAGTGTCACCAGAGAACTGCTATCTGACGATAGATATAGTACCATCTAGGAGTTCTCGGCGAGTCCTGTTCGGTGTACCCATTCTCTAATGAGGACCTTGTACAATCTTTGATGTCAAACACTAATGGATATAGGATCAACCATCCCCCCTACAGGGTCAAGAAACGTACACACTAGTCTACTCTGGAATATCAATGCCCTGTCTCGATATTCCCTCGACTAGGAACAATTAAGGGATGTGCTTGTGGACTACCCAGGTCCCAGTAGTATGATCTGCATCATAGTCCTGGTAGTCAAGCTAACATCCTAAGGGCTTTATCAACATGTATATGAGAGACAGTATAATAATACCAGTGAACATGTTAAGATAACGGCAACCAGATAGCATAATATCATGTCGAGAAAGAAATTCCTCTATATATATGTCCATGCATCCACTATATCATACAATAATGGCCTCTAGGGCATACATATTACTAACAATATATATATATATAATTCCATTCTGCTATGAACACATTTATAGAACACTTGCACAAATACTAATGATTGCCATGCTGCACGAGCACAGACGTGTATGCTACACTACACATCATTGGTATTGCTATGACACAGTTGAACGGCTGCATCTGTTTGTATGATTGACTATATTTTAGTACAACACATTTTTTTACGTGTTGATTGACTTGCGAATACCATTACCATAGGTATTCGTATATAATTGTTATGAGTTTTATGTTGTTTTTATCTGCGATGATATATCGCAGTGGTATGGGACACTCTTATATATATATATATATATATATATATATATATATCAGAATGAATTATGCAATTATTTTTCTTCTTCACCTCATATTTTATCTGGATATGATGAGTTGACATGAATGAATTATGCAATTATTGTTCTTCTTCACTTGATGTTATATCAGGATATGATGAGTTAACGTCCACCATGAGCTTGATGTTTTCTGATTTGATTTTATTCTGAACCAAGTGGGGGAGCTATACGGTTGCAGACTTGCTACATATCCGGACTGAGTGGGGGAGTATACATTCGGATACATGGTGGACACGGTCGAGGCCGAGGGGCAGGAAAGCCGCATTTGAGGCGGGGAGTCTAGCGAGGACACTCGATACCGGAGATAGATTAGAGCATGGCAGATATCCAGGGGATACTGACCGGGGCTATTGGTATCGTGGGAGGACCAGTTTGATGAGACGATGTCTATAATATCTGGAGTTACGTGTCGGTGATAGACAAGAGATTTATGGTGATTTTGAGTGTCGGTGATAGACACTCGGTAGATGATGAGTTGAGTGCCGAGGATGGACATTCGTGAGATTTAGGGTGCCGATGCTCGACACTCATATATTGATATTTGCGCGATTCTTTGAGATGCGCTGTTATAGTTCATTGTATATAGTAGCCAAACAGGACTGATCCAGAAGATAGTACTTGAATACTATTTTCGCATGTTGATGCATGTTCATATCAGATTTTTGCATTTTTATACCGCCCATTTTTTATCACATTGCTTATCGGTAGGTACTCTTGAGCCGTGTTTGCTAGTCAATTGCAGGATACAGGTTCTCGGCTCTAAACGGTGAAATTCATGGAAAAACACGTCAAAATCCGGATTACTGCCAACCACAGATAAAACACGGGGCTCCGCTCTCTATCCGTATGTTGCCACACACCAGTTTAAGAGACAAAATGGCAAATCAATGTCACTTTCATGCACAAGGCTCAATGCAACACAAGATACAAGAAATCTACACGGAGCTCGAGAAAATCATGGCAAAAAGATCCACATCACATCACCTTTTGATCAAAAGAAATTCTGGAAAAATCGTGAAGAAAATTTGAGAAAAAACATATACCAGAGTAATGGTCACAGCAGACCAGGGAAGTACAGAAGAGCCCATGACCTAACTTCTTTATAGGGCCGCGGATCCGCGGCCAATAGGGGGTCTAGGCCGCGGATCCGCGGCCGTACTGGCGCCTCAATTGATGGGTTCTCAAGGGTAGATTGGTATTTTCATGAGGGTTCAGAATTTTGCCCTAGGTTTCCATCTCCCTGCCTATAAATAGTCCAGATCTTGCCAAAGCCAAGGGTCCATAATCTTGTATTTAGTTTTTAGGTTATATGTTGTTGTTGTTCTTACTCCTCTCATCTCTTCTCCATTAAAAAACTTGTAGTGAGCTTTTGTGAGTGAAAAATGAATAAAGGGGTTCTTGTTCTTACCATGCTTGTCTCTTTATTTTGTTAACTATTATTGCTTGTAATTTTCATTTGTTAACTTAGTTGTTATTATTTGTGTTTGTTTCTTTCTTGTTCTATTTTCCTTTATCCTTAAACAACCATGATGCTTACGCTTGATCCTTGCCAAGGTGAGGTCGTAAATAGCTAGTTGTAATCTTCTAACCTCTTTCTTTCTACCTTCCTCTTTTGTTTTATTTTCTTTTTGTTATGATGTGTGAGTAGTTTCCATACTTGTTAGGGTAGGATAAGGGAAGTTTGAGAGAAGGAAAACTCTCTCACTCTTTCCTTGCCCAACATCTTGATTCGAACTCCCGTTAATTGAACCACAATCCGCTCCCTACGGCACCCTATCCTACATGATAGCGGTGATTCCATAGTGAGACCGGTGGTGGTTGAATTAACCGGAGGTTATGGCTAAGAGCCAAGAACGGACGGACAAGCACCAAAAGGAAGAACTTATGCGTTGGAAAACCTAGCTTATACTCGCAAGTTCCTTCCTAGTCATGCTAATCCCCGTTGTTGTCGATTACCGTAATACCGATATTAAGAGTGGCAACGAAAGAAGAGAGCGACTCCTAACTCAAACTAACCTAATCCTAACCCTAACAAGCTCTCTTTACATATCATTTTAGCACTTAAGTAATCTAAAAACAAACCTGGAAAATTGGACTTAACTCGTTAAAGCACATAGAAAAAGATTCACATCTCCCTACGGACGACCCGTACTCAACCGGCTAGCTACAAGCGAAACCATCTTGATTGCGGTAATTAACTTAGCACGCAAAAACTCTACCAATCAAATGGCGCCGTTGCCGGGGAGACGGTAGTTTATTTCTTTGTGTAATTTCCGTTTAATTTGTGAATATAAATATAACCGAAAAACAAAACAAAAAAATATACTTTGTAAAAAATCATCTTGTTATTTTTGATTAGTTTTTATGCAAGTGTGCAGGATAAAACGAAGTTCAAGTTCAGTGCCAAAGACGTTGGAAGTTAGACCCATATTTCGCGGCTACACCGCGACGGATCAAGACGGAGCCAACGGTCTACTGTAAAAATCTGGAGCAGATAGAGTGAGCAAATCAAAATTCAGGAAATCCAGACAAGAAGAGGACATCAAAATAAGGATTTACAAATTTTTTTGAAGGCCCAATCCTCCCTTACTGCCGCCGAACCGCGGCCGTCTGGTGCTATCAGGGTTCCAAATTCCCTGTTAGTGTTTCTCTCCTCTTCCCCACTCCTCTGGACTCCACTGAATTGTGTTTTCTGCAGAATTCTTTGCGCAAATTCTCTTCCCCCTTCCAATAAATTGTTTTTGTGCAGGATTTTTTGCGCCGCGCTAAAAAAAATTTAAAAATTGATTGCAGTTGATTTGTTACTGCTTTGCATTTATTAATACGGACTTTAAGGGGCTTGAAACCAATTCAGATTGGGTGGGGATTTCATCACCCTTCCCAGGACCCCAGAAATCACAAAAGCATATGCATTAACCATTGTTAATTAAAAAATACTAGACTCAGCCCTAAGGACTTCGCGCTCAATGGGACTGAGGACTAGTTACAGGCATCGGCCGTTTATCCTATCCTGACTTTTGCGGTGTCTAGGCAAGTGTGTCCAAGGCAAGTGGTTATTTAATTAGGACCACTACTTACGTAGTGGGGAGCCTCCCACTTACCTGGCACTTACCTGGCCGCAATTGTTGGAGAAGAGGCGGTTTGAGGTCCTATTTCTAGCCGTTTGGAACAGTTAGGAGCTGTCTAGCTGACCTAGGTGACTCTAGATCTTGGTGTGATTGTGCATATCTTGTTTGTGATTGCTTGAAGCCGTAAGTCCGTACATATTTCTGTAAATCTCTTTTTAAAAAAAAAAAGAAAAAAATCCAAAAAGTTTTTTTATAAAAACTTGCCCTTTGTCGCCAGAATCCATTTTTCACCCACCACCATCGTATTTCTCCATTGACGTTTTCTTACCCTCACCTTCTCCGCTTTGACTATACTAAACTCGTTTAGTGTATGTCCACTTGGACTCGGGACACTAGCGCCCGCCTAGTCCGCGTTACGTTAGTCGCTACCGACTACGCGATCGACTCAGACGTCGAAACTCCGTCCACGCCTCTTTCACCCTTACCTTTGCCGGCCAACTCCGACGTTGACCGGAATTCTATTCATACATCTTCACCTTCACCATCACCAACCTCTTCTTCCGCGATGTCAGGATTTAATCCAAACATCTCTTTGACTACCCCAGGATTGACTCCACCTCCTACGGAGGCAACTAACCCACCACCACCACCTGTTGTAGCGCCGCAGCGAATCGCGCTCCAGGATCGTTTCTATCCCACCCGTTCTGCACTTCCCACCTGTCTTTCTCTTCCACCGGCCAATGGGGATAACTTTGAAATTAAGCCCCACTTCATCAACATGCTTCCGCGATTTCATGGGCTTGAATCTGAAGATGCCTATATCTTCATCAATAAGTTCCAAAATGTTTGTACCATGATGAAAACCACCCAGCTGTCGGACGATGCTATACGGCTACGGGTCATTCCGTTCACTTTTTGCGATCTTGCCGAAAAATGGTTGTATAGCACCGCTTCCCACTCCATAACCAGTTGGGACGAGTTTGTAAAAGCGTTTCTCAAGAAATTTTATCCGTATCATAAAACTGCAAGGATCCGTAACGAAATCAACCAATTCTCTCAGCTTCCTTCTGAACCCTTCTGGAAGTGCTTTGACCGGTATAAAGACCTTCTTGTTTAGTGTCCTCACCATGGTATCGAGAGATGGCAAATTTGCCAAACCTTATACGAGGGCATGAACCCAGCAACCAAGCAGTTGTTGGAAACCATTTGTCAGGGCCACTTCCTATCGAAATCTGACGAGGAAGCGTGGCAATTCTTCGACGACCTTGCGGAGCAAACGCTACAATGGGAGAGCACCATACCGACTTCTTCTTCTTCTACCTCATCTTCTACCGGTCAGTCTAGGATAGGAATTCACCAACTTAATGTCTCTATTGCGATGAAAGCTGAAATGGCTGCAATAACGAGAAAGCTTGAAGCGATAGAGAGCAAATTTTCTTCTCCTGCTCCTACCCCTGTTCTTCCCCTTCGTTCCATTTGCGCTTGTTGTTCCGATCCTTCTCACTTAACCGAAGAGTGTCCTTACAATCCACCATCTCAAGGACAGGATCAGGTGAATGCTGCATTTCAGCAAAGACCGAGGAATGATCCATACTCTTCCACCTACAATCCCGGTTGGAGGAACCACCCCAATTTCACCTGAATCAGAATCAGAATCAATTCCAAGGCAATAATTTCCAGAGGCCACCTCCTCCGCAACAACAAGCGCAACAACAAACTCAACATCAGTTTCAGCAGCCCTTCCAACCCCAACCTTTTCAAAATCAGACGAACAACTTTGCACCCAACAATTCTTTTCCACCAAACAACTTTGTTCCGTCAAACAACGATAAGGTTTTCTCGCTAGAACGAAGTCTGGAGGCGTTCGTTAAACAATCGACACAATCCACCGCCAACATCAAGTCGTCCATTCAGTCTTTGGTACAACACATTGCTACACACGGGCAAAGCATCAAGACCATCGAAGCCCATATTGCACAGCTGAATGCGGTGTTAAACGAGCGAGAAAAGGGGAAGCTCCCATCTCAACCACTCCCAAATCCCGGTCACCCACATAATGTACATGTTGCTCTTGAACAACAGAACCATAATGTGAGTGCCGTGACTACATTAAGATCGGGAAGGAGGCTGCAAAACAACATTGGCACATGGATCGACGATGACACCCCGGCCGCTTCTTCTTCTTCTTTTTCTTCTGCTTCCTCGTCTTCTGAGCCTATTCTTCATTCTTCAAAAGGCACTTCTTCTTCTTCTTCTTCTTCTTCTGCGCTGAACGGACCCACTTCTCACTCCACGAAAACACCAGCTCTGGGATCCGTTCCAACTCCACAATCTCCTCTACAAGCATTGGACTCAACCACTTTTAAAAACGTTCCATTTCTAAACCGGTTGAGGTCCAATAAACAAAATCCACAAATGGAGAAGATTCTGGAGTTATTTAAGCAGGTTAACATTAACATTCCTCTTTTAGATGTTGTCCAACAAGTCCCGTCCTACGCGAAAATCTTAAAGGACTTGTGCACAAAAAAGAGGAAGTCTCAGGTACCCAAGAAAGTTTTCTTGGCTAGTGCTGTGAGTGATACTCTTACCCAATCTTTACCACAAAAACGGAAGGATCCTAGCTGTCCTACGATTTCTATTACCATTGGGGATAAGAACATCAACCGCGCACTATTAGATCTTGGTGCCAGTGTTAACCTGCTTCCGTACTCAGTATACGAGCAATTAGGCGTAGAAGAGCTGAAACCCACACACTGTACTCTCCAAATGGCCGACCGATCGATCACCCATCCTAGGGGTGAGCTAGAGGATGTGTTAATCAAAGTCGGGGACTTCATATTCCCCGTTGACTTCATTGTATTAGACACACAGCCTGTAGCTAACACCCGAAATCAAATTCCGGTGATACTCGGTCGCCCATTCCTTGCAAGCTCAAATGCTGTGATCAATTGTCGCAATGGTTCGATGAACCTCTCTTTTGGAAACATGACAATTGAACTCAACATTTTTAGGTTAGGGAATCAGCCCTCCGAACCTAAAGCTCATATACTGGACGTTTGCTCAATCCAGGAGATCACCCCTGAAGAGTGTGAATTCGAGGAGTTTCTGTTCGATCACGATAACCTTAACGCCACTAGTGCATTCCTCTTCGAACCTGCTGCTGTTTCTGCGCCCGATAATGACTACGAGTGTTTCACTTTCTTGAACGATCTTAGCCACTCACCACCCAAGTTTGAATCCTTTGAATTTCCGGATGAGTTACCTGAACCATCCAACTCGGTCGCTTACACTCGTTTGAAGCTTTGCTGGAATCTTTTGAGTTCGAGACCTTTTCACCAATCTTGCTTTCAATCGTTTCACCTCCAAAGCTCGAACTCAAGCCTTTGTCGTCTCACCTTAAGTACGCTTACTTGGGTGAGAAAGAGACCCTCCCTGTCATCATCTCGGCTTCTCTAGCTCCCGAGCAAGAGAAAGCCCTTCTTACGGTCTTGCACAGCAATAGGCAAGCTTTTGGCTGGTCCATGGCGGACATCATGGGGATTAGTCCCCTGAT
This sequence comes from Agapanthus africanus, assembly GCA_030015575.1. NCBI lineage: Eukaryota > Viridiplantae > Streptophyta > Magnoliopsida > Asparagales > Amaryllidaceae > Agapanthus > Agapanthus africanus. Next base: position 358,826,554 of record JASDDO010000026.1, read on the forward strand.
CGTTGAACAACATATTCATCTGATGGATGATGCCAAACCAGCCAGGGATCCACAAAGACGACTCAACCCAGTCATAAAGGAGGCTGTGAAGAAGGAGATCGTAAAATGTCTGGTTAGTGGTATCATTTACCCTATCTCTGATAGCCAGTGGGTTAGCCCCATTCATGTTGTCCCCAAGAAGTCAGGCATAACGGTCATTACTAACGAGGCGAACGAGTTAATCCTTACTCGCACCTAAACTGGGTGGCGAGTATGCATCGATTACAGAAAACTCAACGCCGCAACGCGGAAAGACCACATTCCGCTACCTTTCATTGGCCAAATGCTTGAACTATTGGCCGGACACGAGTACTACTGCTTTCTTGATGGCTACTCCGGCTATAATCAAATTCCCATCGCCGAAAAAGACCAGGACAAGACCACATTCATAAGTCCTTTCGGCACGTTTGCATATCTTCGCATGCCCTTTGGGTTATGCAATGCGCCCGCTATCTTCCAGCGGTGTATGATGGGAATCTTCTCAGACATGGTGGAAAAATTTTTGGAGATCTTCATGGACGATTTCTCCATCTTCGACGATTCCTTCAACGAGTGTTTGCTGCATCTTGACGCTGTCCTTACCCGATGTAAGGACAAGAACCTCACTTTGAATTAGGAGAAGTGCCACTTCATGGTGCGCGAAGGTATTGTCTTAGGACATATCATTTCGCAAAATGGCATAGAGGTTGACAAAGCGAAGATTGAGGTCATTTCCAATCTCCCTCCTCCCAGATGCGTCCGAGACATCCGAGCCTTCCTTAGCCATGCCGGTTTCTATAGACGGTTCATCAAGGACTTTAGCAAGATTGCTAGGCCCTTGACTCTTCTACTGGCCAAGGACACGCCATTCGACTTCAACTCGAGCTGTGTGACTGCGTTCGAGTCATTGAAAAGCTCACTCACTTCTGCTCCCGTTCTTTCTTCACTTGACTGGACGCACCCATTCGAGATTATGTGCGATGCATCCGACTTTGCCATTGGTGCTGTCCTTGGACAACACATCAACAAGATGCCGCACGTAATCTATTATGAGAGCCGAACCCTGAACGACGCCCAACTCAATTATACAACAACTGAGAAGGAATTCTTGGCTGTTGTATTTGCTTTAGAAAAGTTCAGGCCCTATCTCATCGGCTCTCCAGTCATTGTCTACACAGACCATTCTGCTCTGCGCCATCTTTTTGCGAAGAAAGATGCAAAATCTCGGCTAATACGTTGGATCCTCTTGCTTCAAGAGTTTGACCTTGTCATTAAGGACAAACGAGGATGTGAAAACGTAGTTGTCGACCATCTATCACGACTTCCTTCTTCGCCTTCGCTTCAAATTCCGATCAACGACGTTTTCCCGGATGAACAACTCTTGACAGTATCTTGTAAACCGTGGTTTGTCGATATTGTGAACTATTTGGCTACAGGATTACTACCAACTGAATGGTCAAGTCAGGACAGACTTCGCTTCTTATCCCAAGTAAAACACTTTTACTGGGACGAACCCTATCTGTTCAAGTACTGTCCCGACCAGATTATTCGTCGGTGTGTCCCTGACGAGGAATTTAAGAGTGTGCTGTCATTTTGCTACGATCAAGCATGTGACGGGCATTTTGGCCCCAGAAAGACAGCTGAGAAGATCTTGCAATGTGGTTTCTACTGGCCACAACTTTTCAAAGACGCTCATGACTATTGCAAGACTTGCTCCCGGTGCCAACACTTTGGCCAAATATCCCGGAGGAACGAAATGCCGCTCCAACCGATCTTGGTTGTGGAGATTTTCGACGTTTGGGGGATAGATTTCATGGGGCCGTTTCCCAGCTCTTTCGGGAACTTGTACATTCTTCTCGCTGTTGATTACGTGTCTAAATGGGTCGAGGCTGTGCCCAGCCGGACTAACGACAACAAGGTTGTCATTAGGTTCCATAAAGAAAACATTTTATCCCGGTTTGGGCACTCCCGAGCGATCATTAGCGACAATGGAACTCATTTCTGCAATAAGACTTTCGAGGCCTTGATGCGGAAATATTCCATTAATCATAAGCTATCCATGCCCTACCACCCCCAAACTTGTGGGCAGGCCGATGTTTCAAATCGGCAAATCAAGCAGATACTGGAGAAGACGGTTTCCAAGAACCGTAAGGATTGGTCGTTGAAACTCACCGATGCCCTTTGGGCATTTCAAACCGCTTATAAGACCGATCTTGGCATTTCTGCCTATCGGCTTGTGTACGGAAAGGCTTGCCACCTACCTGTCGAAATAGAGCATCGCGCATTTTGGGCGATAAAAGAGCTGAATCTGTCTCTCGAAGATGCGGGCAGCCATCGGAAGCTGCAGTTGAACGAATTGAGCGAGCTTAGAGATGAGGCTTACGATAACGCGGTTGTCGTTTAGAACCGAACGAAGGTGTTTCACGATAAACACCTTTTGCGCAAAACCTTCGTACCTGGTCAGCAGGTACTGCTTTACGACACCCGGCTACACTTCCATCCAGGAAAGCTCAGATCTCGCTGGAAAGGGCCGTATTTTGTGCGGAATGTGTATCCGCAGGGAGCTGTGGATTTGGAGAATCCAAAGGACGGTTCATTTTTCAAAGTGAACGGACACCGACTAAAACCATACCTTAGCGCCGAACCAACAGAGGAGCTCCTGGTCTTACAGGAGCCGGTTTACCTTGCATAATCTTCCTCTGCCTACCACCAAACTTCGGTTATCCAGCCAAGAACAGTGCACACTGTTCCAAATAAGTTTGGGGGTATGTATATACCTTTTTGTATTTATTTGTGGATATTCTTTTCCTTTTTCTTTACTCTTTCAAAACATAAAAAAACAAAAAAAATTAATTTTTGTGTATATCTAACCGACAATTTTGACCCTTCAAATGATCTCTTCATGCGATGACAGTGAGGACACTGTCCAGTTTAAGTTTGGGGGTACACTCGGTACGCATTTCTAACCTTCGCATTCATATGTATATTTTGCATTTGCATATTAAAATCCATAAAATACATAAAAATCTGAAAATTTTCTAAAAACATAAAAACTTTTCTGTCAGGTTAGCTAGTTGGAGGACTCTGATTCAACATTTCGACGGTTTTGTTTGATAAGTTAAGAATAACTAAATCTTATTTTTAGATTTTAAAAACCTGAAAAATAACTCTCCTTTGAAGTTAACTATAGCTGATATACGTCTTTACATCACACTACACGTGTTGTGAGTTTTTTGGAATTAGATGACAAGTCTTTTATGTCTAAAAACTTTTAAATGGATAAATGATTTTCTGAGGATCAAATAGGTTTGTTCTGAAATAAGTAATATCAAGAATAGTTTATGAAGTGAGTGAATATGAATGAATGTTATTGATGCCTTAATTGGAACTAAGTCTGAAAAATAACCCATCTGGAACTTGATTGGAATGATTACACACCAAAACCCACTAAACACGTCTTTTATCCAAAAAATAATTGAACTGCAGGTTATATCTCCGTTCGCATTAAATCATCATGATTTTCACGCCAAATTGTCTTTTGTTTTTGGACCTAGGTAACTTGAGTAATTAAGTCCGCTGGGGTTTTTCTACACCTACTGCCCTAAAGCCAACTGGTTTGGGTGCATTGGCCCAAAGCTCGCTAAGAAGCCTAGAATGTCCAGATTAAAACAAAGTTAAGCAAGTGTTCTCTCCGAGTTAAAATTCCTAACGGTTCTTTGTGTGAGAATAATCTTGATAAAAGACAGGTTTTTATAAAAAAATATTTCTAGCGGAGATATGAAGGTTTTATTCTATGATAAAGACTATTGCACGTTCACAGAGGTGTGTATGAAATGAAAATAAGAAAAAGGTGGACTGAAAAATAAGACCTAGTTTCCTGTTAGGGAAGATAGAAATTCTGAAGCTGAAACTTTACTGGAAAACGAAACTTGAAAAGTAATTAACTCTTTATAAAACTTATGTGATCCTTTTAAAATTTTTATCTGGGCTTTATTGTGCGACATGATGACTTTAATCGATTCTTCTGGAACTTAACGACACTATTTGCACTGCACGTAAAGACATATAAAATCTTTAGTTAAATAAGAAGCGAGGTGTGAAAAATAAGGGTTCGATAGTCTAGACTTAGGATCATAGAATTGTTATTTTCTGAAACAAAACTTTAGGGTTTGAATCATAATTATTTCGCAAAACTAGCTTGACGGGATTTTATGGGTAGTATCCGCTGAAAACCCTCAGGAGACAACACTCCTCCTACTAGGGACACCTAGAGATTTAACGGCTTGTTGCACATGCTCAGTGCAATCGCGTTCCCTGCGAAAGTGAGGTTAGGAAATTTTTTGTGAATAAATTGCCTTCGCTCGGGACGAGCAAATGATAAGTTTGGGGGTATTTTTTCATATCAGATTTTTGCATTTTTATACCGCCCAATTTTTATCACATTGCTTATCGGTAGGTACTCTTGAGCCGTGTTTGCTAGTCAATTGCAGGATACAGGTTCTCGTCTCTAAACGGTGAAATTCATGGAAAAACACGTCAAAATCCGGATTACTGCCAACCACAGATAAAACACGGGGCTCCGCTCTCTATCCGTATGTTGCCACACACCAGTTTAAGAGACAAAATGGCAAATCAACGTCACTTTCATGCACAAGGCTCAATGGCAACACAAGATCCAAGAAATCTATGCGGAGCTCGAGAAAATCATGGCAAAAAGATCCACATCACATCAACTTTTGATCAACAGAGATTCTGGAAAAATCGTGAAGAAAATCTGAGAAAAAACATATACCAGAGTAATGGTCACAGCAGACCAGGGAAGTACAGAAGAGCCCATGACCTAACTTCTTTATAGGGCCGCGGATCCGCGGCCAATAGGCGGTCTAGGCCGCGGATCCGCGGCCGTACTGGCGCCTCAATTGATGGGTTCTCAAGGGTAGATTGGTATTTTCATGAGGGTTCAGAATTTTGCCCTAGGTTTCCATCTCCCTGCTTATAAATAGTCCAGATCTTGCCAAAGCCAAGGGTCCATAATCTTGTATTTAGTTTTTAGGTTATATGTTGTTGTTGTTCTTACTCCTCTCATCTCTTCTCCATTAAAAAACTTGTAGTGAGCTTTTGTGAGTGAAGAATGAATAAAGGGGTTCTTGTTCTTACCATGCTTGTCTCTTTATTTTGTTAACTATTATTGCTTGTAATTTTCATTTGTTAACTTAGTTGTTGTTATTTGTATTTGTTTCTTTCTTGTTCTATTTTCCTTTATCCTTAAACAACCATGATGCTTACGCTTGATCCTTGCCAAGGTGAGGTCGCAAATAGCTAGTTGTAATCTTCTAACCTCTTTCTTTCTACCTTCCTCTTTTGTTTTATTTTCTTTTTGTTATGATGTGTGAGTAGTTTCCATACTTGTTAGGGTAGGATAAGGGAAGTTTGAGAGAAGGAAAACTCTCTCAATCTTTCCTTGCCTAACATCTTGATTCGAACTCCCGTTAATTGAACAACAATCCGCTCCCTACGGCACCCTATCCTACATGATAGCGGTGATTCCGTAGTGAGACCGGTTGTGGTTGAATTAACCGGAGGTTATGGCTAACAGCCAAGAACGGACGGACAAGCACCAAAAGTAAGAACTTATGCGTTGGAAAGCCTAGCTTATACCCGCAAGTTCCTTCCTAGTCGTGCTAATCCCCATTGTTGCCGATTACCGTAACACCGATATTAAGAGTGGCAACGAAAGAAGTGAGCGACTCCTAACTCAAACTAACCTAATCCTAACCCTAAGAAGCTCTCTTTACATATCATTTTAGCACTTAAGTAATCTAAAAACAAACCTGGAAAATTGGACTTAACTCGTTAAAGCATATAGAAAAAGATTCCCATCTCCCTGCGGACGACTCGTACTCAACCGGCTAGCTACAAGCGAAACCGTCTTGATTGCGGTAACTAACTTAGCACGCAAAACTCTTCCAATCAATGCACATATAGTGGTTTCTAAATGAGCTATAGTCTCACTATTTTGACGTGTCTGGGATGACACAAAGATCTTTTAAACAGAAACCTTCTTAAAACTCATTTCTAAATTGCGAGACGTATAATTTAAATAAAACGCATATAATACTTCATACTACAACGTCTGCTTCTTATGCCGTGACATACGTATCACGCAGCTATTTTAAAAAAATGGTTTTACATACATCTTTCGGCTGCTTTATAGGCTTACACATGGATGCATGTTATATACATATGAGATGATGATATACTTACAGGTTTATGCGATCGACATTGATGCGTTTATATTACTTGTGCACTATACATATATTAGTACAGGATATAATAGTGCTGTGCTTTATGACTTAGGTAGATCGTTATGCATTTCGATTTCTACCTCGCGATATACTTTTATTCACTGAGTTGGTAACTCATCCCCATTGTGCCCCAGTTTCTTGCAGGATTTACCGCTCGGATCTGTAGCGGCTTGCTGGCACACTTCTTTCTACAATGATTGATTTGGTAGGTGGGTTATATGTCGTATCGTAACCACACATTTTATATGTATATATATTCTTTTGTATCTAGTTAAAAAACTCCATCGACCGAAGCTTGTATTGTGTGGACTTAAAAGCGAGACTTACATGTTATGTATGTTTGGGCGTCGTACTCGTTTGGAATCGACTTATATTGTTTCTGTTTATGTTTCGTTTTCTTTTCTTTGCCTTGGGCGTCGTATATTATCTGCGTGGTTGCTCCGCCGTTTAGGCATGGAAGCTAGCTCCCGTTGGGGATACTTTATATTTATTATGTTTTGTACTTTGTTTTATTCAAAATTTACAAAGAAGGTGCTGCCCGATTTTCAAACGTCATAGATTTTTTTCAAACAAACTTATTTAAACTTTAAAGGAAACTTGATTCCATCTATTGACTGTTTTTTTTAAACTTCACCTCTACTATTTTCATAAAAAGGTTTAGATTCCGGGGTTTTGGCTTACTTGGATTGCGTTGAAATCTTTAGACGTCGCGTGATCTAAGTGCAGTCACATGCTGCTTTCAGGTCGTGACACAGGTCTACAGACTACCGTGTACTTATGTCACCAGAGAACTGCTATCTGACGATAGGTATAATATTATCCAGGAGTTCTTGGTGAGTCCGTTCGGTGAAACTCATTCTCCAATGAGCACCTGTATACAATCTTGGGTGTCAAACACCAATGGCTATGGAAACAACCATCACCCTTGTCAGGGTCTAAAAACGTATACACTAGTCTACTCTGGACTATCGATGCCCAGTCTCGATACTCTCTCGACTAGGAACATTTAAGGATGTGCTTATAAACTACCCAGGCCCTACTATTACGATCACTATCATAATCCTGGGAGTCAAACAAAGATCCTACGGGATTTATCAACATGTATAAGCGATAGTAATTATAAGTAGAAACTATACACATGAATGATAAAAGCAAACCAAATAGCATACTATCATATCGAACAAGACTGCCATATACATATATATATATGTCCAACAATTACAATAATTTCCACCAGGGCATACATATCTAAGAATCTCCCATTTGCACTAAGGCTAATTATTGGTATATTGCATACCCAACATCTCAAAAAGTCGCTCGAACTGTATCAGAGGGAGGGCCATGGTGGGTGGATCCGCTGTGTTATTCTTCGTATCTACTCTCATAATCTTGATCTCGCGGCGATCAATTATCTTCCGGATCAGGTGATACTGCCTCAAAATGTGTCTGGAAGGCTGATAGGACCGGGGTTCCTTAGCTAACACCATAGCCCCATTGTTATGACAATACAAGGGTATTGGATTAACAATGGTTGGAACCACACCGAGCTCTGAGATGAACTTCCGCATCCAGACCACTTCTTTAGCAGCATCGTTGGCAGCAATATACTCAGCTTCCATCCTCGAGTCTGCTACGGTATCCTGCTTGGAACTTTTTCAAGATACCGCCCCTCCATTGAGGGTGAACACAAAACCCGAGATAGACTCGCTGTCATCCTTGTCACTCTGGAAGCTAGATTCGGTAAAGGCCTCTATTTGGAGGTCACCTTTACCATAAACCAAGTACATTTCTTTAGTCTTTCATAAGTACTTAAGAATATTCTTCACGGCTATCCAGTGTTTCTCCCTAGGTTGGATTGATACATGCCTACTACACTAAGTGCGTAAGCCACATCTGGTCGAGTACACGACATTGCATACATGATAGACCCTACAACAGAAGTGTAGGGTATAACACTCATGCGAGCCCTTTCTTCATCAGTCTTAGGAGACATATCTTTAGAGAGGGTGATTCCATGACAAGTGGGTAAATTACCACGCTTGGAATCTTCCATACTAAAGCTCTTTTGTATGGTGTTGATGTACCTGGATTGGGACAATCCCAACATCTTTTTAGATCTATCCCTATAGATCTTTATCCCAAGAATGTAGTTGTCATCACCCAGGTATTTCATGGAGAACCTTGCTGACAAGAATAGTTTGACCGATTGTAGCATAAGAATATTATTTCCTATCAAGAGGATGTCATCCACGTACAATACAAGGAAAGTGACCGTACTTCCTACAATCTTTTTACAAATACAAGGTTCATCTACATTTTTGATAAAATCAAACTCTTTGATCGTATCATCAAAGCAGATGTTCCAACTCCGTAATGCCTGCTTTAATCCATAAATGGATTTAAGCAACTTACACACTTTCCCGTTTCTCTTAATTTCAGTGAAGCCCTCTGGCTGATCCATATAAACACATTCTTCTAAATCTCCATTTAGAAAAGCAGTTTTAACGTCCATCTGCCAGATATCATAGTCGTGGAAGGCAGCAAAGGCTCGTAGGATCCATATGGATTTAAGCATAGCCACTGGAGAAAAGGTTTCGTCATAATCCACGTCTGGTCTTTGACGAAAACCTTTAACAACAAATCTACCTTTATATGTCTCCACCTGTCCATCCGCACCAATCTTCTTTTTGAAAATCGATTTACATCCAACGGGTTTTACCCCTGGTGGAGTAACGTCCAAACTCTGTTGGTATACATGGATTCCATTTCAGATCTCATAGCATCCAGCAACTTCACTGAGTCCCTACTCATGATAGCTTGCTGAAAACCAGTAGGGTCATCATCTTCAATGATACAGTTTTCTCGATCATCGTCTACGAGAAAACCGTAATATCTCCCGGGTGGGTGAGAAGGCCTACTAGATCTACAGAGTGGCCGGGGTTCGTCGGGTTCTATTGAAGCTTCAGGTTCAACCATGTCTTCAGCATCAGCTTGTGGTTCTGGAATTTCTTCCAGTTCTACTGCGCTCCCACTAATTTCTTTATCAAGAAATTCCTTTTTCTAAAAAGGTGGAATGCTAAGAAACAAACTGTAACATTTCAGAAAAATAAATTATTATTTTGGGGATTTTTATAATTAAATAATATTATATTGAATATTTTAATAAGGCGGTATAATTAAATACCGATAAATTGGGAAAATTATGGAAATTACTGAAATTAGGGTGCTTTATGTGATTCATCCAAATTATAAGTTTTTATGATTAATTATACACTATTTAGTGGTAATCGCGATTAAATATCACTAATCGCGCATTAAGCTTGTTTTGTGCAAAACATGCACCATGTCACATTTACAAACACTTGTTACATTTTTCCTATCATGTGTTTTCCTTTTCAAGTATGGTTTTGTTTTGATAAGAATAGAAAAGAAAACAAAAGAAAATGAAAGAAAAGAAAATGAATAAAGAAAGAGAGGCATGGGGCATTGATTAGGCATGTGGGGGCCTTACTTTGGCTCTCTCTCTCTCTCTCCCCCTCACTTCCCTCCTTGCTCAGCAGCAGTCCCAGCTCCAACAGCAGCCCTCTCCCTTCATCTCCTCTTCACCATCACAAACAACCCCAAAACAATACCAAAACATCATCTTCTCTTCACAAAATTTGTGCACAAGCTCACAAGTTACACCTTGGACCAAGAAAGTTTGCATTTTGGTGCCCTAGGGGATTCATAAGTGCCAAATGAGGTAAATTCTGAACCATTAGTGTAGAATTTGGTTTACTTTAGCTTCCATGCATGTTTAGAAATGTTTAAGCGATGTTTAGTAGGGTGTTTGGAAATTCCTAGAAAAGGATTAGGGTTTGAATTGATTCCAAAAGCGTAATTGAGGTTAGTAGTGACCCTAAACCCCTTTTAGTGATATCATATTGGACAAAACCTGAGACTTAACCCCAAAATACGAACTTTGAAATTTTGCAGATACGGAAATTGTGGGAATTGTGTTGGTTTTTGGTTATCTTCTAACACCCGAGGACTCTAAAATTTATTTAGCGAACACAGAGGAGTGTGCAGGCACCTAGGAAGCTAACCCCAGCCCCTACAACCTCATCTGGGCCGTAAATAAAACCTTTCTGGCCGCAATTTATGACCAGAGCTTGAGCAATGGGCTTCGTACTTCGTCTGTAGCTCCATCTCCAGTAAATTAGACCCCTCCTGTATGCAAAATTGGCTAATTTCACCTATGGTAAAATCTGGGACTAAATTCATTAGTTGCTGTTTTGATTCGGGGTTATATTTTCCGTATTTTGGATTCTGGATTTTAGTATTTGTGTTTTACCTCGATCGCTTGACGTTTGTACGGCGATATCGAGGGTTATTTGGTGGTTTTGAAGGCGTAGTCCATAGGTTCTAACCTATAGGCTTTTAGCGTGTCGTTTTGGTTTTGAATTGGGTTTTAATGCGGCACGATACGTTTTGATGTTCAGGTACCACCGTGAGGACTTCGAGACGACAAGCAAGCGGGTGGCGACGTCGGCAACGGCAAGCGAAGAGCAAGGTGAGTAGATTATATCTACGGGGGAAATCGGGTGGATGGCGTATAGCACTCCCACAGTTCGTAATGTAGTGTATGGTATATATATATATATATATATTATTTCGATATATTCATATGTTTATTTTGAGATTATGAGTATCTAGATAGACTTTGGGAGTCATGTATAATTTTAGTATCATTGGATGATGGTGTCGCTAGTTTGTTTAGTCGTGAGCTCTAGAATAAGGTTTACACCCACACGCACACACTTGCTTACTTGTTATACTTGTGCGTATATATATATGTTGCGCCACGGCAGCGCCCTGGCCTTCTACTCGAGGCCAAAATGCGGAATCAAAATTTTTCTTAACTTTAAACCAGCGCTACCGCGGACAATAAACCCAGATCGTAACCATTAACCTAGTTCTAGCAAACAAGAGAGAGGGTAGAATGCTATACCGAGCGATCCGTGTCCTTCGGTCTTCGTCTCCACTCCAATCTCCCGCGGAGTCTCCGTCCGTCACCTACTCGTCGGAAGGGGCACCACGTAGCTGGATTCTTTTACGGGCTCCCACCTCTGGACCGAGGCAACTCGGGAGCGAAGTTGGCTAGCCGACGCGTCCAAGGGTACTGTAGGTTCTAGTGTAGAACTTTTGTCTCAATGGGGTGAAGTTGCCTTTGATGGAGGAATCAATATGAACTTTGGAGAGGAGAAGGATTTCTTTGTGGCAAGCATGCAAAAATGAGATATCAATAATTCCCTCATGAAAAATGAACTCCTATCATCCTCTCATCAAAAGTGGCCGGCCCCTCTAATGAGAAATGGTGGAGGAATGAATAACCACATCAAGGGAGGTGATGGTAGGAAAAGTATAGGGTGACCACATCCAAAGTAAACCTAACATCAACTCTTAATCCATTCAAATCAAGAAAGAGATGGAAATAGAATCTAATGGTACTAGTAACCATCATGATGCCACCAATAAGCAAGAAACCCCTCCACAACAAGTTATTTGCAAACTTACAAATAACCCCCTCCAACGGAGAAGTCCGGCCGGGAAGGAACAAATGAAAACCGTCCGGAACGGAATGCAAACTGGCAACTTCAGAAATTTGTTCCCGTAATAAATTACAGGAAAACCCCACGACTGCATATACATGCCCGCATTTGTATTCCCACTGAACACAAATGCAAAGAGACAAAATCTACACTGTCTAATACTAGGATCCGGCTTAAACCAAAGCCCGCTAGTAAAATCCGTCCGACCATGATCCGTGCAATACCGCACGTATCTGATCGAACCCTGCCATATCTCCATACGGCCTCTACAGCATTTCGCCCGAAACTTGAGTAACTGAGTGTGTGGTGGAATCTAAAGACTCGTCAATACTATGGCTGTGGATTTAACCACTAGCACATCAGAGGTATTAGCCATACATGACGGACTACCAGCTATTGACCAAAAGGGACGTCGATGAGCGAACTCATCCTGACACCCTACTGAGCCTGTCAGTGACAATATCCGTACAATCCGGTCCGTTCGTCTATGAGCATCGCATGGCGGGCCTAGGGGGTTGGTAAAAGTCAGACCCCCAAAAGCGGTACAAGTCGTGTCGGAGTGTAGCCCAGAACACCCTGAGATACTACTGGAATACCTACCAGTAAATCTCCTGCCTCGGCCGAGGGCTTTGTGTAATGGCTCTCCTAGACACAGCGCGACCTCACCCCCAATACCGGGAGAGACGAACCCCTGCAGATCCGCTCGCTGCCTCCATGTGGCTCGGGACTGTACCCAACTAAAACCTGTTTGCACGACTCCTTTGAGCCATGGTAGGGTAGTAATCAAAGCATAGTGGGAACTCATACGAGACAAATGACGATCTTAGGTCGATGAACTAACCTGTACACATGTCACCAGGGAACTGCTATCTGACGTCTGGTATAATCCCAACTAGCAGGCTCCCGGCGAGTCCTGTCCGGTGTACTCATAACCCAATGAGCACCTGTATACATCTTAGGTGAACCAACTGACACCAGTGGCTTGTGAGACCGGCCACCGCCCCTCGTCGGGGTCTCCACTGTATACACTAGTCTACTAATGGAGTATCGATGCCCAGTCTCGAAACACCCATGACTAGGGACCATTTAAGGATGTGCTTATAGACTACCAGCTCCCACGTATATGATCGCCATCATACTGCTGGCCGTCAAGAAAGAATCCTAAGGGCTCTATCAACGTGCAATAGTGATCAGTAATGTCACCTAAAGCAGTGCACGATGATAAAGATAAACCAGATAGCATACTATCATCCTGAGTAAGACTGTCTTACTGGGATAGGTCCTCCCTCAATCATTGCAATCACGTGCCTGTGATCCAATAATTGACTCTAAGGGCACTATCTCCAACAATCTCCCACTTGCACTCAAGGCTAATTATTGCGATGTCGTATACTCACAGCCCGTGTGATACCGAACACCCAACTCCTCTACTAGTCAGTCTCACAGAGCTCGTTTGCGAAACTATTGCGTTCGAAGAATAGCCTCAGTGAGTGGATCCGCTGTGATGTTTCATTCTATGTCTCTCTATATCTCAAGTTCGCGGAGAAAGCCATCTCCCGAAATGATCAATACCTGTCTTAGAATATATCTGGATGTCTGATGGGACCTAGCTCATAAGTGAACTCCAAATCCAAACTTCTTAGACTGTATCGTCAACTGAACTTAATCATTATCCTGCGCCATCCTTCCCTCAGTATCCTTTTGGACCGCCTGTCCAAAATACCGCCCCTCGTCAGAGGGAAAACTATATCTCTGACAGCCACTCTGCCATCCAGGTCACCTTGGAAGCCTGGAATGATAACCGTCTCCCAAAAGAGGCTGCCGTTATCAAATCCCTGGAACATGCACTTATTTTCTAAAACTGCTTCCGATTGTTTCTCTAGGATTGGATCAATATCAACTTATTGCACCTATTGCAAGAACAACATCTGGTCTGGTACTTGACATCTCATGATTGACTCAATTGCCTAAGCAAGGGATCTGCCAATCATGCGCATCCCTCTCCCCTTTAGTCTGTAAGACACCTTTAGAGAGGGTGACTTCATCACCTGCAGGTATACTACCGTGCCAGGAGTCGTCCATTCTAAATACTCATAGAATGCTTGTCAAAGTACCCAGATTGGGAAACCACCCAAATCTAGATCTAAAACCATAAATCAAGCAACCCGAATGTCTGATATAATATCCACGTCCTATGTGGAGAAACTACTGTGTGACAACCAAAGTATAACCGATCGTAGTATAGGAATATCATTTCCTACTCTGGGTATGTCATACAAATACCAGGACATTACACCCTACTACCTTCTTAACAGATCCATCCTCTATTCTGATGAAGTCAAACCTATGACTGTCACATCAGAAATAGATGATCTATCTCCGCTATATTTGCTTTAGTCTATAAATAGACATAAGCCAACTGTCCACCAATGCTTCCGCTGCTCCCACTGATTACGACAACCCTCTGGCAGAGTCATATACACGTGCACTTCTAAAGCTAGTTTAGAACGACGTTATACTCATCCTCCTGCCGGGTCTCATAGTCTGGAACAACACCAATGGCAACTCTGAGTAAACAAGAACCTCCCTGTCACCGTCCTTGAGGCTACCGGAGTACCTCTCGGGTGCCTGAAGTTACCCACCATATCTGCGGAGTGGCTAATGGAATGTCAAACCAGATTGAATCTTTAGGTTCTTATCAAATCTTCAGTAATCGTTTGCGGTTCTGGAATCGCTTCCAGTTCTACCATACTCCCACTACTGTTTTCTGAAAAAATCCAATTTTATTAAAACTGTGGCGAGTCAAGAACAATATCACTATTGATCTTCCAGATGGTAGAAAGTTAACCCTCGTCATAGCCTGGGTCAACCAACAAACAGCCATTACAGAAACGTGCCTTGAGTTATCCAGAGTCTGGTTTTAAGCATAAGCCGGACAACTCCCCGTACCTTAACAATGTCAAGATATGAATCGTTCTATATCTAATATAGAAACAGAGGCACTGATTTAATTGAACCAGATTCAAATCATGCAGCTGTCTCCAGTGCATGTCAACTAAATGGAGAGAGGCCGATCAGCGTTACTCAACTTAGGAATACTCCCAATTATGAGTAACCTGAAAGAGAAGCTTAGTTCTAATCATTACTATCAACTGAATACCATTCACAAGTATCTACATCTTCAATCACCTTGAGGAATCCTGATACTTGCAACATCTGGTTTTCTACTTTATTCTTATACTTATAACTCCTCAAAACTTAGACCTTGCATTTCTACGAAACACATGTCTAAGAACTAGAGAAGTCATAAGTAAACAGAATATAGTATGAGGACCAACCCCTCTGTCCTAATGGACACTGGACAACATACAATACTCTGTACAAGTCCCCTGAGTCTAAATAACTAATTCACTGTGTGTCGTAGGTTGAAAACTGTACTTATGGTTAAGAAGAATTACACCGCTGTTCAATGCTCCTTACCTAACCATCCACTGATATAGGTAAATGTCATAAACATAATTTCAAAAAGGTATCTCTCACTCTATAAAAATAGACGTACAGATATATCAATTTGAAATTGGTGCATAACAACGGATATTCAAAACCAAATATTTGCCGTCCGGCAAACAACCCAGGTGACTTCCTCAAATATCACCAATTACAACGAATTCCGATATAATGAGGATGATCACCTAATTCCCAATAACTTACTCCCACTCATCATCTGTAAAACCATGCAGACGTGAGATTCATACTTGGTAAATACATATCCTGGAGCAAGTGTCTAACTGGGAAATCAGTTTTCTTTTAACAGTACACAGTGAAACTGAAACATTGAAATGTTTTGATGGGGTATCCCGGTATTCCTAGTAATGCCTCTTCCATTATCCAGATTCACAACTGTAACCGTATAATTCTTTGCCACTTCTCCAAATTCCTTTATATGTCTTTAGTCATTACCTTCTGTACACCCCTTTAGGCCAAATGGTTTTCTTCTTTCCCTACCGTTCGGCACCAGCCTATGGTTTGGAAGAAGACTATCCAATAAGCATAAAGGGTGTACTGTACTAATCCTAGGAGCACTCGCAATGCGAGAGAAGGTGAAGATAAAAGACAACCGAATGAACCTTATTCCTATTTCTCCTGAACCAGGATCCATCCCCGAACTGGAAAAAGTTCCTTTCGAGTTCGTATATAACCATACGATGGATTATCCAATAAACTGGGATCTTCGTAGTGATACGGAGTGTCCTGGAGAAATACAAAGGTGATTTAGGATTGGCGAAGAAATATTTGGTTTGGTCGTGAATAGCAGTCACAATTTACTTTGCCCTCTTACTAATCTCTTTCTTTGTCTTTACTTGATACCTTCTGTACACCGTTTAGGCTAATTGGTTTTCTTCATTCCCTACCGTTCGGCACCTGCCTATGGTTTGGAAGAAGACTATCCAATTTGCGTAATAGGTATACTATCTCCTAAACCAAGGAGTACTCGCAACCTGAGAGAAGGTAAAAGGAAAAGACAACTGAATAGTCCTATTCGTTTTCTCCATAACCGGAAACCATCCTCGAATTCCTTTGAGTTCGTATATAACCATACGACAGTTTTGTCCAATAGAAGTGGACGTTCGTAGTAATACAGGGTGTCCTGGAAAAAATGGTAAAAGTAGGAGTGGCAATGAGGACTGCAACTCTGACAATCCAAAAACCAGTGTTAAAGAAGGTTCGGTTAATTTTGGTCACTGAGTCATAGTCTGGGGTCGGGTCAATGGTCGCTGCCAAAGAGAGAGAGAAAAGAAACACTCAGCGTGCACTCTAACCTAGATCAGAATGGTTATCACTTTATCTAATCTGGAAACCTCCCACTGTAACCTCAAATTCTTCCCCAAACCTGAAAGAAGAATTAGTCGGGATCACCCGAGGAGTAAACCAACTCATCAGTGGGAATCGGGATCCAACTATCATCGCATGATAACGTGACGGAATCCACTCATGTTATCACACTCCAGAAGGTATGCGCATGCCTGGCAAGTTTCAGTTTCATTAGAAACTCCCGATGTGATTTTTACCCCTAGGACCCAAGTGACCTTGACGAATAATCAACAAATCAAAAGGTCCTAGTCAAGTTCAACCCGTCATTATCTTGATTGCGTTAAACCCACCGGCACGACCCTTGACGAATAATCAACAAAGTCGTACGACTGTCCTAACCAATCCACATATCCATGCGACAGAAAGCATTACAGAGCTACCGCACACTACGCCTCGGCGAATAGCAATGACAAACGTAGCGTGAATACTATGCAATACTAATCCGAAATGACGGAGGGCTACGAATGGTTTTTGGCGAAAAACCTTTTACCGTAATGAACTTGATATCGTTGAAGGAACTGGATAACTTTTTATAAAAATATAGTGACGAAAACCTTTACTAAAGAGGTCACTCCCGGTGAAGGGATCTCGGCTCTTTCCCCGTAGAATAAGGTGCAGGATATTCCAACTGAATACCACGATGCAAAGCAAAAGGCAATCGGCTATAGTGAAGTTATTACCCTGACGCAAACTTCTATCCAAGGGGTCACTCCCGGTGAAGGGATCTCGGCCCTTGCCTCGTCGACTGAGGAGCAGGATATTCCAACTGAATACCACGATGCAAAACAAAAGTGAACGTCCTTGCAATAACAGCTTTTTGAAAAATTGTTCCAACAACATCAGAATAGGTTTGTTAATCTTGCATTGATCCGAATCAACGCAGTCCCATCAATGGATCACAGCAATAAAGAACGAAAATAATGATGTACGTATATGCCATCCGCATTCGCCACTGGGTCCCGTCATCACCCGTTAAATTACTTAACTAACGACAGAGCGGGGACTGGACTAGCGCGGATGCAAAACATATACAACATCTACTAGTATATATATAATATATAATTTTCGCTCAAGGCGTGATAAAATGCAACATCACAGAAATGTACAGCATCACATAACAATACAGATATCTGGGATCCCCGGGTTTCACAGAGCCGCTGTTGAAACCCGACGTTCCCCTAGTCGTGTGGATAACCTGTGCAATGAAAATCCTAGACCCCTACGGGCGCGGCAAGTCACCCGCCAAAACCTGAAGCGAGGCAGCCCCCTTCAGCAACGTGAATGGACCACCCAGCACTTCACAGAATCCGGTAACTTGGGCACCCCTCCTGGGTCAACCTATACCCCCTACGAGTGCGGCGAATAGCCCGCCAATTCTAGAGTAAAGTCCCCTCCGTCTCAAAGCCATAAGATGCGGGCTTGTTTCCCTCTAGAACCCGGTTATCCGTGCACCCCTCCGCGGGGTAATCTTAGTACAGAAAGAAAAATATACATACAACGGGTACATCGACCTCGACCTGGTCGTGCCCCAAAAGATTAATACAAACAGGCAGTGACGGCAGTCCACATGTCGGACGCTCGCCCCGCAATATCAAATGTACATATAAAACAAAACTGTACTACCACTGCAAACAGGCTATCCCCACGACCGATCCGCAACAACACAGCACAATCACAGAACATCAACGTGAATGTTACGTTCGCAAATCCGTCAAACCGGGCTATAGCAGTTAGACAGGATTTACTGATCGAGTGACATTCACGGTCGCAGATATAATGTAAATACTGTGAACTAATGTGTTTAAAATATCCGATCGATCAAATTTTACCAAGTGGGCCCCATGCAACACTGTAGCACATAAAGAAATTCTGGGCCCAAAAAGAATATACCAAAACCCCTATTTTCAGCCCAAAAGCCCACTGCAAAAATTTGGTGCGTTGACAAGTCAAAAGCGCGGCGGAACCGCGGCCCAAGCATAGGTTTGGCCGCGGTTCCACGGCGGTTTGGTGAGATCTCGTGACCAAATTTTCACAGATTGCTTGTATTTCTATGCACAGTATTCTGCAACACCCTGAAAAATTTTTGGAGCCAAAATTTTTTTGACAGAAACTGTGTATTTGAAAACGCGGGTTTTTGGAATTTTGTTCGATCGATGATGTAAACACACTAGAACAAGCTAGGCAAGGTTAATGGCGTGTCTCTGATACCATGTTGCGCCACGGCAGCGCCCCGGCCTTCTACTCGAGGCCAAAATGCGGAATCAAAATTTTTCTTAACTTTAAACCGGCGCTACCGCGGACAATAAACCTGGATCGTAACTATTAACCTAGTTCTAGCAAATAAGAGAGAGGGTAGAATGCTATACCGAGCGATCCGTGTCCTTCGGTCTTCGTCTCCACTCCAATCTCCCGCGGAGTCTCCGTCCGTCACCTCCTCGTCGGAAGGGGCACCACGTAGCCGGATTCTTTTACGGGCTCCCACCTCTGGACCGAGGCAACTCGGGCGCGAAGTTGGCTAGCCGACGCGTCCAAGGGTACTGTAGGTTGTAGTGTAGAACCTTTGTCTCAATGGGATGAAGTTGCCTTTGATGGAGGAATCAATATGAACTTCGGAGAGGAGAGGGATTTCTTTGTAGCAAGCATGCAAAAATGAGAAATCAATAATTCCCTCATGAAAAATGAACTCCTATCATCCTCTCATCAAAAGTGGCCGGCCCCTCTAATGAGAAATGGTGGAGGAATGAATAACCACATCAAGGGAGGTGATGGTAAGAAAAGTAGAGGGTGACCACATCCAATGTAAACCTCACATCAACTCTTAATCCATTCAAATCAAGAAAGAAATGGAAATAGAATCTAATGATACTAGTAACCATCATGATGCCACCAATAAACAAGAAACCCCTCCACAACAAGTTATTTGCAAACTTGCAAATAACCCCCTCCAACGGAAAAGTCCGGCCGGGAAGGAACAAATGAAAACCGGCCGGAACGGAATGCAAACTGGCAACTTCAGAAATCTGATCCCGTAATAAATTACAGGAAAACCCCGCGACTGCATATACATACCCGCATTTGTATTCCCACTGAACACAAATGGAAAGAGACAAAATCTACACTGTCTAATACTAGGATCCGGCTTAAACCAAAGCCCGCTAGTAAAATCCTTCCGATCATGATCCGTGCAATACCGCACGTATCTGATCGAACCCTGCCATATCTCCATACGGCCTCTACAGCGTTTCGTCCGAAACATGAGTAACTGAGTGTTTGGTGGACTCTAAAGACTCGTCAATACTATGGCTGTGGATTTAACCACTAGCACGTCAGAGGTATTAGCCATACGTGACGGACTACCAGCTATTGACCAAAAGGGACGTCGATGAGCGAACTCATCCTGACACCCTACTGAGCCTGTCAGTGACAATATCCGTACAGTCCGGTCCGTTCGTCTATGAGCATCGCATGGCGGGCCTAAGGGGTTGGTAAAAGTAAGACCCCCAAAAGCGGTACAAGTCGTGTCGGAGTGCAGCCCAGAACACCCTGAGATACTACTGGAATACCTACCAGTAAATCTCCTGCCTCGGCCGAGGGCTTTGTGTAATGGCTCTCTTAGACACAGCGTGACCTCACCCCCAATACCGGGAGAGACGAACCCCTGCAGATCCGCTCACTGCCTCCATGTGGCTCGGGACTGTACCCAACTAAAACCTGTTTGCACGACTCCTTTGAGCCGTGGTAGGGTAGTAATCAAAGCACAGTGGGAACTCACACGAGACAAATGACGATCTCAGGTCGATGAACTAACCTGTACACATGTCACCAGGGAACTGATATCTGACGTCTGATATAATCCCAACTAGCAGGCTCCCGGCGAGTCCTGTCCGGTGTACTCATAACCCAATGAGCACCTGTATACATCTTAGGTGAACGAACAGACACCAGTGGCTTGTGAAACCGGCCACCGCCCCTCGTCGGGGTCTCGACTGTATACACTAGTCTACTAATGGAGTATCGATGCCCAGTCTCGAAACTCCCATGACTAGGGACCATTTAAGGATGTGCTTATAGACTACCAGCTCCCACGTATATGATCGCCATCATACTGCTGGCCGTCAAGCAAGAATCCTACGGGCTCTATCAACGTGCAATAGTGATCGGTAATGTCACCTAAAGCAGTGCACGATGATAAAGATAAACCAGATAGCATACTATCATCCTGAGTAAGACTGTCTTACTTGGATAGGTCCTCCCTCAATCATTGCAATCACGTGCCTGTGATCCAACAATTGACTCTGAGGGCACTATCTCCAACAATATATATACACACACATAGGTATAGGACTATGTATATACATATACGTATACCTACACATGGATGATGAGGATTGTATATGGTATTTGGAGATGAGTCGATGAGATTAGGCATGATGCCATGAGATCGGTGATATGTTTTGTTTCGTATTGTGAGATACGACAGGAGATTTTAGCGGGCCTTTAGGCGTGTGTTTTCATACATGCATATATATATATGCAGATGGTATCAGTTTGTACTAGACTTAGATCAGTACCCCTAATACAGGATATGATGATAAGGGATACCAGAAGAATAATGAGATGAATGTGATATTTGACCCTTACCCAGATTTGGGATGTCATACGACGGATTTACGTACGAGCTATATATTAATAAGAGATTCGCAGTCTTGACTCAAGGATGTCATAATATATATATATATATATATATATATATAAATATATATATATATATTGTATCGTATGTGATACTTTTGAGGCGGGATCACCGACTATTATATTTATATGTATCGACTCAGACTTAGGTGGTTTCCTTACCTTACGATTAGTCATGTAGTTTACTTATAAATGTTAGACAAGACCCGAGTCATACCTATTTCAAAACTAACGAATCGTGAGTATTTTAAAGACAGGCCAAGGGATTCTACGGATATTTTCAAAAGACGCATCTTTTCCTGAAAACACCATAGCCGTTATTTTTCTAAACACCACGATTCATGTTATTTCAAATGGCAAAACTGTATCACATATATATATATTGATGTAGATTCTTCACTGTTGTGTTTATTATTCATTTTTCGCATATTCTTGCTATTCGCATCGCGTTGCATGTTTAAATGTGTTTATTTTTATATTAAACCCATGCTGTCAGGACACCAGCACCATTATCGATGATGCGTATGTTCCACGTACACCTGCTTGCCGGCTTACACATTTCATCATCGATAATTGCCATGTCACCACACAGTATGATTGTTGCATCAGGATATGACTCCTTGCATGACATACTTGCATACATACATATTGTACACCCATACTTGCGTACACACATATTGTACACCCATACTTGCGTACACACGTATTTGCACGTACATAGATGATTCTGGCTTGATTTTGGAGATTTGGGAACCGCAAGATATATTTTAAAACTGGATTCATTTTAAAGGAGCGGTTTTCCCTCGATATGTGCATATTACTGTTCCAGGTTGCAAGATATACGGATATGCTTACATTCTGTTATATGTCGCATACATCATGCTTTATGATTATACGCATTGAGATATGTTGTTTCCATGATATTTATAGATTTAAGAACCGTGGGTATTTCAAAAGAAAGTATGTACTATTTTAAAAACCCGGTTTCTCTTGACATGATATTTCAGCAGCCACCATGAGTTTTATCGGTTCTGATATATATATATATATATATATATATATATATATATATATATATATATATACACACCATGCGAGGAGCATCGTGGGCCGTGTGCGGGTACATGGTGGACCCGGTATGGTACCCCGGGGCAACAAAGGGATGCTATGTATATAGACGGTGAGACTAGCAGAGGGACTACTACCTACCGGCGATTGTATTTGGGCTAGGCGGATATCCGGAGGATACCGACCGGAGTCGAGAGATGATATGGGCCGATCCGGACTGACGGAGCCCGTGGGCCGATCCGGACCGTCGGAGCCCGATATATGAGGATTTACGTGCCGATGCTGGGCACAGGTTTCATGATGTTTTCGAATGTCGATGCAGGAAACTCAGGTTCCATGATTTTGATGTGTCGCGAGGGACACACGTTGATTTATATCCTCATACTTTCATGCATTTATGACTTTTACATGCATGATGTTATTATGTCATTGGTTGACACGTGAACGAGATCCATATGCATATAGGCATTGATTTCATAGTTGGATGATATCCACATACTTATAGACTTCATGATATAGTTGACACTGATTTCATGATGATTACTTTGATCATACCTCATGTTTATGATATGTTGCTACCTGAGGCACTGACACGGGCACTTGGTATTACACTTGGTATAGATGTTTACCCTTGCCACCTTTTCATGCTTCAGACTTTATCATATTGATGATATATATATTATTACTGATCGTTTGACCTAGGATTGAGTCATACATACGATTTTTGCTCTGTGATGTTTTCTACTCACGAGTTGGCAACTCACCCCCGTTGTGCCACAGTTTCTTGCAGGTTTTGCCGTACACGTTTCCTTGCGGCTTTCTGGCACTCAGCTCTCATTCCGGATGATGGCTTTGGTAGGTGGGTTCACTTGCATCGTGACCACCATTGTATTTTATTTACTTTCAGTTGTATCTAGTAACTCCATCAACCAGACTTGTATATTGTTTCAGACTTAGAAAACCAATTGTATATTCTTTCGACCTTAGAGTCGCGCGTTGTATTATTATGGTTTTCTTGATGTTTGAGTTTCCTTTTGAGTTTTGATCCTCGCCCTTGGCGTTGTATATTATATTGCTTGCGTGGTTGTGACCGTCAATGGACGAAGAGCTAGCTCCCATTTGGGGATGCCTTTATTCATATTATTCATGTTGTGCCCCGTTCGGGGCCAGTTTTTACAAAGGAAAGTCTGCCGAAATTTTCAGGAATGACTTGATGTTTTAAAAACGCATAATTCGGCTTATTCTATTAAAACCACTTTCTTTTAAAAAAGTTTTCCTTTATTTATTATTTAAAATGGTTTTAGATTTCGGGGCTTTTGGCTTACTTGAATTAGATGGGGTCCTATAGACTTCATATGATTAATGGGCCAGTGACGTGCCTTTTCGGGTCGTGACAAAGTTGGTATCAGAGCGCTAGGTAAACCTTGGTTCGAGTCTAAGTTTGAGTATGCGGAGCCTAGAACGTTTGTATATATTCAGAACTTAGGCTTGACCTTACGGAACTTAGACTTACTCGAGGGGGTATCAGACCCGAACTTTCATCGCGTAGGTTGACATTGGTTGATGGAGTAGGTGACTTAAGGAGAGTGACGTACCGTATGTATGTTCCGCGGCATACTTACGATACGCTACTCCGCTTAAGAAACCTTAGGATATACATTTCCTTGCACAGTATTATATTCATTCCTATGATCTATCCTCATCGATATTGGTTATGATTTTGCTTCCACGATTACACGGGCAGAGAGAGCTATGGCTAGAGTTGTGTCAGCACGAGCTCGTCACGGACGAGGACTGACTGGGGCGTGATTCTAAGGACATACGATTGCATAGAGGCGTCGTTTTTTTTGTGTGTTTTCGCGCCAGGAGCGTTTGATGGATCGCTTTTACGAGATTTCTCGGAAGTGCAGATCAGCACCAGAGTATCAGGCTACTGCTAGAGGCCAGCCAGAATGTGATGACCGTCGATGCACCGATTATTTGATGTTTGAGGCACTGTTCAGCGTGCGGACAAATGAGCCAGTTGCTGCTGCGAATGACGAGATATCACCCCAGATGTTGGAGCTATTGCCGCACGAGTTAGGCTTAGAGATGTGACAGAAGATCGCAAGCCGCCCAAGGAGGAATGACTAGGACATGTGATTCATTGCCTACCCCGATGCGAGATCATCAGATTGATTGATTCCAGCTAGAGACGACTTCACGCAGGTACGTTGGGCATCGATAGAGACGATCGAATGTCACAAGCCCATTTTCCAAGTTTAAAGTATTCAGAGACAAATGCAAGTAATGTTATGGACCCTCTAGAAGAATGAAACCCTAACTCGACGTAATGACCATGGAAAACTTTTGAACCTTCGGGTTTGCGGCAGTTCAGCGGTACCATTAGTGAGGCTTGGATTTGCCCTTCTACGGTTGGTCCACAGGTACTGTGGCATGTACTAGAATACTATTAAACTATACCCAAGATGCTAAGCTCTTGGGGGATTATAGAACTTTGACAAATCGATCGAAAGGTTCGACATCTTTCGGATATCATGTGATGGGATACATTGCTTGGGAGACTCCAGATACGAATATAGCCGTTGGAGCGCAGGCCATGGAGCCACGAAAAGACGAGTCCGAAGCAGTCGACATTCGAGAAAAGTGGAGTAAGAGGTTCGTACGAGATCTTGATGAGATTACGTTCCACAGCGTCGACATCCGAGATGTGATACGTATGCAGAGGCGTTGTATATGGAATTATCTTCCAGAAGGATTCGCGATGAGTATGCAGCCGTTCCGGAACAAGATACAGATTTAGTAAAAAAATGATAACTTCCGGGCAGTTTAGCAGAATGGGGATTTGAGAGAGACCTCGACAGGACCTTTCTGGAATACTATGCAAGAAGACTTGGACCTAGGAGCGGTCATATTGCGCACACCCAGTAGGCCAGAGTTCGGCATCGTCGACGAGATAGTTGGCCAGAGATCTTTAGAGGATGTGCCAAAGCGGGACTGTTTTCGTCGTCATTCCATATTGGGCCGTTGAGTTGAGAAGCTATATATCTAGCAATCTGTAGTGAGAGACGAGAGCCTAAGGGCACCAGACGATAGGCCATGAACAGTAGGCAAGTAGATATCTTGCTCTACTAGTATTGGATGCACCGATACCTTCTCGACTTTGAAGGAAGGACATATCGACGATAGTATTTATGATTTGAGATTTGGTGATTCGATTATCACGCATCCGCCATTTTTGGATTTCGGTATTTTGGACGATTTGTTTGCATGATTGAGATTTTTGTACACTACGGTTGCACTTGACTTCGATTGATGTCATTCGAGATATTGATTGTGATTTCATGCCTAGGGCATGCATGCGATTTGACTTATGCTTTCGGCATAGTTTTCAAGCACTTTTAGTATTTTGATTTGCTTTTGTGCACGCTGATGCACATGGTTGGGAGATTCTATACCACGGTATACCTGATTTGGATTTGGATTGAAATGTGTTGTATACCGTCGATTTCGATAGTGATACTCGATATTTATTTTGTGCACCTTGTGCACCTGATTGGATTCTTGTGCATATTTGACGCGCTTGGATTGGATTTTGCGCATGTTCGGCGCTTGATATTGGATTTCGTGATTTCGTGCATGTTGGATGCACATGATTTAGATTTTTTCGTGCAGGATGGATGAACCTGATTTGGATTTTCGCGCATGTTGGTCGCATGTTATGAGATGCGATTTTGGTGCACACCAGATGCACTCAGATGCACCTGATATTGCTGTCAGGCACACCCGTTGCACTCGACAGATGTTTCGTGCACACCCGATTCACTTAAATGTTGTATCTGTGCACATGTATGGCACATTCATGGGTTTCGATTTCCGTGCGCACCAGACGCACGTAGCATTCATATGCACATTTTGGGACTGATTTCTTATGGAGCAGTTAGTTTTTATGATATTTGCTATTTGTTTTCGTACTAAGCAGGACTAGTCAGAGGACAGTACCTGGATATATTTCGCATGCATTGATAGTTATCGAAGAGATTTCCAAAAAGTAGAGCTATAGTCTCAGTATTTACCTACGTGTCTGATATGACACGAAACGTTTAAAACAAGGAAAACACTTCTAAATTTTTTTCAAAAATGGCGGGACGTACATATTAAACAAAGGATAAGTATATATATAGTTATTTTCTTACAATAGACGTCCGCCACTGTGCCGCGATACGCGCATCGCACAGTAACATGAAAGGTTTGGCATACATTTCCTTCAGATGTTTACTTGTATAGTTTTGATGTATATCATATTGGTTTTCGTATTAGATTTGAATTCTATGTCTTCACCATGACTCCGATGATTGCGGGATGCTTGACGGAGTTTGATTTGGAGTTATCTGCTCATTTTCAAGCGCATGCATGGCGCTATGATGCGTTTCATGCATTGATGATTTCGGAGCCCCGACGACCTGGACTTTTTACTGAAATGTTTTAGTATTTGAGGGGTTTAAATTTAAATTCGGGGACCGAATTTCCATAAGGGGGGAAGATTGTAACATTTCAGAAAAATAAAATATTATTTTGGGGATTTTTATAATTGAATAATATTAGATTGAATATTTTAATAAGGCGGTATAATTAAACACCGATAAATTGGGAAAAAATTGGAAAATTATGGAAATTACTGAAATGAGGGTGCTTTATGTGATTCATGCAAATTATAAGTTTTTATGATTAATTATACACTATTTAGTGCTAATCGCAATTAAATATCACTAATCGCGCATTAAGCTTGTTTTGTGCAAAACATGCACCATGTCACATTTACAAACACTTGTTACATTTTTCCTATCATGTGTATTCCTTTTTCAAGTATGGTTTTGTTTTGATAAGAATAGAAAAAAAACAAAAGAAAATGAAAGAAAAGAAAATGAATAAAGAAAGAGATGCATGGGGCATTGATTAGGCATGGGGGGCTTGACTTTGGCTCTCTCTCCCCCCCTCACTTCCCTCCTTGCTCAGCAGCAGCCCCAGCTCCAGCAGCAGCCCTCTACCTTCATCTCCTCTTCACCATCACAAACAACACCAAAACATCATCTTCTCTTCTCAAAATTTGTGCACAAGCTCACAAGCTACACCTTGGACCAAGAAAGTTTGCATTTTGGTGCCATAGGGGATTCATGAGTGCCAAATGAGGTAAATTCTGAACCATTAGTGTAGAATTTGGTTTACTTTAGCTTCCATGCATGTTTAGAAATGTTTAGGCGATATTTAGCAGGGTTTGGAAATTCGTAGAAAAGGTCCAAAAGCGTAATTGAGCTTAGTAGTGACTCTAAACCCCTTTTAGTGATATCATATTGGACAAAACCTGAGACTTAACCCCCAAATACGAACTTTGAAATTCTGTAGATACGGAATTTGTGGGAATTGTGATGGTTTTTGGTTATCTGCTAACACCCGGGGACTCTAAAATTTATTTAGCGAACATAGAGGAGTGTGCAGGCACCTAGGAAGCTCACCCCAAGACCCCAGCCCCTACAACCTCATCTGAGCCGCAAATAAAACCTTTTTGGCCGCAATACGCGGCCAGAGCTTGAGCAATGGGCTTTATGCTTCATCTATAGCTCCATCTCCAGAAAATTAGACCCCTCCTGTATGCAAAATTAGCTAATTTCAACTAGGGTAAAACCTGGGACTAAATTCATGAGTTGCTGTTTTGATTCGGGATTATATTTTTCGTATTTTGGAGTCTTGATTTTAGTATTTGTGTTTTACCTCGATCACTTGACGTTTGTACGATGATATCGAGGGTTATTTGGTGGTTTTGAAGGCGCAGTCCATAGGTTCTTACCTATAGGCTTTTATCGTGTCGTTTTGGTTTTGAATTGGATTTTAATGCGGCATGATAAGTTATGATGTGTAGGTACCCCCAGGAGGACTTCAAGATGACAAGCAAGTGCGTGGCGACGTCGGCAAAGGCATGCGAAGAGCAAGGTGAGTAGATTATATCTACGGGAGAAATCGGGTGGATGGCATATAGCACCCCCGCAGTTCGCAGTGTAGTGTATGGTATATACATACATATATATATATATATATTGTATGGATATATTCACATGTTTATTTTGAGATTATGAGTATTTAGATAGACTTTGGGAGTCATGGATAATTTTAGTATCATTGGATGATGGTGTCACTAGTTAGTTTAGTCGCGATTCCTAGAATAAGGTTTACACCCACACGCACACACTTGCTTGCTTGTTATACTTGTGCGTATATAGTGATATGTATATATATATACACACATAGGTATGAGACTATGTATATACATATACGTATACCTACACATGGATGATGAGAATTATATATGGTATTTTGAGATGAGTTGATGAGATTGGGCATGATGCCATGAGATCGGTGATATGTTTTGTTTCGTATTGTGAGATACGACATGAGATTTTAGTGGGCCTTTAAGCGTGTGTTTTCATACACGCATTTATATATATATATATATATATATGCAGATGGTATTAGTTTGTACTAGACTTAGATCAGTACCCCTAATACAGAATATGATGATAATGGATACCAGATGAATAATGAGATGAATGTGATATTTGACCCGTACCCAGATTTGGGATGCCGTACGACGGATTTACGTACGAGCTATATATTGATGAGAGATCCGCACTCTTGACTCGAGGATGTCATAATATATATATATATATATATTGTATCGTATGTGATACTATTGAGGCGGGATCACTGTTCACACCATAATATTGCATTATTATATTCCCCATTCTTATTCTTTTTATAAATAAACAGGTGCTTTTGACGCATGTCTGCTACATGTTACAGGTTGCAGGTTCTTAGACAGAAAACAGTGAAAACGATGTAAAGACGATGAAAAAGTGGACTTTGACCAGCAAACAGAAGACTCTTGATCAAGCCTACATCAAAGATAAAATTCACAAAGTACAAGGCAATGCAAGGTCCAAGATTACAAAGCGAACGGTTAAAAACCCACCGCAATTATTCACTGGAGATCTGGAAGAAACATAGAAGCTATTTTAATAAAGAACCAAATAATAAGGAAGCCCAAAGATCCAGGGCCCAATACTTTATTTTAAAGAGACATAAAATTTTACCAAAGCTTGAAGTCTACTTTGACTAGGTCTTCCTAAGGATATTTTGGTAAATGTAGACATGCGAATCAATTGTAACCTAGGGTTTCTATCTCCTATAAATAGAAGCCCAAATCATTGTATTCTTTTCATGCCTCCTTTTAATAAAAATTTAGAATTCTTTTGGAGAGCATCGGTGTTTCTTTTCAATTCATGAATTCAGATCTGACAACCCTGCGTTGATGATTGGAGAGATGCATCTGTAAGTAGATTTAATTCCTTACTCTAGTTTAGATTTCAATTCTTGCCCTAGGTAATTTTTATTCTCTGCCCTAGATAAATGTTTTTAAATTTCCTAATGAGTGAGTAGTCTCCTCGCTTGTTAGGGTTAGATCTGGGGAAGGTTTGAGAGACGAAGATCTCTCATCCCTTTTCTTGCCCGTCATATATTTTCATAGAACTCCATGCATACCTTCTTATTCCGCTCCCTACGGCACTCTACCCACGAGGTAGCGGTGATACCGTAGTCTAAAGGCCCGGATTTTAAGATTTTCCATGGAGGTTAGGGTAAAAATTAAGAAAAGAAGGACAAGGATCTAGAGGAAGAACAATCTTCCCAATCATCCTAATCCCTTTTATTAATATTTACCATAACACCTAATTAGATCTTCATATGGGTATATAAAGCGGTGAGATTTATAGACTTTCCAAACTTAACCTAGACCTAACCCTAGCAAGATTTAGATCTAGATTAATTCAGTTTTTAGATTTAATCAATAATTAATCCGGCTCTCATCGGAATTAACTCGTTAGAGCAATTAGGAAATTCACAAAATCCCTGTGGACCGACCCGTACTCACCGGCTAGCTACCAAGCGACGCCGTTCTTGATTGCGGTTAGTAGATAGTTTTTGAGATAAATCAAATGGCGCCGTTGCCGGGGATGGCGTAGAATTTTCTTTTCGCGATTTCGGGTTAATCAAAATTTAAAAAAAAATCATAAAAGTCTGAAAAATCTAAAAAATTTAAAAATATATCATCTGTTATTTTTGGAAAAGGTATCTTTGTGTGAATTTTGCAGGATCTACGCACAAATTCGGATCTGGAAATCTACATAAAGCGAAACAGCAAATAGACGATCCTATCAACAGAAGATTGCAACAACAGAGGAACAGAAAAAAATTCAGAAGACCGAGTCAACAAGTCAACCGCGCGATCTGGTGCTGCAAAAAAAAAAAAAAAAAAAAACCGACGCTGCCTTTCGGGCCGCGGAACCGCCGCGCGACCCAGCTTCTGGCCGCGGAACCGCCGCGGCCTGGTCGGGTTAAAAAAAAAAAAACCAGAGGCAGAAACGCGGTAAAAAAAAAATAAAAAAAAATTTAAAACATTAAAAATAAAAAAAAAAAATTTATTATAAATAAATAAACAGGGGAGTACCGGCATTTCGACCTTCTTGGTTTAGCATGACAGTGAGGACACTGTCAAGTTTAAGTTTGGGGGTATGCTCGGTACGTCTTCTTCCTTCACATTCATTTGTACATATTTTTGCATTTGCATAGTTATTTGAAAACCCCATAAAAATTTAAAAATTTCAAAAATTATAAAAATTACTGTATTCAATTTTGGCTAATTGACTTGAGTTTGACAGATAGGTTAACTGGCTAGGAACAACTAGATCTTAGACTTAGTGAATTAAAAACCCTAAAAATAACTTTCCTTAAAGTTTAACGGTAGAAAGTATATGCCTTGTAGTTTATTTAGAAATAGGCAAATTTTGGGTTCATTTCTTGGGCTAAGTCAAAATGAGGGAAGAGTATTGATGTTCTTATTAGAGTATAAGTTTGAAAAATAGTTCCTAGCTTAAGTCTAGATTCTGAAAACGTATACCCTACAATTTGCACAATCACGCACCTTGAAACTTGGAATAGTAGAGGAGACCTTGAAATGCTCTTGTCTAAAGTCCTTAGTATAATGAAAATAAAAGAAAAAAAGTGAATAAAGAAAAGAAAAAAATGAACACTGGTTTTTGTGATTACTAAAGGCTGTAAAAATAGAAAAATATTTAGCGAGGGTGCTTCATCACCTAGTGCCTTAGACCAACTGGTTTGGGAGTCACTGCTAAAAGCCTTGGGTGTTGCAAGACTAGGAATTACGCTTTAAAGTGCAAACATATCTTGTAATCGGTTGTTGGTACCTCAAGAAGTATTAACAGTCGCATGAAGGATGTGTAAGCAAAATTCAATTAAAAATTCACCTACTAATAAGTACTTTGGACAACGGACAAGGGTATGATTGCTTGATTTGAATTTCCAAGTGTAGGGGTGATTTTTACACACACGTGGGGATATGTGATTGGAGTTTAGATGAGAGAAAGGAGTGAAGAATAGAACTTGTATCTTTAGTAAGGGTTGATAGAAATTCCTAAGTGGAGATGGAACCCTAGAAGGAAAACTTAAGAAATGCCGAAAGCTAAGTAGATCTACATAACATATATAATCTTAAGTTAAATAATGAGAAAGTGTGAAGAATGTGGGTGGATAATTTGCGAGTCAAAAGATAATAGAGTTCTTGTTAGAAAACCTAATTGGAGAATAAAAGTTAATGGGCCTAATTGATAGGATTTTGTGGGTAGTATCTGCAGAAAACCCTCAGGAGAAAACACTCCTCCTACTAGGGACACCTAGAGGTTTAACGGCTTGTTGCACGAGCTCAGTGCAATCGCGTTTCCCTGCGAAAGTGTGGTTTGGATTTTAGTGAATAAAAATAAGTTTGCTCGAGGACGAGCAAAAGATAAGTTTGGGGGTATTTGTTCACACCATAATATTGCATTATTATATTCCCCATTCTTATTCTTTTTATAAATAAACAGGTGCTTTTGACGCATGTCTGCTACATGTTACAGGTTACAGGTTCTTAGACAGAAAACAGTGAAAACGATGTAAAGACGATGAAAAAGTGGACTTTGACCAGCAAACAGAAGACTCATGATCAAGCCTACATCAAAGATAAAATTCACAAAGTACAAGGCAATGCAAGGTCCAAGATTACAAAGCGAACGGTTAAAAGCCCACCGCAATTATTCACTGGAGATCTATTTTAATAAAGAACCAAATAATAAGGAAGCCCAAAGATCCAAGGCCCAATATTTTCTTTTAAAGAGACATAAAATTTTACCAAAGCTTGAAGTCTACTTTGACTAGGTCTTCCTAAGGATATTTTGGTAAATGTAGACATGCGAATCAATTGTAACCTAGGGTTTCTATCTCCTATAAATAGAAGCCCAAATCATTGTATTCTTTTCATGCCTCCTTTTAATAAAAATTTAGAATTCTTTTGGAGAGCATCGGTGTTTCTTTTCAATTCATGAATTCAGATCTGACAACCCTGCGTTGATGATTGGAGAGATGCATCTGTAAGTAGATTTAATTCCTTACTCTAGTTTAGATTTCAATTCTTGCCCTAGGTAATTTTTATTCTCTGCCCTAGATAAATGTTTTTAAATTTCCTAATGAGTGAGTAGTCTCCTCGCTTGTTAGGGTTAGATCTGGGGAAGGTTTGAGAGACGAAGATCTCTCATCCCCTTTCTTGCCCGTCATATATTTTCATAGAACTCCATGCATACCTTCTTATTCCGCTCCCTACAGCACTCTACCCACGAGGTAGCGGTGATACCGTAGTCTAAAGGCCCGGATTTTAAGGTTTTCCATGGAGGTTAGGGTAAAAATTAAGAAAAGAAGGACAAGGATCTAGAGGAAGAACAATCTTCCCAATCATCCTAATCCCTTTTATTAATATTTACCATAACACCTAATTAGATCTTCATATGGGTATAGAAAGCGGTGAGATTTATAGACTTTCCAAACTTAACCTAGACCTAACCCTAGCAAGATTTAGATCTAGATTAATTCAGTTTTTATATTTAATCAATAATTAATCCGGCTCCCATCGGAATTAACTCGTTAGAGCAATTAGGAAATTCACAAAATCCCTGTGGACCGACCCGTACTCACCGGCTAACTACCAAGCGACGCCGTTCTTGATTGCGGTTAGTAGATAGTTTTTGAGATAAATCAATCACCGACTATTATATTTATATGTATCGACTCAGACTTAGGTGGTTTACTTGCCTTACGATTAGTCATGTAGTTTACTTATAAATGTTAGATAAGACCCGAGTCACACCTATTTCAAAACTAACGAATCGTGAGTATTTTAAAGATATGCCAAGGGATTCTACGGATATTTTCAAAAGACGCATCTTTTCCTAAAAACACCGTAGCCCTTATTTTTCTAATCACCACGATTCGTGTTATTTCAAATGGCAAAACTGTATCACATATATATATTGATGTAGATTCTTCTCTATTGTGTTTATTATTCATTTTTTTGCATATTCTTGCTATTCGCATCGCGTTGCATCTTTAAATGTGTTTATTTTTATATTAAACCGATGCTGCCAGGACACCAGTACCATTATCGATGATGCATATGTTCCACGTACACCTGCTTGCCGGCTCACACACTTCATCATCGATAATTGCCATGTCACTATACTGTAGGATTATTGCATCAGGATATGACTCCTTGCATGATATACTTGCATACATACATGTTGTACACCCATACTTGCGTACACACATTTGTACACCCACACTTGCATACATACGTATTTGCACGTACATAGATGATTCTGGCTTGATTTTGGAGATTTGGGAACTGCAAGATATATTTTAAAACTGGATTCATTTTAAAGGAGCGGTTTTCCCTCGATATGTGCATATTACTGTTCCAGGTTGCATGATATACGGATATGCTTACATTCTGTTATATGTCGCATACATCATGCTTTATGATTATACGCATTGAGATATGTTGTTTCCATGATATTTCTGAATTTTAGAACCGTGGGTATTTAAAAAGAAAGTATGTACTGTTTTAAAAACCCGGTTTCTCTTGATATGATATTTCAGCAGCTACCATGAGTTTTGTCGGTTCTGATATATATATATATATATATATATATATATATATATATATACCCCATGCAAGGAGCGTTGTGGGCCGTGTGCGGGTACATGGTGGACGCGGTATGGTACCCCGGGGCAAGAAAGGGATGTTGTGTATATAGACGGTGAGCCTGGCAGAGGAACTACTACCTACCGGTGATTGTATTTAGGCTCGGCGGATATCCGGAGGATACCGACCGGAGTCGAGAGATGATATGGGCTGATCCGGACTGACGGAGCCCGATATATGAGGATTTACGTGCCGATGCTGGGCACAGGTTTCATGATGTTTTTGAGTGTCGATGCTGGACACTCAGGTTCCATGATTTTGATGTGTTGCGAGGGACACACGTTGATTTATATCCTCATACTTTCATGCATATGCCTTTATGACTTGTACATGCATGATGTTGTTATGTCATTGGTTGACACGTGAACGAGATCCACATGTATATCGGCATTGATTTCATAGTTGGATGATATCCACAAACTTATAGACTTCATGATATAGTGGAAACTGATTTCAAGATGATTACTTTGATCACACCTCATGTTTATGATATGTTGCTACCTGAGGCACTGACACGAGCACTTGGTTTTACACTTGGTATAGATGTTTACCCTTGCCACCTTTTCATACTTCAGACTTTATCATATTGAGGATATATATATTATTACTGATTGTTTGACCTAGGATTGTGTCATACATACGATTTCTGCTCTGTGAATTTTTCTCCTCACGAGTTGGCAACTCACCCCCGTTGTGCCACAGTTTCTTGCAGGTTTTGCCGTACAGGTTTCCTTGCGGCTTTCTGGCACTCTGCTCCCATTCCGGATAATTGCTTTGGTAGGTGGGTTCACTTGCATCGTGACCACCATTGTATTTTATTTACTTTCAGTCGCATCTAGTAACTCCATCAACAAGACTTATATATTGTTTCAGACTTAGAAAACCAATTGTATATTCTTTCGACCTTAGAGTCGCGCGTTGTATTATTATGGTTTTCTTGATGTTTGAGTTTCCTTTTGAGTTTTGATCCTCGCACTTGGCGTTGTATATTATATTTCTTGCGTGGTTGTGACCGTTAGTGGAAGAAAAGCTAGGTCCCGCTTGGGGATGCCTTTATTCATATTATTCATGTTGTACCCCGTTCGGGGCCAGTTTTTACAAAGGAAACTCTACCGAAATTTTCAGAAATGACTTGATGTTTTAAAAACGCATAATTCGGTTTATGCTATTAAAACCACTTTCTTTTAAAAAAGTTTTCCTTTATTTATTATTTAAAATGGTTTTAGATTTCTGAGCTTTTGGCTTACTTGAATTAGATGGGGTCTTATAGACTTCATATAATTCAAGGGCCAGTCACGTGCCATTTCGGGTCGTTACACAAACACCTTTTGTTCCTCAAGGTAGTAGAAAATATATCCTCGAGAATTCTTAGGATATCCAACAAATTTGCAAAATACTGATCGTGCCTCGAGTTTGTCTCGATTCTGCTTCTTTACATAAGATGGACAACCCAAAATATTAATGAACTTAAGACCTGGTCTCTTTCCACTCCATCTTTCATACGGAGTGGATGGCACAGACTTGGTTGGAACCCTATTCAACAGGTATGCAGCTGATTCTAGAGCATAACCCCATAAGGAAAGCGGTAACTCAGCATTACTTATCATATAACGTAACATATCTAGTAAGGTACGGTTTCTATGCTCTGACACACCATTGTGCTGCGGTGTATATAGAAGAGAAAGTTGAGAGAGAATCTCATTCTCTTGTAGAAATTCAAGGAAATCGGTGCTTAAATATTCTCCAACTCGATCTGATCAAAGTATCTTAATACTTTTGTCCGTTTGTTTTTCTACTTCCTTCTTGTAATCTTTGAACTTTTCAAAAGATTCGAACTTATGTTTCAACAAGCACACATGTCCATATCTTGAAAAATCATCGGTAAAAGTAATGAAGTAGGAATAACCACTTCTCGCATTTATAGATATTGGACCGCACACATCACTATGTATGAGTCCTAAGAGTTCAGTAGCTCTTTCTCCGTGTCCTGTAAACGGAGTTTTGGTCATCTTTCCTTTTGGACATGACTGACAAGTTGCATGAGATTGATATTCGAACAGATTCAGATATCCTTATTTATATAACTTGGTCAGTCTTGTTTCATTGATATAACCAAGTCTAAAATACCATAAGAAAGCTTCATTCATGTATGAAGATTTCTTTTGTTAGTGTGTTGGATATTGAAAATTGTGTGTTGATTCAGGACGTAAATACCATTATTTAATGTTTCGTATCCAATCAACTGTTGATTTAGGTGAATGTTCATAACATTACTTTGCAACACAAAATGATATCTTTCTTTATCTAATAAAGATACCGATATTATATTACATAACATGTTCGGTACAAAATAACGTGGTTCCAAAACCAATATACATCTTGAAAGTAACCCTAGGTGATACGCGCCAATAGCTACGACATCAACACTTGAACCATTCCCAACGCGGAGAGTCATATCACCTATCCTCAAAAACTTACTATTTCTCATCCCCTGCACACAATTACAGATGTGAGAACCTGACCCAGTATCCAATACCTAGGAAGAAGAATTAATTGAAAAACAATTTTCTGTGATAAACACATCTGAAGTAGAAGCATCAACATGCTTCTTTTCCTTGCGTTCGGTGAGGTAAGCCTTGCAAATCCTTCTCTAGTGTCCAGTCTTATGACAATGGAAACATTCGCCCTTTCCTATTCCCGCATCCCCAGAATTGTCCTTTCCCTTCGCCTTTTTAACACCACCTTTCGTCTTGGTGGGTTTCTTCTTCTTCTTTCCCTTTGCCTTAGTTTTGGGGACAGAAGAGGAAGATTGCCCAACAAGAAAAGCGGGTGTTTTCTTTTTCTTAAAAGTTCTCTCTAAAAGTTTCTAGTGCCCTCGCCGCTAACCCGCGACCAATGCGAAATCCGAAAACAAAAATTTTCAAGGCACTAAAAATTTACACATAAGAATCTAAACTAAACACCTAAACTAAAATACTAACAAGATAGAAATCACAACCTTTGTAGCGTCTTCATTTGCACCAATTGGGTTGGACTCTAGCATGCACTCAAGAGCTCCGGATCGCGCTTGCAAGCCGGTCTCCCTTCGCCGAAGATGATTCACCCGATGGAACCAAGTTCAAGCTTCAATTTCATCCAAGAAGTAACTAAATATCCTAGGATGCTAATCTAGGATGCTTAGTGATGTGTGTGAGTGTTCTAATGATTTTTCTTTCTCTTTATCGTCATGATTCTCAACTAATGAAAGGTTTGAATATGAAGAAGAAGAAGAAGGAGCCATGGAAGAGAGAGGAGCAAGAATGGTAGAATGAATAATTTCCTTCACAAATTCAAGCATGCTTCAACACTTTTTTAAAAAATAAAATCATTTTAAAACTACAACCATGCTTGAATATTATTTGCAAATGAATTATAAATTCATTTTCCCATACCCTCCACAAATTCTCTTTTCCATCTCATTTCTTAATTTCTTAAAATGAAAAACCATGAAATGGGTTGTCCTTCTTCTAGAAGTATTCTTATATAAATACAAGAATAAATCCCCGCAAATACATGCCCGTATTCGTATTACAATACGAATACGCAAGAGATAAAATACAATGAACATAATACTAGAATATACATATCGAAATATATATGTAAATTATTAAATCAAAACTTGTTTTAATAATCCGGCTTAATCCTAAGCCGGCTAGTATTATCGTCCGCCCGATTGAAGTCCGTGTGGCTAGAATACATAGCTAATCGGAACCCTGCACGTATCGATATACGGCCACTACATCATTTTGCCTGAACTGGAAAAACCCTCTGTGTGGGACTCCAAAGACTCGTCAATATGCTGGTAGTGGGTTTAACCACAAGCACGTCAGCGGCACTAGCTGTACGTAACGGCTACCCAGGTATTGAGCGAAAAGATGGCCGACGATCAAACTCATCCGTATCCCTACTGGGCATGTCTATGACAATCTTTGTACAGTCAGGTCTCTTCGTCCGAGATAATCGCATACCGGGTCTAGGGTTAGATAACGTTAGACCCCTACTAACTCGATAAGTCGTGTCGATCTGAAGCTCATCACCCACTGAGAAAATACTAATATCACATTAGTAAATCTCATCCACCTTTGGCCAAGGATTTCAGGTGATGGCTAACCCAACACAGTGCGACATCAACTGCCAATACCAGAAGAGGCGAATCCATGATGATTATTCACAGCCTCCATGTGGTTCTGGACTGTATCCAACTAAAATCTGTTTGCACGACTCCATTGAGCCATGGTAGGGTAGTAATCTAAGCATAATAGGAACTCACACGATACAAATGAAAATCTCAAGTCAAAGGACTAACCTGTACTCATGCCACAAGAGAAATTTTATCTGATGATAGGTTAATACCATCTAGAAGTTCTCGGCGAGTCCGTTCGGTGTACTCACCTCCAGTGAGCACCTGTATAGTATCTTAGGTGACTCAACACCAATGGCTTGTGAGACCGGCCACCGCCCCTCATCGGGGTCTTGAAAAGTATACACTAGTCTACTCCGGAGTGTCGATGCCCAGTCTCGATACTCCATCGACTAGGGACATTTAAAGATGTGCTTATGGACCACCCAACTCCCACATATATGATCACCATCATATTGCTGGTAGTCAAGCAATAATCCTACGGGCTTTATCAAAATGTATACACATAATGATAAAGACAAACCAGATAGCATACTATGTTCTCGAGTAAGACTAGGTCCTCATTCAATTATCATAATCGCCTACTTGCAATTACAATAATTTCCTTGAGAGGACTATATCCGACAATCTCCACTTGCACTTGAGGCTAATTATTGCGGTATCGCATACTCACAGATCGTATGTTACCGAATACCCAACTTCTCTACTAGTTAGTTTCTCAAAACTCGTTTTAAGAAACTTACGTGTTCGAGAAATAGGCTCAGTGAGTGGATCCGCTCCAATGTTTCTACCTTTATCTTTCTATATCTCAACTTTGCGGAGAACGACTATCTCCCGAAATGAGCGATACCTATATTTGAACTTTTCTGGATATCTGATGGGAACTTGTTCATAACATGAACACCAAATCCAACAAAATTCTTAGACTGTATCCATTGCTGATGTAATCAGCACCGAGCGCTATGACCACCTCAGTATCCTTCTTGGAAAACTATCCAATATAGTGCACCTCATAAGAGGGGAAACTTATAACTCAAACAGCTACTCTGTCATCCAGGTCACCGTGGAAGCCTAAACCGGTAACTGCCTCCTGCAGGAAGCTGCCATTACCATACGCCAAGAACATCATCTTATGTTCATAACTGCTTCCCAATGTTTCTCCAGGATTGGATTAATATATGCTTAATGTAGCTAGTGCAAAAGCAATATCTGGTGTGGTACTTGACATCTCATGATTGACTCAATTGCATAAGCAAGTGATATGTCAATCATGCAAATCTCTCTCCTCATCGGTCTAGAAGACAACTCTTTAGAGAGGGTAACTCCCTCACCTGCGGGTACATCACCATGTCAGGAGTCGTCTATTCAAAACACTTTAGAATAGTGTCAAGGTACCCGAATTGGGACACATCCCAAATCTAAATCTAAAACCATAGATCTAGTCACCAGATCCTTGATATTTTATCCAGATCCTATGTGGAGAAACACTTTGTGATAACCACATTATAACTGATCATAGTATAGGAACATCAATTCCTATCAGGAGTATGTCATCCAAATACCAGGACATCACTCCTTACTACCTTCTTACCAGGTCCATCAGTTGTTCTGACGAAGTCAAACTCCATGATTGTTTCATCAATACAGATGACCCGTCTCCGCTCTTTTTGCATTAGTCTAGAAATAGACGTAAGCAACTTGCCCACTACGCTTCTGCTGCTCCTACTGACTACAAGAACCCTCTGGCAGAGTCATATACACGTGCACTTCTAAATTCAATTTAGAATGACGTTATAGTCATCCACCTGCCAGATCTCATAGTCAAGGACAGCAGTAGTGATAAGCTTGGGTTATCAAAACCTACATGTCACCGTCTTTGAGGAACCAA
Organism: Agapanthus africanus; assembly: GCA_030015575.1. Classification (NCBI taxonomy): domain Eukaryota; kingdom Viridiplantae; phylum Streptophyta; class Magnoliopsida; order Asparagales; family Amaryllidaceae; genus Agapanthus; species Agapanthus africanus. The sequence goes on from JASDDO010000026.1 coordinate 358,867,364, forward strand.
AGTATCTCTCGGGTGGCTGAGGTTACCCACTAAATCTGCGGAGTGGTTAATGGATTATCGAATCCAATTGAATCTCATGTTCCACTAAATTTTTAGTAACCGTTTGTGGTTCTGGAATCACTTCCAGTTCTACCATACTACCACTTGTTTCTTTTGAAAAAAGATTCCTTTTATAAAAAGGTGGCGAGTCAAGAACAAAATAACCTTTAATCTTGAAATGGTAGAAGTTAAACCCTTGCTAAAAGCCTGGAATAACCCACAAGCTGCCGTTATAGAAACGTGTCTTGAGTTTTTCCGGATTCAGCTTTTAAACAGAAACTGGATAACTCCATATCTTAACATCCTCAAGATATGCAACCATTCTATGTCCACATAGAATCAAAGTTACAAATTTAGATGGAACCTTATTCAATTGTTATGCAACTGTGTCTAGTGCATATCCCATATGGAAAAGGGTCATGCAACATTACTCATCAAGGAGCGCACCCATGGATGAGTAACCTGAGAAAGAAGAAATTTCTTAAATATTACTATGATGAAATTCCTAGCATAAGTATCTACATCTTCTATCACTTCGAAAAATCCTGATATTTCCAACAAACAATTCTCTGCTTTATTCTTATACCTATAAAGTTCTCAAAATCTTTCGACCTTGCATTACAACGAATGCGTGTCTAAAATCAAAGAACTCATAAGTAAACTGAAATTCCGTGTGTTGTATGTTGAAAACTGTATTTTGGTTAAGAATGTCTATACCGTTATTCAATGCACCTTACCTTATCCTTAACTGATAAAGGTAAATGTTTAAAACACAATTCTTAAAATTTATATCTCACTTTATAAAATAAAGATACAGATATTCAATTTTAAAAATTGGTGCATACCAACGGTTATTCAAAACCAAATATTTGCCATATGGCAAAACTAGGTGATTTAATCCAATATCACCAATTACAAATGTCACTGCCTGGAAATGGCACGTGACCGACACTTGGATCACGTGAAGTCTATAGAACTCCACCGTAACCCAAGTAAGCCGAAAACCCAGAAATCTAAGCCTTTTTAGGAAAATATTGTGGAGGTAAAGTTTTGAAATAAAGGTATAATGAAATCAAGTTCTTTTATTTTTTAAAGTATATATAAAGTTCGTTTGAAATGCAAGTGAATTATATACTATAATTTGGAAACGTTTTTGTTATTTGAAATTTGGGCAGCGCCTTCTTTGTAAATTTTGATCCAAAACCAGTATATAACAAAAATAATATAGGCATCCCCAAGCAGGAGCTAGCTCTTCGCCAGTTGGCGGAATCACAAACACGCAAAATGAAATATACGACGCCCAAGGCGAAGATCAAATACAGAAAGAAAATAAAGAAAGCCAAAACATTACCAAACTCAATATAAATAATAATACAAGTCTTGACACTAAGTCTGAAACAATATCCAAACTGGTCTCTAGGTCTGCCAAATATACATAATCTAGTTGATGGAGCTTTTAACTAGATACAAAGAAATATAAAAGTATACAAGGGTGGTTACGCTCTGAACTGTAACCCACCTACCCAAGCAATCATGAAAGAAGCTGTATGCCAGCAAGCTGCTACTGATCCGAGTGGTCGATCCTGCAAAAAACTATGGCACAACGGGGGTGGGTTGTCAAATTGTGAGTAGAAGACATCAGCAGGTAGAAATCGAATGTATGACGATCACCTAGCTCGTACAATAATATAATGATATCATGCCGTCTGATAACGAAGGTGATCGTGTATACATAAGTATAATAAAATAAATAAAGTCATACCTGTTACAATATATGGTACCATGTCAACTGTGTCATATATATATGAATATATATCATCCAACGTGTGTCCATCAACGACACATCAAATCATCATAACATCCTGAGTGACCAGTATCGACACTCGAAATCATCATAAAACCCATGTCCGGCATCGACACGTAAATCCTCATATCTCAGCCACTGTCTCATCAGATCGGTCCCCATATCCATCTGTCTCATATCACTCCAGTCGGTATCCTCCGGATATCCGCCGAGTCTAATACTATCATCGGTAGGTAGTGTTCCCCTGCCGTGCTCAACGCCTTTCTATACGATTTTCTTGCCTCGGGTACCGTACCGGGTCGACCATGTACCCGCAGACGGTGATTCCTCACTTCTGGAATCGGGTAATCATCATAGCTCAGCACCGAGAAAACTCTTGGTGGACGTCGAAATATCATATCAAGAGAAACTGTATTTTTAAAATAATCATAATTTTTTAAAATGTATATGCGGTTTCTCAAATCCAGAAACTCATGAAAACATAATCTCATAGGCATGTAACAATGATGAAACAATAGGTACAGGCACAGAACAATACTGTAATAGCAAGTGTGTTCATATGAGCGTGTCGTGCAACTAGGTAAAGAGGAAATATCTGAACTCCTATGTGTGGTACTGGGTACTAAACAATAACTAAAATTCTACAGGTTGTAAGGCGATACAGTGACATAGCGATTTTTAATGTGTACGTAGCATGGCAATTACGGATGATGTGTGTGTGATCCGGCGAGTATATGTACGTGCAACATGCGCATCATCGGTAATGGTGCGTGTGTCCTAGTAGAAGAAGTCGTATAAAGATAAATATACGAAACATAGTATATATGTAGTAAATGAAAATAATACAAGCATATGTAGAAATAAGAAATCGTAGCGTGTGCGTAAACAGAATAAAGAAAACGTAAATGCGAACAGTATAAAATACGTAACTACGTATGAGCCATACAGTTATAGTTTAAAATAGTACGAATCGTTGTTTTTGAAAATAGGGGCTACGATGTTTTTGAAAAAAAATAACCATTTGAAAATCCATAGCGTCCTTTGAAGTTATTATTTAAAAGTGCATAACAATTCGTTAGTTTTGAAAATAGGTATGGCTCTAAATATATCCTAATATCTACTTAAGTGATTTAAAAATAATATTTCTCTAGTCGATATATACATAAGTCGGTGATCCATCCTCATCATATCACGTATGGTATAATCTATCGTACGATATCATCGATCAAATAGTACGGATCTAGAGTCACATACATCATCGCACCTCATCTCATCAAACCACCCCATGTCATATCATGCCATGCCATGTCATATCATATCATGTATGTCGCCTCGTATCATCGTATTGAATCATATCGACTCAAATCATCAAATTTGATCATATCCTCATCTTATCGTGTCATATTGTAAAATATATGTTTTTATATACTTCAATAGTAGATATAGTTCATAGGTTAAAGAATAACACTAAGGGTATGTCATTCTACTAGTATACTACTATCGCATATAATATTCTAGAAACCCTATTAGCAAGGTATTCATATCCTAATTATATATAAACATGTATACCCTAATACTACGGTTGCAGGGATGCTATACGCCATCCACCCGACTTCCCCCATAGATATACATCTACTCACCTTCAACGCCTCGCTCTAGTCGACCACGATGGCTGCCTTGCCCTCCTGCGTCGTCCCGAGAGTCCACGCGCTTGTACCTGCAAATTCAAAGCATGTCAAACTGCATGAAAATCCAAATCGAAAACTGATACGACAAGCGAAGGGCACATAGATTAGAACCTATGATCAACGCATGCTAGAACAAGAAAACAACCCCCGATGTTGACGTACGAACGTCAAATAACCGAGTCAAAACAAAATATCCAAAAACCAAGTTTCAAAAGTCCGGAAAACATCGACAGAAAACAAGTAAAATGACTCCAGATTTTTCTTACGGTGAAATTAAACTTTTTTGCATATAGGGTAGGTCTAGTTATCTAAAAAGTGAGCTGCAGACTAAATTTCTGACCTTATCTCCAAAATTGGGCCACAAATTGCGGCTAATTCGAATAAAATTGCGGCCAGAATATGGGGGCTTTGGCTTGGGCTTCTAAGGTTGCTTCCTAGTAGTCTGCACATCTCATAATATCTGCAATAAAATTTTCGTAGTCTCTGAGTAATACCATATTCCAATTGATCATCAATATCCCTACAAAACCGATATCGGAAAATTCTAAGTTTGTCTTTGAACCTTCTAAACTCATTTTAATTAAGGCTACCACCACTACTGGGCCAGTAGACACTCATTACACCCTCTACTATACCTCCACTATAAGTTTTATCCCGTAAAGATCACCCTAGAAACTTCTAAGTTAATAAAACATGTTTATATTAACTCTAAGCTAGTTGTGAAGGTAAGGAAACTTTAAAACATAACAAAAGGTAATTTTTTTTTTATCTTGAATAGCAACTGAAGAAATTTCTAAGATGGTAAAGGAAGCTCAAAACCCAAGCTTGATCATGCCAAGAGGTGTAGGATGAGGTGAGGAACAATTTTTGTAAAGGGAACATGGGGATTTAAGGTGGTTTTAAGGGTGTTTTCATTGTGGTAGAGAGGAGGTGGAGGTGAAGAAGAAGAGGAAGAAGGAGGAGATGGAGAAGAAGGAGAAGATGAAGAGGAGATGAAGAAAATCAAAGAAATGGATGATTGTAGAACCATCTCTCCCCCCCCGCCCCCCACCATACCTCCTTGTCTCCCCTTTTAATTTCTTTTCTTTGTTTTTCTTTCTTTTCTTTTTAAATAAAAACACACCAAAAAAATAACAAATGTCATACATGCCATGGTTACAAGCCATGACACTTAAAGATGATTTTAACAAAATAACTTGGTTTAATGCATAATTAGTAAAACACTAATTAAGTTTAACATGATCTTATATATAAATAATTGTATATAAATTTATAAAAAGCCTAAATCAAATAAATGCTTTCATAAATGATAATTCATTATAAATCCCAATTATTTTCCAAAGTATACGTATATAATTATACCATTCTACGAAAACGAAAATCAATTTACATATAATATCCGTGAAATTTATTATTTTATTATTTAAATTCCAAAAATAATATTTTATATTTTATGAAATGTTACAACAAAGAATTCTGATATTAAGGATCAAAACACTCATTTTCCAATATTTTACTCCTTCTCAGCATCTCTAATGCCCTACAGATGTGAGATCCAAACCTGGTAAATATATAGTCATAATCCAATTGGGAAAGCCGTTTTCAATTAACACCGCACAGGAAAACTGAAACATAAAAATTTTTCAAGAAGGTGGCCGGATATTCCTAGTAATGTCTCTTCCACAATCCACATTCATGACAGTAATCGCAAATTTTCTTGCCCGCACTGTAATCCCTTTACATGTCTTTACTTCTTACCTTCTATACACCACACTTAGGCTAATTGATTTTCTTCTTTCCCTACCATTCGGCACCAGCCTAAGATTTGGAAGAAGACTATCCAATAAGCATAATAGGAGCACTCTCTTAATATTAGGAGCCCTAATATCCAGAGAGAATGTAAAGATAAAAGACAATCGAATAATCCTATTCAATTTCTCCAGAACCCATGGTCATCCTTGAACTGAAACAAGTTTCTTCGAGTTCGTATGTAACTATAAGAGATGGTCTTTCCAAACAATATGGATCTTCGTAGTGATACAAAGTGTTCTAAAGAAAGGCAAAGGGAAAGTAGGATTAGCAGGATTATATACGACTTTGTCATGAATTATGACAATCCAAAACCGGATGGTAAAAAGGTCGGTCAACTAGGTGTTGAGTTATAGTTTAAGGTCATGTCATGGTCGCAAACCAAAGAGAGAAAAGAAACACTCAGCATGCACTCTAACCTAGATTAGATTGGTTAATCACTTTATCTAATCAGGATGGCTCCCATTGTTTCATCGAATTCTCCTTCAAACCCTAAAAGAAGAATTAGTTGGGATAACCCGAGGAGTAAACTGCTCATCAGTGGGATTCGGGACCCAACTATCATTATGTGATAATCTTGACGGAAGCTGACCAAAATTACCACACTCCAGAAGGTATGCGCAAACTTGGCAAGTTTCCCTTATATTTGAAACTCCCGATATGGTTTTTGCCCCAAGCGTCTTATGACCGTGACGGTTGCTAACAAATCATAACTCGCAAGTCAAGTTCTACCCGTCATTGTCATGATTAATTTAGACCCACCCGTACTCGCCCTTGACGGATGCCAACAAGATTGTACGACTGTTATCATGATTAATGCTTCTTTATACTGCAGAAAAGCAACACGTAGCTACCGCACACTATGCCTTGACGGATGCCAACAAATATAGCACGAATACTAGGCGCTACCTATCTGAAATGATGGAGGCTACAGCTGGTTTTTGGCAAATAACCTTTAACGTAATGATCTTGATATCGTAGAAGGAACTCGAGCAGTTTTGAAATGGAGTGGTTTAGGCTCCGCTTTTAAAATTAGAAACATAAACTTTTGCTTAAGAGCGAACTCCCCGTGAAGGGATCAATGCTCTTTCCTCATAGAATGAGGTGCAGAATATTCCTGACCTAAAACCTCTATGCAAAGCAAAAGAATACGACTATGGTTTTAAAGAAAACCGAGAGTTTTAAAAATTATTTCTGACAATATCATTTAGGTTTATTTTCCTTGCATTAATCGGAATTAATGCAGTCCCATCAATTAATCATATTATGCCAGAAGAGAAACGAAAATAGACACGCACATATATGCCATCCGCATTCGCCACAGAGTCCCGGTTTTTACCATAAGGTTACTTAACTTACGACAGGGTAGGGACAGGACTAGCGCGGATGCAAAACATATATAGCGTCAACTAAATATATATAATATATAACAACATTCTTCTTACGCGTGATATTAAGTAACATCACAGCAGTATCACAGCAGAAGCAATCACGGAATGGAAATGCGGATAATCAAGGAAAAGTGCATTTCAATGGAGTCAAATACGAAATGCAATTTTCTAGTCGTGTGGATAGCCCGTAGTATAGGATCCTAGACCACTACGAGTGCGGCAAGCAACCCGCCAATCCCAGAAGTGAGGTAACCCCAATCAACGACGTGAGTGGGCCACCCAGCACTTCCAAGATCCGGTGACTTGGGCACCCCTCCGCGTGTCAACCTATACCCCCCTACGAGTGCGGTAAATGGCACGCCAATTCTAGAGTAAGGCTCCCCAGTCTTAACGCCATGGGATGGAGGCCCGTTGCCCTCGAGAACCTGGCTACTGGAGCACTCCGCCGCGGGGTAATCCAAGTGCATATAATGAAAACCTTAATATACAACAGTAACTACGTTCGCAACCTGGACGCGCCCCAAAGAATAATACAAGCCGCAGTGACGACAATCCACATGTCGGACGCTCACAATGCAATATGAATATACATTACATCACAGAGAATTACATCTAATACTACACACTCCGGGCTATCCATCGCGACAAAACCAACATAACCATAACCACTAAGCAATATCCATCACAGAACATGCAAACTTATCAATACCGCAACCCCGTCTAATTGATACATGTAGCAATTAGACGACGTTTTACCAAATGTTATGATACACGCAACCATCACTAAGCCTACGACAATCAAATATAGCACACAAATAGCCAACACTTCAATTTTCCAAAACACGGAAAATCAAGTGTGCTAAAAACCGACAAGAAATTCCATGCTAAAGCCAACTTCGGGAGTCCAAATGAGCTTGGATTGAGTCGAAACTTCACGGAAGACCTCGGCATGAAATTAATGTTGACCCGGAGGCACCTAGGAGGGTACCCACCCCTTAGGCCACCCTAAGGTGGCCCAAGGGGTAGGCAGACCCGAAACTGTGTTCTGAGGCAATTTCGGGTCCCTACCCCCCAAGGCCACCATTTGAATAGTCTCAGGGGTGTAAGCCCTCCCTAGGTCCCCTCGGGATGTTCTCGGGGTCCCCGCGCACCTCCCCGCGCCTTCTCGGTTCAAACCGAGAGCCCACGGGGAGCCAAAACATCAATATAGCATGAAATTCCTCACTGTTTTTCGGTAGTTTTTGCGGAGCAAAAACCAGCGGGATTAGGATGTCGTATCTATCTAGTTTAGGGTGTTTGGGTGGCTTTGATACCATTGAAAGTTCCTAATGCCCTTGCCGCTAACCCGCGGCCAATGCGGAATCCGAAAACAAAAATTTTCAAGACACTAAAAACATACACCTAAAAATCTAAACCAAACACCTAAACTAGAATACCAACAAGATAGAAATCGCAACCTTTGTAGCGTCTTCATTTACTACAATTGGGTTGGACTCTAACATGCTCCCAAGAGCTCCGGAACGCGCTTTCAATCCGGTCTTCCTTCGCTGAAGATGATCCATCCGAGGGAACCATGTTCAAGCTTCAACTTCATCCATGAAGTAACTAAATATCCTAGGATGCTAATCTAGGATGTTTAGTGATGTGTGTGAGTGATCTAATGATTTTTCTTTCTCTTTATCTTCATGATTCTCAACTCATGAGAGGGTTTAAGATGAAGAAGAAGAAGAAGAAGAAGAGGGTGTCATGGAAGAGAGAGGAGCAAGAATGGTAGAATGAATAATTTCCTTCACAAATTCAAGCATGCTTCAACACTTTTGTAGAAAGAATTTTTTCATTTTAAAACTACAACCATGCTTGGAGGGTATGGGCAAATGAATTATAAATTCATTTGCCCATACCCTCCACCATTTCTCTTTTCCATCTCATTTCTTAATTTCTTAAAAAGAAAAACCTTGAAATGAGTTGTCCTTCTTCTAGAAGTATTCTTGTATAAATACAGGAATACGTCCCTGCAAATACATGCCCGTATTCGTATCAAAATACGAATACCCAAGAGATATAAAAATACAATGAACGTAACACTAGAATATACATATCAAAATATATATATTTAAATTATAAGATCAAAACTTGATTTAATAATCCGGCTTAATTCTAAGCCGGCTAGTATTATCATCTGCTCGATTGAAGTCCACGTGGCTAGCACCCAAACCTAATCGAAATACTGTACGTATCAATATACAGCCACTACATCATTTTTCCTGAATTGGGAAAACTCTCTGTGTGGGACTCTAAAGACTTGTCAATACACTGGCAATGGGTTTAACCAAAAGCACGTCAGCGACACTAGCGGTACGTAACGGCTACATAAATATTGAGTGAAAGGAAGGCCGACGAGCAAACTTATCCGTACCCCTACTGATCCTATCTGTAACAATCTCCGTATAGTCCGGTTTCTTCGTCTGAGATAATCGCATATCGGGTCTAGGGGTTGATAACGTCAGACCCCTACTAACCCGATAAGTCGTGCCGGTCTGAAGCTTATCACCCACTGAGAAGCTACTGATATCATATTAGTAAATCTTATCCACCATGGCCAAGGATTTCTGGTGATGGCTGACCCAACACAGCGCGACATCAACTGCCAATACCGGGTGAGACGAATCCCTGACGATTGTTCACTGCCTCCATGTGGCTCTAGACTGTACCCAACTAAAACCTATTTGCACGACTCTTTTAAGCTATGGTAGAGTATTAATCTAAGTACAGTGGGAACTCACACGAGACAATTGAAAATTTCAGGTCCAAGAACTAACATGTACTCATGCTACAAGAGAACTTCCATATGACGATAGGTATAATACCATCTAGAAATTCTCAGCGAGTCCGTATGGTATACTTACCTCTAGTGAGCACCTGTATACTATCTTAGGTGACCCAACACCAATGACTTGTGAGACCGGCCACCGCCCCTCGTCGGGGTCTCGAAAAGTATACACTAGTCTACTCCGGAGTATCGATGTCCAGTCTTGATACTCCCTCGACTAGGGACATTTAATTATGTGCTTATGGACCACCCAGCTCCCACATATATGATCGCCATCATAATACTGGTAGTCAAGAAATAATCCTACGGGCTTTATCAAAATGTATCCACATAATGATAAAGACAAACCAGATAGAATACTATCATCTCAAGTAAAACCGTTCTACCCGTATAGTTCCTCGTTCAATTATCATAATCTCCTACTTGCAATTACAATAATTGCCTTGAGGGCATTATATCCAACACTCTCCGCGCTCCTCAACATATTGAGAAGCTCAAGGAGAGTTCTCTCGATGTTGTGCATGTTGTAATTCAGCACAAATTGAGCATAGACGGGGGAAGGAACTGTAGAACTAGATCAGTAAATAGTTCATTTTCTAGCGTCCAGCCCAAATCTGCGAGCTCTTCAATAACGCTAATCATCTTTAGGATGAGGTCCACAACGAATGGTCCTGTAGCCATCCTCATCTTAAACAATTTCTTAGAGGTCTCGTATCTAGCTATACGAGATTGCATTCCATACATGTCCTTTATATGGAGAAAGATGGACTGAACGTCCATCTTCTCGTGCTGCCTCTGATGCTCGTTATCCATCGAGCCCAACGCGAGGCACTTGGCTGTAGTGCAGTCTTGATCCCATGTTTTACGGATCTCCTTATCCGCAATTGAGGAATCAGATCCTGGGAGCTTGGGTGCAGTGAGGACGTATGCGACCTTATCATAGGTTAGGGCAATAATAACGTTCCTCAGCCAGTCCTTATAGTTAGGTCCCGTGAGTTTGTTCTTATCTAGTAGAATCTTAAGTCACGTCATTAATTGTTGCATGCTAGAGAGAAAAGAAGTACTCAGCGTGCGATCTTGCAAGATTAGAATGGTTTATTATCTTATCTAATCAGAATGGCTCCCACTGTTTGGTCGAATTCTCCTTAAAACCTTAAAAATAGAATCAGCCGGGATTTATTACGCCCTACAACTTCGCTAACCAGTCAGCCAGGACAGTGTTGGTACTCCGAGTGAGTCACCCCATGCTTTCACACAGAAATAATTAAATAATCTCGATTCCGCAGAGACGTTGCCCCGTTAACCCTTTTCTAGATACCTACTAGATTAGCTAATTGTAAAGTGAAAAACTCTCCCGGGAGCAACTCTTACTCACAGTGGGAATCGGGATCCAACTATCATATAGAAGGTAAGCAATCTCATTGCAAATTTCAACAATTGAAACTCCCGATTTGGTTTTTACCCTTAACGACTTATGGCCTTGACGAAGGCCAACAAACCATAAGCCGCTAGTTAAGTTCTACCCGTCATTTCGTGACTAATTTAAATCCACCCACAAAGCCCTTGACGAAGGCCAACAAGGCTATGCGAATGTTCTAACTAATTGGATCATATACGGCAAATGAGCATCACTTAGCTACCATACACTACGCTTTGACGAAGGCCAACAAACATAGCATGAATACTAAGTACTCTTCCTATTTGAAATGGCAGAGGGCTACGACTGGTTTTGATGAAAACTATTAACATAATAAATTTGATATCGTTGTAGAAACTGAGTGATGTGAAATGGAGTGGCTTAAGCTCCGCTTTTAAACAAGTAGATTTTGAGAAAAAACCGATTAGTTTTAAAAATTGTTCCTATAACATCATTTTAGGTTTATTTATACATTAATCATATTAATACAGTCCCATCATTTAGTTCTTAGTCATACCAGAAAAAAAACGAAAGTAGAATGCACATATATGCTATCTGCATTGGCCATGGAGCCTCGGGTCTTTACCGTAAGGTTACTTAACTTACGACCGGGCGAAGGCAGAGCTAATACGGATGAAAAACATATATAGAGTTTATTTATATATATATCATATATATAGTCATCACAGGAATGAATAGTCTTCACAGGCAGCATAATGATACATCACAGAAACAAAAGAAAAACGGATATACTAGGAGTTCCGCTTTCGATCGAGCCATCAAACGAAATGCGAAGTTCCACATTCATTTGAATAGTCAATAACCCATCTATCCTAGACTCCTATGAGTGTGGCAAGCTACTCTCCAATCCTAGAATTAGGTCTCCCGGCTCTCAACTCCTTGAGATGGCCACCCATTGGATTCTAGGACCCGGTAAGCTAAGCACCCCGCCTCGGGTCATACCTAGATGCGGAAAAAGTAAAATATAAATCGAATGGTGACATCAACCTCAACCCAGAAGTGTCCTAATAATAGAATATATAAATACAAAATTACAACGAATGAATTACAAATTACGTACAACACTTCAATGTAAAAACTCCATTCTAAGCTATTCACACAACGATCCGTTTTCCATTTCAACAACCACATCACATTCCAAAATGCGCATCCCCGTCTAATTTTCCATATAGCAATTAGAGAGGTTTATTAACGCATTTTCACAGAAAAGAAACGAAAAACTAATCTATTGCCAAACTATATCGAAATCCATTTGCCGTTCAATCAAAATTCCAAAATCAAAATTTCGAATGAACCTGAAGTCTAAAAAACCATTCATTTTGCGTCGAAACGAGTTCGAAAAAAAAACCGAATCGAGCCCGTGAATATCCCAAACCTCCCACACTATTTGGGTCATCATTCGGTCCCGTAACGGGGCCGAATTGAGGTCGGAACAGCCCCGTATAGTGGCTGGAATAGCACTGAAACAGCCACAAATCGGGGCTGATCCAGTGGCTGTCCAACAACTATCCGAGGCCGAATCGGCCCCGTTTCGGGACCGAACCGAGCACAAATAGGATGGGTATTGGGATATCTTGAGCGCACATGAAAATCTTGGTCCGAACCAAGAATCCGGTGACTCCGGCACATGCAAAACGAGAGCTTTTTTTAGGCAATTTCCAAAATTACGTTTTCTAAATTAGAATCTCGATAGCTTTTTAGCTATCAATTGCAAGTTTTAGTCTTTAGTTATGCTCTGATACCATGTAAGGTTGCCTTGCTCACTTGATTAGGTTTTAATACGTAGCGGAAACGGATTTTCAAAATTTAAGAGAGCAAAACCAAACCCTAGCACAAAATCAAGTCTAAAGTCTAAACTTGTTAACTAAACTAGGAGTTTAGCTACTATGATCAAGAACTATAACCTTTGATGACCAAGTCCTTCAGTTCTATATCTCCTTGATGAAGTCCTTTGTTGAAGGAACAATTTTGAAAGTAGATCTTTGATGTCCTAGATGATCTAGTTAAGGCAAGTAGACTCTAGCTCCAACTCCACTTGAAGATGTAATCTTTAAAGTGAAGCAACTTGAAGATGTAGCCTTGCTAGAACTAATCTTTACGTGATATAGTATGTTTCTCTCAATTTTTTCCTCTCTTTTCTTTTCCTTTTTCTTTCTCTAAAGAAATAGCTCAAGAGAGAGAAAGATGAGATGAGAATGAAAAAACATTAGATAAGAATAAAGAAGTCTCCATCCTTCATCTTCAAGTGAAGTGTAGAATCGTCTGAAGCCATCTACACATTTCTTTTGCTTTTGAGTCATTTCTTTTTCTTATTCTAAATTAGAAGAAAACCAAATGGTTCTTATCTCATCTTGTGTGTGCATCTTATACACACTAACACCATGTATCATCATACATGAGTTTATATATATATATATATATATATATATTTGTCACGTCCCGAAAGTACGGAATATGACCGGCACTTAAACTACGAACGTCTCGAGGCGTACGTAATCTAAGTAAGCCGAAAACCCAGAAACCCAAACCAAGAAAAGTTGTAGAGTGAAGGAAAACCAATTTAAAACAACTAATTTTAATACCATAAGCCGAATTATGCGGTTAAAAAACATCAAATATTTCCCGAAAATTTCGGCAGAGTCTCCTTTGTAAATACTGGCCCCCAAACGGGATACAACATGAATAGTATACGAAATCAATAAAAAGGCATCCCCAAACGGGAGCTAGCTCTTCGTCAATCGACGGTCACAACCACACAAGCAAAATAATATACAACGCCAACGGCGAGGATCAAAATTCAAAGGAAACTCAAAACCACAAGAAAACCACAGAAATATAACGCGCGACTCTAAGGTCGAAGGAATAACATCACCGGTCTCTATCTCAGAAATAAATACATGTTTGGTTGATGGAACTTCTAGATACAACAGAGTAATAATATATAAGTTATATAATGGGGGGTACGATACAAGTAAACCCACCTACTAGCAAATCACCCGAAGGAAACTATGCCCGCAAGCCGTAATGAAACCTGTACGGCAAACCTGCAAGAAACTGGGGCACAACGGGGGTGAGTTGCCAACTCGTGAATAGAAAAACATCTACGCACAGAAATCGCATAAATAACGCAACCTAGGTCAAAGACCATAATATATATCCTCAAATATATGAATAACATGCAGCCTATAATAATGGCTAGGGTAATATCTAACCCGAGTGTGATCTCATGTGCCCGTGTCAGTGCCTCAGGTAGCAATATATCATATGAATGAGGTATGAATGCATGAAAACAGAATACATGTAAATGAAGAAACTGTTTTCATAAATTAGTGAGATTTCCCTTGTATTTTTAAAATGAGGTATCATAAATGAAATCAGCATCAACAGTGTCTAGCATCGACACAAAACATAAATCTCAATGTTTCGAAACCTCAGGCTCCGGCTATCCGGACTGGCCAGTATCACAAATCTCAGTATCTTAATATCTCGAAATCTAAATGTCTCAATCTCAATAATCAGGGCGTCGTCAGTCCAGACCGGCCCCTACCATCCATCTCAAGACCACGATGGTATCCTCCGGATATCCGACGTGTCGGGTAAAATCACCGGTAGGTAGTCTCCCCCTGCCAGGCTCATCGTCATCACAACGAGCTTCTTGCCCCGGGGTACCTTACCGGGTCCACCATGTACCCGAAACGGTTCATCCAACTCCTCGAATCGGGTCTCGAAATCCATCAGCAAACTCATGGTGGACGACTCATACATCATGGGAAAAACCGCGCTTTTCATTTAAAAAGAGAAAGAAGAAGTTTGTATATGTTTTGCGGTTTTCCCCAAATCCAAAAAATCTCATGGAAATCCGAATCCAAAACCTCAATAGCACGTAAAAAGTGAATATATGCTTGAGAATTCATGAATGCGGTATAACAATGAATAACAGTATGCATGAAGTAGCAGGTAATAACTACAATGTCTAAACTATTAGCTAACAGGCTATGTCAAGCAATAATATTTTCTAAGGTGTACGTAACATGGCAATTACCAATGAAGATGTGTGTGAGTCGGCAAGTAAGTGTACGTGGTACATACGCATCATCGGTAATGGTGCTGGTGTCCTAACCACAAGATATCAACAGTAGAATATGAAGCATAATATAAGCATGTGATGCGGAGCGAACAAAAATAATGAGCGGGAGCTGAATACTAGACGCAACGATAACTAATCTGCATTAACCTAATAAAAGTCCTACAATGGTGCCTTTTGAAATAACACGAATCGTGGGGTTTTGAAAATAGGGGCTACGGTGTTTTTTTAAAGAAAAGATACGTTTTTTGAAATATCCGTAGAATCCCTTGACTTGTCATTTAAAATACGCACGATTCGTAAGCTTTGAAATCGGTAGGAACCGAATCTAATCTAACAACTAACTAAACTAAAGGGCTAAGCTACAAGCTAGACTACAGGTAAGGAAACCGCCTATCATCTGAGTCGATACATATACATACCTGTATATGTATAGTCGGTGATCCCGCCTCAATAATATCATATCCATAACCAGACATCCCAAGTCAAGAGTGCGGATCAATCATCAAAATATAGCTCGTACGTAAATCCGTCGTACGGCATCCCCAAATCTGGGTACTGGTCAATATCATTTTCATCACACTATTCATCTGATATCCTCTTTATCAAGGATCATAGTCCAGGGTACTGACCTATGTCTAGTATAATACTAATATCCTCAATAAACTCATGATCTGACTACTGATCGACAATCTCGTACAAACCGATATCGTCAGCACATATCATCAAAAAGGGGTATACATCGCCCGATACGGCCTAATATCAATATCCTAGCATATCATGCCTCATATCACGATCACACGCCGACCATTTTATTTATAACACTATTCACCTATATCGCCGCTCCAAGATCCGCTATAACACCAGGACGTACCTCAAGTACGAATCCTGCCATATCACCGATATCACAACCACAAAACAAATCTCATCGACTCAGCTCAATCCTAAGTATCATCCTCAAATCCGTATGTGAACACATAACAATAAAGAATCCCATGAGCACATATAAATAGGAATGTATGCAAGTATGTATGTGTGTATGTGTAGTGCAACGCTACCCTAGGGTTCGCAACACTAAAATAATCCAACACACCAATATCCATCCTAAACATCGTTATTAATCCCAAATAACATATAATAATTGTTGGTGTGTATACGCATCCGTATACACCACCACGGACTGCGGGGGTGCTATACGCCATCCACCCGACTTCTCCCCGTAGATATAAATCTACTCACCTGGTCCTCGCTCGCCGGTGCCGACGTCGCCACGCGCTTGCTTGTCGTCTCGAAGTCCACATGGGGTACCTACATATCATAACGCATTAAAATCCGACTCATGACCAAAACGACACACGAATCCCACATAGGTCAAAACCTATGGTTGCTTTCACAAATCAACCCCAAAACCCTCGACATCGGCGTACAAACGTCGAATGATCAAGAAAAACACCAAACAAACCAATCATGGTTTCAAAACTCGCTAACTGTATAAGAAATATGGTTAAATTCATCAAAACCATAAAATTAAAGAAATCGTTTTATTTTCCAAAAAACTAGTTAGCGGTCGCTAACCGTTTTAATATAAATCTTGATGTTTTAGCAAAAACAGTGGTTACAATATTCACTAATTAGCTTAAATAGGCCATATAAACATTTACTAGATTTTTATCTTGCTAAATTATATTAAACCAAAAACCTAGTTTGCATAAAAGCTTAATTTGGACATTTTACAATTAACGATTTATAATTAACAACTAGATTAGCTTTCAACAAGTCTTAAGATGCTAATCCACACCACATAACCATGCACAATTGATCACAACCCCATTTCCAAAACAAAACCCTAACTTGAATTCCTTAACCATGTAATTTGAACTCCTATAAAACCTAATTAACACTTAACTAAGCTAACATAAGCATTAATCAACAATTTAACTACAAGGTTAACATTATACCTCCACAATTTTGTAGATCTCATTTGAAATCTAGCCATCCAAAATGCTCTCTTGTCACCCCAATCCATGCATGTTAGGGTAAGCTAAAATGGGTAGGAGTTGGATTTGGATTTAGCTTTGAATATTTTGTGGATTTTGAAGCATTTTTGGGTGAATTTTTGAAGGGAAAAGAGAAGGAAAGGAGAGGGGCTGTTGCTGATTTGTTCCAGGTGAGGGCTCGGCCAGCAAGGATGGGGGGGTTGTGGTGTGTGTGGGGGTGTGGGAAGAAGTCGAAGTCAAAGTCAAGATAAAACACCCCCAAGTCAACACACAACTTCTTCTCTCATTAACCTTTTCATTTTCTTTTCTTTTCAATTGCTTTTCACTCCAATCTTTAAGTGGGAAAGAGTGGAAGTGAGGGCTGCTGATTTGGAGAGGGGAGAGAGGGTGTGTGTGAGTGTGGGTGAGGGAAAATGATAAATGTTATACCCCAAACATCCCTTTACACTAAAAAAAAAAGCCTTTTTCTTCAATAATTTCTAAACCGTTTTGGCAAACGATTTCGTTTCAAAAACCACATAATAAAATTTTATTTAATGTTTTATGATGCACAAAATTTGTTTCAACTCATTCCAATTTGTAATTTTCCCTAATTAAATATATTAGTGACGGCTTAAATAATATTAAAATAATTAATTTCGGAAAATTTTTCAGAAAATTTGAAATTTCACCACTGGCTCAATAAACACCAAATACTAGCAATTACATAGCTAGAATATGTATATTTAATTTTATAATAAAGATATTTGTATTTTGACTTTTTACAGAAAACCCCATTATTTTACCGTTTTTTCGAAATTTCACCGAAACGATTTTCAAAACGTTACAATCTTCCCCCCTTAAAGAAATTCGGTCCCCGAATTTAAATTAAAACTCCCCCCAAATACTAAAACATCTAAACCAAAACCATCAAGTCGTCGGGGCTCCGAAATTGTAAATACATAAAACAAATCGTAGCGCAGCGCATGCGCATGAAAAATGAGCATATAACTCAAATCAAAACTCCGTCAAGCATCCCACAATCATCGGAGTCATGGGGAAGACATCAATGCCAAATCCAAAGCAAAACCAATATGATATAACTCGAAACTATACATGTAAATATCGAATCTATATATGTAAGTATCTGAAGGAAATGCATGCCAAATCTCTTTAAGTCGCTGTGCAACGCGTATAACACTGCACAGTGGCGGACGTCTATCACAAGAAAATAACTTATATACATATATACCTTTGTTTGAAATGTACGTTCCGCCGTTTTGGAAACAATTTAGAAGGGTCTCCTTGTTTTAAACATTTCGTGTCATATCAGACACATAGGTAAATACTGAGGCTATAGCTCGCCTTTGGGAAATCCCTTCAATAACTATCAATGCATGCAAAATATATTCAGGTACTGTCTTCTGACTAGTCCTGCTCAGTACGAAAACACATAGCAATATCATAAAAACGTACTGCTCTATAAGAAAAATCAATCCCAAAATACGCGTATGCATACTACGTGCGTCTGGTGCGCACGGAAATCAAAATCCATATATGTGCCATACATATGCACAGAAACAACATCCAAGTGCATCGGGTGTGTACGAAACCTCTGTCGTAGGCAACATGTGTGCCTGACAGCAAAGTCAGGTGCATCTGACATGCACGAAAAATTTCGATTTAGTGCATCTGGTGTGCACCAAAATCACATCTCAAAACATGCGCTCAACATGTGTGAAAATCCAAGGCAGGTGCATCCATCATGCACAAAATCATGAAATCCAATGTCAAGTGCCGAATATACACAAAATCCAATCAAGTGCACAAGGTGCACAAAACAAATATCGAACATCACTATCGAAATCGAAGTCCAGTGCATCTAAGTGCACAAAATGCGTATCACTGCACTGCAAGCATATGTGAATCATACCGAGTGCAAAAACCAAATCGTATGTATATATACGCACAATCAACTCAACTGTATGAAATCCATATAATCACAAACATGAGTAACTAAGGCACGAAAACTATCTCAAGTGCAACAACTGTGCAAAAATCATGAATACTCCGTAGGTGCAACCATGGTCCATGGAAACAAATATCACGAAACTCCATCATCAAAATCAATCATCCAAATAGACCGCTCAAAATACCAAAATCAAGTATGGCGGAATAGTCCCGCTCAAGCACATCCTCCAAGAATCTCTGGCCAACTGTCGTGGTCACTCATAGCATGTCTCATCGACGAACCTGAGCTTTGTCCTGCCGGTGTGCGTAACATGACCACTCCTGGGTCCAAGTCTTCTTGTAATTCATTCTAGAAAGGTCCTGTCGAGATCTCTCCCAAATCTCATCTCTGCCGAACTGTCTGGAAGTCATCATCCCTTACTAGATCTGTTCTCGTTCCGGAAGGGCTGCATACTCATCGCGACTCCTTCTGGAAGGTATATCCAAGTACAATGCCTCGGCATACGTATCGCATCTCTGATGTCGGCGGAGTGGAACATCATCATATCCATATCTTGTACGAACCTCTTACTCTATTTCTCTCTAATGTCGACCGCTTCGGACTCGTCTCGTCGTGGCTGCATGGACTGAGCTCCAACGGCTATCCTCGTATCGGGAGTCTCCCAAGAAATGCATCTCACTACCTAGCATCCGAATTAAGTCGAGCCATCCGATCGAGTCGTCAAAACCTCATAATCCCCTAAGAGCTCAACATCTTGGGCACAGTTTAATAGTATCGAGTACATACCACAGCATCGGTGGTCCAGCCGTAGAAGGGCAAACCCAAGCCTCACTAATGGCGCCGTAGAACTGCCGCAAACCCGAAGGTTCAAAGGCTTTCACATGGTCATTAAGTCGAGTTAGGGTTTCATTCTTCTAGAGGGACCATAGAATTGCCTGCATGTCTTTCCGACTACTTTAAACTTGGAATAATAGGTTTCTAACATTCGATCGTTTCTGTCGACTCCCAACGTCTCCGCGTGAAGTCGTCTCTAGCTGGAATCAATCTATCTGATGACCTCGCATCGGGGTCGGCGAATGATTCACATGTCCTAGTCATTCATCCTCGATGACTAGCGACCTTCTATCATCTCTTAGTACAACTCGTTCTACACTACGCCAGCATCTTGGGCAATATCTCGTCGTTCGCAGCAATAACTGGCTCGCTCGTCTGCACGCTGAACAGTGCCTCGACCATCATGAATAAGCAATACACCAAACGCTCGTGGCGTGGACACACAGTAAAAAGACACATCTCCGCAATCGTGTGTCGCCGGAATTTCTCCCTGGTCAGTCCTCGTTCGTGACGAGCTCGTGCTGACCGCAACTCTAGCCGTAGCTCTCCCTGCCCGTAATCGTGGCAGCAAAACCATAACTGGTACTGATGAGGTTAGATCGGAATGAATATAATACTGAGTAAAGAAATGTACATCCTAAGGCTCCTTAATTGGAGTGGCGTGTCGTAAGTATGCCGCGGAACATACCCACGGTACGTCACTCTACTTTAGTCACCTATTCCATCAACCAAGGGTCATCCTACGTTTCGAAGGTAAAACCTAACGCTCTGATACCAACTTTGTCACGTCCCTAAAGTACGGAATATGACCGGCACTTAAACTACGAACGTCTCGAGGCGTACGTAATCTAAGTAAGCCGAAAACCCAGAAACCCAAACCAAGAAAAGTTGTAGAGTGAAGGAAAACCAATTTAAAACAAGTAGTTTTAATAGCATAAGCCGAATTATGCGGTTAAAAAACATCAAATATTTCCCGAAAATTTCGGCAGAGTCTCCTTTGTAAATACTGGCCCCCAAACGGGATACAACATGAATAGTATACGAAATCAATAAAAAGGCATCCCCAAGCGGGAGCTAGCTCTTCGTCAATCGACGGTCACAACCACACAAGCAAAATAATATACAACGCCAACGGCGAGGATAAAAATTCAAAGGAAACTCAAAACCATAAGAAAACCACAGAAATATAACGCGCGAGTCTAAGGTCGAAGGAATAACATCACCGGTCTCTATCTCAGAAATAAATACATGTTTGGTTGATGGAACTTCTAGATACAACAGAGTAATAATATACAAGTTATATAATGGGGGGTATGATACAAGTAAACCCACCTACTAGCAAATCACCCGAAGGAAACTATGCCCGCAAGCCGTAATGAAACCTGTACGGCAAACCTGCAAGAAACTGGGGCACAACGGGGGTGAGTTGCCAACTCTTGAATAGAAAAACATCTACGCACAGAAATCGCTTAAATAACGCAACCTAGGTCAAAGATCATAATATATATCCTCAAATATATGAATAACATGCAGCCTATAACAATGGCTAGGGTAATATCTAACCCGAGTGTGATCTCATGTGCCCGTGTCAGTGCCTCAGGTAGCAATATATCATATGAATGAGGTATGAATGCATGAAAACAGAATACATGTAAATGAAGAAACTGTTTTCATAAATTAGTGAGATTTCCCTTATATTTTTAAAATGAGGTATCATAAATGAAATCAGCATCAACAGTGTCTAGCATCGACACAAAACATAAATCTCAATGTCTCAAAACCTCAGGCTCCGGCTATCCGAACTGGCCTGTATCATCAAATCTCAGTACATCAATATCTCGAAATCTAAATGTCTCGATCTCAATAATCAGGGCGTCGTAAGTCCAGACCGGCCCCTACCATCCATCTCAAGACCACGACGGTATCCTCCGGATATCCGACGCGTCGGGTAAAATCACCGGTAGGTAGTCTCCCCCTGCCAGGCTCATCATCATCACCACGAGCTTCTTGCCCCGGGGTACCTTACCGGGTCCACCATGTACCCGAAACGGTTCATCCAACTCCTCGAATCGGGTCTCGGAATCCATCAGCAAACTCATGGTGGACGACTCATACATCATGGGAAAAACCGCGCTTTTCATTTAAAAAGAGAAAGAAGAAGTTTGTATATGTTTTGCGGTTTTCCCCAAATCAAGAAAATCTCATGGAAATCCGAATCCAAAACCTCAATAGCACGTAAAAAGTGAATATATGCATGAGAATCCATGAATGCGGCATAACAATGAATAACAGTATGCATGAAGTAGCAGGTAATAACTACAATGTCTAAACTATTAGCTAACAGGCTATGTCAAGCAATAATATTTTCTAAGGTGTACGTGACATGGCAATTACCGATGAAGATGTGTGTGAGCCGGCAAGTAAGTGTACGTGGTACATACGCATCATCGGTAATGGTGCTGGTGTCCTAACCACAAGATATCAACAGTAGAATATGAAGCATAATATAAGCATGTGATGCGAAGCGAGCAAAAATAATGAGCGGGAGCTGAATACTAGATGCAACGATAACTAATCTGCATTAACCTAATATAAGTCCTACAATGGTGCCTTTTGAAATAACACGAATCGTGGGGTTTTGAAAATAGGGGCTACGGTGTTTTTTTTTAAGAAAAGATACATTTTTTGAAATATCCGTAGAATCCCTTGACTTGTCTTTTAAAATACGCACGATTTGTAAGCTATGAAATCGATAGGAACCGAATCTAATCTAACAACTAACTAAACTAAAGGGCTAAGCTACAAGCTAGACTACAGGTAAGGAAACCGCCTATCATCTTAGTCGATACATATACATACCTGTATATGTATATGCAGGGTTCCTAGGCACTCTAATGAGGTCTCACAAGGCATCAACCATGCCAATTTCAAATTTTACAAGTGCCGAGAAACTCTAATACAGATCGTTAACTAGAATTTTAGGCGAACCATGCAACTAGTTAACAATTTAACTAAGTGAACGGAAATACAACCTTTGTAGATCCGGTTCTCCACCTCCATAGCTCCATGATGAAGTCCCCTTGCTGTCCAAATCAAATCCCGGGCTCAAGCGTCAGCTTCGTCGGAGAAATGGGTGGGCTAGGTCATCGACTACGATGCCGAAGATGATCTACATCGAGGCATCACAAGATCAAGCTCCCACTTCACCAAGTCATGAAACTTGTGAAGAGAACACCCTATACTTCTTGGCAAGAGGTAGAGGATGAAGAAATAGGAGGTGGGTTCACTTTAGAATTGGATTTCTCACTCATTTTCACAAGTTGCCATTGTTGATAGCAAGCTTTTTCTTGAAGTGAAGAAGAAGAAGAAGAAGCAAGAATATGATAAGTGTTAATCAAAAAAAAGAAAAGAAAATCAATACTTATCATATTCAAACCATGATTAGGTGTAGAGAATAAACTAGGGTTAAGTGGAATGGTTAGGTTAAAGGAAAGAAACAAAATGGTCAACTTTTCAAACCTTCATGAACTTTCAATATAAAACAAAACTAGCAACCATTTTATTTCTTGCCAAAATGAAATAAATAAATGAATAAATAAATAAAAACCTTAACCATTTACATAACCAAGGTTTAAACCAAAACTACACCCAAGTGAGCATGTATCATCAAACATGATACAAACAAGTGCACAAAAGTATATCACATATACAAGTTGTGTACTTCAAGTGAGAAAATCCTTTTAAAGTGAACCAATACTAGTTAATGCAAAGTAATATATCAAATATATAATTATGCATTAAATCATCAAATCAACACTTGATTTAACGATCCGGTCATATCTCATATGACCGACTAATATCCAATGTATCGATTTATCGAATCAATCCTTGATTCGATAACTAGGTTATATCGCATACAACCAGATCGCTACATTCATCGCGAGAATAGAATACGGTATCACATACACGCATTATTCTCGGTCCCGCACATATCTCATATGCGCTCCTATTGCGTTTCGCTTGAGCCAGGAAACCTCTGTGTAGGACTCTAAAGACTCGTCAATACGCCGGCAGCAGTTGATGATCATATCAAACACCCACAAGCCGCAAGCGGTCTGCTAAACGTAATGGCCACCCGGGTATCGAGCGATCAGAAGATCGACGAGCAAGCCCGCTCACACTCTTGTGAATCCAACCAGTAACACTTACCGTACAGTCCGGTCTCGTCGTCTGATATGTCGCATATCTTGCCTAGGGGTGGTAAACGTCAGACCCCAATAGCTCGATAAGTCATGTCTATATGAGTTCTATAATAGTTCGAGAAACTACTGGTAACACTTACCAGCAAATCTCAGCAACCCTGGCCAAGGATTTCCGGTTATAGCCAATCGAACACAGCGCAACATCAACTCCCTATACCGAGAGAGACGAATCCCCTCCTATCGCTCATTGCCTCCATGTGATTCGGGACTGTACCCAAAAACCACCGTTTTGCACGCCCTTTTGGACGTGGTAAGGTGGAAATCAAAGCACAGTGGGAACCACACAAGACTCTATGACGATCTCGGGTCAACAGACTACTCTGTACCAGTGTCACCAGAGAACTGCCATCTGACGTAAGGTATAATACCATCTGGGAGTTCTCGGCGAGTCCGTCCAGTGTACCCAGTCTCCACTGAGTACCCGTACATCATCTCTGATGTCAAACACCAATGGATATGGGATCATCCATCGCCCATCTGTATGGGTCGAGAAGGTATACGCTAGTCTACTCTGGTATATCGATGCCCCGTCTCGATATACCCACGACTAGGGACCTTGAAGGATGTACTTATGGACTACCATGTCCCCACTAGTATGATCTGCATCATAGTCCTGGTAGTCAAGTACACATCCTAAGGGCTTTACCAACATGTAACTGAGAGACAATCAATGTACACGTTAAGGTAAAGAGTAACCAGATAGCATACTATCATGTCGAGCAAGAAAGTCCTCCCTATATATGTCCCAGCAACCACTACAATATACATCCTATGTATAGCAATGGCCTCTAGGGCATACATATAACTAACAATCTCCCACTTGCACTAGGGCCATCTGATAGCAGTGGTTGTAGTATCTCATACTCAACCATCCCATAAAAGTCTCTCTCTGGGAAAAGGCCTTTGTGAGTGGATCCGCCGTGTTGTCCTCTGAGTCTACTCTCCTAACCTCGATCACACTGGAGATCAACCATCTCCATGATCAGGTGACACTGCCTTAGAATGTGTCTGGATCACTGATGGGACCGGCGTTCCTTCGCATAAGCCACAACTCCATTGTCTCACAATGGTTGGAACGTAGTTCATCTCATGAACCAGTATGCACCCAAACATCTTCTTTGGTAGCATCATAAGTAGCGATGTATCCTGCCTTTATCGTCTAGTTTGCCACGGTATCTAGCTTGGAACTCTTCCAACATACAGTCCCTTTACTGAGGGTAAAGACAATGCCTTTGACTTGTTAGTTGTATGTATGCCCTAGAGGCCAGTATTGTACAGATGATGTATATTATATTGGATGCTTGGACATATATAGAGATGACTTTCTTGCTCGACATGATAGTATGCTATCTGGTTGCTCTTTATCTTAACATGTACACTAGTCTCTTTATACTGTCTTATACTTACATGTTGGTAAAGCCCTTAGGATGTGTACTTGACTACCTGGACTATGATGCAGATCATACTAGTGGGGACATGGTATTCCATAAGTACATCCTTCAAGGTCCCTAGTCGTGGGTGTATCGAGACGGGGCATCGATATACCAGTGTAGACTAGCGTATACGCTTCTCGACCCATGTGATGGGCGATGGATGATCCCATATCCATTGGTGTTTGACATCAGAGATGGTATACGGGTGCTCAGTGGAGACTGGGTACACTGGACGGACTCGCCGAGAACTCCCAGATGGTATTATACCTCACGTCAGATGGCAGTTCTCAGGTGACACTTGTACAGGTTAGTCTGTAGACCCGAGATCGTCATAGAGTCTTGTGTGATTCCCACTGTGCTTTGATCTCGACCTTACCACGTCCATGAGGGTGTGCAAAACGGTGGTCTTTGGGTACAGTCCCGAGTCACATGGAGGCAATGAGCGATAGGAGGGGTTTCGTCTCTCCCGGTATTGGGGGTTGATGTTGCGCTGTGCTCGATTGGCCGTAACAGGGAAGTCCCTGGCCAGGGCTGATCAGAGATTTGCTGGTAAGTGTTACCAGTAGTTTCTCGACCCGTTATGAGCCTCACATCGGCACAACTTATCGGTTATTGGGGTCTGGCGTTTACCACCCCTAGACTTGATATGCGACATATCAGACGAACAGACCGGACTGTACGGTAAGTGTTACTGGTTGGATTCACAGGAGTGTGAGCGGGCTAGCTCATCGATCTTCTGATCACTCAATACCCGGATGGCCGTTACGTTTAGCAGACCGCTTGCGGCTTGTGGGTGCTTGATATGATCATCATCTGCTACCGGCGTATTGACGAGTCTTTAGAGTCCTACACAGAGGTTTCCTGGCTCAAGCGAAACGAAATAGGAGCGCATATGAGATATGTGCAGGACCGAGAATGATGCGTGTATGTGATACCGCATTTCATTCTCGCGATATATGTTTCGATTGGTTATATTCGATATGACCTAGTTATCGAATCATTGATTCGATAAATCGATACATTGGATTCTAGTCGGTTATGTGCGACATGACCGGATCATTGAATCAAATGTTGATTTAATGATTTAATGTATAATTATATATTTGATATATTGCATTGCATTAACTAGTATTGGTTCACTTTATTTGGATTTTCTCACTTGATGTGCAAATTGTATATGTGATATACTTTTGTGCACATGTTTGTATCATGTTTGATGATGCATGCTTATTTGGTTAAGTGTATAGAATTAAACTTAGGTTAAGAAAGTGATTAGGGTTTTTATTTATCCATTCTTTTATTTATTCATTTTTGGAAAAAGAATGGGATAAAAATACAAAATGGTTGCTTTCATTCTTGAACATTGTTGAAGCTTCATGAAGCTTTGACTTTGTGACCATTTTGTCTTTACACTAAACCCTAACCATTCTTCTAACCTTAGTTAATTCTCTACACTTAACTATGGTTCACATTATGATAAGTATTGAATTATTTTTTATTTTATCACAATACTTATCATATTCTTTCTTCTTCTTCATCTTCATCTTCAAGAAAGAAACCTTGATGCCATCAATGGCAACTTGAGTTCTAGTGAGAGAAATCCAATTCTAAAGTGAACCCACCTCCTATTTCTTCAGCCTCTACCTCTTGCCAAGTTGTTTTGGGTGTTTTCTTCACAAGTTTCACAACTTTGTGAAGTCGGAGCTTGAGCTTGTGCTACCACGACGTAGATCGTCTTTGACACGAAGCCGACGACCTATTCCGCTCGTTTTCCCGATGAAGCCGACGAATGAGTCTAGGATTCGAAAAGGACAGCGAGAGGATGACTACGTGGAGCTAAGGAAGTGGATATCTGGATCTACAAAGGTTGTAGCATCTAACTTTTAGTTAAGTAGTTAACTAGTTTACCGTTTCGCCTAGAAATCTAGCCGACGATCCGTATTAGGGTTTCTCGGTACCCATAATTTTTGAAATTGACATGATTGATGCCTTGTGAGACTTCATTAGAGTGCCTAGGAACCCTACAGTGGTATCAGAGCCTAGCTAGAGCCTTAGGCGAAGTCCCGACGGAATCAGAAGTCCGATCGACCCAAAACCCGACTTGAAAAATGCTCTCTGGACTTTTCTGTAAAATGTGGATTTTTGTAGATTAAAAATATTCAGAAAAATCAGCAGGAAGATATAAGGGTTACTGTAAAATTCGAGGGCTTGATTCCATAAAGGCGGCGCGGATCCACGGCCTTACAGGAGGCTTACGCGGCGGATCCGCGGCCCTTTTGTCTTTTTGTGCATCCTATTTTGCACAGTAACTCTTAGTTGTCTGTGCTGGTTTTCCTGGGGATTTTTAATAATTTTTCCAGAGTTGCATTTTCTAGGTTGTATTGGGAACTCGGTGTATCGATCGGATTGTCTAATTTTGTCGGTGTGTTTTTTCGGATAAATCTTAGAATATGTTAAAAAGTTCGACCGGATATAAATACCCACTTTTTCCCCTGCCGGGAAATTTCCAATTGTTGGATTTTTCCGTAGTTTAACGACGTTCTAAGTAGTGCAAGTAACGCGATGGACCCTCTAGAAGACAACAAACCTTAACTCGATTATGTGACCGTCTTGAACTGCCCTTTGAACCTTCGGGTTTGGGGCAGTACGGCATGCCACATGTGAGGCGTTGGCTTGACCCTTCTACGGCTGGACCGTTGGTACTGAGGCACGAACTGAATGTTGTTAGACTTATTTCATGTGTTGAGCTGTATCGGGAAAACTTGGGTGTTCGATTGTTCGATCGAAAAGTTTAGCATTTTCTATTTATCCGGAATGTGATACAATACTTGGAATTCGCAAATAGTTATGAGATGACTGGATGAATGTTATAAATCTAGCGGTTTAGTTTCACTTGATATTGAAAAGAGTTTTCGATATTGAGACTAAAATGCGGGGTTTATAACTGTTAGGCATGTGATGTCTAAGTATTTCATTTGATTAGGCATGCGATGTCTAAAGAAGTTGCGGATTCCAATTGTTGTAGTTTTACACTTTCTTTTCTGTGACCGTAAGTGTAATATGTGATATCGCCGGTTTCGTAGCTATATGTCAACGACAATTGGGATGCGCATATTTACTTACGTTGATGACATGTGATGTTATGTATTGCTGGATATGTTATATTGGATCGTCGTGTTTGAATAGCCGGGGGTTTTTATGTGAGATGAGTGTTTTTCATTTTCATTCATGTAAAAACTTGTATGTAATATTCTTTTATTTGGGGCACTTCCAGGTAGCGGAAGTTGTCACCTTTTGTATATTATTTACTTTTCCGCATTAGGATAGACCCAAGGAGGGGAGCACAAGTAACCGGGTTCTGGGGTCCAGTAGGAGACCAACTCGAGGAGTCGAGTCTGGGTCTCCTAACCCTAGAATTGGCAGGGTTGCTTGCCGCTCTCGTAGGGGTCTAGGGGTGTGGGATTGGCTATTCATCACGACCGTGGAATCCGTGTTTTATACTGGCTCGTATTGAAAACACGGACGTCCTTGTATATCCAATATTTCATATGTTTCTTCTGCTGCGATATCTGTGATGTGATCATGTGATGTTCTGTGATAGATACTATATATAGTATATATAATATATTATATAGACGTTACTTATGTTTTACACCCGTGCTAGCCCTGCCCTGCTCTGTCGTTAGTTATCTAACTTAACGGTGCACGAGGGGACATCGAGGCGAATGCGGATGGCATAAGTGTACGTCATATCTATCTGTGATGTTTAGGTATTTAAATGATGGGACTTCATTAATGTGATTAATGAAAGATAAGAAACCTAAGATGTTGTGGAATCGAATTTTAAAATAAAACAGGTAGCTATAGTTCTTGCTTTGCATAGCGGTATATATGATATACCCTGCACCTTATTCGATGAGGAATGGACCGAGATCCCTTCACCGGGAGTGACTCCTTTAGCAGTAACTGGCAGATGCTACACACTCGGTTTGGTTTTGATTGCTTTTAAGAGTTTTGCTTTGCACAGTGATATATATGATATATCCCGCACCTCATTCGACGAGGAAAGGACCGAGATCCCTTCACCGGGAGTGACTCCTTTAGCAAAACTAGAAAAGCCTCAAAATCACTCCATTTCAAAACTTCATTTGATTCTACAAGGATATCAAGTTCATTACGCAATAGGTTTTCAGAAAAACCTGTCGTAGCCCTCCGTCATTTCAGATAAGTATTAGCTAGTATTCGTGCTGCGGTTGTTTGGCATGCGTCAAGGCGTAGTGTACGGTAGCTAACTAGTGCTTATCTGCTAGCATACGATGCGATTGGATTAGGGTATTCGCACGGCGTTGTTTGGCATGCGTCAAGGGTCGTGCGGGTGGGTTTAATTCAATCAAGAAATGTACGGGTTGAACTTGACTAGCGGACTATGGGTTGTTTGGCATGCGTCAAGGTCATAGCACGCTAGGGGCAAAATATTATCGTGAATTTCAAGTGTTGAAATTTGCAATGAGATTGCATACCTTCTATGAGATAGTTGGATCCCGATACCCACTGCGAGTAAGAGTTACTCCTGGGAGAGTTTTACACATTACAATTAGCCAATCAAGTAGGTGTCTAGAAAGGTGTTAACGTGGTTACGCCTCTGGGAAAACGAGGTTTACATTAATTAGGTTCCTGCAAAAGCACGGGGGACCTCCCTCAAAGTACCGACACTGGCCTGGCTGAAAGATTGGCGAACTTGTAGTGTGTAATTAATCCCGGCTAGTCTTTCCTTTTAGGGTTTGAAGGAAGATTTGATAAAAAGCAGTGGGAGCCATCCTGATTAGATAAGATAATAACCAATCTGATCTTGCACGAGCTTACGCTAAAGTGTTTTCTTCTCTCTCTCTCTCCAGGTAGCGACCATTTCATGCCTTAATCAAGATAATAATATGGATGTATTGACCGAACCCGCATGTTATACTGTGCTGGGGAACGTTGGTTCCGTTCCTTCTTATAAGAGTTATAGGAATGAACAGGAAATAGGAGAATACCAGGATTCCCATGTCACCCAAATGAAGAAAGTACATGTTGATGCATTTTCTTCGGGTGTGTTCGTTACAGAGAACTGTTTCTCCATTTGCTCCACGTCCTGGGTATTAGATACCGGGTCAGGATCCCATATATGTAATCAGTTACATGGGCTTAGGAAAGGTAGAGAACTTGGAGAAGGTGATAAAGACATTAGAGTTGGAAATGGTGCAATTGTTGCAGCTAAGACTGTCGGGGAATATCACCTTGCATTACCAACTGGTAATACATTGGTTCTGAACGAATGCCATTACATGCCGAACCTGATATGCAACATTATATCGGTTTCTTTATTGAGTAAAGAGGGATATAATTTTGTATTACAGGATAATGTTATGAACATTTTCCGTAACCAAAAGTTGGTTGGATCAGGCACGTTGTGCAATGGCATTTATGTTCTAAACCAATCAACAGTTCTGAGCATAACAAACACACACAAGAGGAAGAGTTCTGAACTGAACGAATCCTTCTTGTGGCATTGTAGACTGGGTCACATCAATGCGACACGACTGGCTAAGTTGCATAAGGATGGATATTTAAATCCGTTTGAATTTTCATCCTATGACACTTGCCAGTCATGTCTCAAAGGCAAGATGACCAAAGCTCCGTTTACGGGACAAGGAGAAAGAGTTACCGAACTCTTGGGACTGATACATAGTGATGTATGCGGTCCCATGTCTACACATGCCAGGGATGGTTCTTCGTACTTCATTACATTCACTGACGATCTCTCTAGATTCGGATATGTGTTCCTAATGAAACACAAATCAGAAGCTTTTGAGAAATTTAGAGAATATAAACAAGAAGTCGAGAACCAAACCGGAAAAAGTATTAAAATCCTACGATCTGATCGAGGAGGGGAATACTTGAGCAATGAATTCCTGGACTTCCTAAAAGAGAATGGGATTCTCTCTCAGCTGACTCCTCCATATACACCACAGCACAACGGTGTATCTGAAAGGAGAAACCGCACCCTATTAGATATGGTGCGCTCAATGATGAGTACAGCTGAGTTACCTATTTCCTTCTGGGGATATGCGCTTGAGACAGCCATGGACCTATTGAATAGAGTTCCTACCAAATCAGTGCCTACCACTCCATATGAGATATGGAAAGGGAAGAGACCACATCTTAATTATATTAAGATATGGGGTTGTCCAGCCTATGTCAAAAGACAAAATCCGGACAAACTCGAGGCAAGATCTGTCTTATGTAAGTTTGTAGGATATCCCAAAAATTCACAAGGGTATATCTTCTACCACCCCGAGGAACAAAAGGTGTTTGTTTCTCGACATGCCACTTTCTTAGAAAAAAGTTTTCTTATGAAACAGATAAGTGGCATTGAGGTAGAACTGGAAGAGGTTCCAGCGACACAGACTACAACAGAAGATTTGGTTGAACCAGAGGATTCTGTAGTTCCCGATGAACCCCAGCCACTCCGCCGATCTAGTAGGGTTCCTCGCCAACCTGAGAGATACTACGGTTTTCTCATGGATGGAGGGAGCGAGGATTGCATCATGGAGGATGATGACCCAACTAGCTTCGAGCAGGCCATCACGAGTAGGGACTCAGTGAAATGGCTGGATGCTATGCGGTCCGAGATGGAATCCATGTACACCAATAAAGTATGGACTTTGGAAGTTGCTCCTGAAGGGGTAAAACCCATCGGGAGCAAGTGGATCTTCAAGAAGAAACTTGGTGTAGATGGGAAAGTGGAGACTTTCAAAGCTAGACTTGTAGCAAAGGGTTTTCGTCAAAGACCAGGTGTGGACTATGACGAGACCTTTTCTCCAGTGGCTGTGCTTAAATCCATCCGGATCATGCTTGTCATCGCCGCATATCATGATTACGAAATCTGGCAAATGGATGTTAAGACCGCCTTTCTAAATGGTGATTTAGAAGAGTGCGTGTACATGACTCAGCCAGAAGGCTTCGTAGACAGTGGGAGCAGCGGCAAGGTGTGCAAGCTGCTTAAATCCATTTATGGATTAAAGCAAGCATCGCGGAGTTAGAACATCTGCTTTGATGTCGTTATCAAAGAGTTTGATTTCGTCAAAAACCCAGATGAACCTTGTATTTACAAGAAGGTGGCAGGGAGTAAGGTTGTCTTCCTCGTATTGTACGTGGACGACATACTCTTGATAGGAAATGATATTCCTATGCTGCAATCGGTCAAGCTCTTCTTATCACAAAGATTCTCAATGAAAGATCTTGGTGATGCCTCCTGCATATTGGGAATCAGGATCTATAGAGATAGATCCAAAAGGATTTTGGGATTGTCCCAATCCAGGTACATTGACACCATACTAAAGAGGTTTAGTATGGAAGAGTCCAAGCGTGGGAACTTGCCCATGATCTCTGGAGTCACTCTCTCCAAAGAGATGTCTCCCAAGACTGATTTGGAGAGAGCTCGCATGCAAGGGATACCCTATGCTTCGGCAGTAGGCTCTATCATGTATGCGATGCTATGTACCAGACCCGATGTAGCATACTCACTAAGTGTAGTGAGCAGGTATCAAGCTGATCCTGGAGAGAGTCACTGGACAGCTGTGAAGAGCATTCTCAAGTACTTACGAAGGACTAGAGATATGTTCTTGGTGTATGGTAACGGAGAGCTCCAAGTGGAGTCCTTTACCGATTCGAGCTTCCAGAGCGATAAGGACGACTCTAAGTCATAGTCGGGCTTTGTCTTTACCCTTTACGGAGGGACGGTTAGCTGGAAGAGTTCCAAGCAGGAAACCGTGGCAGACTCGACGATGGAGGCTGAATACATCGCTGCCAACGATGCTGCTAAAGAGGCTGTCTGGATCAAGAAGTTCATTGCTGAACTTGGAGTGGTTCCATCCATTGAGCATCCAATACCTTTGTATTGCGATAACAATGGAGCGGTGGCTTTGGCTAAGGAACCCAGGTCCCATCAGCGATCCAGGCATATTCTGAGGCGGTATCACCTGATCCGGGAGATAGTTGATCGCCGGGAGATCGAGGTCAGGAGGGTTGACACGAAGAACAACACGGCGGATCCACTCACGAAGGCCATTCCCCGGATACAGTTTGAGAGACTCTTCGGGATGCTCGGTATGCGATACTACAGCAGCTGGCCCTAGTACAAGTGGGAGATTGTTAGTTGTATGTATGCCCTAGAGGACAGTATTGTACAGATGATGTATATTATATTGGATGCTTGGACATATATAGAGATGACTTTCTTGCGCGACATGATAGTATGCTATCTGGTTGCACTTTATCTTAACATGTACACTAGTCTCTTTATACTGTCTTATAGTTACATGTTGGTAAAGCCCTTAGGATGTGTACTTGACTACCTGGACTATGATGCAGATCATACTAGTGGGGACATGGTAGTCCATAAGTACATCCTTCAAGGTCCCTAGTCGTGGGTGTATCGAGACGGGGCATCGATATACCAGTGTAGACTAGCGTATACGCTTCTCGACCCATGTGATGGGCGATGGATGATCCCATATCCATTGGTGTTTGACATCAGAGATGGTATACGGGTGCTCAGTGGAGACTGGGTACACTGGACGGACTCGCCGAGAACTCCCAGATGGTATTATACCTCACGTCAGATGGCAGTTCTCAGGTGACACTTGTACAGGTTAGTCTGTAGACCCGAGATCGTCATAGAGTCTTGTGTGATTCCCACTGTGCTTTGATCTCCACCTTACCACGTCCATGAGGGCGTGCAAAACGGTGGTCTTTAGGTACAGTCCCGAGTCACATGGAGGCAATGAGCTATAGGAGGGGTTTCGTCTCTCCCGGTATTGGGGGTTGATGTTGCGCTGTGCTCGATTGGCCGTAACAGGGAAGTCCCTGGCCAGGGCTGATCAGAGATTTGCTGGTAAGTGTTACCAGTAGTTTCTCGACCCGTTATGAGCCTCACATCGGCACAACTTATCGGTTATTGGGGTCTGACGTTTACCACCCCTAGACTTGATATGCGACATATCAGACGAACAGACCGGACTGTACGGTAAGTGTTACTGGTTGGATTCACAGGAGTGTGAGCGGGCTAGCTCGTCGATCTTCTGATCGCTCAATACCCGGATGGCCGTTACGTTTAGCAGACCGCTTGCGGCTTGTGGGTGCTTGATATGATCATCATCTGCTACCGGCGTATTGACGAGTCTTTAGAGTCCTACACAGAGGTTTCCTGGCTCAAGCGAAACGAAATAGGAGCGCATATGAGATATGTGCAGGACCGAGAATGATGCGTGTATGTGATACCGCATTTCATTCTCGCGATATATGTTTCGATTGGTTATATTCGATATGACCTAGTTATCGAATAATTGATTTGATAAATCGATACATTGGATTCTAGTCGGTTATGTGCGACTTGACCGGATCATTGAATCAAATGTTGATTTAATGATTTAATGTATAATTATATATTTGATATATTGCATTGCATTAACTAGTATTGGTTCACTTTATATGGATTTTCTTACTTGATGTGCAAATTGTATATGTGATATACTTTTGTGCACATGTTTGTATCATGTTTGATGATGCATGCTTATTTGGTTAAGTGTATAGAATTAAACTTAGGTTAAGAAAGTGATTAGGGTTTTTATTTATCCATTCTTTTATTTATTCATTTTTGGAAAAAGAATGGGATAAAAATACAAAATGGTTGCTTTCATTCTTGAACATTGTTGAAGCTTCCTGAAGCTTTGACTTTGTGACCATTTTGTCTTTACACTAAACCCTAACCATTCTTCTAACCTTAGTTAATTCTCTACACTTAACTATGGTTCACATTATGATAAGTATTGAATTATTTTTTATTTTATCACAATACTTATCATATTCTTTCTTCTTCTTCATCTTCATCTTCAAGAAAGAAACCTTGATGCAATCAATGGCAACTTGAGTTCTAGTGAGAGAAATCCAATTCTAAAGTGAACCCACCTCCTATTTCTTCACCCTCTACCTCTTGCCAAGTTGTTTTGGGTGTTTTCTTCACAAGTTTCACAACTTTGTGAAGTCGGAGCTTGAGCTTGTGCAACCTCGACGTAGATCGTCTTTGACACGAAGCCGACGACCTATTCCGCTCGTTTTCCCGATGAAGCCGACGAATGAGTCTAGGATTCGAAAAGGACAGCGAGAGGATGACTACGTGGAGCTAAGGAAGTGGATATCCGGATCTACAAAGGTTGTAGCATCTAACTTTTAGTTAAGTAGTTAACTAGTTTACCGTTTCGCCTAGAAATCTAGCCGACGATCCGTATTAGGGTTTCTCGGCACCCATAATTTTTGAAATTGACATGATTGATGCCTTGTGAGACTTCATTAGAGTGCCTAGGAACCCTACATGACTGACTTTCAGTCGTTCTTATCACTCTGGAACCTTTCCAGTGATTCTCCCCAGAATCAATTCATACCATCTCACTATTGCTAGTGAGAATCCTAACATCCAATTAGATCTATCTCATAGATCCAAAACCCAGGATTTAGGAGGTATCACTTTGATCCTATATGGAGAATCATTGTGATTTGCGGGGATTGACCGAGCGTAGCATAGGAAACTCCTTTCTTATCAAGAGTATGACATCCACATACTCTACGAGGATCACCACCATACTCCCTACTACCTTTTTGTTTATACAAGGTTCATCTACCATTTTGATGATGTCAAACTCTTTGACTAATCCATCAAAACAGATGTTTCAACTCCGCGATGCCTGCTTTATCACAAAACCATCTTGCATACGTTTCCACTGCTCCCACTGTCTACGAAGCCCTCTGACTGTATACTTACAGACTCTCTTTTCTGAAACATCATTTAAGAAAAGCAGTCATGACACCCAACCGCCAGATATCGTAGTCATGGTATGAAGCCGTGGCAAGTAGGATCTGAATGGACTTAAGCATGGCTCCTTAGAAAAGGTTTCAGCATGATCCATACGTGGTTAATGATGCAAACCTTTAACAAGTCCAGCTTTGAAAGTCTCAACTTTTCCATGTACACCAAGTAATCTTCTCAAGATATACTTGCTCCTGATGGGGATTTAACCCTTCAGATAAAGCAACTAAAGTCCATACTTTGTTGGTGTATAAGGATTCCATCTTAGATCACTAAGCATACAGCCATTCTTACAGAGTCCCACTCCTGATGGCCAGCTCGAAACTAGTTGGGTCATCATCTCATGATGCAATCCTCGCTCCGACTGTCATAGAGAAACCAAAATATCTCTCAGGTGGGTGAGGAACCCTACCAGATCGGCGGAGAGACTGAGGTTCGTCGGAAACTATTGAATCCTTTGGTTCTGTCAAATCATCAGCTGCAGTTTTGTATAGCTGGAACCTTTCCAGTTCTATATAACAGACCTGGCCTCGAGCTTGTCCGGATTTTTCTTTTAGACATAGGCTGGACAACCCCAAATCTTAACCATCTTAAGATATGGGCTCTTCCCTTTCCATATCACATATGAAGTGGTAGGCAACTGATTTGATTTGAACCCTATTCAATAGGTATGCAACTTCTCAAGTGCATAACTCCCAAAAAGGAAGCAGGTAACTCAGTAGTACTCATCATAGAGCGCACTATATCGAATAGGGTGCAACTGCTCCATCCCGATATACCATCGTGCTATGGTGTATACGGAGGAGTAATGCTGAGAGAGAATCTCATTCTCCTTTTAGAATTGTCCAGGATTTCCGTGCTCAATTATTCTCCTCGCTGATCTCATCAAAAAACATAATATTTATACCCGTATTTTGGTTCTCTACTTCTAGCTTATATTCTGTGAATATCTCAAAAGGTTCAGACTTGTGTTTCAACAGGAACATATGTCTGAGTCTCGAGAGATCATCAGAGAATGTAACGAAGTATAAAGAACCAGTCTTGGCATGTGTAGACAGGGGACCTTTCATACATCAGCATGTATCAATCCCAAGAGTCTACAACTCTTTCTCCATTACCAATAAACAGAGCTATGGTCATCTTATCTCTGTGACATGACTGGCAAGTTTCATAAGATGTAAATTCAAACTAATTTAAATATGCATCTAAATGTAACTTCAGCCAGTCGGGTCGCATTGATATGACCTAGTCTACAATGCCTCAAGAAGGATCCGTTCATTTATGAACTCTTCCTCTTTTGTGTGTTCAGTATACTAAAGAACTGTAGTTTGATTTAGAACATCAATGCTTTTAGATAACGTGCCTGAACCGATCAACTTTTGATATAGGAAATGTTTAAAACATTATCCAACAATACAAAATTTTATCATTTCTTTACTAATAAAGAGAGTGACATGATTTTGTATATCAGGTTCGGTATCTAATAACATTCGTTCAGAATCAATGTATTGGTAATACAGGGTGACAGTGACCAACAGACTTGGCTGCAACACTTGCCCCGTTTTCTGGCTCATGAAACTTATCACCCGTTCTCAGTTCTCTACCTTTCTGTAGCCCTATGTAACAGATTACATATCTGGGATCCTGATCCGGTATCAAATACCCAGGACGTAGAGGACATTTGAGAAACAGTTCTTTGTAATGAACACACCCGAAGGAGATGCATCATATGCACTTTCTTCGTTTGGGCGGCACGGGAAATCTGGTATTCCCCAATTTCCTACTCTGTCTTATAACAATTATAAGTTGGAGCGGGACCAACGTTCCCCAGCTCAGTATAACAAGCGGGTTCGGTCAATAATCCGTATTATTATCTTGATTAAGGCGTGATATGGTCGCTACCTGGAGAGAGGGAGAAGAAAACACTCAGCGTATGCTCTTGCAAGATCAGATTGGTTATTCTTTTATCTAATCAGGATGGCTCCCACTGCTTTTTATCAAATCTTCCTTCAAACCCTAAAAGGAAAGACTAGCCGGGATTAATTACACACTATAAGTTCGCCAGTCTTTCAGCCAGGCCAGTGTCGGTACATTGAGGGAGGTCCCCCGTGCTTTCGCACGAACCTAATTACAGTAAACCTCGTTTTCCCAGAGGCGTAATCCCGTTGACACCTTTCTAGACACCTACTTGATCGGCTAATTGTAATGTGTAAAACTCTCCCAGGAGTAACAATTACTCGCAGCGGGTATCGGGATCCAACTATCTCATAGAAGGTATGCAATCTCATTGCAAATTTCAACACTTGAAATTCCCGATAATATTTTTACCCCTAGCGTGCTATGACCTTGACGAAAGCCAACAAACCACAGCCCGCTAGTCAAGTTCAACCCGTACATTTCTTGACTGAATTAAACCCACCCGCACGACCCTTGACGAAAGCCAACAAAGCCGTACGACTACCCTAATCCAGTCGCATCATATGCAGCGGATAAGCAGCACATAGCTACCGCACACTACACCTTGACGAAAGCCAACAAATGTAGCACGAATACTATATGCAACTTATCTGAAATGACGGAGGGCTACGTCAGGTTTTTCTGAAAACCTATTGCGTAATGAACTTGATATCGTTGTAGAATCAAATGAAGTTTTGAAATGGAGTGATTTTGAGGCTTTTCTAGTTTTGCTAAAGGGGTCACTCCCGGTGTAGGGATCGTCGGCCCTTTCCTCGTCGAATGAGGTGCGGGATATATCATATATATCACTGTGCAAAGCAGAAACTATAGAAGCAGTCAAAAGTCAAACCGAGTGTGTAGCATCTGCCAGTTATTGCTAAAGGAGTCACTCCCGGTGAAGGGATCTCGGTCCTTTCCTCATCAAATAAGGTGCAGGGTATATCATATATACCGCTATGCAAAGCAAGAACTGTAGCTACCTGTTTTGTTTAAAATTTGATTCTACAACATCTTAGGTTTCTTTTCTTTCATTAATCACATTAATGAAGTCCCATCATTTAAATACCTAAACATCACAGATAAATACGACGTACACTTATGCCATCCGCATTCGCCTCGATGTCCTCTCGTGCACCGTTAGGTTAGGTAACTAACGACAGAGCGGGGCAGGGCTAGCACGGGTGTAAAACATAAGTAACTTCTATATAATATATCATATATACTATATAAAGTATCTATCACAGAACATCACATGATCACATCACAGATATCGCAGCAGAAGAATCATATGAAATATTGGATATACTAGGACGTCCGTGTTTTCAATACGAGCCAGTATAAAACACGGATTCCACGGTCGCGATGAATAGCCAAACCAACACCCCTAGACCCCTACGAGAGCGGCAAGCAACCCTACCAATTCTAGAGTTAGGAGACCCGGACTCGACTCCTCGAGTTGGTCTCCCACTGGACTCCAGAACCCGGTTACTTATGCTCCCCTCCTTGGGTCTATCCTAGTGCGGAAAAGTAAATAATATACAAAGGGTGACATCTTCCGCAACCTGGAAGTGCCCCAATAAAAGAATATTACATACAAGTTTTTACATGAATGAAAATGAAAAACACTCATCTCACATAAAAAAAACCCCGGCTATTCAAACACGACGGTCCAATATAACATATCCAGCAACACATAACATCATATGTCATCAACGTAAGTAAATATGCGCATCCCAATTGTCGTTGACATATAGTAACGAAACCGGCGATATCACATATTACACTTACGGTCACATAAAAGAAAGTGTAAAACTACAACAGTTGGAATCCGCAACCTCCATAGACATCGCATGCCTAATCAAATGAATTACTTAGACATCGCATGCCTAACACTTATAAACCCCGCATTTTAGTCTCAAAATCAAAAACACTTTTCAATATCAAGTCGGGCAATTCAACATGATTCCCGACATCCTAATCGAATGCTCGTCGCAAACTTTAGTAGACGGCCGCACCCCCGATGCCGTCGACGAAGTGCACCAAGGCGGAACACCGCTACCGCGAGCACCCGAACGGATGCTTTCGGCGACGGGGTTCTCCTACAGTCACTTGGTCGGGGCTATGGGGCGAGGCTGCCTATTAAGTTTACCCGGCGAGTATCCGCGTACGCTACGTGATTGTGACGGACTTTTGATCGCATCAAAATTCCGTGGCAACCGATCAAGTGAGACTAAACTGCTATGTTTATATCATTCATATTAGTTATCTCATAACTACTTATGGATTCCAAGTATTGTATCACATTCCAGATAAATAGAAAATGTTAAACTTTCCGATCGAACAGTCAAACACCCAAGTTTTCCCGAAACAACTCAACACATGAAACAAGTTTAAAAACATCCAGTTCATGCCTCAGTACCAACGGTCCAGCCGTAGAAGGGTCAAGCCAACACCTCACATGTGGCATGCCGTACTGCCCCAAACCCTAAGGTTCAAAGGGCAGTTCAAGACGGTCACATAATCGAGTTAAGGTTTGTTGTCTTCTAGAGGGACCATCGCGTTACTTGCACTACTTAGAATGTCTTTAAACCTCGGAAAAATCCAACACTTGGAAATTTTCCGGCAGGGGAAAAGTTGGGTATTTATATCCGGTCGAACTTTTTAACATATTCTAAAATTATCCGGAAAAGCACACAGACAGAATTAGACAATCAGATCGATACACAGAGTCCCCAATACAACCCAGAAAATTCAACTCTTGAATAAGTATTAAAAATTCCCAGGAAAACCAGCATTGGAAACTAAGAATTACTGTGCAAAATTCTTTATATAATGAGGCCGTACGGCCGCGGAACCGCCGCACGAGCCATGCTCGTGCTGCGGAACCGCGGCGACTTAGTGGAATTGGGCTGTCAAATTTCACAGTAACCCTTAGATATTCCTGCTGGTTTTTCTGCATATTTTTAATCTGGAAAAAACCACGATTTTCAAAATTGTCCAGAGAGCAAAATACGATTGGGGTTTCGGTTCAATCGGAATTCTAACTCCGTCTATGCATCGCCTAAGGCTCTAGCTAGGCTCTGATACCACTGCAGGGTTCCTAGGCACTCTAATGAGGTCTCACAAGGCATCAACCATGCTAATTTCAAATTTTACAAGTGCCGAGAAACTCTAATACGGATCGTTAACTAGAATTTTAGGCGAACCATGCAACTAGTTAACAATTTAACTAAGTGAACGGAAATACAACCTTTGTAGATCCGGTTCACCACCTCCATAACTCCATGATGAAGTCCCCTTGCTGTCCAAATCAAATCCCGGGCTCAAGCGTCGGTTTCATCGGAGAAATGGGCGGGCTAGGTCATCGACTACGATGCCGAAGATGATCTACGTCGATGCATCACAAGATCAAGCTCCCACTTCACCAAGTCATGAAACTTGTGAAGAGAACACCCTATACTTCTTGGCAAGAGGTAGAGGATGAAGAAATAGGAGGTGGGTTCACTTTAGAATTGGATTTCTCACTCATTTTCACAAGTTGCCATTGTTGATAGCAAGCTTTTTCTTGAAGTGAAGAAGAAGAAGAAGAAGCAAGAATATGATAAGTGTTAATCAAAAAAAAGAAAAGAAAATCAATACTTATCATATTCAAACCATGATTAGGTGTAGAGAATAAACTAGGGTTAAGTGGAATGGTTAGGTTAAAGGAAAGAAACAAAATGGTCAACTTTTCAAACCTTCATGAACTTTCAATATAAAACAAAACTAGCAACCATTTTATTTCTTGCCAAAATGAAATAAATAAATGAATAAATAAATAAAAACCTTAACCATTTACATAACCAAGGTTTAAACCAAAACTACACCCAAGTGAGCATGTATCATCAAGAATGATACAAACAAGTGCACAAAAGTATATTACATATACAAGTTGTGTACTTCAAGTGAGAAAATCCTTTTAAAGTGAACCAATACTAGTTAATGCAAAGTAATATATCAAATATATAATTATGCATTAAATCATCAAATCAACACTTGATTTAACGATCCGGTCATATCTCATATGACCGACTAATATCCAATGTATCGATTTATCGAATCAATCCTTGATTCGATAACTAGGTTATATCGCATACAACCAAATCGCTACATTCATCGCGAGAATAGAATACGGTATCACATACACACATTATTCTCGGTCCCGCACATATCTCATATGCGCTCCTATTTCGTTTCGCTTGAGCCAGGAAACCTCTGTGTAGGACTCTAAAGACTCGTCAATACGCCGGCAGCAAGTGATGATCATATCAAACACCCACAAGCCGCAAGCGGTCTGCTAAACGTAACGGCCACCCGGGTATTGAGCGATCAGAAGATCGACGAGCAAGCCGGCTCACACTCCTGTGAATCCAACCAGTAACACTTACCGTACAGTCCGGTCTCGTCGTCTGATATGTCGCATATCTCGCCTAGGGGTGGTAAACATCAGACCCCAATAGCTCGATAAGTCGTGTCGATATGAGGTCTATAATAGTTCGAGAAACTACTGGTAACACTTACCAGCAAATCTCAGCAACCCTGGCCAGGGATTTCCGGTTATAGCCAATCGAACACAGCGCAACATCAACTCCCTATACCGGGAGAGACGAATCCCCTCCTATCGCTCATTGCCTCCATGTGATTCGGGACTGTACCCAAAAACCACCGTTTTACACGCCCTCTTGGACGTGGTAAGGTGGAAATCAAAGCACAGTGGGAACCACACAAGACTCTATGACGATCTCGAGTCAACAGACTACTCTGTACCAGTGTCACCAGAGAACTGCCATCTGACGTAAGGTATAATACCATCTGGGAGTTCTCGACGAGTCCGTCCAGTGTACCCAGTCGCCACTGAGTACCCGTACATCATCTCTGATGTCAAACACCAATGGATATGGGATCATCCATCGCCCATCTGTATGGGTCGAGAAGGTATACGCTAGTCTACTCTGGTATATCGATGCCCCGTCTCGATATACCCACGACTAGGGACCTTGAAGGATGTACTTATGGACTACCATGTCCCCACTAGTATGATCCGCATCATAGTCCTGGTAGTCAAGTACAGATCCTAAGGGCTTTACCAACATGTAACTGAGAGACAATCAATGTACACGTTAAGGTAAAGAGTAACCAGATAGCATACTATCATGTCGAGCAAGAAAGTCCTCCCTATATATGTCCCAGCATCCACTACAATATACATCCTATGTATAGCAATGGCCTCTAGGGCATACAAATAACTAACAGTATAGTCGGTGATCCCGCCTCAATAATATCATATCCATAACCAGACATCCCAAGTCAAGAGTGCAGATCAATCATCAAAATATAGCTCGTACGTAAATCCGTCGTACGGCATCCCCAAATCTGGGTACTGGTCAATATCATATTCATCACACTATTCATCTGATATCCTTTTTATCAAGGATCATAGTCCAGGGTACTGACCTATGTCTAGTATAATACTAATATCCTCAATAAACTCATGATCTGACTACTGATCGACAATCTCGTACAAACCGATATCGTTAGCACATATCATCAAAAAGGGGTATACATCGCCCGATACGGCCTAATATCAATATCCTAGCATATCATGCCTCATATCACGATCACACGTCGACCATTTTATTTATAACACTATTCACCTATATCGCCGCCCCAAGATCCGCTATAACACCAGGACGTACCTCAAGTATGAATCCTGCCATATCACCGATATCACAACCACAAAACAAATCTCATCGACTCAGCTCAATCCCAAGTATCATCCTCAAATCCGTATGTGAACACATAGTCCCATACCCATGTGAACAAAT
Source organism: Agapanthus africanus (assembly GCA_030015575.1). Classification (NCBI taxonomy): domain Eukaryota; kingdom Viridiplantae; phylum Streptophyta; class Magnoliopsida; order Asparagales; family Amaryllidaceae; genus Agapanthus; species Agapanthus africanus. Next base: position 358,911,647 of record JASDDO010000026.1, read on the forward strand.
AACAATAAAGAATCCCATGAGCATATATAAATAGGAATGTATGCAAGTATGTATGTGTGTATGTGTAGTGCAACACTACCCTAGGGTTCGCAACACTAAAATAATCCAACACACCAATATCCATCCTAAACATCGTTATTAATCCCAAATAACATATAATAATTGTTGGTGTGTATACGCATCCGTATACACCACCACGGACTGCGGGGGTGCTATACGCCATCCACCCGACTTCTCCCCGTAGATATAAATCTACTCACCTGGTCCTCGCTCGCCGGTGCCGACGTCGCTACGCGCTTGCTTGTCGTCTCGAAGTCCACATGGGGTACCTACATATCATAACGCATTAAAATCCGACTCATGACCAAAACGACACACGAATCTCACATAGGTCAAAACCTATGGTTGCTTTCACAAATCAACCCCAAAACCCTCGACATCGGCATACAAACGTCGATTGATCAAGAAAAACACCAAACATACCAATCATGGTTTCAAAACACGCTAACTGTATAAGAAATATGGTTAAATTCATCAAAACCATAAAATTAAAGAATTCGTTTTATTTTCCAAAAAACTAGTTAGCGGTCGCTAACCGTTTTAATACAAATCTTGATGTTTTAGCAAAAACAGTGGTTACAATATTCACTAATTAGCTTAAATAGGCCATATAAACATTTACTAGATTTTTATCTTGCTAAATTATATTAAACCAAAAACCTGTTAGTTATATGTATGCCCTAGAGGCCATTACTGTACATAGGATGTATATTGTAGTGGATGCTGGGACATATATAGGGAGGACTTTCTTGCTCGACATGATAGTATGCTATCTGGTTTCTCTTTACCTTAACGTGTATGCTGATTGTCTCTCTGTTACATGTTGGTAAAGCCCTTAGGATCTGTGCTTGACTACCTGGACTATGATGCGGATCATACTAGTGGGGACATGGTAGTCCATAAGTACATCCTTCAAAGTCCCTAGTCGTGGGTGTATCGAGACGGGGCATCGATATACCAGAGTAGACTAGCGTGTACCTTCTCGACCCATACAGATGGGCGATGGATGATCCCATATCCATTGGTGTTTGACATCAGAGATGATATACGGGTGCTCAGTAGAGACTGGGTACACTGGACGGACTCGCCGAGAACTCCCAGATGGTATTATACCTCACGTCAGATGGCAGTTCTCTGGTGACACTGGTACAGAGTAGTCTGTTGACCCGAGATCGTCATAGAGTCTTGTGTGGTTCCCACTGTGCTTTGATTTCCATCTTACCACGTCCAAGAGGGCGTGCAAAACGGTGGTTTTTGGGTACAGTCCCGAGTCACATGGAGGCAATGAGCGATAGGAGGGGATTCGTCTCTCCCGGTATAGGGAGTTGATGTTGTGCTGTGTTCGATTGGCTATAACAGGAAATCCCTGGCCAGGGTTGCTGAGATTTACTGGTAAGTGTTACCAGTAGTTTCTCGAACAGTTATAGACCTCATATCGACACGACTTATTGAGCTATTGGGGTCTGACGTTTACCACCCCTAGGCGAGATATGCGACATATCAGACGATCAGACCGGACTGTACGGTAGTGTTACTGGTCGGATTCACTGGAGTGTGAGCGGGCTTGCTCGTCGATCTTCAGATCGCTCAATACCCGGGTGGCCGTTACGTTTAGCAGACCGCTTGCGGCTTGTGGATGTTTGATATGATCATCATCCGCTGCCGGCGTATTGACGAGTCTTTAGAGTCCTACACAGAGGTTTCCTAGCTCAAGCGAAACGAAATAGGAGCGCATATGAGATATGTGCGGGACCGAGAATAATGCGTGTATGTGATACCGTATTCTATTCTCGCGATAAATGTATCGAATGGTTGTATGCGATATAACCTAGTTATCGATTCAAGCGTTGATTCGATAAGCCGATATATTGTATACTAGTCGGTTGTGTGCGACATAACCGGATCATTGAATCAAGTGTTGATTTAATGATTTAATGCATATTTATATATATGATATATTACTTTGCATCAATTAGTATCGGTTTACTTAAGATGGATTTTCTCACTCGGATATGCGCATTACATATGCGATATGATTTTGTGCATTTGATTGTATCATGTTTGATGATACATGTTTACTTGGTTAAGTGCAAAGATTTAAACCATGGTTAAAAGAATGGTTAGGGTTTCATTTCCTTTATTTATCTATTTATTTATTTATTTATTGATTTTTGGAAAATAAAAGGCAAGAGAAAAGAATGGTGGCTATTTTTGTTTTAAGTTGAAGATTCTTGAAGCTTTGACTTTGTCCACCATTCTTATCTCATGCTTAACCTAACCATTTTGATTTAACCCTAGTTTAATCTCTACACTTGACCATGGTTTGCATTATGATAAGTTTCATTTTTCTTTTCATTTTTAATTTAACTTATCATAACAATTTCCTTCATCTTCTTCCATTTTCTTCAAGTGAAGAAAGCTTGCCCCATCAATGGCAAGTGATGGAAATGAGTGAGAAATCCGATTCTAAAGTCTACCCACTTCCTATTTCTTCATCCTCTACCTCTTGCCAAGTAGTAGAGTGTGTTTACTTCCCAAGTTTCATGACTTGGTGAAGTTGTGAGCTTGATCTAGCGATGCTTCGACGTAGATCATCTTCGGCATGGACATCGACGACCTAGCTTGCCCATTCTCCGACGAAGCCGACTCTAGAGCCCGGATTTGATTTGGACAGCCGAGACGACATCGTTGCGGAGCCGTGGAGGTGGAGGACCGGATCTACAAAGGTTGTATTTCCGTTTTCTCATTAGTTAAGTGTTAACTAGTTCATTGTTCGCCTAGAAATCTAGCAAACGATCCGTAGTTTAGGGTTTGTAGGCACCGTAAAATTTTAATATGGCATGTTCGATGCCTTGTGAGACCTCCTTGGAGTGCCTAGGAACCCTACAAAACCTAGTTTGCATAAAAGCTTAATTTGGACATTTTACAATTAACGATTTATAATTAACAACTAGATTAGCTTTCAACAAGTCTTAAGATCTAATCCACAGCACATAACCATGCACAATTGATCACAACCCCATTTCCAAAACAAAACCCTAACTTGAATTCCTTAACCATGTAATTTGAACTCCTATAAAAACCAATTAACACTTAACTAAGCTAACATAAGCATTAATCAACAATTTAACTTCAAGGTTAACATTATACCTCCACAATTTTGTAGATCTCATTTGAAATCTAGCCATCCAAAATGCTCTCTTGTCACCCCAATCCATGCATGTTAGGGTAAGCTAAAATGGGTAGGAGTTGGATTTGGATTTAGCTTTGAATATTTTGTGGATTTTGAAGCATTTTTGGGTGAATTTTTGAAGGGAAAAGAGAAGGAAAGGAGAGGGGCTGTTGCTGATTTGTTCCAGGTGAGGGCTCGGCCAGCAAGGATGGGGGGTTGTGGTGTGTGTGGGGGTGTGGGAAGAAGTCAAAGTCAAGATAAAACACCCCCAAGTCAACACACAACTTCTTCTCTCATTAACCTTTTCATTTTCTTTTCTTTTCAATTGCTTTTCACTCCAATCTTTAAGTGGGAAAGAGTGGAAGTGAGGGCTGCTGATTTGGAGAGGGGAGAGAGGGTGTGTGTGAGTGTGGGTGAGGGAAAATGATAAATGTTATACCCCAAACATCCCTTTACACTAAAAAAAAGCCTTTTTTCTTCAATAATTTCTAAACCGTTCTGGCAAACGATTTCGTTTCAAAAACCACATGATAAAATTTTATTTAATGTTTAATGATGCACAAAATTTGTTTCAGTTCATTCCAACTTGTAATTTTCCCTAATTAAATATATAAGTGACGGCTTAAAATAATATTAAAATAATTAATTTCGGAAAATTTTTCAGAAAATTTGAAATTTCACCAGTGGCTCAATAAACACCAAATACTAGCAATTACATAGCTAGAATATGTATATTTAATTTTATAATAAAGATATTTGTATTTTGACTTTTTACAGAAAACCCCCTTATTTTACCGTTTTTTCGAAATTTCACCGAAACGATTTTCAAAACGTTACAATATATATATATATCACACACACACACACACACACACACAGATATATATATATATATATATATTAAAAGAGAGGAAATTAAAAAATATATATGATATTAATAAATATACATATATCAAAATATACATATATTCAATTATTAAATCAACACTAATTTAATAATACGGTTATATCAATATATATAGCGGCTAATATCATACAACGCTTGAAAAATATACATGTTTAATCGAACTCCTGCACGTATCCCTATATATGCCCTACATCATTTCGCTAGAACTGAACTAACCACTTTGCGAGACTCTAGAGACTCAACAATACACTGGCAGTAGGTCAGGATCACATCCATAATTTACAAGAACGTCAGTAGCACTAGCGGTAAGTAACGACTACCCAGGTATCTGTCGAAGAGGAAGATCGACAAACAAGCCTATCCAAACCCTTATAGAGCCAATTAGTGACATTCGCCGTACAGTCCGGTCTCTTCGTCTAAGAGTGCCGCATATCAAGTCTGGAGGGTGGAATTCGTCAGACCCCCAATAACCCAATAAGTCGTGCCGATTAGTGACCGATAAGCACTATAGATACAACTGATAACGCTCCATGTGGTTCGGGACTGTACCCAACTAAAACCTGTTTGCACGGCTCTTTAAAACCGTGGTACGGTAATAATCAAAGCACACTAGGAAACACATAAGACACTATGACAATCTCAGGTCTACAGTGTAGGTTTACTAGGCACACTAACAAGGCTCTACAAGGCATCGACCATACCAAAATTAAATTTTTATGTGCCGAATAACACTAAGCAAGATCGTATACTAGAGTTTAGGTGAAACAATTGGCAAGTAAACAACTTACTCTAAAGGGAATACGAAATACAACCTTTGTAGATCGGTCCTTCACTTCTAAAGCTCCTTGATGAAGTCCCTTCACTGCGATCAAGGTTCTCCCGGACTCTTGCATGGCTTCACGAGGCGAAAGATGCGACCTTGCTTGAAGTCTCCGAGGCCGAAGATGATCTACGTCGAGGGAATTCCGACACAAGCTATTACTTCGCTAATTTGAGAATTAGTGAAGCAAACACCCTATACTAAAGTGCTAATCTAGGTGAGGATGGAGAAATAGGAAGTGGGTTCTCTTTGGATTTTTGTTTCTAACAATCTATCTCACTTTTTTCAAAACCCCAGCAAGCTTTTTCTCTTGCTCAATGAAGAAGAAGATGATGAACAAAAGAAAAGAAATGAGGATAATGATTAAGTGAGTAGGCTAACCATGGTGAGTGAGTATCATATACTAACTCTTGTAGAGCCATAACCATAGCTAAGTGTGTGATGGTTAGGTTAAAGTCCAAAGTAAAAACAAATCTAGTGGACTTTAGTCAATGCATCCACAAGCTTCCACAAGCTTCATGCATTTTCTAATTTTCCACTAATTTTGTAATTAATTTTAAACATTAAACCCAATCATAACAAATAGGATGGTGTATGTCTCATACACACATGAATGATGTATCATCAACCATGATACAAAAAATATAACACATTTTAATATATATCAAATATATAATAGAGTTTGTACATGTGCGAAAAAACCCTAAGTGAACACGTGTTAGTTAATGTAAACTATTATATCAAATATACAATTATACAATAAATTATTAAATCAATCACTTGACTTAATAATCCGGTCATATCACATATAACCGACTAACATCCAATATATCGACTTATCGAATCAACACTTGATTCGATAAACCGGCTATATCATATATAACCGATTGATACATAAAGTCGTGAGAATAGAATACGGTATCACATACACGCATTATTCTCGGTCCCGCACATATCATATATGCGCTCCTATTTAGTTTTGCCTGAGCCAGTAAAACCTCTATGTAGGACTCTAAAGACTCGTCAATACGCCGGCAGTAGGTGATGATCACATCACGCACCCACAAGCCGTCAGCGGTACTAGCTGGACGTAACGGCTACCCGGGTATTGAGCGATCAGAATATCAGCAAGCAAGCCCGCTTCAACTCCTGTAAAAGCCTGCCGGTAACACTTCCCGTACAGTCCGGTCTCCTCGTCTGATATGTCGCATATCAAGTCTAGGGGTGGTAAACGTCAGACCCCAATAACCGATAAGTCGTGCCGATGTGAGGCTCATAACGGGTCGAGATACTACTGGTAACACTTACCAGTTAATCTCTAATCATCCCTGGCCAGGGACTTCCCTGTTACGGCAAATTGAGCACTGCGCAATATCAACCCCCAATACCGGGAGAGACGAAACCCCTCCTATCGCTCATTGCCTCCATGTGACTCGGGACTGTACTTAAAAACCACCGTTTTGCATGCCCTCATGGACTTGGTAAGGTGGAAATCAAAGCACAGTGGGAATCACACAAGACTCTATGACGATCTCGGGTCTACAGACTGACCTGCACAAGTGTCACAAGAGAACTGCCATCTGACGTGAGGTATAATACCATCTGGGAGTTCTCGGTGAGTCCGTCCAGTGTACCCAGTCTCTACTGAGCACCCTATACCATCTCAGATGTCAAACACCAATGGATATGGGATCATCCATCGCCCATCTCATGGGTCGAGAAGCGTATACGCTAGTCTACACTGGTATATCGATGCCCCATCTCGATACACCCACGACTAGGGACCTTGAAGGATGTACTTATGGACTACCATGTCCCCACTAGTATGATCCGCATCATAGTCCAGGTAGTCAAGTACACATCCTAAGGCCTTTACCAACATGTAACGATAAAACAGTTTAAAGAGACAAGTATACATGTTAAAGTAAAGTGCAACCTGATAGCATACTATCATATCGAGCAAGAAAGTCCTCTCTATATATGTCCAAGCATCCAATATAATATACATCATCTGTACAATACTGGCCTCTAGGGCATACATACAACTAACAATCTCCCACTTGCACTAGGGCCAGCTGCTGTAGTATCGCATACCGAGCATCCCGAAGAGTCTCTCAAACTGTATCTGGGGAATGGCCTTCGTGAGTGGATCCGCTGTGTTATTCTTGGTGTCAACCCTCCTGACCTCGATCTCCCGGCGATCAACTATCTCCCGGATTAGGTGATACCGCCTCAGAATATGCCTGGATCACTGATGGGACCTGGGTTCCTTGGCCAAAGCCACCACTCCACTGTTATCGCAATACAAAGGTATTAGATGCTCAATGGATGGAACCACTCCATGTTCAGTAATGAACTTCTTGATCCGGACAGCCTCTTTGGCAGCATCGTTGGCAGCAATGTATTCAGCCTCCATCGTCGAGTCTGCCACGGTTTCCTGCTTGGAACTCTTCCAGCTAACCGCCCCTCCGTAAAGGGTAAAGACAAATCCCGACTGCGACTTAGAGTCGTCCTTATCACTCTGGAAGCTTGAATCGGTAAAGGACTCCACTTGGAGTTCTCTGTTACCAAACACCAAGAGCATCTCTTTAGTCCTTCGCAAGTACTTGAGAATGCTCTTCACAGCTGTCCAGTGACTCTCTCCAAGATCAGATTGATAACTACTCACTACACTCAGTGAGCATGCTACATCGGGTCTGGTACATAGCATTGTTAGTTGTATGTATGCCCTAGAGGCCAGTATTGTACAGATGATGTATATTATATTGGATGCTTGGACATATATAGAGATGACTTTCTTGCTCGATATGATAGTATGCTATCTGGTTACTCTTTATATTAACATGTACACTAGTCTCTTTAAACTGTCTTATACTTACATGTTGATAAAGCCCTTAAGATGTGTACTTGACTACCTGGACTATGATGCAGATCATACTAGTGGGGACATGGTAGTCCATAAGTACATCCTTCATGGTCCCTAGTCGTGGGTGTATCGAGACGGGGCATCGATATACCAGTGTAGACTAGCGTATACGCTTCTCGACCCATGAGATGGGTGATGGATGATCCCATATCCATTGGTGTTTGACATCAGAGATGGTGTACGGGTGCTCAGTGGAGACTGGGTACACTGGACGGACTCGCCGAGAACTCCCAGATGGTATTATACCTCACGTCAGATGGCAGTTCTCAGGTGACACTTGTACAGGTTAGTCTGTAGACCCAAGATCGTCATAGAGTCTTGTGTGATTCCCACTGTGCTTTGATCTCCACCTTACCACGTCCATGAGGGCATGCAAAACGGTGGTCTTTGGGTACAGTCCCGAGTCACATGGAGGCAATGAGCGATAGGAGGGGTTTCGTCTCTCCCGGTATTGGGAGTTGATGTTGCGCTGTGCTCGATTGGCCGTAACAGGGAAGTCCTTGGCCAGGGCTGATCAGAGATTTGCTGGTAAGTGTTACCAGTAGTTTCTCGACCCGTTATGAGCCTCACATCGGCACGACTTATCGGTTATTAGGGTCTGACGTTTACCACCCCTAGACTTGATATGCGACGTATCAGACGAACAGACCGGACTGTACGGTAAGTGTTACTGGTTGGATTCACAGGAGTGTGAGCGGGCTAGCTCGTCGATCTTCTGATCGCTCAATACCCGGATGGCCGTTACGTTTAGCAGACCGCTTGCGGCTTGTGGGTGCTTGATATGATCATCATCTGCTACCGGCGTATTGACGAGTCTTTAGAGTCCTACACAGAGGTTTCCTGGCTCAAGCGAAACGAAATAGGAGCGCATATGAGATATGTGCAGGACGGAGAATAATGCGTGTATGTGATACCGCATTTCATTCTCGCGATATATGTTTCGATTGGTTATATTCGATATGACCTAGTTATCGAATCATTGATTCGATAAATCGATACATTGGATTCTAGTCGGTTATGTGCGACATTACCGGATCATTGAATCAAATGTTGATTTAATGATTTAATGTAAAATTATATATTTGATATATTATTTTGCATTAACTAGTAATGGTTCACTTTATATGGATTTTCTCACTTGATGTGCAAGAAGTATATGTGATATACTTTTGTGCACATATTTATATCATGTTTGATGATACTTGATCTTTTTGTTAAGTGTAAAGAATTAAAACCATGGTTAAGTGTTGATTAGGGTTTTGCATATTCATTTATTTATTTATTTATTTATTTGAAAAGGATTATGATGAGAATGGTAGCTTTTTTTGTTTTAAGTTGATGCTTCATGAAGCTTTGACTTTTGTAACCATCCTTATCTTCATGCTTAACCCTAACCTATCCAAGTGACCATGGTTTATTCTCTACACTTAACCTAGGTTAGAACATGATAAGTATTTAATTTTATTATTCTTTTTCACAATACTTATCATATTCTATTTGCTTCTTCATCTTCATCTTCAAGAGAAAAGCTTGATGCCATCAATGGCAACTTGAGTAAAAGTGAGTGAAATCCAATTCTAAAGTGAACCCACCTTCTATTTCTTCACCCTCTACCTCTTGCCAAGTTGTTTTGGGTATTTTCTTCACAAGTTTCACCACTTTGTGAAGTCGGAGCTTGAACTTGTGATGCCTCGACGTAGATCGTCTTTGACACAAAGCCGACGACCTAGCTCGCCCGTTTCTCCGATGAAGCCAACGTTCGAGTTTGGGAATCGAGATGGACAGCGAGAGGATACCTTCGTGGAGCCAAGGAAGAGGGTAACCGGATCTACAAAGGTTGTGGCATCTAACTTTTAGTTAAGTAGTTAACTAGTTTTGTGTTTCGCCTAGAATTCTAGTCTAAATATCCGTATTAGGGTTTCTCGGCACCCATAAATTTTTATATTGGCATGGTTGATGCCTTGTGAGACTTCATTAGGATGCCTAGGAACCCTACAGTGGTATCAGAGCCAAGCTAGAGCCTTAGGCGAAGTCTAGACGATGTTTGAAACCCGATCGAACCCGAAAACCTAACTTTAAGATGCTCTATGGACTTTTTCTAAATTCTAGGATTTTTCCAGATTAAAAATTGCTAAATAATTCAGCAGGGAAATATATGAATTACGGTGCAAAAATTTCTTTATGAACAGTCTAAAGCGCGGCGGATCCGCGGCCTAAGCCTCATTAGGCGGCGGATCCACGGCAGCTTTATTAAATTATTATATAATTTTTGCACAGTAACTGATATCTTCTGGTGTTGGATTTTCTGGGAATTTTTAAAATTTATTCAAGAGTTGAATTTTCTGGGGTGTTTTAGAGCTTCGATGTTTTCGATCGGATTATCAAATTTCGTCTTTGTGTATTTCCGGATAATTTTTAGAATATGTTAAAAAGTTCGACCGGATATAAATACCCAATTTTTCCCCTGTCGGGAGATTTCCAAGTGTTGGATTTTTCCGTAGTTTAACGACATTCTAAGTAGTGCAAGTAACGCGATGGACCCTCTAGAAGACAACAAACCTTAACTCGATTATGTGACCGTCTTGAACTGCCCTTTGAACCTTCGGGTTTGGGGCAGTACGGCGTGCCACATGTGAGGCGTTGGCTTGACCCTTCTACGGCTGGACCGTTGGTACCGAGGCACGAACTGAATGTTGTTAGACTTATTTCATGTGTTGAGTTGTATCGGGAAAACTTGGGTATTCGACTGTTCGATCGGAAAGTTTAACATTTTCTGTTTATCTGGAATGTGATACAATAATTGGAATTCACTGTAGGGTTCCTGGGCACCCTAATGAGGTCTCACAAGGCATCGTTCATGCCAAATTAAAATTTTAACGGTGCCGAGAAACCCGACTACGGATCGTCGGCTAGAAGTTTAGGCGAAAAAGCTAACTAGTTAACACTTAACTAAGAGATACGGAAATACAACCTTTGTCGATCCGGTCGTCCACCTCCACGGCTCCGAAATGAGGTCCTCTCCGCTGTCCAAATCAAATCCGGGCTCTAGCGTCGGCTTCATCGGAGAATGGACGGGCTAGGTCGTCGACGACGTGCCGAAGATGATCTACGTCGAAGCATCACTAGATCGAGCTCCACCTTCACCAAGTCTTGAAAACTTGTGAAGGAAACACACTCTACTACTTGGCAAGAGGTAGAGGATGCAGAAATAGGAAGTGGGTAGACTTTAGTTTTGGATTTCTCACTCAAATTCATCACTTGCCATTGATGGAGGCAAGCTTTCTTCACTTGAGGAAATGAAGAAGAAGAAGAATATTATGATAAGATTTTTTAGAAAAGAAAAGAATAATGATTCTTATCATAAAAGTAACTATGGTAAAGTGTAGAGAATTAACTTAGGTTAAATAAATGGTTAGGGTCAAGGTGTCATGAAGCTTCCACTAAACAACAAAAAAAGCCACCATTCTTTTCTCCCTTTTCCATCTATTTTCCAAAATGAATAAATAGATAAATAAATGAGAAAAGGAAATAAAACCCTAATCATAAGTTTAACCATGGTTTAATTCTTTACACTTAACCAAGTAAACATGTATCATCAAACATGATACAAGCATGTGCACAAAATCATATCACATATATAATGCGCACATCCGAGTGAGAATATCCATCTAAAGTGAACCAATACTGGTTAATGCAAAGTAATATATCAAATATATATAATTATACATTAAATGATTAAATCAACACTTGATTTAACGATCCGGTCATATCGCATATAACCGACTAATATCCAGTGTATCAGCTTATCGAATCAACGCTTGAATCGATAACTAGGTTATATCGCATACAACCATTCGACACATTGATCGCGAGAATGAAATACGGTATCACATACACGCATTATTCTCGGTCCCGCACATATCTCATATGCGCTCCTATTTCGTTTTGCTTGAGCCAGGAAACCTCTGTGTAGGACTCTAAAGACTCGTCAATACGCCGGCAGCGGATGATGATCATATCAAACATCCACAAGCCGCAAGCGGTCTGCTAAACGTAACGGCCACCCGGGTATTGAGTGATCTGAAGATCGACGAGCAAGCCTGCTGACACTCCAGTGAATCCAACCAGTAACACTACCGTACAGTCCAGTCTGATCGTCTGATATGTCGCAGATCTCGCCTAGGGGTGGTAAACGTCAGACCCCAATAGCTCGATAAGTCGTGTCGATATGAGGTCGATAACAATTCGAGAAACTACTGGTAACACTTACCAGTAAATCTCAACAACCCTGGCCAGGGATTTCCTGTTATAGCCAATCGAACACAGCGCAACATCAACTCCCTATACCGGGAGAGACGAATCCCCTCCTATCGCTCATTGCCTCCATGTGACTCGGGACTGTACCCAAAAACCACCGTTTTGCACGCCCTCTTGGACGTGGTAAGATGGAAATCAAAGCACAGTGGGAACCACACAAGACTCTATGACGATCTCGGGTCAACAGACTACTCTGTACCAGTGTCACCAGAGAACTGCCATCTGACGTGAGGTATAATACCATCTGGGAGTTCTCGGCGAGTCCGTCCAGTGTACCCAGTCTCTACTGAGCACCCGTATATTATCTCTGATGTCAAACACCAATGGATATGGGATCATCCATCGCCCATCTGTATGGGTCGAGAAGGTATACGCTAGTCTACTCTGGTATATCGATGCCCTGTCTCGATACACCCACGACTAGGGACTTTGAAGGAAGTACTTATGGACTACCATGTCCCCACTAGTATGATCCGCATCATAGTCCAGGTAGTCAAGTACACATCCTAAGGGCTTTACCAACATGTAACAGAGAGACAATCAGTATACACGTTAAGGTAAAGTGTAACCAGATAGCATACTATCATGTCGAGCAAGAAAGTCCTCCCTATATATGTCCCAGCATCCACTACAATATACATCCTATGTACAGTAATGGCCTCTAGGGCATACATATAACTAACAATCTCCCATTTGCACTAGGGCCATCTGATAGCAGTGGTTGTAGTATCTCATACTCAACCATCCCATAAAAGTCTCTCTCTGGGAACATGCCTTTGTGAGTGGATCCGCTGTGTTGTCCTCTGAGTCTACTCTTCTAACCTCGATCACCCTGGAGATCAACTATCTCCATGATCAGGTGACACCACCTTAGAATATGTTTGGATCACTGATGGGACCGGCGTTCCTTGGCATAAGCCACAACTCCATTGTCACACAATGGGAGGAACAAAGTTCATCTTATGAACTAATATACACCCAGACTGCCTCTTTGGTAGCATCTTAAGTAGCGATGTATCCTGCCTTTATCGTCTAGTATGCCACGGTATCTAGCTTGGAACTCTTCCAACATACCGTCCCTTTACTGAGGGAAAAGACAATGCCTGTGACTGACATTCAGTCGTCTTTATCACCCTGGAACCCTTACAGTGATTCTCCCCAGGATCAACTGATGCCATCTCACTACAACTAGTGAGTAGCCTAACATCCATTTAGATCTATCTCATAGATCCAAAATCCAGGATTTAGTAGGTATCATTTTGATCCTATGTGGAGAATCATTGTGATAAGCGGAGATTGATCGAGCGTAGCATAGGAAACTCCTTCCTTTTCAAGAGTATATCATCCACGTACTCTACGAGGATCGTCACCATACTCCCTACTACCTTCTTGTTTATACAAGGTTCATCTACCATTTTGATGATGTCAACTTCTTTGACTTATTCATCAAAACAGATGTTCCAACTCCGCGATGCCTGCTATATCCTATAAAGCATCTTGCACATGTTTCCGCTGCTCCCACTGTCTACGAGGCCCTCTGGCTGTGTACTTATAGACGCACTCTTCTAAAATATCATCTAGAAAAGCAGTGAAGACACCCAACCCCCAGATATCGCAGTCATGGTATGTAGCCGTGACAAGTAGGATCTGGATGGACTTAAGCATAGCTACTTGAAAAGGTTTCATCATTATCCACACCTTGTCAATGATGCAAACTTTTAACAAGTCTAGCTTTGAAAGTCTTAACTTTTCCATCTACACCAAGTAATCTTCTCAAGATATACTTGCTCCTGATGGGGATTTAACCCTTCAGATATAGCAACCAAAGTCCATACTTTGTTGGTGTATAAGGATTCCATCTCAGATCGATAAACATCCAGCCATTCTTACAGAGTCTCACTCTTGATGGCCAGCTCGAAACTAGTTGGGTCATCATCTCATGATGCAATCCTTGCTCCCACTGTCATAGAGAAACCGAAGTATCTCTCAGGTGGGTGAGGAACCCTACTAGATCGGCGGAGAGGCTGAGGTTCGTTTGTTTCTACTGAATCCTCTGGTTGTACCAAATCATCTGCTGTAGTTTGTATAGCTGGAACACTTCCAGTTCTACATAACAGACATTGCCTCGAGCTTGTCCGGATTTTGCTTTTAGACATAGGCCGGACAACCCCAAATCTTAACTAGCTTAAGACATGGGCTCTTCCCTTTCCATATCTCATATGGAGTGGTAGGCAACTGATTTGATTCGAACCTTGTTCAATAGGTATGCAGCTTCTCAAGTGCATAACTCCCAAAAGGAAACAGGTTACTCAGTAGTACTCATCATAGAGCACACCTTATTATATAGGGTGTTATTGCTCCGCCCCGATATACCATCGTGCTATGGTGTATACGGAGGAGTAATGCTGAGAGAGAATCTCATTCTCCTTTAGAATAGTCCAGGAATTCCGTGCTGAAGTATTCTCCTCCCTGATCACATCAAAGGACATAATACTTGTACCCTTATTGGTTCTCTACTTCTAACTTATATTCTGTGAATATCTCAAAAGGTTCAGACTTGTGTTTCAACAGGAACATAGGTCTGAATCTCGAAAGATCATCAGAGAATTTAATGAAGTACAAAGAACCATTCTTGGCATGTGTAGACAGGGGACCTACATACATCAACATGTATCATCCCAAGAGTTCAGTAACTCTTTCTCTGTTTCCAATAAACAGAGCTGTGGTCATCTTATCTCTGTGACTTGACTGGCAAGTTTCACAAGATGTAAATTCAAACTCATTTAAATATGCATCTTTATGTAACTTCAGCTAGTCGGGTCACATTGATATGACCTAGTCTACAATGCCTCAAGAAGGATTCGTTCATTTCTGAACTCTTCCTCTTGTGTGTGTTCCGTATACTAAAGAACTGTAGTTTGATTTAGAACATTAATGCTTTTAGATAACGTGCCTGAATCGATCAACTTTTGATATAGGAAATGTTCAAAACATTATCCAACAATACAAAATTTTATCATTTCTTTACTAATAAAGAGACTGATATGATTTTGTATATCAGGTTCGGTATCTAATAACATTCGTTCAGAATCAATGTATTTTTAATATAGGGTGACAGTGACCAACAGACCTGGCTGCAACACTTGCCCCGTTTTCTGCCTCATGAAACTTATCACCCGATCTCAGTTCCTTGCCTATCTTTAGCCCATGTAACAGATTACATATCTGGGATCCTGATCCGGTATCATATACCCAGGACGTAAAGAATACTGAGAAACAGTTCTGTATAATGAGCACACCCGAAGATGATGCATCAGCATGCACTCTCTTCGTTTGGGCGGCACGGGAATTCTGGTAATCCCCAATTTCCTGCTCTGTCTTATAACAATTATAAGTTGGAGCGGGACCAACGTTCCCCAGCTCAGTATAACAAGCGGGTTCGGTCAATATTCCGTATTATTATCTTGATTAAGGCGTGATATGGTCGCTACCTGGAGAGAGAGAGAAGAAAACACTCAGCGTGCGCTCTTGCAAGAATAGATTGGTTATTATTTTATCTAATCAGGATGGCTCCCACTGCTTTTTATCAAATCTTCCTTCAAACCCTAAAAGGAAAGACTAGCCGGGATTAATTACACACTACAAGTTCGCCAATCTTTCAGCCAGGCCAGTGTCGGTACTTTGAGGGAGGTCCCCCGTGCTTTCGCACGAACCTAATTAATGTAAACCTCGTTTTCCTAGAGGCGTAACCTCGTTGATACCTTTCTAGACACCTACTTGATCGGCTAATTGTAATGTGTAAAACTCTCCCAGGAGTAACTCTTACTCGCAGCGGGTATCGGGATCCAACTATCTCATAGAAGGTATGCAATCTCATTGCAAATTTCAACACTTGAAATTCCCGATAATATTTTGCCCCTAGCGTCCTATGACCTTGACAGAGATCAACAAACCATAGGCTGCTAGTCAAGTTCAACCCGTCATTTCCTGATTGAAGTAAACCCACCCGTACGACCCTTGACAGAGGTCAACAAGGTCGCACGACTACCCTAAATCAATCACATCATATGCTTATGCAGATAAGCACTAATCAGCTACCGCACACTACGCCTTGACAGAGGTCAACAAACGCAGCACGAATACTAACCAGTACATATCTGAAATGACGGAGGGCTACGACAGGTTTTTCTGAAAACCTATTGCGTAATGAACTTGATATCGTTGTAGAATCAAATGATTTTAAAATGGAGTGCTTTTGAGGCTTTTCTAGTTTTGCTAAAGGAGTCACTCCCGGTGAAGGGATCGTCGGTCCTTTCCTCGTCGAATGAGGTGCGGGATATATCATATATATCACTGAGCAAAGCAAAAACTCTTAAAAGCAATCAAAAGACAAACCGAGTGTGTAGCATCTGCCAGTTATTGCTAAAGGAGTCACTCCCGGTGAAGGGATCTCGGTCCTTTCCTTATCGAATAAGGTGCAGGATATATCATATATACCGCTGTGCAAAGCAAGAACTGTAGCTACCTGTTTTATTTTGAAATTCGATTCTACAACATCTTAGGTTTCTTTTATTTCATTAATCACATTAATGAAGTCCCATCATTTAAGTACCTAATCATCACAGATAAATACGACGTACACTTATGCCATCCGCATTCGCCTCGATGTCCCCTCGTGCACCGTTAGGTTAGGTAACTAACGGCTGAGCGGGGCAGGGCTAGCGCGGGTGTAAAACATAAGTAACGTCTATATAATATATCATATATACTATATAAAGTATCTATCACAGAACATCACATGATCACATCACAGATATCGCAGCAGAAGAAACATATGAAATATTGGATATACTAGGATGTCCGTGTTTTCAATACGAGCCAGTATAAAACACGGATTCCACGGTCGTGATGAATAGCCAAACCCACACCCCTAAACCCTTACGAGAGCGGAAAGCAACCCTACCAATTCTGGAGTTAGGAGACCCGGACTCGACTCCTCGAGTTGGTCTCCCACTGGACTCCAGAACCCGGTCACTTGTGCCCTCCTCCTTGGGTCTATCCTAGTGCGGAAAAGTAAATAATATACAAAGGGTGACAACTTCCGCAACCTGGAAGCGCCCCAAATAAAAGAATATTACATACAAGTTTTTACATGAATGAAAATGAAAAACACTCATCTCACATAAAAACCCCCGGCTATTCAAACACGACGATCCAATATAACATATCCAGCAACACATAACATCACATGTCATCAACGTAAGTAAATATGTGCATCCCAATTGTCGTTGACATATAGCAACGAAACCGGCGATATCACATATTACACTTACGGTCACAGAAAAGAAAGTGTAAAACTACAACAGTTGGAATCCGCAATCTGCATAGACATCGCATGCCTAATCAAATGAATTCCTTAGACATCACATGCCTAACAATTATAAACCCCGCATTTTAGTCTCAAAATCGAAAACACTTCTCAATACCAAGTCGGGCAATTCAACAAGATTCCCGACATCCTGATCGAATGCTCGTCGCAAACTTCAATAGACGGCTGCACCCCTGATACCGTCGACGAAGTGCACCAAGGCGGAACACCGCTGCCGCGAGCACCCGAACGGATGCTTTCGGCGACGGGGTTCTCCTACAGTCACTTGGTCGGGGCTATGGAGTGAGGCTGTCTATTAAGTTTACCCGGCGAGTATCCGCGTACGCTACGTGATTGCAACGGACTTTTGATCACATCAAAATTCCGTGGCAACCGATCAAGTGAGACTAAACTGCTACGTTTATAACATTCATTTAGTTATCTCATAACTACTTGTGAATTCCAATTATTGTATCCCATTCCAGATAAATAGAAAATGTTAAACTTTCCGATCGAACAGTCGAACACCCAAGTTTTCCCGATACAGCTCAACACATGAAACAAGTCTAACAACATTCAGTTCGTGCCTCAGTAGCAACGGTCCAGCCGTAGAAGGGTCAAGCCAACGCCTCACATGTGGCACGCCGTACTGCCCCAAACCCGAAGGTTCAAAGGGCAGTTCAAGACGGTCACATAATCGAGTTAAGGTTTGTTGTCTTCTAGAGGGTCCATCGCATTACTTGCACTACTTAGAACGTCGTTAAACTTCGGAAAAATCCAACACTTGGAAATTTCCCGACAGGGGAAAAATTAGGTATTTATATCCGGTCAAACTTTTTAACATAATCAAAAAATTATCCGGAAAGCCAAATAGACAAAATTTGATACCCCGATCGAAACACCGAATCCCCAAAACAACTCCAGAAAATTCAACTCTAGAATAAATTTTAAAAATACCCAGAAAATCCAGCATAAAATAATAGGAGTTACTGTGCAAACAGTGTACGATGACGTCATCATTCCGCCGCGGAACCGCCGCAGAAAGCAGGCATCTGCCGCGGTTCCGCCGCGGTTTGTACTGTTCATCGGAAAAATTTTGCATCATAATTCTTATTTTTTCCTGCTGAATTTTTTAGCAATTTTGAATTTGAAAAAATCCACGTTTTCAAAAAACGTCCAGAGAGCATTTTCCGGTTGGGGTTTCGGGTCGTTCGGACTTCAAAATCCGTCTAGACTTCGCCTAAGGCTCTAGCTAGTCTCTGATACCAGTGTAGGGTTCCTGGGCACCCTAATGAGGTCTCACAAGGCATCGTTCATGCCAAATTAAAATTTTAACGGTGCCGAGAAACCCGACTACGGATCGTCGGCTAGAAGTTTAGGCGAAAAAGCTAACTAGTTAACACTTAACTAAGAGATACGGAAATACAACCTTTGTAGATCCGGTCGTCCACCTCCACGGCTCCGAGATGAGGTCCTCTCCGCTGTCCAAATCAAATCCGGGCTCTAGCGTCGGCTTCATCGGAGAATGGACGGGCTAGGTCGTCGACGACGTGTCGAAGATGATCTACGTCGAAGCATCACTAGATCGAGCTCCACCTTCACCAAGTCTTGAAAACTTGTGAAGGAAACACACTCTACTACTTGGCAAGAGGTAGAGGATGGAGAAATAGGAAGTGGGTAGACTTTAGTTTTGGATTTCTCACTCAAATTCATCACTTGCCATTGATGGAGGCAAGCTTTCTTCACTTGAAGAAATGAAGAATAAGAAGAATATTATGATAAGATTTTTTAGAAAAGAAAAGAATAATGATTCATATCATAAAAGTAACCATGGTAAAGTGTAGAGAATTAACTTAGGTTAAATAAATGGTTAGGGTCAAGGTTTCATGAAGCTTCCACTAAACAACAAAAAAAGCCACCATTCTTTTCTCCCTTTTCCATCTATTTTCCAAAATGAATAAATAGATAAATAAATGAGAAAAGGAAATAAAACCCTAATCATAAGTTTAACCATGATTTAATTCTTTACACTTAACCAAGTAAACATGTATCATCAAACATGATACAAGCATGTGCACAAAATCATATCACATATATAATGCGCACATCCGAGTGAGAATATCCATCTAAAGTGAACCAATACTGGTTAATGCAAAGTAATATATTAAATATATATAATTATACATTAAATGATTAAATCAACACTTGATTTAACGATCCGGTCATATCGCATATAACCGACTAGTATCCAGTGTATCGGCTTATCGAATCAACGCTTGAATCGATAACTAGGTTATATCGCATACAACCATTCGACACATTGGTCGCGAGAATGAAATACGGTATCACATACACGCATTATTCTCGGTCCCGCACATATCTCATATGCGCTCCTATTTCGTTTTGCTTGAGCCAGGAAACCTCTGTGTAGGACTCTAAAGACTCGTCAATACGCCAGCAGCGGATGATGATCATATCAAACATCCACAAGCCGCAAGCGGTCTGCTAAACGTAACGGCCACCCGGGTATTGAGCGATCTGAAGATCGACGAGCAAGCCCGCTCACACTCCAGTGAATCCAACCAGTAACACTACCGTACAATCCAGTCTGATCGTCTGATATGTCGCATATCTCGCCTAGGGGTGGTAAACGTCAGACCCCAATAGCTCGATAAGTCGTGTCGATATGAGGTCTATAAAAATTCGAGAAACCACTGGTAACACTTACCAGTAAATCTCAACAACCCTGGCCAGGGATTTCCTGTTATAGCCAATCGAACACAGCGCAACATCAACTCCCTATACCGGGAGAGACGAATCCCCTCCTATCGCTCATTGCCTCCATGTGACTCGGGACTGTACCCAAAAACCACCGTTTTGCACGCCCTCTTGGACGTGGTAAGATGGAAATCAAAGCACAGTGGGAGCCACACAAGACTCTATGACGATCTCGGGTCAACAGACTACTCTGTACTAGTGTCACCAGAGAACTGCCATCTGACGTGAGGTATAATACCATCTGGGAGTTCTCGGCGAGTCCGTCCAGTGTACCCAGTCTCTACTGAGCACCCGTATATCTGATGTCAAACACCAATGGATATGGGATCATCCATCGCCTATCTGTATGGGTCGAGAAGGTATACGCTAGTCTACTCTGGTATATCGATGCCCCGTCTCGATACACCCACGACTAGGGACTTTGAAGGATGTACTTATGGACTACCATGTCCCCACTAGTATGATCCGCATCATAGTCCTGGTAGTCAAGTACACATCCTAAGGGCTTTACCAACATGTAACAGAGAGACAATCAGTATACACGTTAAGGTAAAGTGTAACCAGATAGCATACTATCATGTCGAGCAAGAAAGTCCTCCCTATATATGTCCCAGCATCCACTATAATATACATCCTATGTACAGTAATGGCCTCTAGGGCATATATATAACTAACATTCACAAGTTGTTATGAGATAACTGAATGAATGTTATAAATCTAGCAATTTAGTCCCATATGATATTGAAAAGAGTTTTCGATAATGAGACTAAAATGCGGGATTTATATCTGTTAGGCATGCGATGTCTAAAGAGGTTGCGGATTCCAACTGTTGTAGTTTTACACTTTCTTTTCTGTGACCGTAAGTGTAGTATGTTCATATTGCCGGTTTCATTGCTATACGTCAACGACAATTGGGGTATGCATACTTACTTACGTTGATGACATGTGATGTTATGTGTTGCTGGATATGTTATATTGGATCGTCGTGTTCGAATAACCGGGGGTTTTTATGTGAGATGAGTGTTTTCCATTTTCATTCATGTAAAAACTTGTATGTAATATTCTTTTATTTGGGGCACTTCCAGGTAGCGGAAGTTGTCACCTTTTGTATATTATTTACTTTTCCGCATTAGGATGGACCCAAGGAAGGGAGCACAAGTAACCGGGTTCTGGGGTCCAGTGGGAGACCAACTCGAGGAGTCGAGTCCGGGTCTCCTAACCCTAGAATTGGCAGGGTTGCTTGCCGCTCTCGTAGGGGTCTAGGGGTGTGGGATTGGCTATTCATCACGACCATGGAATCCGTGTTTTATACTGGCTCGTGTTGAAAACACGGACGTCTTAGTATATCCAATGTTTCATATGTTTCTTCTGCTGCGATATCTGTGATGTGATCATGTGATGTTCTGTGATGGATATAGTATATAGTATATATGATATATTATATAGACGTTACTTATGTTTTACACCCGCGCTAGCCCTGCCCTGCTCTGTCGTTAGTTACCTAACCTAACGGTGCACGAGGGGACATCGAGGCGAATGCGGATGGCATAAGTGTACGTCATATCTATCAGTGATATTTATGTATTTAAATGATGGGACTTCATTAATGTGATTAATGAAAGAAAAGAAACCTCAGATGTTGTAGAATCAAATTTTAAACAAAACAAGTAGCTACAGTTCTTGCTTTGCATAGCGGTATATATGATATACCCTGCACCTTATTCGATGAGGAAAGGACCGAGATCCCTTCACCGGGAGTGACTCCTTTAGCAATAACTGGCAGATGCTACACACTCGGTTTTCTTTGATTGCTTTTAAGAGTTTTTGCTGTGCACAGTAATATATATGATATATCCCGCACCTCATTCGACGAGGAAAGGGCCGACGATCCCTTCACCGGGAGTGACCCCTTTAGCAAAACTAGAAAAGCCTCAAAATCATTCCATTTTAAAACTTCATTTTGATTCTTCAACGATATCAAGTTCATTACGCTCATGGTTTTTATGAAAAACCTGCGTAGCCCTCCGTCATTTCAGATAAGTACTAGTTAGTATTCGTGCTGCGGTAGTTTGGCCTCCGTCAAGGCGCAGTGTACGGTAGCTAACTAGTGCTTATCTGCTTGCATATGATGCGATTGGATTAGGGTATTCGTACGGCGTTGTTTGGCCTCCGTCAAGGGTCGTGCGGGTGGGTTTAATTCAATCAGGAAATGACGGGTTGAACTTGACTAGCGGACTATGGGTTGTTTGGCCTCCGTCAAGGTCATAGGACGCTAGGGGCAAAATATTATCGGGAATTTCAAGTGTTGAAATTTGCAATGAGATTGCATACCTTCTATGAGATAGTTGGATCCCGATACCCACTGCGAGTAAGAGTTACTCCTGGGAGAGTTTTACACATTGCAATTAGCTGATCAAGTAGGTGTCTAGAAAGGTGTCAACGGGGTTACGCCTCTGGGAAAACGAGGTTTACATTAATTAGGTTCGTGCGAAAGCACGGGGGACCTCCCTCAAAGTACCGACACTGGCCTGGCTGAAAGATTGGCGAACTTGCAGTGTGTAATTAATCCCGGCTAGTCTTTCCTTTTACGGTTTGAAGGAAGATTTGATAAAAAGCAGTGGGAGCCATCCTGATTAGATAAGATAATAACCAATCTGATCTTGCACGAGCATACGCTAAAGTGTTTTCTTCTCTCTCTCTCCAGGTAGCGACCATCTCATGCCCTAATGAAGATAATAATATGGATGTATTGACCGAACCCGCATATTATACTGTGCAGGGGAACGTTGAACCCGTTCAATCTTATAAGTGTTATAAGAATGAACAGGAAACAGGAGAATATCTGGATTCTCACACCACCCAAAAGGAGAATATGCATGATGATGCATCATCTTCGGGTGTGTTTGTCATTGAGAACTGTTTCTCAGTTCACCCTACGTCCTGGATATTAGATACCGGATCAGGATCCCACATATGTAAGATGTTACATAGGCTACGGAAAGGTAGAGAACTGGGAAAAGGTGATCATTCCGTTCAAGTAGGGAATGGTGCAAATGTTGCAGCCAAAGCAGTTGGCGAATATCACCTAGTATTACCAAATAGTGATACAATGATTCTGAATGAGTGCTATTATATACCGAACATGATGTGCAACATTATATCAGTTTCTTTATTGAGTAAAGAAGGATATAATTTTGTAGTATAGGATAATGTTATGAACATATTCCTAGATCAAAAGTTGATTGCATCAGGCTCGTTACATAATGGTATATTCATTCTAAATCAAAATACAGTCCTCAATTTACAAAACAAACACAAGAGGAAGAGTTCTGAACTGAACGAATCCTTCTTGTGGCATTGTAGACTGGGTCACATCAATGCGACACGACTAGCTAAGTTGCATAAGGATGGATATTTAAATCCGTTTGAATTTTCATCTTATGACACTTGCCAGTCATGTCTCAAAGGCAAGATGACCAAAACTCCGTTTACGGGACACGGAGAAAGAGTTACCGAACTCTTGGGACTAATACATAGTGATGTATGCGGTCCCATGTCTACACATGCCAGGTATGGTTCTTCATACTTCATTAAATTCACTGACGATCTCTCTAGATTTGGATATGTGTTCCTGATGAAACACAAATTAGAAGCTTTTGAGAAATTTAGAGAATATAAACAAGAAGTAGAGAACCAAACGGGCAAAAGTATTAAGATCCTTCGATCTGATCGAGGAGGAGAATACTTAAGTAACGAATTCAGAGATTATCTAAAAGAGAATGGGATTCTCTCTCAGCTTACTCCTCCTTATACACCACAGCACAACGGTGTATCGGAGCGGAGAAATCGCACCCTATTAGATATGGTGCGCTCTATGATGAGTACAGCTGAGTTACCTATTTCCTTCTGGGGATATGCACTGGAGACTGCTGCATATCTATTGAATAGAGTTCGAACCAAATCTGTGCCTACCACTCCATATGAGATATGGAATGGTAAGAGACCATGTCTTAATTTTATTCAGATATGGGGTTGTCCGGCCTATGTTAAAACACAAAATCCGGACAAACTCGAGGCAAGGTCTGTTCTATGTAAGTTTGTTGGATATCCCAAACATTCGCGAGGGTATATCTTCTACCACTCCAAGGAACAAAAAGTGTTTGTTTCTCGACATGCCACTTTCTTAGAAAAGAGTTTTCTTATGAAACAGACAAGTAGCATTGAGGTAGAACTGGAAGAGGTTCCAACAACACAAACTGTAACAGAAGACTTGGTAGAACCAGAGGATTCAGTAGAACCCGACGAACCCCAGCCTCTCCGCCGATCTAGTAGGGTTTCTCGTCCACCTGAGAGATACTACGGTTTTCTCATTGACGGTGGAAGCGAGGATTGCATCATGGAGGATGATGACCCAACTAGCTTCGAGCAGGCCATCATGAGTAGGGACTCAGTGAAATGGCTGGATGCTATGCGGTCCGAGATGGAATCCATGTACACCAACAAAGTATGGACTTTGGAAGTTGCTCCTGAAGGGGTAAAACCCATTGGGAGCAAGTGGATCTTCAAGAAGAAACTTGGTGTAGATGGGAAAGTGGAGACTTTCAAAGCTAGACTTGTAGCAAATGGTTTTCGTCAAAGACCAGGTGTGGACTATGACGAAACCTTTTCTCCAGTGGCTATGCTTAAATCCATCCGAATCATGCTTGCCATTGCTGCCTTTCATGACTAAGAAATCTGGCAAATGGATGTTAAGACCGCCTTTCTAAATGGTGATTTAGAAGAGTGCGTGTACATGACTCAGCCAGAGGGCTTCGTAGACAGTGGGAGCAGCGGGAAGGTGTGCAAGCTTCTTAAATCCATTTATGGATTAAAGCAAGCATCGCGGAGTTGGAACATCTGCTTTGACGTCGTTATCAAAGAGTTTGATTTCGTCAAAAATCCAGATGAACCTTGTATCTACAAGAAGGTGGCAGAGAGTAAAGTTGTCTTCCTCGTATTGTACGTGGACGACATACTCTTGATAGGAAATGATATTCCTATGCTGCAATCGGTCAAGCTCTTCTTATCACAAAGATTCTTGATGAAAGATCTTGGTGATGCCTCTTGCATATTGGGAATCAGGATCTATAGAGATAGATCCAAACGGATACTGGGATTGTCCCAATCCAGGTACATTGACACCATACTAAAGAGGTTTAGTATGGAAGAATCCAAGCGTGGGAACTTGCCCACGATCTCTGGAGTCACTCTCTCCAAAAAGATGTCTCCCAAGACTGATTTGGAGAGAGCTCGCATGCAAGGGATACCTTATGCTTCGGCAGTAGGCTCTATCATGTATGCGATGCTATGTACCAGACCCGATGTAGCATACTCACTAAGTGTAGTGAGAAGGTATCAAGCTGATCCTGGAGAGAGTCACTGGACAGCTGTGAAGAGCATTCTCAAGTACTTGCGAAGGACTAGAGATATGTTCTTGGTGTATGGTAACGGAGAACTCCAAGTGGAGTCCTTTACCGATTCGAGCTTCCAGAGTGATAAGGACGACTCTAAGTCGCAGTCGGGATTTGTCTTTACCCTTTACGGAGGGGCGGTTAGCTGGAAGAGTTCCAAGCAGGAAACCGTGGCAGACTCGACGATGGAGGCTGAATACATCGCTGCCAACGATGCTGCCAAAGAGGCTGTCTGGATCAAGAAGTTCATTACTGAACTTGGTGTGGTTCCATCCATTGAGCATCCAATACCTTTGTATTGCGATAACAATGGAGCGGTGGCTTTGGCCACGGAACCCAGGTCCCATCAGCGATCCAGGCATATTTTGAGGCGGTATCACCTGATCCGGGAGATGGTTGATCGCCGGGAGATCGAGGTCAGGAGGGTTGACACGAAGAACAACACGGCGGATCCACTCACGAAGGCCATTCCCCAGATACAGTTTGAGAGACTCTTCGGGATGCTCGGTATGTGATACTACAGCAGCTGGCCCTAGTGCAAGTGGGAGATTGTTAGTTGTATGTATGCCCTAGAGGCCAGTATTGTACAGATGATGTATATTATATTGGATGCTTGGACATATATAGAGATGACTTTCTTGCTCGATATGATAGTATGCTATCTGGTTACTCTTTATCTTAACATGTACACTAGTCTCTTCAAACTGTCTTATAGTTACATGTTGGTAAAGCCCTTAGGATGTGTACTTGACTACCTGGACTATGATGCAGATCATACTAGTGGGGACATGGTAGTCCATAAGTACATCCTTCATGGTCCCTAGTCGTGGGTGTATCGAGACGGGGCATCGATATACCAGTGTAAACTAGCGTATACGCTTCTCGACCCATTAGATGGGCGATGGATGATCCCATATCCATTGGTGTTTGACATCCGAGATGGTGTACGGGTGCTCAGTGGAGACTGGGTACACTGGACGGACTCGCCGAGAACTCTCAGATGGTATTATACCTCACGTCAGATGGCAGTTCTCAGGTGACACTTGTACAGGTTAGTCTGTAGACCCGAGATCGTCATAGAGTCTTGTATGATTCCCACTGTGCTTTGATCTCCACCTTACCACGTCCATGAGGGCGTGCAAAACGGTGGTCTTTGGGTACAGTCCCGAGTCACGTGGAGACAATGAGCGATAGGAGGGGTTTCGTCTCTCCCGGTATTGGGAGTTGATGTTGCGCTGTGCTCGATTGGCCGTAATAGGGAAGTCCCTGGCCAGGGCTGATCAGAGATTTGCTGGTAAGTGTTACCAGTAGTTTCTCGACCCGTTATGAGCCTCACATCGGCACGACTTATCGGTTATTGGGGTCTGACGTTTACCACCCCTAGACTTGATATGCGACGTATCAGACGAACAGACCGGACTGTACGGTAAGTGTTACTGGTTGGATTCACAGGAGTGTGAGCGGGCTAGCTCGTCGATCTTCTGATCGCTCAATACCCGGATGGCCGTTACGTTTAGCAGACCGCTTGCGGCTTGTGGGTGCTTGATATGATCATCATCTGCTACTGGCGTATTGACGAGTCTTTAGAGTCCTACACAGAGGTTTCCTGGCTCAAGCGAAACGAAATAGGAGCGCATATGAGATATGTGCAGGACCGAGAATAATGTGTGTATGTGATACCGCATTTCATTCTCGCGATATATGTTTTGATTGGTTATATTCGATATGACCTAGTTATCGAATCATTGATTCGATAAATCGATACATTGGATTCTAGTCGGTTATGTGCGACATAACCGGATCATTGAATCAAATGTTGATTTAATGATTTAATGTAAAATTATATATTTGATATATTACTTTGCATTAACTAGTAATGGTTCACTTTATATGGATTTTCTCACTTGATGTGCAAGAAGTATATGTGATATACTTTTGTGCACATATTTATATCATGTTTGATGATACTTGATCTTTTTGTTAAGTGTAAAGAATTAAAACCATGGTTAAGTGTTGATTAGGGTTTTGCATATTCATTTATTTATTCATTTATTTATTTGAAAAGGATTATGATGAGAATGGTGGCTTTTTTTGTTTTAAGTTGAAGCTTCATGAAGCTTTGACTTTTGTAACCATCCTTATCTTCATGCTTAACCCTAACCCATCCAAGTGACCATGGTTTATTCTCTACACTTAACCTAGGTTAGAACATGATAAGTATTTGATTTTATTATTCTTTTTCACAATACTTATCATATTCTATTTGCTTCTTCATCTTCATCTTCAAGAGAAAAGCTTGATGCCATCAATGGCAACTTGAGTAAAAGTGAGTGAAATCCAATTCTAAAGTGAACCCACCTCCTATTTCTTCATCCTCTACCTCTTGCCAAGTTGTTTTGGGTGTTTTCTTCACAAGTTTCACCACTTTGTGAAGTCGGAGCTTGAACTTGTGATGCCTCGACGTAGATCGTCTTTGACACAAAGCTGACGACCTAGCTCGCCCGTTTCTCCGATGAAGCCAACGTTCGAGTTTGGGAATCGAGATGGACAGCGAGAGGATGCCTTCGTGGAGCCAAGGAAGAGGGTAACCGGATCTACAAAGGTTGTAGCATCTAACTTTTAGTTAAGTAGTTAACTAGTTTTGTGTTTCGCCTAGAATTCTAGTCTAAAGATCCGTATTAGGGTTTCTCGGCACCCATAAATTTTTATATTGGCATGGTTGATGCCTTATGAGACTTCATTAGGATGCCTAGGAACCCTACAAGCATCGCGTACATGATAGAGCCTATTGCCGAAGCATAGGGTATCCCTTGCATGCGAGTCTCTCCAAATCAGTCTTGAGAGATATCTCTTTGGAGAGAGTGAGCCCTGAGATCGTGGGTAAAAATCCACGTTTGGACTCTTCCATACTAAACCTCTTTAGTATGGTGTCAGTGTACCTGGATTGGGACAATCCCAATATCCGTTTAGATCTATCTCTATAGATCATAATACCCAATATGCAGGAGGCATCACCAAGATCTTTCATTGAGAATCTTCGTGATAAGAAGAGCTTTACCGATTGCAGCATAGGAATGTCATTTCCTATCAAGAGTATGTCGTCGACGTACAATACGAGGAAGACAACCTTACTCTCTGCCACCTTCTTGTAGATACAAGGTTCATCTACGTTTTTGACGAAATCAAACTCTTTGATAAGGACGTCAAAGCAGATGTTCCAACTCCGCGATGCTTGCTTTAATCCATAAATGGATTTAAGCAGCTTGCACACCTTCCCGCTGCTCCTACTATGTACGAAGCCCTCTTCTAAATCACCGTTTAGAATGGCGGTCTTAACATCCATTTGCCAGATTTCGTAGTCATGATATGCAGCGATGGCAAGCATGATCCGGATGGATTTAAGCATAGCCACTGGAGAAAAGGTTTCGTCATAGTCCACACCTGGTCTTTGACGAAAACCTTTTGCAACAAGTCTAGCTTTGAAAGTCTCCACCTTCCCATCTACACCATGTTTTTTCTTGAAGATCCACTTTCTCCCAATGCCCTTCAGGAGCAACTTCCAAAGTCCACACTTTGTTGGTGTACATGGATTCCATCTCGGACCGCATTGCATCCAGCCATTTCACTTAGTCCCCACTCGTGATGGCCTACTCGATGCTAGTTGGGTCATCATCAACCATGATGCAATCCTCGCTCCCACCATCCATGAGAAAACCGTAGTATCTCTCAGGTGGGTGAGGAACCCTACTAGATCGGCGGAGTGGCTGGGGTTCATCGGGAACTACCGAATCCTCTGGTTCCACCAGATCTTCTGTTACAACTTTTGTAGCTGGAACCTCTTCCAGTTCTACCTCATGACCACTAATCTCTTTTGCAAGAAATTCCTTTTCTAAAAAGGTGGCATGCCGAGAAACAAACACCCTTTGTTCCTCAGTGTGGTAGAAGATATACCCTTGAGAATTCTTGGGATATCCTACAAATTTGCATAGAACAGACCGTGCCTCGAGTTTGTCCGGATTTTGTCGTTTGACAAAGGATGGACAACCCCATATCTTTACATAGTTAAGACATGGTCTCTTCCCTTTCCATATCTAATATGGAGTGGTAGGCACAGATTTGGTGGGGGCCATATTCAATAGATGTATGGCTGTCTCTAGCGCATACCCCCAGAAGGAAATAGGTAACTCAGCTGTGCTCATCATAGAGCGCACCATATCTAATAGGGTGCGGTTCCTCCGTTCTGATACACCGTTGTGCTGTGGTGTATATGGAGGAGTCAGCTGAGAGAGAATCCTATTCTCTTTTAGGACGTCCAGGAATTCATTGCTCAAGTATTCACCTCCTCGATCAGATCGAAGGATTTTAATACTTTTTCCGGTTTGGTTCTCGACTTCTTGTTTATATTCTCTAAATTTCTCAAAAACTTCAGACTTGTGTCTTATCAAGAACACATGTCCGTATCTTGAGAGATCGTCAGTGAATGTAATGAAGTACGAAGAACCATCCCTGGCATGTGTAGACATGGGACCGCATACATCACTATGTATCAGTCCCAAGAGTTCGGTAACTCTTTCTCCGTGTCCCGTAAACAAAGTTTTGGTCATCTTGCGTTTGAGACATGACTGGCAAGTGTCATAAGATGAAAATTCGAACGGTTTCAAATATCCATCTTTATGCAACTTAGCTAGTCGTGTCGCATTGATGTGACCAAGTCTACAATGCCACAAGAAGGATTCGATCAGTTCTGAACTCTTTCTCTTGTGTGTGTTTGTTATGCTCAGAACTGTTGATTGATTTAGAACATAATTGCCATTGCACAACGTGCCTGATCCAACCAACTTTTGGTTTAGGAAAATGATCATAACATTATCCTGTAATACAAAATTATATCCCTCTTTACTCAACAAAGAAACCGATATAATGTTGCATATGAGGTTCGGCATGAAATAGCATTCATTCAGAATCAATGTATTACCAGTTGGCAATACAAGGTGATATTTCCCGACAGTTTTACCTGCAACAATTGCACCATTTCCAACCCTTATGTCTTCATCACCTTCTCCAAGTTCTCTACCTTTCCTAAGCCCATGCAACTGATTACATATATGGGATCCTGACCCGGTATCTAATACCCAGGACGTAGAGCAAATGGAGAAACAGTTCTCTGTAACGAACACACCCGAAGAAAATGCATCAACATGTACTTTCTTCATTCGGGTGGCATGGGAATCCTGGTATTCGCCTATATCCTGTTCAGTCTTATAACTCTTATAAGAAAGAACGGAACCAACGTTCCCCAGCACAGTATAACATGCGGGTTCGGTCAATACATCCATATTATTATCTTGATTAAGGCATGATATGGTCGCTACCTGGAGAGAGAGAGAGAAGAAAACACTTTAGCGTATGCTCTTGCAAGATCAGATTGGTTATTATTTTATCTAATTAGAATGGCTCTCACTGTTTTTATCAAATCTTCTTTCAAACCCTAAAAGGAAAGACTAGCCGAGATTAATTACACCCTACAACTTCGCCAATCTTTTAGCCAGGCCAGTGTCGGTACTTTGAGGGAGGTTCCCCGTGCTTTCGCACGGACCTAATTAATGTAAACCTCGTTTTCCCAGAGGCGTAACCCCATTGACACCTTTCTAGACACCTACTTGATCGGCTAATTGTCCTGTGTAAAACTCTCCCGGGAGTAACAATTACTCGCAGTGGGTATCGGGATCCAACTATCTCATAGAAGGTATGCAATCTCATTGCAAATTTCAACACTTGAAAT
The DNA here is from genome assembly GCA_030015575.1 of Agapanthus africanus. Lineage (NCBI taxonomy): Eukaryota > Viridiplantae > Streptophyta > Magnoliopsida > Asparagales > Amaryllidaceae > Agapanthus > Agapanthus africanus. Next base: position 358,943,227 of record JASDDO010000026.1, read on the forward strand.
TCCCGATAATATTTTGCCCCTAACGTGCTATGATCTTGACGAAAGCCAACAAACCATAGCCCGCTAGTCAAGTTCAACCCGTATATTTCTTGATTGAATTAAACCCACCCGCACGAGTCTTGACGAAAGCCAACAAAGCCGTACGACTACCCTAATCCAATCGCATCATATGCAGCAGATAAGCAGTATATAGCTACCGCACACTACACCTTGACGAAAGCCAACAAATGCAGCACGAATACTATATACAACTTATCTGAAATGACGGAGGGCTACGACAGGTTTTTCTGAAAACATATTGCGTAATGAACTTGATATCGTTGTAGAATCTAGTGAATTTTGAAATGGAGTGATTTTGAGGCTTTTATTAGTTTTGCTAAAGAGGTCACTCCCTGTGAAGGGATCTCGGCTCTTTCCTTATGGAATAAGGTGCAGGATATATCATATACATCACTATGCAAAGCAAAACTCCAAAAACAGTCAAAAGTAAACCGTGTGTTGTATCATCTGCCAGTTTTGCTAAAGAGGTCACTCCCGGTGAAGGGATCTCGGCTCTTTCCTCATCGAATAAGGTGCGGGATATATCATATATATCGCTATGCATAGCAAAACTGTAGCTACCCCTTTTTATTAAAATTTGATTCTACAACATCTTTTAGGTTTCTTTTCTTTCATAAATCACATTAATGAAGTCCCATCATTTATGTCACCTAAACATCACAGATAGATACAACATACACTTATGCCATCGGCATTCGCCTCGATGTCCCCTCGTGCACCGCTAGATTAGGTAACTAACGACAGAGCGGGGCAGGGCTAGCGCGGGTGTAAAACTTAAGTAACGCCTATATAATATATCATATATACTATATACAGTATTTATCACAGAACATCACATGATCACATCACAGATATCGCAGCAGAAGAAACATATGAAACATTGGATATACTAGGACGTCCGTGTTTTATTTTGAGCCTCTATAAAACACGGATTCCACGGTCGCGATGAATAGCCAAACCCATACCCCTAGACCCCTACGAGAGCGGTGTTAGTTATATGTATGCCCTAGAGGCCATTACTGTACATGAGATGTATATTGTAGTGGATGCTGGGACATATATAGGTAGGACTTTCTTGCTCGACATGATAGTACGCTATCTGGTTGCTCTTTATCTTAACATGTATAATTGCTGTCTCTCTATTACATGTTGATAAAGCCCTTAGGATGTGTACTCGACTTCCAGGACTACGATGTAGATCATACTAGTGGGGCCTGGGTAGTCAATGAGTACATCCTTCAATGTTCCGAGTCGTGGGAATATCGAGACGGGGCATCGATATTCCAGAGTAGACTAGCGTATATCTTCTCGACCCATGTGATGTGCGATGGATGATCCCATATCCATTGGTGTTTGACATCAGAGAGGGTATGCGGGTGCTCAGTGGTGACTGGGTACACCGAACGGACTCGCCGAGAACTCCCAGATGGTATTATACCTCACGTCAGATGGCAGTTCTCTGGTGACACTGGTACAGCTTAGTCTGTTGACCCGAGATCGTCATGGAGTCTTGTGTGTCTCCCACTGTGCTTTGATTTCCACCCTACCACGGCTCTACTGAGTCGTGCAAATAGGTGGTTTTTGGGTAAAGCCCCGATTCACATGGAGGCAATGAGCGATAGGAGGGGATTCGTCTCTCCCGGTATTGGGGGTTGATGTTGCGCTTTGTTCGACTGGCCATAACTGGAAATCCCTGGCCAGGGTTGCACTGATTTACTGGTAAGTGTTATCAGTAGTTTCATGCTTGTTATGGACCTTACATCGGCATGACTTATCAAGCTACTGGGGTCTGACGTTTACCACCCCTAGGCGAGATATGCGACATATGAGACGAACAGACCGGACTGTACGGTAAGTGTTACTGATTGGATTCGCTGGAGTGTGAGCAGGCTTGCTTATTGATCTTCTGATCGCTCAATACCCGGGTGGCCATTACGTTTAGCAGACCGCTTGCGGCTTGTGGATGATTGATATGATCACCACCTAGTACTGGCGTATTGACGAGTCTTTAGAGTCCTACACAGGGGTTTCCTGGCACAAGCGAAACGGAGTAGGAGCGCATATGTGATATGTGCGGGACCGAGATTAATACGATATGAGATACCGTATTCTATTCTCGTGATTCGTAACATTGATCGGTTGTATGAGATATAGCCGGGTTATTGGATCAAGTGTTGATTCGATAAGTTGTTACTTTTGATATTAGCCGGTTATAGCCGGATTATTAAATCAAGAGTTGATTTAATAATTTAATGTATAATTATATATTTGATATATTACATTACATTAACTAGTATTAGCTCACTTAAGAATTGTTTTCTCACTAGTTTGTGCATAAGTGTATATGTGATATATATTTGTGTACATATGTTTGTGTCATGCTTGATGATACACAAAAGATGGGTGTATGAGACTTATACCAACATTAGGTTTAAGATTACGGTTATTGTTTTATCTTAAGATTTAACAAAAGGATTAAACTTGGTCAAAGTTATCAAGCTTGAAGAAGCTTGGAGAAACTTTGACAAAGTCCATTCTTTTGTCATTTCTCTCTATATACTTTAACCTAACCCTTAACCTAAAACCTTGGTTAATTCTCTACAGGAGTTAAGCATGAGGGCTTAACTCAACCATGGTGCCATAATTAAAAGGATAAGTTTTCATTTGGATCTTTATCTTTTCATCTTCTTCTTCATCAAGCTCCATGAAAAGCTTGCTAGCTTCAATGGTGACATGAGAGAAAATGTGAGAAAATCAATTCTAAAGTGAGCCCACATCCTACTTCTTCATCCTCTACCACTTGCCATGTAGTATAGGGTGTTCTCTTCACAAAGTTCAAGACCAAGTGAAAGAATAGCTTGAGTTTGAGTCTCCCCGACGTAGATCATCTTCGGCCTCGAAGTCAACGACCTAGCCCGTTCATTTCTCCGAGGAAACCGTCACAAGAGTCGGGGATCGCGATGATCGCAGCGAAGGGACGTTAACATGGAGCTAAAGAAGTGAAGGACCGGATCTACAAAGGTTGTAATCCCTTTCACTTAGTTGCAAAGTAGATTACTTGCTTTTTGTTTCGCCTTACCTCTAGTATACGATCTTGCATAGGGTTGTTCGGCACATAAAAATTTGATTTTGGCATGGTAGATGCCTTGTGGAACCTCATGATGTGCCTAGGAACCCTACAGTGGTATCAGAGCCTAACTAGAGCTTTAGGCGAAGTGTAGACGAAGTTAGAAATCCGATCGAACTCCGAAACCCTAAACTACACCCTTCTCTGTATATTTTTTAAAACTGTGGATTTTTCCTAATTAAAAATTCTTAAAAAATTAAGCAGGGTTTTCTAGGAATTACTGTGCAGCACGTGACCCCAAATCGATCAATGAGCCGCGGAACCGCGGCCGTACCCTAGGTGGCGCGGCGGTTCCGCGGCCATAATATGGCTTCTCTCTTCACTGTTTGCACAGTAATGTCCCAATGTGATTCCTGTGTTTTCTGGGTATTTTTAATTTATACTCAACAGTTGAGTTTTCTAGGGTGTATTGGGGACTCGTTGGTTTGATCGGATATTTTAACTTTGTTTTTGTGTTTTTCCGGGTAATTTAGAAAGTGTTAAAAAGTTCGACCGGATATCAATAACTCACTTTTTCCCGACCCGGAAAATTTCCAAGTGTTGGATTTTTCCGTAGTTTAAGAACGTCTAAATCGTGCAAGTAACTCAATGGACCCTCTAGAAGACAACAAACCTTAACTCGATTATGTGACCGTCTTGAACTACCTTTTGAACCTTAGGGTTTGGGGCAGTACGGCGTGTCACATATGAAGCGTTGGCTTGACCCTTCTACGGCTGGACCGTTGGTACTGTGGCATGAAATGGATGTATTTAAACACCCCTCAAGTGTTGAGCTATTTGGAAAACTTGGGTGTTTGATTATTCGATCGTAAAGTTTAACATTGTCTATTTATCTGGAATGTGATACAATATTTGGAATCCACAAATAGTTATGAGATAACTGATTTGAATATTATAAACATAACACTTTAGTCTCAATTGATCGGTTGCCACGGAATTTTGATGCGATCAAAAGTCCGTCGCAATCACGTAGCGTATGCGGATACTCGCCGGGTAAATTTAATAGACAGCCACGCCCCATAGCCCCGACCAAGTGATTGTAGGAGAACCCCGTCACCAAAAGCATCCGTTCGGGTGCTCGCGGCAGCGGAGTTCTGCCTTAGTGTACTTCATCGACGGCATCCGGGGGTGCTGTCACGACCCGAAAGTACGGAACGTGACTGGCACTTAGATTACGAGACGTCTAAAGGCGTACCGTAACCTAAGTCAGCCAAAGCCCAGAAATCTAACCCAAAATCAAAAGAGAGTGAAGGAAAACCTTTAATAAAAACGATTTTTTCAAATCAATTAAGTTGCATAGAGTCCCTTTTTAAAAATAACATAAATTTCTGAAAATTTCGGCAGAGTCTCCCCTGTATTTTCTATCCCCCAAAATGGGTACAACAAGATAATAAACCTGTAAACATAAAAATGGCATCCCCAAGCGGGAGCTAGCTCTTCGCCTAAGGCGGATCACAACCACATGCAATATAATAGTAATATCAAGAAAAAAGAGCATAAAAAAAATTGCAAATACCAGAAAAACACACGTCGGCTCAAGTGAGCTCGACCCAAAAGAAACCACAATATACAAATCTCTCCGTCTCATCACTAAGTTGCATATACAATGTGAAATGGTAGATGGAGAATACTAGATACAATGATAAAGCAAAAGAAATAAAGTATGCTCGCAACCCACCTACGGGCGATGTCGCGAGTCTGAGCAAAATGAGCTGATGATAAGATAGCCCGCCGCTACAAGACTGACGGGTCCGACCTGCAAGACACTGTGGCACAACGGGGGTGAGTTGCCAGCTCGTGAGTAGAATATAACATCTAGTAAGGCAATCGTAAGAATGCACGCAATGCGGAACGACATGTATGTCCATATGTGATATAATAACTCTAGTATGCATGCACAGGTATGCAATATCTTTTCTAACTCTTTAAGTGTTTAGAATGTTAAAGTTACTGCATTCTTAACTTTTAGAAAATGAATGTCTGTATAATAGCTAAATATCATCAAGAAATCATCTGAAAACCCGTGTCAAGCATCGACACCAAATAGGAATCATATCTGTCTCAATATCGGGCTCCGTCAGTCCGGATCGGCCCATATCATAAATCTCACGACAACGGTCGGTATCCTCCGGATATCCGCCGCGCCAGACATCACCGGTAGGTAGTCTTCCCCTGCCAGGCTCATCATCTACAACTCGATCTTCTTGCCCCGGGGTACCATACCGGGCCCACCATGTACCCGAGACGGTTCATCCACTCCTCGAATCGGGTCTCGAAATCCAACAGAAAACATGAAAACTCATGGTAGACGACACATACGTCACGAGAAAACCGCAATTTTGTTTTAAAAATGATAAATATAAGCTTTTGTTAGATTCTTGCGGTTTTCCCCAAAATCCAGAAATCGCAGCAAAACTGAAATCCTCAAGAAAATCATAATGTCCACATGTTATATATATGACAATTGTCTATGATATCAATGTGTATGATGTAAATTTTGGCTAGAGTTCTATGTAAATATGATGATGATGCGAGATATGTGCATGCGATGCAGTTTCATATATCAGGTATGAACGCAGGTGATGATATTAAGATAAACAGGTTCTATCGTGCACGTGGCATGTCAATTACCAAAGGCGTGTGTGTCACATGAATAGTGCGCGTGCAACAGATGCCAATGGTAAGGTGTTCGTGTCCTACGAAATGATATCGCATAGGTAGAGATGAATGTCCATGCAATTTAACATACTGTTCGCTATAAGGGTATGCAGTGTACATGAATGGATAAGCTAACTAACAATATAATCTTGCAAAAAGTAGGGTAATCCTAACTAGGAGGCGCCTCGCGCCATCCAGAAGATTCCCCCATAGATGAATATATCTACTCACCAGAAATCCCCGCTAATCTGATCCGGCCACCGCTTTGCCTTTTCGCGCCGTATCCGAAGTTTCCCCGACCGATCCTATATTTGCACAATATCAAGCATAAGATTACAAAACCTAACACAATGCAAGTCACAACATACAATTATCCACGCTCTCAAATTAATCGTAGCATGCACTCAGTGCGCGGAAAAACGCACGAAAATCGCAATCCTTTCACTAAAATCGTCATTTCGGGGAAATCGACAAAACTACAACCCGACTAGAAGAAACCCCATGTTCGTGCATTCTAATAGTCCTATACGAAGCTAATAATATTGCTAACCTAACGCAAATTGAACGCATTCTATTTCCTACAAAAATCTAGTAAGCGATTTGCTTACCGATTCGATACAAACATCGAAATATAACGATCTAGCGAGCATATAATTACACCATTAACCATTCTAATCAATTAGATAACCATCCCTAACATAATCCAACCATTATGCTACAAACCCTAAATTTTTAAAAATCAAAACCTTCTCTTGATTTTTCATGAACAAGGATTTACACTAAATTAATACTTAAAAATTAGATTTTAGCACAAATAAACTACAAGTTAGCAAAAAGATTAGAATTTTCACCTCTCAAACTTGAACCCTAGCTTGATCAAGTCACCAAGAAGCCTCCTTTCATCATGTTTTTGAACTAATTTGGGTTGAGAGAGAAAGGATTAGGGTTTAGATTTGAATGGAGATGGAAATTTGTTGATTTTTTATGAATTTTTGCAAGAAAAAGAAGCAAAAAGAAGTGGGAAGTGAGGGAATTTCTGCAGCTCAAGGCCGGCCAGGGGCAAGGGAGAGGAGATGGGGAAATTTTGAAGAAGTTTCTAGCTCATTACAACATCATATGATATCATTTCATGCTTTCATATCAACCTTTTTACAAAAAAACCCTTTTTTCATCATTTTTTTCATAATTTTCTCACCAAAAAGCTAAAAGTTTGCAAGCCATGTTATAATTTTATTAACACCTTATTTTAGCTTATAAAGACTCCTAATTATGAAATTTACCCAATTAAATTTGTATTTATCACTAATTTAATGTATTTAAAAAGGCTTAAAATAATAAAAAAAATAATTAATTACGAATTTTTTTTTATTTAACTAGAAAATTATAAGTGACATTTTAGTGACAAAATTATAGTAATATCTTGTCTAAATTTTGTATAATTAGATCTACAATGAAAAATATCAATTTTGACTTTTTACGGAAAAAGCCGAAAAATTTGCCGATTACCGAAAAACTGCCTAAACGATTTTCGAAGGGTTACAATCTTCCCCCCTTTAAAGAAATTCGGTCCCCGAATTTAGAATTTAACTACGCGTACCTTCAAAAAGATGGGGATATCTCTTCCTCATCTCGACCTCGGTCTCCCAGGTGACCTCCTCGCTGTTCGGGCCACGCCAAAGAACCTTGACAGACGGTATGACCTTCGACCTCAATTTCTTCACCTGCCGATCCAAGATGACAACCGGCTGCTTGGTGAAAGAAAGATCACGCTCTAACTGGATCGTCTGGTGCTGAATCGCCTGGGAAGGATCATGAAGGTACTTGCGGAGCATCGAGACATGGAATACGGGGTGAACATCGGGGAAGCTGGGCGGAAGAGCTAACCGATAAGCGACTGGACCAACACGCTCTAGTATCTCGAAAGGACCAACATATCTAGGACTCAGTTTCCCTTTCCGCCCAAATCTCATCACACCCTTCATCGGAGAGACCTTCAGGAAAACATGATCGCCAATAGCGAACTCGAGTCGGCGACGGCGCCTGTCAGCATAAGATTTCTGCTTGCTCTGTGCCGCTCTCATCCTGTCCCGAATCAGCTGTATTTTCTCGGTTGTCTCCTGCACAATCTGCGGCCCCAAAATACTTCTCTCCCTGAGCTCTGTCCAACATACAGGCGATCGACATCTCCTCCCATATAAAGCCTCGAAAGGTGCCATCTGAATCGTCTCCTGGAAGCTATTATTGTAGGAAAACTCGATCAAAGGCAAATGACGATCCCAGCTACCACCGAAATCTAAAACACAAGCTCTGAGCATGTCCTCAAGAGTCTGAATCGTACGCTCCGACTGACCGTCAGTCTGAGGATGAAAGGCCGTGCTAAAACTCAATCGGGTGCCCAAAGCTTCCTGTAGTTTCTGCCACAATCGGCTGGTAAACTGGGTGCCACGGTCGGACACGATGCAAGTCGGAACACCATGCAGTCGCACTATCTCATCAATATAAACCTGGGCATACTGAGAAAATCCAAAAGTGGTCTTCACTGGCAGGAAGTGAGCCGCTTTCGTCAGTCGATCCACAATCACCCAAATAGAGTCATACCCTCGACTGGTCCTGGGTAGACCCACAACGAAGTCCATGGAGACCTGCTCCCACTTCCACTCAGGGATGGGCAAAGGCTGTAACTCGCCGGCTGGCCTCTGGTGCTCAGCCTTGACTTGTTGACAAGTCAGGCATCTCGACACAAAGTCTGTAATATCCTTCTTCATCCCGTCCCACCAGTAAACCTCTCTCAAATCACGGTACATCTTGGTGGAACCTGGATGCACACTTTATACGGATCTATGTGCCTCCTCGAGAATATCACGCCTCAGTCCCTCTGAATCTGGCACACACAGTCGAGTCCCAAATCGAAGTATCCCCTGATCATCAATCACGAACTCAGAAACTCTGCCCTGCCTAATCTGCTCAATAATCTCTAAGATACGGGCATCGCCGGACTGTGCCTCGCGAATACGGTCAAGTAACTGTGGGCGTGCTCTGAAATGGGCTAGCTGTCCCCCTGTAGGAGTGAACTCGAACTGCACTCTGCTATCATATAAAACCTGCCAATCCGCCGTCGACTGCATCTGTACTGCGCTCAAACAAGATAAGCTACCTCCGGGCCTCCTACTCAAAGCATCTGCCACCACATTCGCCTTGCCCGGATGGTATAGAATCTCGCAGTCATAATCCTTCACCAACTCCATCCAACGGCGCTGTCTCAGGTTCAGGTCTCGCTGCTGGAAGATATACTTCAAACTCTTGTGGTCAGTGAATATCTGGCACGACTCACCGTATAGGTAATGTCTCCAGATCTTAAGTGCAAATATCACTGCAGCCATCTCTAAATCATGGGTGGGGTAGTTCTGTTCGTGTTTCCTCAGCTGCCGAGAAGCATACGCGATAACTCTGTCGTGCTGCATCAATACACATCCCAGCCCCACTCTAGAAGCATCACAATATACCACGAACCCGCCTGATCCCGAAGGCAATGCTAACACTGGTGCAGTAGTCAGACGAGTCTTCAACTGCTGGAAACTATCCTCACATGCCTGGGTCTAATCAAAAGGAACCCCCTTCCGGGTCAACCCGGTCAACGGTGCAGCAATGCGGGAGAAATCCTGGACAAAACGTCGATAATAGCCGGCCATACCTAGAAAGCTACGAACCTCTGTAACTGATACCGGTCTAGGCTAACGCTGAACTGCCTCGATCTTCTTCGGGTCCACGCAAATACCATCTCTCGTCACCACATGACCCAAGAAGTCGACACTGTCTAGCCAGAATGCGTACTTGGAGAATTTGACGAACAGCTGATGCTCCCTCAAAGTCTGCAATGTGATACGTAAGTGCTGCTCATGCTCCTCCCGGCTCCGAGAATAAACCAAGATGTCGTCAATGAACACAATGATGAACTGATCGAGATACGGCCTGAATACACGGTTCATCAAATCCATAAAAGCTGCCGGGGCATTGGTGAGCCCGAACGACATCACCAAGAACTCGTAATGACCATAACGAGTACGGAAGGTGGTCTTCGGAATATCCTCCTTCCGAACCCGCAACTGATGATAACCTGACCGTAAATCAACCTTCAAGAAAAACCCTGCACCCTGGAGCTGATCAAATAAGTCATCAATGCGGGGTAGGGGATACCTGTTCCGCACAGTAACCCGGTTCAGCTGACGATAATCAATGCATAAACGCATACTTCCGTCCTTCTTCTTAACAAACAGGACGGGAGCACCCCAAGGTGACACACTCGGTCGGATAAGCCCTTTGTCCAGCAAGTCCTGTAACTGATCCTTTAGCTCTCTCAGCTCCGCCGGGGCCATCCGATAAGGAGGTATAGAAATAGGCCCCGTGCCAGGGATCAAGTCAATACAGAACTCAATCTCGCGCTCTGGTGGCAGACCAGGCAGCTCGTCAGGAAATACATCAGGAAACTCTCTCACAACAGGGACCTGGTCCAACGGAACCTCTGTGGAGCTAGTATCACAAACATAGGCTAAGAATCCCTGACACCCTTTCCTTAAGAGCTGACCAGCGCGAAGAGATGAAATCAAGCTGGGAAGGGTAGCACTACGATCTCCCTAAATAATAAGAACCGGCTCACCAGGAAAACTGAATCTGACTGCCTTTTCACGGCAGTCCACGGATGCATAATAGGTGGCTAGCCAGTCCATACCAAGAAGAACGTCAAAGTCTAGCATATCGAGGAGAATCAAATCTACTGAAGAATCTCTCTCCCCGATATGAACGGAACAAGATCGGTACACAAAACGGGCAACAAAAGACTCGCCTACCGGGGTAATAAAGACAAGCGGCTGATCTAACGGAGAAGACTCCCGGCCCAACCTCGGTGCAAAATACGTGGAAACATAGGAATGTGTGGAGCCTGGATCAAATAATACCCGTGCATCAAAAGAACATACTGGCAGAGTACCTGTCACGACGGCATTGGATGCCTGTGAATCCTGAGGAGTCAATACGAACACTCGGGCCTGTCCACCACTAATAGCTGGCTGTCCTCGGCCTCTGCCTCTGCTTCTGTCTCCTCGTCCTCTCGGAACTGGACCGCCACGCCCACGGCCTCTGGAAGCATCTGGCTGGCGTGAAGCATCATCAGGAGTAGGAAGTAAAGCTCTCTGCGAAGGTGGTGAGGGTGGTAAAGTTACATGCGGGACTGTCGCCGCGCCCTGGCGTCCCATGGTACAGTCTCTGACATGGTGGTACTGACTCCCACACCGAAAACATCCTGGAGACGACTGCTGGGTCTGTGGATATGAACCAAATAACTGACCTCGTCTCAATCCTCTGCCTCCACCATCTCTCGGAAACAATCTATCGCGGTGTCTACCCATCTGCCGCTGAGCTGGCGTATCAGTATGGATCCTCTTCGGCCCAGAAGCGACCGGAGTCTCAGAAATACGCTCCTCCAAAAGTAAGGCTGCATCCATCGCGGCTGCGTATGTATCAAAGTGCTGGGTGCCGATGGCAAGGAATAGCTGTGTATCAAGCCCTCGCACAAACCTCTTTATTCTCTTCTCTTCTGTGTCGACTAGGTACGGAGCATATCGAAACAACTGGGTAAACTGTATATCATACTCCGACACTGTCATCCCAGGAGTCTTGCGCAAAGACTCAAAACTACGGGCTCGAGCATCTCGGACACTCTCCGGAAGAAAACGGGCAAGAAATGCAGCTGTAAACTCATCCCAGGTCATAGAAGGCAGACCTGCAGCTCGGCCTCTCTCTACTGAGTCGTACCATGTCTGGGCAAGACCCTCCAGACGAAAACTCGCAAACTCCACCAATCTATCATCAGAACACCTCAACGAACGGCAAATCCGAGCCATCCTATCAAGAAAAGCCTGTGGGTCCTCTGTCGCATCTGTACCGGTAAAAGCTGGAGGTCTCAATCTCATGAACTCCTGTAGTGAAACAGGGATAGTCTCCGTAGTAGCAGCAGGAGTGATCATCTGTGCAGCAGGTACGATCGTGGTCTGTGCGGTGGAAGGAACGTCCTCGGATCTCTGTGCCCGGCTGGACTCAACTAAAGATCCCATCATCTGCCGCAACTCTTGCATGTCGGCCTCTAGTCTGGCAATACGATCAGGATAAGGCGGATCAGTAGGACCCTGAGGGGTAGGCGTATCCTCCCGCTCGATCCTTGCCTCAGACGAGCCCGCTCGAAGCTCATCCCTAGCGGCAGCCCGCTGAGCTCTCGTAGTCTTTGGCGGCATAGAAGCTGGAATAAGAAACAGGACTGATAAGAACATTGCAATTGAATCAAGGAATGGAAGGAATCAAGAAAGGAAATACAAGCAATTATGTCCTAAGGTTACTTAGGCGGAGTACCGTATCGTAAGTATGCCGCGGATAATACCCACGGTGCGCCACTCTGCTTAAGTCACCGACTCCATCTACCAAGGTCATCCTACACTCAGAAAGGTAAAACCTACGCTCTGATACCAACTTTGTCACGACCCGAAAGTACGGAACGTGACTGGTACTTAGATTACGAGACGTCTAAAGGCGTATCGTAACCTAAGTCAGCCAAAGCCCAGAAATCTAACCCAAAATCAAAAGAGAGTGAAGGAAAACCTTTAATGAAAACGATTTTTTCAAATCAATTAAGTTGCATAGAGTCCCTTTTTAAAAATATCATAAATTTCTGAAAATTTTGGCAGAGTCTCCCCTGTATTTTCTATCCCCCAAAATGGGTACAACAAGATAATAAACCTGTAAACATAAAAATGGCATCCCCAAGCGGGAGCTAGCTCTTCGCCCAAGGCGGATCACAACCACATGCAATATAATAGTAATATCAAGAAAAAAGAGCATAAAAAAAATTGCAAATACCAGAAAAACACACGTCGGCTCAAGTGAGCTTGACCCAAAAGAAACCACAATATACAAATCTCTCCGTCTCATCACTAAGTCGTATATACAATGTGAAATGGTAGATGGAGAATACTAGATACAATGATAAAGCAAAAGAAATAAAGTATGCTCGCAACCCACCTACGGGCGATGTCGCGAGTCTGAGCAAAATGAGCTGATGATAAGATAGCCCGCCGCTACAAGACTGACGGGTCCGACCTGCAAGACACTGTGGCACAACGGGGGTGAGTTGCCAGCTCGTGAGTAGAATATAACATCTAGTAAGGCAATCGTAAGAATGCACGCAATGCGGAACGACATGTATGTCCATATGTGATATAATAACTCTAGTATGCATGCACAGGTATGCAATATCTTTTCTAACTCTTTAAGTGTTTAGAATGTTAAAGTTACTGCATTCTTAACTTTTAGAAAATGAATGTCTGTATAATAGCTAAATATCATCAAGAAATCATCTGAAAACCCGTGTCAAGCATCGACACCAAATAGGAATCATATCTGTCTCAATATCGGGCTCCGTCAGTCCGGATCGGCCCATATCATAAATCTCACGACAACGGTCGGTATCCTCCGGATATCCGCCGCGCCAGACATCACCGGTAGGTAGTCTTCCCCTGCCAGGCTCATCGTCTACAACTCGATCTTCTTGCCCCGGGGTACCATACCGGGCCCACCATGTACCCGAGACGGTTCATCCACTCCTCGAATCGGGTCTCGAAATCCAACAGAAAACATGAAAAATCATGGTGGACGACACATACGTCACGAGAAAACCGCAATTTTGTTTTAAAAATGATAAATATAAGCTTTTGTTAGATTCTTGCGGTTTTCCCCAAAATCCAGAAATCGCAGCAAAACTGAAATCCTCAAGAAAATCATAATGTCCACATGTTATATATATGACAAATGTCTATGATATCAATGTGTATGATGTAAATTTTGGCTAGAGTTCTATGTAAATATGATGATGATGCGAGATATGTGCATGCGATGCAGTTTTATATATCAGGTATGAATGCAGGTGATGATATTAAGATAAACAGGTTCTATCGTGCACGTGGCATGTCAATTACCAAAGGCGTGTGTGTCACATGAATAGTGCGCGTGCAACAGATGCCAATGGTAAGGTGTTCGTGTCCTACGAAATGATATCGCATAGGTAGAGATGAATGTCCATGCAATTTAACATACTGTTCGCTATAAGGGTATGCAGTGTACATGAATGGATAAGCTAACTAACAATATAATCTTGCAAAAAGTAGGGTGATCCTAACTAGGGGGGCGCCTCGCGCCATCCAGACGATTCCCCTATAGATGAATATATCTACTCACCAGAAATCCCCGCTAATCTGATCCGGCCACCGCTTTGCCTTTTCGCGCCGTATCCGAAGTTTCCCTGACCGATCCTATATTTGCACAATATAAAGCATAAGATTACAAAATCTAACACAATGCAAGTCACAACATACAATTATCCACGCTCTCAAATTAATCGTAGCATGCACTCAGTGCGCGGAAAAACGCACGAAAATCGCAATCCTTTCACTAAAATCGTCATTTCGGGGAAATCGACAAAACTACAACCCGACTAGACGAAACCCCGTGTTCGCGCATTCTAATAGTCCTATACGAAGCTAATAATATTGCTAACCTAACGCAAATTGAACGCTTTCTATTTCCTACAAAAATCTAGTAAGCGATTTGCTTACCGATTCGATACAAACATCGAAATATAACGATCTAGCGAGCATATAATTACACCATTAACCATTCTAATCAATTAGATAACCATCCCTAACATAATCCAACCATTATGCTACAAACCCTAAATTTTTAAAAATCAAAACCTTCTCTTGATTTTTCATGAACAAGGATTTACACTAAATTAATACTTAAAAATTAGATTTTAGCACAAATAAACTACAAGTTAGCAAAAAGATTAGAATTTTCACCTCTCAAACTTGAACCCTAGCTTGATCAAGTCACCAAGAAGCCTCCTTTCATCATGTTTTTGAACTAATTTGGGTTGAGAGAGAAAGGATTAGGGTTTAGATTTGAATGGAGATGGAAATTTGTTGATTTTTTATGAATTTTTGCAAGAAAAAGAAGCAAAAAGAAGTGGGAAGTGAGGGAATTTCTGCAGCTCAAGGCCGGCCAGCAGCAAGGGAGAGGAGATGGGGAAATTTTGAAGAAGTTTCTAGCTCATTACAACATCATATGATATCATTTCATGCTTTCATATCAACCTTTTTACAAAAAAACCCTTTTTTCATCATTTTTTTCATAATTTTCTCCCCAAAAAGCTAAAAGTTTGCAAGCCATGTTATAATTTTATTAACACCTTATTTTAGCTTATAAAGACTCCTAATTATGAAATTTACCCAATTAAATTTGTATTTATCACTAATTTAATGTATTTAAAAAGGCTTAAAATAATAAAAAAAATAATTAATTACGAAATTTTTTTTGTTTAACTAGAAAATTATAAGCGACATTTTAGTGACAAAATTATAGTAATATCTTGTCTAAATTTTGTATAATTAGATCTACAATGAAAAATATCAATTTTGACTTTTTACGGAAAAAACCGAAAAATTTGCCGATTACCGAAAAACTGCCTAAACGATTTTCGAAGGGTTACAGGTGCGGCCGTCTACTAAAGTTTGCGATGAGCATTGGATCAGCATGTCGGGAATCTTGTTGAATTGCCCGACTTGATATTGAAAAGATTTTTCGATTATGAGACTAAAATGCGGGGTTTATAATTGTTAGGCATGCGATGTCTAAGGAATTCATTTGATTAAGCATGCGATGTCTAAGGTAATTGCGGATTACAACTGTTGTAGTTTTACACTTTCTTTTCTGCGACCGTAAGTGTAATATGTGATATTGCCGGTTTCGTTGCTATATGTCAACGACAATTGGGATACGCATGTTTACTTACGTTGATGACATGTGATGTTATGTGTTGCTGGATATGTTATATTGGATCGTCGTGTTTGAATAGCCCGGGGGTTTTTATGTGAGACGGGTGTTTTTCATTTTCATTCATGTAAAAAACTTGTATGTAATATTCTTTTATTGGGGCACTTCCGGGTTGAGGATGATGTCACCATTTGTATATTATTTACTTTTCCGCATTAGGATAGACCCAAGGCGGGGAGAGAAGTAACCAGGTTCTAGGGTCAAGTGGGAGACCATCTCGAGGAGTCGAGTCCGGGTCTCCTAACTCTAGAATTGGTAGGGTTGCTTGCCGCTCTCGTAAGGTTCTAGGGTGTGGGATTGGCTATTCATCACGACTGTGGAATCCGTGTTTTATACAGGCTCAAAATAAAACACGGACGTCCTAGTATATCCAATATTTCATATGTTGTTTTCTGCTGCGTTATCTGTGATGTGATCATGTGATTTGTTCAGATAGATATAGTATATAGTATATATGATATATTATATAGACGTTGCTTATGTTTTACACCCGCGCTAGCCCTGCCCCGCTCTGCCGTTAGTTACCAAACCTAACGGTGCAGACGGGACATCGAAGTGAATGCGGATGGCATATGTGTACGTTGTATTTATCTGTGATGTTTAGGTGGACTTAAATGATGGGACATTCATTAATGAGATTAATGAAAGAAAATAAACCTAAAAGATGTTGTGGAATCGAATTTCAAAAATAAGGTAGCTCTAGTTGTTGCTTTGCATAGCGGTGTTCCTTGTAGAACATCCAGCACCTTATTCGATAAAGAAAGAGCCGACGATCCCTTCACCGGGAGTGACCTCTTTAGCAATAATTAGCAGATGCTACAACATTCGGTTTGTCTTTTGACTGCTTTTCGAGTTCTTGCTTTGCATAGTGGTATTGTGAATATCCTGCACCTCATTCGACGAGGAAAGAGCCAAGATCCCTTCATCGGGAGTGACCTCTTTAGAGAAACTAGCAAAAGCCTAAAAAACACTCCATTTAAAAACCATTTGATTCCGCAACGAGATCAAGTTCAAAGCGTTAAAGGTTTTCATAAAAACCATCTGCAACCCTCCGTCATTTTAGGAAGTAGAGTACTTAGTATTCGTGCCGTGTTTGTTGACCATAGTCAAGGCACAGTATACGGTAGCTAAGTGATGTCTTCCTACACCGCATATGATGCGATTAGTTAGGACAGTCGCGTGACTTTGTTGACCTTAGTTAAGGGTCATGTGGGTGGGTCTAATTAATCATGAAATGACGGGTAGAACTTGACTAGTGCTTATGATTTGTTGACCATAGTTAAGGTCATAAGTGCTAGGGGTAAAAACCTTTATCGGGAGTTTCAAGTGTTGAAATTTGCAATGAGATTGCATACCTTCTATATGATAGTTGGATCCCGATACCCACTGCGAGTAATTGTTACTCCTGGGAGAGTTTTGCACTTTGCAATTAGCCGATCTAGTAGGTGTCTAGAAAGGTGTCAACGGGGTTACGCCCCTGGGAAAATGAGGTTTACTTTAATTAGGTCCGTGCGAAAGCACGGGGAACCTCCCTCAAAGTACTGGCACTGGCCTGGCTGAAGGATTGGCGAACTTGTAGAGTGTAATTAATCCCAGCTAGTCATTCCTTTTATGGTTTGAAGGAAGATTTGATAGAAACAGTGGGAGCCATCCTGATTAGGTAAAATATATAACCAATCTAATCTTGCAAGAGCGCACGCAGAGTGTTTTCTTCTCTCTCTCTCCAGGTAGAAACCATGTCACGCCTTAATTAAGATAATAATACAGATGTATTGACCGAACCCGCTTGTTATACTGAGCTGGGGAACGTTGGTCCCGCTCCAACTTATAATTGTTATAAGACAGAGCAGGAAATTGGGGAATACCAAATTTCCCGTGCCGCCCAAACGAAGAAAGTGCATGATGATGCATCTTCTTCGGGTATGTTCATTACAAAGAACTGTTTCTCTGTATCCTCTACGTCCTGGGTATTAGATACCGGATCATGATCCCGCATATGTAATCTGTTACATGGGCTACAGAAAGGTAGAGAACTGAGAACGGGTGATAAGTTTCATGAGACAGAAAACAGTGCAAGTGTTGCAGCCAAGTCTGTTGGTTACTATCACCCTGTATTACCAGAATACATTGATTCTGAACAAATGCTATTAGATACCGAACCTGATATACAACATCATATCAGTCTCTTTATTAGTAAAGAAAGGATATAATTTTGTATTGAAGGATAATGTTTTGACCATTTCCTATATCAAGAGTTGATAGGTTCAGGCACGTTATCTAAAAGCATTGACGTTCTAAATCAAACTACAGTTCTTAGTATACAGAACACACACGAGAGGAAGAGTTCAGAAATGAATGAATTCTTCTTGAGGCATTGTAGACTAGGTCATATCAATGCGACCCGACTAGCTAAGTTACATTTAGATGCATATTTAAATCAGTTTAAATTTATATCTTATGAAACTTGCCAGTCATGTCACAAAGATAAAATGACCATAGCTCCGTTTACTGGAAACAGAGAAAGAGTTAGTGAACTCTTGGGATTGATACATGCTGATATATGAAGGTCCCCAGTCTACATATGCCAGGACAGGTTCTTTGTACTTCATTACATTCACTGATGATCTCTCTATATTCAGACATATGTTCCTGTTGAAACACAAGTCCGAAACTTTTGAGATAATCACCGAATATAAGTCAGAAGTAGAGAACCAAAAACGGGTATAAGTATTATGTCCTTTGATCTGATTAGGGAGGAGAACACTTGAGCACGGGATTCCTGGACTGTTCTAAAGGAGAATTAGATTCTCTTTCAGCATTACTCCTCCATATACACCACAGCACGTCGGTATATCGGGGGGGGGGGGGAGAAATCACACCCTATATGATATGGAACGCTCTATGATGAGTACTGCTGAGTTACCTGTTTCCTTTTGGGGGTTATGCACTTAAGAAGCTGCACCTATTGAATTAGGTTCGAATCAGATCATTGCCTACCACTCCATATGATATATGGTATGGGAAGAACCCATCTCTTAAGCAAGTTAAGATTTGGGGTTGTCCGGCCTATGTCAAAAGCAAAATCCGGACAAGCTCGAGGCAAGGTCAGTTCTGTAGAACTGGAAGGATTTCCAGTTATACAAACTACAGCTGATGATTTGATAAAACCAAAGGATTCAATAGTCTCCGACGGACCTCAGCCTCTCCGCCGATCTAGTAGGGTTCCTCATCCGCCTGAGAGATACTTTGGTCTCTCGATGACAGTGGGAGCGAGGATTGCATCATGAGATGATGACCCAACTAGTTTCGAGCAGGCCATCAAGAGTGGGGACTCTGTAAGAATGGCTGGATGCTTAGCAATCTGAGATGGAATCCATGTACACCAACAAAGTATGGACTTTGGTTGCTATATCCGAAGGGTTAAATTCCCATCGGGAGCAAGTATATCTTGAGAAGATTACTTGGTGTAGATGGAAAAGTTGAGACTTTCAAAGCTAGACTTGTTAAAGGTTTTCGTCATCGACCAGGCGTGGATAATGATGAAACCTTTTCCAGTGGCTGTGCTAAAGTCCATCCGGATCCTACTTACCATTGCTGCATACCATGACCGCGATATCTGGTGGTTGGGTGTCATGACTACTTTTCTAAATATTGATTTAGAAGATAGCGTCTATAAGTACACAGCCAGAGGACTTCGTAGACAGTGGGAGCAGCTGAAACGTATGCAAGTTGCTTTACAGATTAAAGCAGGCATCGCGGAGTTGGAACGTCTATTTTGATATGGTAGTCAAAGTGTTTGACTTCATCAAAATGGTAGATGAACCTTGTATATACAAAAAAGTAGTGGAGAGAGTACGGCGGTGATCCTCGTAGAGTTCGTGGATGACATACTCTTGATAGGAAAAGAGTTTCCTATACTATGCACGGTCAATATCCCCTTATCACAATGATTCTCCATATAGGATCAAAGTGATACCTCATAAATCCTAGATTTTATATCTATGAGATAGATCTAAATGGATATTAGGATTCTCACTAGGTGTAGTGAGATGGTATCAATCGATCCTGGGGAGAATCACTGGAAAAGTTCCAGGATGATATGGATGATTGAATGTCAGTCGTAGGCATTTTCTTTACCCTCAGTGGAGGGACGGTATGTTGGAAGAGTTCCAAGTGAGATACCGTGGCAAACTACACGATAAAGGCTGGTGACATTGCTATCAAAGATACTACCAAAGAGGAAGTTTGGGTGTATATTAGTGCATGAGATGAACTAGATTCCTACCATTGTAAGACAATGGAAGTGTGGCTTTGGCCCTGGAACCCTGGTCCCATCAGTGACCCAGACATATTCTGAGGCAGCATCACCTGATCATGGAGATAGATGATCTCCAGGGTGATCAAGGTTAGGAGAGTAGACTCAGAGGACAACACGGCGGATCCACTCACAAAGGCCTCTTCCCAGAGAGAGACTATTATGGAATGGTTGAGTATGAGATACTGCAACCACTGCTACAGATATCCCTAGTGCAAGTGGGAGATTGTTAGTTATATGTATGCCCTAGAGGCCATTACTGTACATGAGATGTATATTGCAGTGGATGCTAGGACATATATAGGTAGGACTTTCTTGCACGACATGATAGTACGCTACCTGGTTGCTCTTTATCTTAACATGTATAATTCCTGTCTCTCTATTACTTGTTGATAAAGCCCTTAGGATGTGTACTCGTCTTCCAGGACTATGATGTAGATCATACTAGTAGGGCCTGGGTAGTCAATGAGTACATCCTTCAATGTTCCTAGTCGTGGGAATATCGAGACGGGGCATCGATATTCCAGAGTAGACTAGCGTATATCTTCTCAACCCATGTGATGGGCGATGGATGATCCCATATCCATTTGTGTTTGACATCAGAGAGGGTATGCGGGTGCTCAGTGGTGACTGGGTACACCGAACGGACTCGTCGAGAACTCCCAGATGGTATTATACCTCACGTCAGATGGCAGTTCTCTGGGGACACTGGTACAGCTTAGTCTGTTGACCCGAGATCGTCATAGAGTCTTGTGCGTCTCCCACTGTGCTTTGATTTCCACCCTACCACGGCTCTACTGAGTCATGCAAATAGGTGGTTTTTGGGTACAGCCCCGATTCATATAGAGGCAATGAGCGATAGGAGGGGATTCGTCTCACCCGGTATTGGGGGTTGATGTTGCGCTATGCTCGACTGGCCATAACTGGAAATCCCTGGCCAGGGTTGCACTGATTTACTGGTAAGTGTTATCAGTAGTTTCATGCTTGTTATGGACCTTACATCGGCATGACTTATCAAGCTACTGGGGTCTGACGTTTACCACCTCTAGGCGAGATATGCGACATATCAGACGAACAGACCGGACTGTACGGTAAGTGTTACTGATTGGATTCGCAGGAGTGTGAGCGGGCTTGCTCATTGATCTTTTGATCGCTCAATACCCGGGTGGCCGTTACGATTAGCAGACCGCTTGCGGCTTGTGGGTGATTGATATGATCACCACCTACTACCGGTGTATTGACGAGTCTTTAGAGTCCTACACAGGGGTTTCCTGGCTCAAGCGAAACGGAGTAGGAGCGCATATGTGATATGTGCGGGAACGAGATTAACCGTATTCTATTCTCGCGATTCGTAATATTGATCGGTTGTATGCGATATAGCCGGGTTATCGGATCAAGTGTTGAATCGATAAGTTGTTAATTTTGATATTAGTCGGTTATAGCCGGATTATTAAATCAAGAGTTGATTTAATAATTTAATGTATAATTATATATTTGATATAGTACATTACATTAACTAGTATTAGCTCACTTAAGAATTGTTTTCTCACTAGTTTGTTCATAAGTGTATATGTGATATATATTTGTGTACATATGTTTGTGTCATGCTTGATGATACACACAAGATGGGTGTATGAGACTTATACCAAGATTAGGTTTAAGATTAGGGTTATTGTTTTATCTTAAAATTTAACAAAAGGATTAAACTTGGTCAAAGTTATCAAGCTTGAAGAAGCTTGGAGAAACTTTGACAAAGTCCACTCTTTTGTCATTTCTCTTGATATACTTTAACCTAACGCTTAACCTAAAACCTTAGTTAATTCTCTACATGAGTTAAGCATGAGGGCTTAACTCAACCATAGTGCCATAATTAAAAGGATAAGTTTTCATTTGGATCTTTATCCATTCATCTTCTTCTTCACCAAGCTCCATGAAAAGCTTGCTAGCTTCAATGGTGACATGAGAGAAAATGTGAGAAAATCAATTCTAAAGTGAGCCCACTTCCTACTTCTTCATCCTCTACCACTTGCCATGTAGTATAGGGTGTTCTCTTCATAAAGTTCATGACCAAGTGAAGGAATTGCTTGAGTTTGAGTCTCCCCGACGTAGATCATCTTCGGCCTCGAAGTCAACAACCTAGCCCGTTCATTTCTTCTAGGAAACCGTCACAAGAGTCCGATATAGCGATGATCGCAGCGAAGGGACGTCAACACGGAGCTAAAGAAGTGAAGGACCGGATCTACAAAGGTTGTAATCCCTTTCACTTAGTAGCAAAGTAGTTTTCTTGCTTTTTGTTTCTCCTTACCTCTAGTATACGATCTTGCATAGGGTTGTTCGGGACATAAAAATTTGATTTTGGCAAGGTAGATGCCTTGTGGAACCTCATGAGTGTCCTAGGAACCCTACAAGCGGCAAGCAACCCTTCCAATTCTAGAGTTAGGAGACCCGGCCTCGACTCCTCGAGTTGGTCTCCCACTGGACTCCAGAACCCGGCTACTTGTGCTCTCCTCCTTGGGTCTATCCTAGTACGGAAAAGTAAATAATATACAAAAGGTGACATCAACCTCATCCCGGAAGTGCCCCAATAAAAGAATATTACATACAGTTTATTTTACATGAATGAAAATAAAAACTCTCATCTCACATAAAAAACCCCGGCTATTCAATACGCGAAGATCCAATATAACATATCCAGCAACACATAACATCACGTAAGTAAATATGTGCATCCTAATTGTCATTGACATATAGCAATGAATCCGGCGATATCACATATTACATTTACGGTCACAGAAAAGAAAGTGTAAAACTACAACATTTGGAATCCACAATCTTCTTTAGACATCGTAAATCCGAAATATCACATATTTCGCATTTCATGCCTAACTGTATGAATTCCACATATTGTATCACATTCCAGATAAATAGACAGTATTAAAGCTTTCGATCGAATAATAAAATACCCAAGATTGCCTAAATAGCTCAACACTTGAGCGGAGTTCAAAAATTCCAGAATACGTCACAGTAGCAACGGTCTAGCCGTAGAAGGGTCAAGCCAACGCCTCACATGTGGCACGCCGTACTGCTCCAAACCCTAAGGTTCAAAGGGCAGTTCAAGACGGTCACATAATTGAGTTAAGGTTTGTTGTCTTCTAGAGGGTCCATCGCATCATATGCACGTATTTCCGAAAGATTTAAACCCGAGAAAAATTCAACACTTGAATGTTTTTCATGCTGGGAAAAATTGAGTTAATGATATCCGTTCGAACATTTTAGTACTTTCTAAATTACCCGGAATAACATAACAAAATTAAATTATCTGATCGAATTGACGATTACAAAATAAACCCCAAAATACTCAACACTTGAGTTAATTTAAAAATACCCAGAAAATACAAATAACAGAAATAGGAATTACAGTCGAGAAACGAGCACATAAGTCCACTGTACTGCCGCGGTTCCGCGGCCCAAGCGCGGTAAGGCCGCGGTTCCGCAGCGGTTTGGACGTATTATGTGTTCGTTTTTCACCACAATTCTTAGAAAACCCTGCTGAACTTTTTAGGTATTTTTAATACTGAAAATACACAGTTTTAAAAAATGTACAGAGAGGGGGTTAACTTTGACATTGTCGGGTTCGATCGGGGTTTTAACTTCGTTAACACATCGCCTAATGCTCTAGCTAGGCTCTGATACCACTGTAGGTTTACTAGGCACACTAATAAGGCTCTACAAGGCATCGACCATGCCAAAATTAAATTTTTATGTGCCGAATAACACTAGGCAAGATCGTATACTAGAGTTTAGGTGAAACAATTGTCAAGTAAACAACTTTACTCTAAAGGGAATACGAAATACAACCTTTGTAGATCGGTCCTTCACTTCTAAAGCTCCTTGATGAAGTCCCTTCGCTGCGATCAAGGTTCTCCCGGACTCTTGCATGGCTTCACGAGGCGAAAGATGTGACCTTGCTTGAAGTCTCCGAGGCCGAAGATGATCTACGTCGAGGGAATTCTGACTCAAGCTACTACTTCGCTAATTTGAGAATTAGTGAAGCAAACACCCTATACTAAAGCACTAATCTAGTAGAGGATGGAGAAATAGGAAGTGGGTTCTTTTTGGATTTTTTTTTCTCACAATCTATCTCACTTTTTTCAAAACCCTAGCAAGTTTCTTCTCTTGCTCAATGAAGAAGAAGATGATGAACAAAAGAAAAGAAATGAGGATAATGATTAAATGAGTAGGCTAACCATGGTGAGTGAGTATCATATACTAACTCTTGTAGAGCCATAACCATAGCTAAGTGTGTGATGGTTAGGTTAAAGTCCAAAGTAAAAACAAATCCAGTGGACTTTAGTCAATGCATCCACAAGCTTCCACAAGCTTCATGCATTTTCTAATTTTCCACTAATTTTGTAATTACTTTTAAACATTAAACCCAATAATGACAAATAGGATGGTGTATGTCTCATACACACATGAATGATGTATCATCAACCATGATACAAAAAATATAACACATTTTAATATATATCAAATATATAGTAAAGTGTGTACATATGAGAAAAAACCCTAAGTGAACATGTGTTAGTTAATGTAAACTAGTATATCAAATATACAATTGTACAATAAATTATTAAATCAATCACTTGACTTAATAATCCGGTCATATCACATATAACCGACTAACATCCAATGTATCGACTTATCGAATCAACACTTGATTCGATAACTCAGCTATATCATATATAACCGATTGATACATAAAGTCGCGAGAATAGAATACGGTATCACATACACGCATTATTCTCGGTCCCGCACATATCATATATGCGCTCCTATTTCGTTTTGCCTGAGCCAGTAAAACCTCTATGTAGGACTCTAAAGACTCGTCATTACGCCGGCAGTAGGTGATGATCACATCACGCACCCAAAAGCCGTCAGCGGTACTAGCTGGACGTAACGGCTATCCGGGTATTGAGCGATCAAAAAATCAGCAAGCAAGCTCGCTCCAACTCCTGTAAAAGCCTGCCGGTAACACTTCCCGTACAGTCCGGTCTCCTCGTCTGATATGTCGCATATCAAGTCTATGGGTGGTAAACGTCACACCCCAATAACCGATAAGTCGTGCCGATGTGAGGCTCATAACGGGTTGAGAAACTACTGGTAACACTTACCAGTAAATCTCTAATCAGCCCTAGCCAGGGACTTCCCTGTTACGGCCAATCGAGCACTGCGCAACATCAACCCCCAATACCGGGAGAGACAAAACCCCTCCTATCGCTCATTGCCTCCATGTGACTCGGGATTGTACCCAAAAACCACCGTTTTGCACGCCCTCATGGACGTGGTAAGGTGGAAATAGTATACTATCATATCGAGCAAGATTGTCTTTTACATATATATGTCCAACAATTACAATAATTGCCTCTAGGGCATACACAGCTAATTGGTTCCGTTAACCATTTTAGAAAACTATTTTCTCACCGATTTTCAAAAATGTCAAAACCAACAACTTTTCTTGCTATTTCTCATGCCGTGGGCTATCGGTTTGGACCGTGAGCCCCGTGATTTCTCGGGTCTGACCCTAGGGCTGTCCCCTGGGGCTTGGTTGGGTTCCCCACACCCGAGACCACTGCAAAGTGGTCTCGGATGAGGGGATGGACAGAGAACATCCAGCCGGATGTTCGCTGTCCAGCAGCCGTCCCATGGCCACAATTTTGTGGCCATGGGACGGGGGCCCCACCCAATGCTCCCCCGGGGCCCTATAAATCATGCCTGAGGTCCCCACTGGGGTCTCGGGCAGTTTTCGGGTCATTCGGGATTCGTTTCATGCAAGAAATGAGTTGCTTTTTTTAGGCGGGCTGATCTTGAGATTCAATTTTTTGAATTTCAAGTGTTCAGCTTCACAGGTTATGAATTTATCTGGCCACGGCTCAATATTAATGGGATCAAAGTGTTTGATCGGGTTGATTCGGCTGCATATGTCGATATGTAGTGTTTAACGTCGACGAATTGGTTCGATCAATTCGACGGGGTTGCACGTTATATATATTGTGATATATTGTGTTGCTTGTATGGAATGTGTTTGGATTGTCGTGAAATGAATAGCCCCCATGCGGAAGTTTCATGTTGTGATAAGTGTTATTTCTGAAAGTTCCTAGTGCTCTCGCCTAACCTGTGGCTAATGCGGAATCCGAAAATCAAAATTTTCAAGGCACTAAAAACTTATAACCTAAAATCAACCAAACACCTAAAATAGAATACTAACAAGATAGAAATCACAACCTTTGTAGCGTCTTCATTTGCCCCTATTGGATTGGACTCTAGCAAGCTCTCAAGAGCTTCAGATCGCGCTTGTAAGCCGTTCTCCCTTCACCGAAGATGATCCACCCGAGAGAACCAAGTTCAAGCTTCAACTTCATCCATGAAGTAACTAAAGATCCTAGGATGTTAATCTAGGATGCTTAGTGATGTGTACGAGTGTTCTAATGATCTTTCTTTCTCATAATCCTCTTGAATCTCAACACATGAGAAGGTAAAGGAAGAAGGAGGAGGAGCCATGGAAGAGAGAGAAACAAAAATGGTGGAATGAATAATATCCTTTACAAATTCAAGCATGCTTGATTACTTTTGTAAAAAGAATTTTTTTATTTTAAAACTTCAACCATGCTTGAATAGTATTTGCAAATGAATTATAAATTCATTTGCCCATACCCTCCACCATTTCTCTTTTCCATCTCATTTCTAAATTTCTTAAAAAGAAAAATCTTGAAATGGGTTGTCCTTTTTCTAGATGTATTCTTATATAAATACAAGAATACGTCCCTGCAAATACATGCACGTATTCGTATCAAAATACGAATACCCAAGAGATAGAAAAGTAAAATGAACATAATACTGGAATATACATATCAAAAAATATATATGTAAATTATTAGATCAAAACTTGATTTAATAATCCGGCTTAATCCTAAGCCGGCTAGTATTATCATCCGTCCGATTGAAGTCTGTGTGGATAGCTCGCATACCTAATCGGAGCCCTGCACGTATTAATATACGACCACTACATCATTTTGCCTAAACTGGGAAAACCCTCTGTGTAGGACTCTAAAGACTCATCAATACGTTGGCAGTAGGTTTAACTACAAGCACGTCAGCGGCACTGGCTACTACCTAGGTATTGAACAAAAGAAAGGCCAACAGAAAACTCATCCGTACCCCTACCGAGCCTGTCTGTGACAATCTCCGTAGAGTCTGGTCACTTCGTCTAAGATAATCGCATACCGGGTCTAGGGTTGGATAACGTCAGACCCTTACTAACCCGATAAGTCATGCCGGTCTAAAGTCCATCACCCACTGAGAAACTACTGATATCACATCAGTAAATCTCATCCACCTTAGCCAAGGATTTCTGATGATGGCTAACCCAACCCAACATAACATCGACTCCCAATACCGGGAGAGACGAATCCTTCACGATTGTTCACTGCCTCCATGTGGCTCAGGACTGTACCCAACTAAAACCTATTTGCACGACTCCTTTAAGCCATGGACGGGTAGTAATCTAAGTACAGTAGGAACTCACATGAGAAAAATGAAAATCTCAGGTCAAAGGAATAACCTCTACTTATTCCATAAAAGAACTTCCATCTGACGATAGGTATAATACCATCTAGAAGTTCTCGTCGAGTCCGTCCGGTGTACTTACCTCCTTTGAGCACCTGTATACTATCTTAGGTGACTCAGCACCAATGGCTTATGAGACCGGCCACTGCCCCTCGTCGGGGTCTTGAAAAGTATACACTAGTCTACTCCGGAGTATCGATACCCAGGCTCGATACTCCCTCGACTATGGACATTTAAAGATGTGCTTATGGACCTCCCAGCTCCCACGTATATGATCGCCATCATAATGCTGGTAGTCAAGCAATAATCCTACGGGCTTTATCAAAACATATACACATAATGATAAAGACAAACCAGATAGCATATTATCATCTCGACTAAGACTGTTCTACCAGTATAGGTCCTCGTTCAATTATCATAATCACCAACCTGTAATTACAATAATTACCTTGAGTACACTCTATCCAACAATCTCCTACTTGCACTTAAGACCAATTATTGCGTTATCGCATACTCACATCTTTTATGTTACTGAATACCCAACTTCTCTACTAGTTAGTTCCTCAAAACTCGTTTTGAGAAACTTACGTGTTCAAGAAATAGCCTCAGTGAGTGGATCCGCTCCAATGTTTCTATCTTTATCTCTATATATCTCAAGTTTACGGAGAACGACTATCTCCTGAAAAGAGCAATACCTGTTTTAGAACTTGTCTGGATATCTGATGGGACCTTGTTCATAACATGAACACCAAATCTAACAAGCTTCTTTAGACTGTATCCATTGCTGATGTAATTAGCACCCAGTGACATGACCATCTCAATATCCTGCTTGGAAACCTATCCAACATACTGCACCTCATAAGAGGTTAATCTTATAACTCTGACAGCTACTCTGTCATCCAGGTCACCGTGGAAGCCTAAACCGGTAACCGCTTCCTGCAAGAGGTTGCCATTACCATACAACAAGAACATCATCTTATTTTCTTAACTGCTTCCTAATGTCTCTCAAGGATTGATTAATATATGCTTATTGCAGCTAGTGCAAAAGCAATATCTGGTGTAGTACTTGACATCTTATGATTGACTCAATTACCTAAGCAAGTGATATGTCAATCATGCAAATCCCTCTCCTCATCGGTCTAGAAGACATTTCTTTGGAGAGGGTGACTCCCTTACCTGTGGGTACACAACCATCCTAGTAGTCGTCCATTCTAAAACACTTTAGAATAGTGTCAAGGTACTCGAATTGGGACACTTACCAAATTTAGATCTAAAACTATAGATCTAGTCACAAGAATCCCTGATATTTTATCCAGATCCAACGTGGAGAAACACATTGTGATAACCTCAGTATAACCGATCATAGTATAGGAACATCAATTCCTATCAGGAGTATGTCATTCAAATACTAGGACATCACTCCCTACTACCCTCTTACCAGGTCCATCAGTTGTTCTGATGAAGTCAAACTCCATGATTGTTTCAGCAAAACAGATGATCCGTCTCCGCTCTTCTTGCATTAGTCTAGAAATAGATGTAAGCAACTTTCCCACCACGCTTCTACTGCTTCCACTGACTGCAACAACCCTTTGGCAGAGTCATATACATGTGCACTTCTAAATTCAATTTATAATGACGTTATAGTCATCCACCTGCCAGATCTCATAGTCAAGGACAGCAGTAGTGACAAGCTTGGGTTATCAATACCTCCCTATCACCGTCTTTGATGAAGCCAAAGTACCTCTCGGGTGGCTAAGATTACCTACTAAATCTGAGGAGTGGCAAATAGATTGTCGATTCCAATTGAATCTCCAGGTTCTACTAAATTTTCAGTAACCATTTTTGGTTCTAGAATCACTTCCAGTTCTACCCTACTCCCACATGTTTCATTTGCAAAAAGATTCCTTTTCTAAAAAAGCGGCGAGTCAAGAACAAATTAACTTTTGATCTTGAAATGGTAGAAGTTAAACCCTTACTAAAAGCCTGGAATAACACACAAACTATCGTTATAGAACCATGCCTTTAGTTTGTCCGGATTCAGCTTTTAAACAGAAACGGGATAACTCCATATCTTAACATCTTCAAGATATGTAACCATTCTATTTTCACATAGAAACAAAGACACTAATTTAGATGGAACCATATTCAATTGGCATGCAACTATTTCCAGTGCATATCACCTAAATGGAAGAAGGTCATGCAGTATTACTCATCAAGGAGCGCACCCACGGATGTGTAACATGAGAGAGAAGAAAGTTCTCAAATATTACTATGATGGAATACCTAGAATAAGTATCTACATCTTCGATCACCTCGAAGAATCCTGATACTTCCAACACATGGTTCTCTATTTTATTCTTATGCCTATAAAGTTCTCAAAATCTTTGGACCTTGCATTATAACGAATGCGCGTCTAAAATCAGAGAACTCATAAGTAAATTGAATGATGTAAGGTTACCAACCCCTTGTCCTGAAGGACACTAGACAACATACATTTCCATATATAAGTCCTTAGAGTATACTAACTCAAATTCAGTGTGTTGTAAGTTGAAAACAGCATTTTGATTAAGAATATCTATACCGTTATTCAATGCACCTTGCCTTATCCTCAACTGATAAAGGTAAATGTTTAAAACACAATTTTCAAAATTTATATCTCACTTTATAAAATAAAGATATGGATATTCAATTTTAAAAATTGGTGCATAACAACGGTTATTCAAAACCAAATATTTGCCGTAAGGAAAAACCCAGGTGATTTCCTCAAATATCACCAATTACAAAGAATTATGACATTGAGAATGTAATCACCCAATTCCCAATATTCTACTCTCACTCAGCATGTGTAACGCCATACAGATATAAGAATCAAGTCTGGTAAATACATACCCTGGAGTCAGAATCTAATTGGAAAAGCAGTTTTCAATTAATATCGCACAGGAATACTGAAACATGAAAATGTTTCGAGGGGGTGGCCGGGTATTCCTAGTAATGCCTCTTCCACTATCCAGATTCATGACAGCAGTTGCAAATTTCTTTGCTCCCACTCCAATCCCTTTATATGTATTTACTTCTTACCATCTGTGCACCATACTTAGGCTAATTGGTTTTCTTCTTTCCCTACCATTCGGCACCAGCCTAAGATTTGGAAGAAGACAATCCAATAAGCGTTATAGGTGTACTCTCCTAATATTAGAAGCCCTCACAACCTAAGAGAAGGTAAAGATAAAAAATAACCGAATAATCCTATTCAATTTCTCCAGAACCCGTGTGTAACGTTTCAGAAATCGTTTTGCGAATTTTCCCGTTTTAGGGCAAAATTGTCGGTTTTTCCCGTTTTAACCCGATTTCGATCAAACGTCTGTATAAGCTTACCGGCACCTTTTTTAGCTAAAATAAAGCTTGTGCGCGAACTTTAGGGGTATTTGGGAGGTTTTGGTTTAGATAGATTTTTTTCCAAATAAAATATTATTTTAGCCGGTAAAATATGCACGTAAATCGGGAAATTTTCTTCAAAATGAAAATTCTTGGAAATTATCACCACAATTATTTTAGAATCTTCTTTTTAAATATCTAGATTTTTATGGTGAAAGGATTTATTTTTTAAAATAAAGAAAAAAGAAAAGTAGTGTGAACATAAGCTTTGTTTTATTATCCAATTATTCCTTTTTTCTTCTAGATAATTCTACCCTTCACCAAAATCACCCCCCTCCTTGCTTTGCCCGGCCCCTCTCTCCCCTTTGCTTCCCTTGTTCTTCCACACTCATTTTTCATCATTTATTTTACAAATAAATCATGAAAAATCCAATTTAATTCATAGAAATTCAAATAAAATCCAAAAGCTTCTTTCTTCTTCACAAAAGTTGCTTGGATCTTCATTCTAGTGAGGATTTTGGAGGCTAAAGTTTGGTTTTATCCTTGATTCAAGTGGTGTTCTTGAAGGTATAAAACCCTAACCCTAATCTCTAATTGTTAAGTTTAAATCTTTATGCTAGCTTAATTAGATGTTAGTTTAAGCTTTAAATTTCATGTTTCAAAATTCTAGAAATGGTTTTAGAAATTCAAGTTAAGGTTAAAGCTTAATTTAAGTGTTTAATATTTAATTGAAGTGTTAATTTATGATTAGTAAAAGCTTAACCTAGTAGAAAATTCTAATTTTTGTTAATTACTACTTTGTCTAATTAAGGGTTTTTGCTTACTAGGTTTTTGCTAAAGCTTAATTAAGCAAGTTTAAAAATATAGAAATGGTTTAAATGGTTTAACCTTGCTATTTGAAGATGTTTGTAAATTATAGTTTTGGTAAAACTCGTATTTTTGTGCTATAAAGATAAGTACTGCTTACTAGATTTCGGTAACTTTTAGGCGTGGGTTTCTTTTGACGTTGCGACGTTATTTATTTTCGAGCCTACGTTTATTATTGTGTATTGAATGCGCGATCGGGACGATCGGAATCTAGAATAGGTGTTTCGTAGTTTGGCGACCCTAATTAGGATTTTTGGCCGAGGTCGTGCGCGTTAGATGCGCTAAGCGCGCAGTGTAATTTTCGGGGCATTATTCTTGCATTTCGATGTCTTTTCGTCGATGTAGAATATATGCTTATATGATGTGTTTGTGAAATTTTAGGTTCGCAAGCGGGGAATTCGGACGCTACGACAAGGGAAAACAGGTGGTAGGCTTCACTTAGCCAGGAGCGTTGGTGAATAGATTTAACAACTACAGGGGAATCGCCCGCATGGCGTTATGCGTCAGGACTAGAGATTTTATTACTTGTCGCATATTCTACGTTATTGTTCGAATTGCGCCTTTACCCTATTATTTAGATCTAGTTGTGCCTGGACTAGTAGTAGTAGGACACTGCACACATTATTGACGATTCATGTTGCACGAGCACTAATTGTATGGTACACACACCATCAATAATTACCATGTCACGCATAACCCACTTATAGATATGATATTGCTTGGTTAGGGACATTGAGACTTTGATTCATACTTCTTTACGCATTGACTTATAGCATACCTGTATACATACATGCTTACACATATGTTCTGACATACTTACATGCTAGTTACCTGTATACCTATAGAGTATTGTACCATTAGTGATAGGTACATTTACACTTTACGTCATAGCTACAGGTATACCTTGCACATACTATTCTTATACCCAGGGGTATACTACATCATTATTTATAGGTAGATACATATATCTTGCTATACCTTTATGTTGCACATATATCTGGTTATAGCTACATGTTTATCTTTACTTGATGTTATTTTAGAATTGGAGAGATTAGGAACCGCATGATATTATATTTACTTGTTACAGTTAATTGTTGCTTTTCCTCTATATGCTCGCATTTCAGATTTATGATTCGTATACTTTATTCATGGATTTTCGCATTGAGATATGGATTTTTCATGATGTTTTTTGGATTTGGGAACCGTGGTAGTTCATGAAATTATGCATTATTTGAAAAACCCGGTTTCCCTTGATATGATATTTCAGCAGCCACCATGAGATTTGTCGTTTACGATGTGTATACCCCACGCAAGGAAAGGAGGGGTCCGTGTGCGGGTATATGGTGGGGCCCGGAGGTACCCCGAAGCAAGAACGATGTCGTGGTGTCAGGCGATGAGGCTTAGGGGAACCATACTATCCGGTGACAGGACCAATGACTCAGCGGCTATCATGTGGATATCGACGGGAGTCATGTACGTATGGATACGTCGAGAGGCGAGGGTCAGAGCTAGGCACTCGAGCTTTCGGGATAGCGTATGATACGTACCTATCAGGGGGCCAGTCATGGAGACAGCACCTGATGGATCAGCATTTCTGTGTCGATGCTTGGCACATTGGTTTCATGATATTTCTAATTACTCCTTTGTATATATAACAGGGGATTGAGCCGCTGTTATATATACCCTTACACCAATATTAGTGGAATAGGACGCTAATATATGTGTATTGACCTCATCATATTTATTTATGTCATTATATTTAGGATGTTAGAATTTTGCTGGAGATTTGATTCGGGATATAAGCGATTCATTTGAGATTGGATACTGGATAGATATGTGAGATCTACTTACTGTTGTACATTCGAGATATGTGAGATATACTTCATATTGTACATACGAGATATGTGAGATCCACTTGATTTTGTACTTTCGATATATACGAGATATACTTGATGATTGTACATTCGATATATGTGAGATATACTTGAGGTTGTACATTCGGGATATATGAGATATACATGATATTGTGCAATTGAGGAGATGTGATACTTAGATGATATGAGAGCCAATTTGGGGGCTGATTTGAGGAATTGGTATTTAAATTGTCTTGCTGGATTGTGATCCTACCACGATGTCAGGATTCCGTGGAAATGACATACTTCACTCCATACCTCACCTTATCTGTTTGTGCACTGCTTCATGTATTAGTAGTACCTGTTAGTGTACCTTTCATGATTATTGCACATTTACATTCTCATATCCCTATCGCATGATTATTGCATACTGTTGTCATATCATTATTGCTTTATATATATTGGTTGTACCTGCTAGTGTACTTTCCATTATTCTGCACTCATATGACATGTTATTACTTTTAATTGCATATCTTAGATTCACGCTTTACGTGCATACTTGCGATTACCTGCATATGTTATTTACTATTCATGAGTTGGCAACTCACCCCCGTTGTGCCACAGTGTTTGCAGGTGTTCCTCAGGATAGTCAGAGGAAGGCTATTATCACACATCTTATCATCTTTTGCTACGGATACCGCATCAGCTCACAGTGTACAGTTTGCTTAGGTGGGTTTTGTGGTTATTCGTTGTATTGTATATTCGTTGTATCCCTGTACTCTCCATCTACTATTTTCATATTGATTTAGAGACTTGGTGAGGACGATGTTGTATATTATGTTGATTTGTTGTCTTTTATACAGTTTCCTTTCTATCGTCTTCTATTTCTTCGCTACGGCATCGTATATTTGTTGTGGTGGTTGTTTTCCGTCTTTGGGCATGGATTTGCTCCCGTTGGGGATGCTTTACTTTATATTTATGTTGTACCCATTTTTGGGGTTGGTTTTTATAAAGGAGGTGCTGCCGAAATTTTCAAGAAAGAAAATTGGACTTAAAGAATTTATACTTGAGATTTTTTTAAGGTTTAAACAATGTTTCTTATATTTTCTTGTCTTTTAATGGTTTAGATTTCTGGGTTTTGGCTTTCTTTTACTACGTTACGCCTGTAGACGTTGCGTAGTATTAGGGCCGTCACGTGCCAATTTCGGGTCGTGACACCGTGGCCATCCTCGAACTGAAACAAGTTTCTTTGGATTCGTATGTAACTATACGAGATGGCCTTTCCAAACAATATGGATCTCTGCAGTGATATGGAGTGTTTTGGAGAAATGTAAAAGGGGAAGTAGGAGTGGTAAAGATATATGCGTTTTTGTGATGAATCATGACAATCCAAAACCAAAGTGTGTAAGAAAGTTTGGTTAACTTGGTTCATGAGTTTTAGTTTAAGGTCATGTCATGGTCACAAACCAGAGAAAGAAAAGAAACACTCAGCGTGCACTTTAACCTAGATTAGATTGGTTAATTACTTTATCTATATGGCTCCTACTGTTTTCTTAAATTATCCTTCATACCCTAAAAGAAGAATTAGTCAGGATCATATGAAAATCAATCGAGAAGTAACACTTACTCATCAGTAGAAATCGGGACCCAAATATCATCGCGTGAAAACTTGTTGGAAGCCACTCAAGTCACCACATTCCAGAAGGTATGTGCATGCAGGCATGTTTCCTTTATGTTTGAAACTCCCGATATGGTTTTTGCCCCTAGGACCCAAGTGACCTGACAAGGTCAACAAGTCAAAGGGTCCTAGTCAAGTTCAACCCGTTATTATCTTGATTGCATTAGACCCACTCGCACATACCCTTGACAAGGTCAATAAGGTCGAACAACTGTCCTAACCAATCGCATCTAATGCTACAAACAAGCACCAATTAGCTACCACACGTTACGCCTTGACAAGGTCAACAAACGTAGCACGAATATTAACCATTACTCGTAGGAAATAACGGAGGGCTACAGCTGGTTTTTGGCGAAAAACCATTAACATAATGAACTTGATATCATTGAAGGAACCGAATAGCTTTGAAAAAGAGTGGTTTAGACACCACATTTAAAAATAGTAACATAAACCTTTGCTTAAGAGCGAACTCCCTTTAAAGGGATCAAGACTCTTCCCTCATAGAATGAGGTGCAAGATATTCCTAACTGAATACCTCAATGCAAAGCAAAATAATATGACTATGGTTTTGAAGAAAAACGAGTTGTTTTATGAATTGGTTCCGACAACATCATTTAGGTTTATTTTCCTTGCATTAATCAGAATTAATGTAATCCCATCAATTAATCATATTATGCCAGAAAAGAAATGAAAATAGGCACGCATATATATGCCATCCGCATTTTACACAGGATCCCGGGTCTTCATCGTAAGGTTACTTAACTTACGACAAGACGGGGGCAAGACTAGCACGGATGCAAAACAAATACAGTGTCTACTAAATATATAATATATATGACAACATTCGTCCCACGCATGATATCAACTAGCATCACAGAAGCATCACAGCAGAAGAAAACATAGTATGGAAATGCGGATAATGTATGAAAAATACATTTTAATAGAGCCAAATATGAAATGCAATTTTCCAGTCGTGTGGATAGCCCGTAGTATCGGATCTTAGACCCCTACAAGTGCTCCAAGCCACCCGCCAATCCCAGAAGTGAGGCAACCCCAATCAACGAAGTGAATGGGCCACCCAACACTTCCAAAATCCGGTGACTTGGGCACCCCTCCACAGTCAGTCCTATACCCCCAACGAGTGGGCGAATAGCCCGCCAATTCTAAAGTAAGGCACCCTGGTCTCAATGCCATGAGATGGAGGCCCGTTGCCCTCTAGAACCCTGCAACTCGAGCACTCCGCCGCGGGGTAATCCTAGTGCATGTAATGGAAAAACTGAATATACAACGGTGACTATGTCCGCAACCTGGATGTGCCCTAAAGAATAATACAAGCCGCAGTTGTAAGTGTATGTGTGCTCCTCACCATGATAACTACGGTTATGCGGAATCAAAAACTTTAAAAACTTGAGCACAATACACTAAAATCCCATGATACAAGTCCAAACACTGAACTAAACAAACCCTAACTAGAGTTTTAGCTACTAGGTTAGGATTACAGCCTTTGTAGACAGTCATTTGGATCATGAAAGGTGGACTCCACAAGCTCCTTAGGTTGATGGAACAAGCTCTCGAATCCGATCTTCCGTGTCAAGGAAGATCCACCCGAGGATGTCGATTCAAGCGATTGCTTCATCCGAAGCTACTAAAGATCAAGTCTTGCTAAGACAAGATGCTTAGAGTGGTGTAGTTTGTGAACAAGATGCTCTCTTTTAATCCTCAAAACTCAAGTGGAGAAATTGAGGAGGAAGAAGAAGAAAATGGCTACTTGAGATATTTCCTCACTTGTTAAAAATATCCAACCATGGAAAAAATATCTCACAAATATCTCTCACGCTCTCATTCTTATTTCTTCACATCCAAAACAAAGAGTGGGTGGGCTAGCGACTCGCTAGGGTGAGTCACAAGCCCACATACTTCTTCATTTAAGATGAAGAGATAAGTGAGAGCGTGCAGCCATCTTACTAGTATACATATACATACACTTATAAATAAATACAAATGCATGTATATAAGAAAGTATACTCTGTAGGGTTGCTAGGCACACGCACAAGGTTCTACGAGGCATCAACCATGCCCGATTTAAAAATTAGTCGTGTCGAACAACCCGAAGCCGGATCTTTAAACTAGAGTTTAGGCGAAAACAAGTATGTTAAACACTTAAACACTAAGTGAGAGGGATTACAACCTTTGTAGATCCGGTCCTTCACTTCTAAAGCTTCGTGTTGAAGTCCCTTCTCTGCGATCATCGTGTTCCGGACTCTCGAGAGGTTCCACGAAGAGAAAGATGCAGTCTTGCTTCCGATCTTCGATACAAAGATGATCTACCCTGAAGTTTCGTTAACACAAGCTAACACTCATAATATGAAGTGAACACCCTCATCTGAATGGCAAGGATAGATGAGGTTGATGAAGTAGGATTTTTGCTCTCTTTTATTATCTTTTTCTCACACTCATTCATCACTTGGAAAAAGCTAGTAAGCATTTTCATGAAAGAAAAAAAGAAGGAAGAAGATGATGAATAAGAATAATTCCTTTTGTGATGAATAATGAAAAGATGATAATGATGAATGATGCAACCATGGTTGACTAAACCTTTGTAGAGATTTAACTAGGGCTAGGGTTTGGGTTGGATTAAGAATGAGTCATAACAAAATATCTTAACACAAAACAAAAAGAAACCTTCTAGAAGGTTCATGAATGCACTAACCCAAATCAAACCCTAATCTTGTTTAATCTCTACTAAACATGTTGCATTAGTAATCATATCATGTTACAATATTATATATCACATATATAATATTTATTGTAACAAAATAAAATAATACAATTAACATATATCGCATATATATCAATGTATTACCCAAGTGAGAAAAAGAATCTTTTAGTGAGCTAATATTAGTTAATGTAATTTGATATATCATATATATATTATAATACATTAAATTATCGAATCAACACTTGATCCGACAATCCAGCTATATCGCATATAACCGACTAATATTTATCCGTACCGATTCATCGAATCAACACTTGATCCGATGACCCGGCTGATGGCAAATATCGCGAGACTAGAAGACGGTATCTCATATAGTATTATCGTCGGTCCCGCACATATCACATATGTGCCCCTACTCTGTTTTGCTTGAGCCAAGAAAGCTCTGTGTAGGACTCTAAAGAATCGTCAATACGCCGGTAGTAGGTGATGATCATATCAAACACCCACAAGCTGCAAACGGTCAGCTAAACGTAACAGCCACCTAGGTATTGAGCGCTCAGAAGATCAACAAGCAAGCCTGTACATTCTCCTGTGAATCCAATCAGTAACACGCCCGTACAGTCCGGTCTCGTCATCTGATATGTCGCATATCTCTCCTAGGGGTGGTAAACGTCAGACCTTATAGCTTGATAAGTCGTATCGATATGAGATCTATAACAGTTTGAGAAACTACTGATAACACTTACCAGTAAATCTCAGCAACCCTGGCCAGGGATTTCCAGTTATAGTCAATCGTATACAGCACAACATCAACTCCCTATACCGGGAGAGACGAATCCCCTCCTATCGCTCATTGCCTCCATGTGATTTGGGACTGTGCCCAAAAGCCACCTTTTGCACGCCCTCTTGGACGTGGTATGATGGAAATCAAAGCACAGTGGGAATCACACAAGACTCTATGACGATCTCGGGTCAACAGACTACTCTGTACCAGTGTCACCGAAGAACGGCCATCTAACGTGAGGTATAATACCATCTGGGAGTTTTCGGCGAGTCCGTCCAGTGTACCCAGTTTCTATTGAGCACCCATACACCATCCTTAATGTCAAACACCGATGGATATGGGATCATCCATCGCCCATCATATGGGTCAAGATGCGTATACGCTAGTCTATTCTGGTGCATCGATGCCCTGTCTCGATACACCATCGACTAGGAACAATTAAAGGATATACTCGTCGACTACCGTGGCCCCACTAGTATGATCTCATCATAGTCCAAGTAGTCGAGTACATATCCTAAGGGCTTTATCAACATGTAACATAGAGACAATCAGAGTACATGTTAAGATAAAGTACAATCAGATAGCATACTATCATGTCGAGCAAGAAAGTCCTCCCTATATATGTCCAAGCATCCATTACAATATACATCGTATATACATAAATGGCCTCTAGGGAATACATATAACTAACAATCTCCCAATTGCACTAGGGCCATCTGTTATGGTATCACATACCCAACAATTAGCTGTGGTTAAAGTATCTCATACTCAACCATCCCATAAAAGTCTCTACTGGGAAAAAAAGGCCATTGTTAGTGGATCCGCGCTGTCGTCCTCTGTGTCTACTCTCCTAACCTCGATCTCCCTAGAGATCAACCATCTCCATGATCAGGTGATACTGCCTAAGAATTATATCTGGATTTCAGATGGGACGGGGGGTTCCTTGGCAAAAGCCACAACTCCATTGTCACACAATGGTAGGAACGAAGTTCATCTCATGATCTTATATATCCAGACTGCCTCTTTGGTAGCATTCTTGGTAACGATGTATCTTGCCTTTATATCATCTTGTATGTCATGGTATTTAGCTTGGAACTCTTCCAACATACCGTCCCTCCACTGAGGGTAAAGACAATGCCTGCGACTGACATTCAGTCGTCCTTATCACCCTGGAACCTTTCCAGTGATTCTCCCCAGGATCGATTGATACCATCTCACTACAACTAATGAGTATCCTAACATCCAATTAGATCTATCTCATAGATCCAAAATCCAGGATTTAGGAGGTATCAATTTGATCCTATATGGAGAATCCTTGTGATAAGCGGAGATTGACCGAGCGTAGCATAGGAAACTCCTTCCCTATCAAGAGTATGTCATCCACGTACTCTACGAGGATCACCACCATACTCCATACTACCTTTTTGTATATGCAAGGTTCATCTACCATTTTGATGAAGTCAAACTCTTTGACTTCCGCATCAAAACAGACGTTCCAACTCCGCGATGCCTGCTTTATCACATAAAACATCTTGCTCACGTTTCCGCCGCTCCCACTGAATACGAAGCCCTCTGGCTGTGTACTTATAGACGCTCTCTTCTAAAACATCATTTAGAAAAGTAGCCATGACACCCAACCACCAGATATCGTAGTCATGGAATGTAGTCGTGGCAAGTAGGATCTGGATGGACTTAAGCATATCTTTGAACGTCTCAACTTTTCCATGTACACCAAGTAATCTTCTCAAGATATACTTGCTCCTGATGGGGATTTAACCTTTCAGATAAAGCAACCAAAGTCCATACTTTGTTGGTGTATAAGGATTCCATCTCAGATCGCTAAGCATCCAGCCATTCTTACAGAGTCCCACTCCTGATGGCCAGCTCGAAACTAGTTGGGTCATTATCTCATGATGCAATCCTCGCTCCCACTGTCATAGAGAAACCTAAGTATCTATCAGTTGGGTGAGAAACCCTACTAGATCGGCGGAGAGGCTGGGGTTCGTTAGAAACTATTGAATCCTTGGTTCAATCAAATCATCAGTTTGCAGTTTTTATAGCTGGAACCTTTCGAGTTCTACAGAACTGACTTTGCCTCGAGCTTGTCCGGATTTTGCTTTTTAGACATAGGCCGGACAACCCCAAATCTTAACAAACTAAAGATATGGGCTCTTCCCTTTCCATATCACATATGAAATGGTAGGCAACTCATTTAATTTGAACCTTATTCAATAGGTATGCAGCTTCTCAAGTGCATAACTTCCCAAAAGGAAAAAGGAAACTCAGTAGTACTCATCATAGAGCACACCATATCACATAGGGTGCTTTACTCCGCCCCGATACACCGACGTGCTGTGGTGTATGCAGAGGAGTAATGCTGAGAGAGAATCTCATTCTCCTTTAGAATAGTCCAGGAATTCCGTGCTCAAGTATTCTCCTCCTTGATCACATCAAAGGACATAATACTTTTACCCATATTTTGGTTCTCTACTTCTAACATATATTCTGTAAATATCTCAAAAGCGTCGGACTTGTGTTTCAACAGGAACATATGTCTGAATCTTGAGAGATGATCAGAGAATGTAATGAAGTACAAAGAACCGGTCTTGGCATGTGTAGACGGGAGACTTTCATACATCAGCATGTATCAATCCCAAGAGTTCACTAAATCTTTCTCTGTTTCCAATAAACAGAGCTGTGGTCATCTTATCTTTGTGACATGACCGGCAATTTTCACAAGATGTAAATTCAAACAAATTTAAATATGCATCTTAATGTAACTTCAGCTAGTCGGGTCAAATTGATATGACCTAGTCTACAATGCCTCAAGAAGGATTCGTTCATTTCTGAACTCTTCCTCTTGTGTGTGTTCTGCATACCAAGAACTGTAGTTTGATTTAGAACGTCAATGCTTTTAGATAACGTGCCTGAACCGATCAACTCTTGATATAAGAAATGTTCAAAATATTATCCAACAATACAAAATTATATCCTTTCTTTACTAATAAATAGACTGATATGATGTTGTATATCACGTTCGGTATCTAATAACATTCGTTCAGAATCAATGTATTCTGATAATACAGGGTGATAGTGACCAACAGACTTGGCTGCAACACTTGCACCGTTTTTATCTCATGAAACTTATCACCCGTTCTCAGTTCTCTACCTATTTGTAGCCCATGTAACAGATTACATATGCGGGATCCTGATCCGGTATCTCATACCCAGGACGTAAAGGATACTGAGAAACAGTTCTCTGTAATGAAAACACCCGAAGAAGATGTGTCAGCATGCACTTTCTTCGTTTGGGCGACACGGGAAATCTGGTATTCCCTAATTTGCTGCTCTGTCTTATAACAATTATAAGTTGGAGCGGGACCAACGTTCCCCAGCTCAGTATAACAAGCGGGTTCGGTCAATACATCCGTATTATTATCTTGATTAAGGCGTGATATGGTCGCTACCTGGAGAGAGAGAGAAGAAAACACTCAGCGTATGCTCTTGCAAGATTAGATTGGTTATCTAATATATCTAATCAGGATGTCTCCCACTGTTTTAATCAAATATTCCTTCAAACCCTAAACGGAAAGACTAGCCGGGATTAATTACACGCTACAATTTCGTCAATCTTTCAGCCAGGCCAGTGCCGGTACTTTGAGGGAGATCCCCCGTGCTTTCGCACGAACCTAATTAAAGTAAACCTCGTTTTCCCAGGGGCGTAACCCCGTTGACACCTTTCTAGACACCTACTTGATCGACTAATTGTAATGTGTAAAACTCTCCCAGGAGTAACTCTTACTCGCAGCAGGTATCGGGATCCAACTATCTCATAGAAGGTGTGCAATCTTATTGCAAATTTCAACACTTGAAATTCCCAATAATATATTACCCCTAGTACTTATGACCTTAACTAAGGTCAATATATCATAAGTACTAGTCAAGTTTTACCCGTCATTTCATGATTAATCAGACCCACCCTATATGACCCTCAACTATGGTCGACATAATCACATGAATGTCCTAACTAATCGCATCATATGCTATGTAGGAAGACATCACTTAGCTACCGTACACTACGCCTTAACTAAAGTCGACATACGCAGCACAAATACTAAGTACTCTACTTCCTAAAATGACGGAGGGCTACGACAGGTTTTTATGAAAACCTATTGCGTAATGAACTTGATATCGTTGTAGAATCGAGTGATTTTAAATGGAATAATTTTGAGGCCTTTTCTAGTTTCGCTAAAGAGGTCACTCCCGGTGAAGGGATCGTCGGCTCTTTCCTCATTGAATAAGGTGTAGGATATTTCACAAATATCACTATGCAAAGCAAGAACTATAGAAGCAATCCAAAGACAAACCGAGTTTGTAGCATCTGCTAGTTTCACTAAAGAGGTCACTCCCGGTGAAGGGATCTCGGCTCTTTCCTTATTGAATAAGGTGCTGGATGTTCTACAAGGAACACCGCTATGCAAAGCAAGAACTAGAGCTACTAGTTTTTAAACAAGTTTCTACAACATCTTATGTTTCTTTTAGTTTCATTAATCTCATTAATGAAGTCCCATTTTAATATGCTTCACAAGCAACACATTTGAAACGAAATCTGCAATATAACATATATATCATATATATACAATATAAACATTCATCTCAGGCAGTAATATGATCTCATCACAGAACATTGCAGCAGAAGAACATATATGAAATATTGGATATACTAGGACGTCCGTGTTTTCGATACGAGCCTGTATAAAACACGGATTCCACGGTCGCGATGAAAAGCCAAACCCACATCCCTAGACCCCTACGAGAGCAGCACGTAACACTGCCAATTCTAGGGTTAGGAGACCCAGTATCGACTCCTCGAGATGGTCTCCAACTGGACCCTAGAACCCGGTTACTTGTGCTCCCCGCCTTGGGTCTACCTAATACGGAAAAGTAAATAATATACAATGGTGACATCATCCTCAGCCCGGAAGTGCCCCAATAAAAGAATATTACATACAATTGAATTTTACATGAATGAAAAAGAAAAACTCGCATCTCATATAAAACCCCCGGCTATTCGAAACACGACAATCTAATATAACATATCACAGCAACACATAATATCTTATATCATCAACGTAAGCAAGTATGCGTATCCCGATTGTCGTTGATGTATAGAAACGAAGCCAGCGATACACCACATACTACGCTTGCGGTCACAGAAAAGAAAGTGTAAAACTACAACAGTTGGAATCCGCAACCTCTTTAGACATCGCATGCCTAACTAAATGAATTCCTTAGACATCGCATGCCTAACAATTAAAAATCCCGCATTTTAGTCTCATTATCGAAAACTCTTTTCAATATCAAGTCAGGAAATTCAATAAGATTCCCGACAACCTGATCAAATGCTCGTCGCAAACTTTAGTAGACGGCCGCACCCTCGGATGTCGTCGACGAAGTGCACCAAGGCGGAACACCGCTACCGCGGGCACCCGAACGGATGCTTTTGGCGACGGGGTTCTTCTACAGTCACTTGGTCGGGGCTATGGGGCGTGGCTATCTATTAAGTTTATCCGGCGAGTATCCGCGTACGCTACGTGATTGAGACGGACTTTTGATCACATCAAAATTCCGTGACAACCGATCAATTTGAGACTAAACTGCTAGATTTATAACATTCAAATTAGTTATCTCATAACTACCTGTGGATTCCAAATATTGTATCACATTCCAGATAAATAGACAATGTTAAACTTTACGGTCGAATAATCAAACACCCAAGATTTCCCGAATATATCTCAACACTTGAAATCAGTTTAAAAACATCCAT
This sequence comes from Agapanthus africanus, assembly GCA_030015575.1. Taxonomy (NCBI): domain Eukaryota; kingdom Viridiplantae; phylum Streptophyta; class Magnoliopsida; order Asparagales; family Amaryllidaceae; genus Agapanthus; species Agapanthus africanus. The sequence goes on from JASDDO010000026.1 coordinate 358,988,046, forward strand.
CACATGCCACAGTACCGATGGTCCAGCCGTAGAAGGGTCAAGCCAACGCCTCACATGTGGCACGCCGTACTGCCCCAAACCCTAAGGTTCAGAGGCAGTTCAAGACGGTCACATAATCGAGTTAAGGTTTGTTTTCTGCTAGAGGGTCCACCGCATTACTTGCATGACTTTACAAAAGTTTCAAACACGAGAAAAAATCCAACTTTTGAAAATTTTACGACAGGGGAAAAAGTGAGTAATTGATATCCGTTCGAACTTTTTAACAGTTTCTTAAAATTATCCGGATAAACTAAACAAAGTTAAATTATTCGATCGAATCAACGAGTCCCCAATACAACTCTAGAAAGCTCAACACTTGAGTGAAATTAAAAAATTCCCAAAAAAAATGACAAGAAAGGACCTAAGAATAATTACATGAAATATGAGGGACTAAGTCCATATTCTGGCCGCGGAACCGCAGCCAAACCCTTGGTTTGGCCGCGGTTCAGCGGTCAAATAATTGACTTAGTGGACCGTACTTCACAGTAATTCTTAGTTTTTCCTGCTTGTTTTTCTGAGCATTTTTAATTCATAAAAAACCACATTTTTGAAAAATGTAAAGAGAAGGGTAAACATCGAGGTTTATGGGTTCGATCGGACTTTAAACTTCGTCTAGACTTCGCCTAAAGCTCTAGCTTGGCTCTGATACCACTGTAGGGTTGCTAGGCACACGCACAAGGTTCTACGAGGCATCAACCATGCCCGATTTAAAAATTAGCCATGCCGAACAACCCGAAGCCGGATCTTTAAATTAGAGTTTAGGCTAAAACAAGTATGTTAAACACTTTAACACTAAGTGAGATGGATTACAACCTTTGTAGATCCCGGTCCTTCACTTCTAAAGCTCCATGTTGAAGTCCCTTCGCTGTGATCATCGTGTTTCGGACTCTCGAGAGGTTCCACGAAGAGAAAGATGCAGTCTTGCTTCCGATCTTCGATACAAAGATGATCTACCTTGATGTTTCGTTAACACAAGCTAATACTCATAATATGAAGTGAACACCCTTATCTGAATGGCAAGGATAGATGAGGATGATGAAGTAGGATTTTTTCTCTCTTTTATTATCTTTTTCTCACACTCATTCATCACTTGGAAAAAGCTAGTAAGCTTTTTCATGAAAGAAAAGAAGAAGGAAGAAGATGATGAATAAGAATAATTCCTTTTGTGATGAATAATGAAGAGATGATAATGATGAATGATGCAACCAAGGTTGACTAAATCTTTGTAGAGATTTAACTGGGGCTAGGATTTGGGTTGGGTTAAGAATGAGTCATAACAAAATATCTTAACACAAAACAAAAAGAAACCTTCTAGAAGGTTCATGAATGCACTAACACAAATCAAACCCTAATCTTATTTAATCTCTACTAAACATGTTGCATTAGTAATCATATCATGTTACAATATTATATATCACATATATAATATTTATTGTAACAAAATAAAATAATACAATTAACATATATCGCATATATATCAATGTATTACCCGAGTGAGAAAAAGAATCTTTTAGTGAGCTAATATTAGTTAATGTAATTTAATATATCGTATATATTATAATACATTAAATTATCGAATCAACACTTGATCCGACAATCCAGCTTTATCGCATATAACCGACTAATATTTATCCGTACCGATTCATCGAATCAACACTTGATCCGATGACCCGGCTTATAGCAAATATCGCGAGAATAGAATACGGTATCTCATATCGTATTATCCTCGGTCCCGCACATATCACATATGTGCCCCTACTCCGTTTTGCTTGAGCCAAGAAACCTCTGTGTAGGACTCTAAAGAATCGTCAATACGCCGGTAGTAGGTGATGATCATATCAAACACCCACAAGCTGCAAGCAGTCAGCTAAACGTAACAGCCACACATGTATTGAGCGCTCAGAAGATCAACAAGCAAGCATGTACATTCTCCTGTGAATCCAATCAGTAACACTCCCGTACAGTCCGGTCTCGTCGTCTGATATGTCGCATATCTGGCCTAGGGTGGTAAACGTCAGACCCCAGTAGCTTGATAAGTCGTGTCGATATGAGGTCTATAACAGTTTGAGAAACTACTGATAACACTTAACAGTAAATCTCAGCAACCCTGGCCAAGGATTTCCGGTTATAGCCAATCGTACACAGCACAACATCAACTCCCTATACCGGGAGAGACGAATCCCCTCCTATCGCTCATTGCCTCCATGTGATTCGGGACTGTACCCAAAAGCCACCTTTTGCACGCCCTCTTGGACGTGGTATGATGGAAATCAAAGCACAGTGGGAATCACACAAGACTCTATGACGATCTCGGGTCAACAGACTACTCTGTACCAGTGTCACCGGAGAACTGCCATCTGACGTGAGGTATAATACCATCTGGGAGTTCTCGGCGAGTCCGTCCAGTGTTCCCAGTCTCTACTCAGCACCCGTACACCATCCTTGATGTCAAACACCGATGGATATGGGATCATCCATCACCCATCATATGGGTCAAGATGCGTATACGCTAGTCTACTCTGGTGCATCGATGCCCTATCTCGATACACTCTCGACTAGGAACAGTTAAAGGATGTACTCGTCGACTACTGTGGCCCCACTAGTATGATCTCATCATAGTCCCAGTAGTCGAGTACATATCCTAAGGGCTTTATCAACATGTAACATAGAGACAATCAGAGTAAATGTTAAGATAAAGTACAACCAGATAGCATACTATCATGTCGAGCAAGAATGTCCTCCCTATATATGTCCAAGCATCCATTACAATATACATCGTATGTACAGTAATGGCCTCTAGCGCATACATATAACTAACATACTCAAACCCGTATAAATACGTATACCGTATTTCAACCAAAATACGAATACCATATTTGTACCGAAAATACAAAATACGCGTATTCATATTTAGAAAAAAAATACATGTATTTGTATTAAAGCACAAATTGTCACGACCCGGAATCTAGCTCATGACCGGCACTTAAATCACGCAACGTCTAAAGGCGTAACGTAATTCAAGTAAGCCGAAGCCCAGAAATCTAAACCTTTTTTGCGGAAAATATTGGTGGTGCAGTTTTAAAATAAAGGTATAATGAACTCAATTTTTTCTTTAAATGCATAAATAATTATATATGAAAATGCAAGTGGATTATATACCAGTTGAAAACATTTTTCGTCCTTTAAAAATTTGAGCAGCACATCCCTTGTAAATTTTGATCCAAAACCAAATACAATCAATATATATATATATATATATATAGGCATCTCCAAGCGGGAGCTAGCTCATCGCCAAACGGCGGAAACACAACCACACAATTAAGCAATATATATACAACACCCAACGGCAAATATCAAACACAGAAAGAAACAAATAATAATGCGAGACATCAAAACCTCAAAAGAAGCGAACATACACCCAACGCTCTAGGTCTCGCAATACAAGTCTAATTAGGTCTTCCAATATACAAAATCTAGTTTCTGATTGATGGAGTTTATCTAGATACAAAAGGAATAATAAATACAAGAGTGCGCACGATCCAATGTGTGTCCCACCTACCATAGCAAAACACCCTGGATGAAACTGTGTGCCAGCGATACTGCTACTGATCCAAGCGGTCGAACCTACAAGAAACTGTAGCACAACGGGGTGAGTTGCCAACTCGTGAGTAGAAAACATCAGCAGGTAGAAATCGAATAAACAACGATTCCTAGGTCATACTATATCATGAAGGTAATACTATGATATCTAGGGTGTCTATGTATGCATATGTATCAACAATATAATCGATGCTAATGACATGTAAAAGAAATCATCTGAATCAAATGCCTGTATGTATGAGGAAAATCAACCAGCATGTGTCCATCAATGACACATCAATATCATGGAACCTGAGTGTCTAACACCGACACTCGAAATATCATGAAACCCGTGTCTAGTATCGACACGTAAATCCTCATATCTCAGGCGCCGCATCCTCTGAACGGCCCTCATATCCATCTCACAACTCCGGTCGGTATCCTCCGAATAACCACCGAGTTTCCATACAATCACCAGTAGGTAGTGCTCCTTCCTGCCAGGCCCATCGTCTACATCTCGAGCTTCTTGCCCCGGGGTACCATACCGGGTCCACCATGTACCCGCAGCCTTGAATCTGGTCTCGAAAACACGCTCATAACCGAGAAAACACATGGTGGACACGAAATATCATATCAAGAGAAACCGCGTTTTTAAAACAATACATAATTTCCTTTTGAAATATAACGGCGGTTCTCAAATCCAGAGATCTCATGAAAACAGCATCTCAATGCATGTAACCATAAAGTATGATGTATGCAAACATAGAAGAGTAATATGAGCATGTCAAGTATATCATGCAAGCATGTCCAATGATAGTGCTGAACAATGAGTATACTTTTACGGTTAATATGAATATCATGATATGGCAGTCCTACTGTGTAAGTGGAATGGCAATTACCGATGATGAATGTGTGAGAGCCGGCAAATCGGTGTAAGTGTAACATGCGCATCATCGGTAATTGTGTAGGTGTACTAGCAGCTGATATCATATAACAATAAATACCGGGATCTTGGTACGTAAGTCACGAGGGATAATCCCACACAAACATGAATAATCAACAGGTATATATATCTACACATGAACCATATGGCCAATTTTAAAAGATATGAATTGTAGTTTTGAAAGTGGGGGCTACGGTGTTTTTAAGGAAAAGACACCATTTGAAAATCCGTAGCATTCCCTTGAGGTTTCCATTTAAAAGAGCATACGATTCGTCGGTTTTGTAATTAAGTATGGTTCAGGTGACACATTTACGTCGGCGATCCAGCCTCATAGTATTCGATACGGCAATATCCTTGATCATCATCCTCAAATCACGAGCGTGGATCAATCATCCGGTATATCTTATCGCGTACGGTAATCCATTGTACGGGGTCAACAAACAAAATAGGGATCCTATCGTCCTATTCATCAACAAGGTACGGATCTAAGGTCATGTAGAGCATATCTTATCGATCTCATGTCACATCGATATCGATCTCATGTCACATTGATATCGATCTCCTATCATGCCACTATAAATCTCATACTTTTCATCTTTCAATCACACACACACACACACAGACACACGCGCGCGCGCGCGCGCACACACACACACATATATATATCACGATTCACATCCTCATTTCATATTCTCATATATCAATCCGAGTCATCCTTATCTATCATATCATTTAACACTAAATCCTTTGATCAAATCCATGAGTTTAAACATAGGTTTTCTCCAAACTATAGTTTATATATCACTTATCCATTTCAATGGTTACGGGGGTACTATACGCCATCCACCTGACCTCCCCCATAGATATAAATCTACTCACCAGTTAAACTCCACGCTTAGCCGAAGTCGATGTGCTGCGTCGTCTTGGAAGTCCACGCGAAGGTACCTACAATCAAAACACATCGTAATGCTATTAAAACAAATGTCCGAAAACTAATACGGCACACGAATTGCTTATAGGTTAGAACATATAGTTTACGCATGCAAAAAAAACCAAATAACCCTCGTCGTTGACGTACAAACGTCCAACGACCGAATCACATCAAGAAATCCATAAATCCAAGTTTCAATATCGGAAAACATAGCCACAACCTACCCAAAATAGCTCCCAGATTTTAGTTCAGGTAAATTGGGACTAAAACAACAATACAGGGGCTAGATTATAAGGTGTGGAAGCTATAGGCAAATCCCTATCACCAGAACACACAACATAGCCGGCGAGATACCTCAAAAATCCGGCGTCGCCGGCCCCATCAAAGAATTACTGTCTCGTTCTCCTGTGGTGGTCTTCTAGCGGTCTAATTTGGTCAGTGTACTTGATTGATTTTCTTATATATATCCCAGGTTGCTCCAGATTCCTTGTAGTCCAACAAAATCAAAGAAACCGACATAGTAAATTTTCAGTTTTCGTATACTTGGTTTCTAGTCTTCTAGTCTTGGTCAAAAATCATCTCTAAGGTCTTGTAAACCCTCACTAAATCTCAATAACCACATTACAAGTCCACACATCAACTAAACATCAACTTGGAAATTTCTAACATCACTAACCCACATAAGTTTAGTTCTAAACTACACTAGGATATTGGAAAAACTAAAAAACATACTAAAGGTATAGGACTTACCTCATTTGGCAACTCAAGAAAATTCTTGGGCTGCCCAAGGTGCTCAAAGTTGAAACTTGATTCTACCATGTGGTTTGGAATGAGGTGGGGATCAACTTTTGTGAAGTGAGTGTGGGGTTTTGGTGAGGTTTTGGAGATGTTTTCATGAGGTAGAAGAGGTGGAGAAACTTGAGATAAAGAAGGAGGAGTTGAAGAATGAAGTGAAGAAATGAGATAAAGAAAATAAAGAATGGTGTAGGAGCCCCTTCTCTCTCTCTCTCTCATGGCATGCCTCAAGTCATGATGTTGTCCCCTCTCTCTCTCATCAATAATCATGCCACATTTTCTCTTTTTCTTTTCTTTTCTCTTTCACAAACCAAAGAAACATATAACACAAATACAAATGAAATAAATATGTAACAAAATGCAGCATGTCATGGTGCACTAGCCATGGATATTTAAAAATACGGATTTGGCTTAATCGTGATTAGTAGTGCACTAATCAACTTTAATTTAAAATTGCATATAAATAATTGCATAGTAATTTGTAAAATGCTCAAATCTAAATAAATACCTTTTAAATAAATAAAACATATAAATCTCCAATTATTTTCCAAATATTGGTATATAATTATACCATTTTACGAAAAACCCCTATTCGCAAATCGAATAGTTTTCGCGAAATATATTATTTTATTATTTAAATTCCAAAAATAATATTTTATATTTTCTGAAATGTTACATAAATACCCGTATTTATACAAATACACGTATTCATATAAATACCGTATTCGGGTTAAAATACAAATACCCAAAACAGAGCAATGTAATACTAGCATCAAAACAGGCTCTCTTTCAAACAAGCTAGTACTACTAAACCGTCCGATTAAAGCACGTGTATAAATACACGTGTTCAATCGAAACCCATGCGTAAAACCATACGCAAACTACACCATTTCGCCTGAACAGGGAAACCCTCTGTGTGGGACTCTAAATACTCGACAATACACTGGCAGTGGGTTTAACCACAAGCACGTCAGTGGTACTAGCTATACGTAACAATTACCCAGGTATCTATCGAAGGGAAGATCGATACGATAACTCGTCCGAAAACCTTACTGAGCTTATAGGTGACATTCTCCGTACAATCTGGTCTGTTTGTGTAAGAGTATCGCATATCGAGCCTAAAGGGTGGTAAACTTCAGACCCCTAATAGCGCAATAAGTCGTGTCGGTGTGGAACCTAATACACCTTGAGAAACTACAGGTAAACCTACCAGTAAATCTCACTTGCCCTATCCAGGGACTTTATGTATTGTCCAGCCATACACAGCGCGGTATCAACTCCAAATACTAGGAGAGACGAATCCCTTCTAACCCTACTGCCTCCAAATGCTTCGAGACTGCACCCAACTACTACCTGTTTGCACGACTCATTTAGGCTGTGGTAGGGTAGTAATCTATGTATAGTGGGAACACACTCGAGACGAATAGTGATGTCAAGTCAACGGACTAACCTGTACTCATGTCATGGGGAACTGCTAACTGACAATAGGTATAATACCAATCAGCAGTTCCCAGCGAGTCCGTCCAGTGTAACTCATAACCCAATGAACACCTGTATACTATCTTTGTTACCGTATACCAATGGCTGCGGGACATGCCACCTCCCTTGACGGGGATAAGAAGTGTATACACCAGTCTACGCTGGAGTATCGATGCCCAGTCTCGATAATCCTACGACTAGGGACAAGTTTAAGGATGTGCTTATACACTACCCAGCTCCTACTAGTGTGACTGCCATCACAACGCTGGTAGTCAAGAAAAGATCCTAAGGGCTCTATCAACATGTATTAGCGATATGTTAAAAGAAACATATATATATGTTAAGATAGACTCAAATCAGATAGCATACAATCATATTGAGTAAGACTGTTATTATATCTGTGAATATCCCAAGCTTTCAAAATGTAATATACAATCCAGTACTATACAATAATGGTCTCTAGGGCATATATCACTAACAATCTCCCACTTGCACTACGGCCATATATTGGCATATCGCAGACCTAACATCTCGAATAGCCTCTCGAACTGCATCTGAGGGATGGCCTTTGTGAGTGGATCTGCAGTGTTGTTCTCCGTGTCTACTCTCCGTACATCGATCTCCTGGCGATCCATGATCTCCCTGATCTGGTGATATCGCCTCAAGATATGTCTGGACTTCTTATGGGACCTTGGTTCCTTCGCTAAAGCTATTGCCCCGTTGTTGTCACAATACAAAGGTATTGGGTCAACAATGGACGGGACCACCTGAAGTTCTGTTATGAGCTTCCTCATCCAGATTTCTTCTTTCGCAGCGTCACATGCAGCGATATACTCTTCCTCCATCGTCGAGTCAGCAACGGTGTCCTGTTTGGAGCTCTTCCAATAGACCGCCCCTCTATTGAGGGTGAAGACATAACCCGATATGGATTTGGAGTCATCCTTGTCACTCTGGAAGCTGGAGTCAGCGAAGGTTTCGATCTGGAGGTATTTGCTGCTATACACCAAGAACATCTCCTTTGTTCTTCTCAGGTACTTAAGAATGTTTTTAACTGCTATCCAGTGCTTCTCCCCAGGGTTTAACTGATAACTGCTTACCACGCTCAGTACGTAAGCAAAATCTAGTCTGGTACACAACATCGTATACATTATAGATCCTACCATACTCATATCCCTTTCCAAATCAGTCTTTGGAGACATCTCTTTGGAGAGGGTGATCCCGTGACAAGCAGGTAGGTTACTGCACTTGGAATCTTCCATACTAAATCTTTTCAGTATGGTGTCAATGTACCTGGACTGTGAAAGTCCCAACATCTATCACGATAGATCTGGATCCCTAGAATGTACGAGGAATCACTCAGGTATTTCATAGAAACTTTTGTGATAAGAATCTTTTGACCGATTATAGCATAGGAATGCCATTTCTTATCACGAGAATGTCATCCACGTACAAGACGAGGAATACCACGATTCACGCTACAATCTTACTATAAATGCTGGTTCATCTGGATTTTTGATAAAGTTAAATTCCTTATTCGTCTCATCAAAGAATTTGTTCTAACTCCGTGATGCCTGCTTTAATCCATAAATGGATTTAAGAAACTTGCAAACTCTTCCGCTACTCCCACTCTCTATGAAACCCTCTGGCTAATCCATATAAACACACTCTTCCAAATTTTCATTCAGAAAAGCGTTCTTTACGTCCATCTGCCAAATTTCATAATCATAGAAGGAAGCAGTGACAAGTAGGATCCGAATGGATTTAAGCATAACCACTGGAGAAAAAGTTTCATCATAGTCTAAGCCAGGTTTTTGACGAAAACCTTTTGCTACAAGTCTAGCCTTATAGGTTTCAAGCTGTCCATCTACACCAATCTTCTTTATGAAGATCCATTTACAGCCTACGGGTTTTATCCCTTGAGGTACAATGTCCAAAGTCCAAACTTTGTTGGTATACATGGATTCCATTTCGGTCCGCATTACATCCAGCCACTTTTCCGAGTCTCTGCTCGTAATGGCCTGCTGGAAACTAGTTGGCTCATCATCATCGATGATACAATCCTCTCTATCCCTGTCTACGAGAAAACTATAGTATCTCTCGGGCGGATGAGACACCCTACTAGATCTGTGGAGTAGCGCAGGGACGTCCGGTTCTTTTGAAACTTCTGGTTTCACCATGCTTTCAGAAATAGATTGTGGTTATGGAATTTCTTCCAATTCTATTGCGATCCCACTTATTTCTTTTTCATGAAATTGAGTCTCCAAAAAGTGGGCATGCCGAGAAACAAAAACCTTTTGTTTCTCTGTGTAATAGAAAAGATACCCCTTGAAGTTCCTTGGATATCCCACAAACATACACGGTACTGATCGTGCTTCAAGCTTGTCCGCAAGCTGCTTTTTTAGAAAAACTGGACATCCCCATATCTTAAGATACTTAAGATAGGGTTTCTTCCCACTGCACATTTCATATGGTGTGGTAGGCAGTAACTTAGTAGGAACTTTGTTCAAAAGATATGCAGCAGATTCTAGTGTATAACCCTAAAAGGATCGCGATAATTCAGCATTACTCATCATGAAACGCACCATATCCAATAAGGTGCGGTTCCGTCTTTCCGATTCACCGTTGTGTTGAGGTGTGTATGGAGGAGTAAACTGAGAGAGAATTCCGTTCTCTTTTAAATAATCTAGGAACTCGGCACTAATCTATTCACCACCACGATCAGATCGAAGTGTCTTGATATTTTTTCCTGTTTGTTTTTCCACTTCATTCTTGTATTCCTGGAATTTCTCAAAAGCCTCAGATTTATGTTTCATCAAGAATACATGTCCATACCTTGAAAAATCATCTGTAAAAGTAATGAAGTAGGAATAACCATTTCTTGCATGTGTAGACATTGGACCACACAGGTCGCTGTGTATGAGTCCCAAGAGCTCAGTGGTTGTCTAGTGAACAGAGTCTTTATCATCTTTCCTTTGAGACATGATTGATAAGTTGTATAAGACAGATATTCAAACGGATCCAAATATCCCTCTCTATATAACTTCGTCAACCGTGTTTCATTGATATGACCTAGACTACAATGCCATAAGAAAGCATGATTCAATTATGGAGTCTTTTTTATAAGTGTGTTCTGGATGTTGAAAACTTGATGTTGATTTAATACGTATATACCATTGTCTAGTGTACCAAACCCAATCAAACCATGATTAAGGTGGATGTTTACAATATCGCTTATAAATGTAAAATCATAACCTTCTTTAGATAGTAAAGATACAGAAATGATATTACATGTCAAACTTGGTACACAAAAACAGTTACGCAAAACCAAAATGTGTCCACTTGTCAAACCTAGGTGATATTCCCCTATAGAAACAATATCCACGCTCGCTCCGTTAGCAACCCTGAGGGTCATATCACCTACCTTTATAACTCTACGGCTTCTCAGTGCCTGCAATGAATTACAGATATGAGATCCTGAACCGATATCCAATACCTAGGAAGTAGAGTTGATTAACAAACAGTTTTCAATCATAAACACACGTGAAGCCGAAGCCACAACATTCTTCGAATCCTAGTTCCTGGCTTTCCAAGCCCTATGGCCCTTCTTCCAATGACCTTTCCTATGACAATAGTGTTAGTAATATGTATGCCCTAGAGGCCATTACTGTACATAGGATGTATATTGTAGTGGATGCTGGGACATATATAGGGAGGACTTTCTTGCTCGACATGATAGTATGCTATCTGGTTACTCTTTGCCTTAACGTGTATACTGTATGTCTCTCTGTTACATGTTGGTAAAGCCCTTAGGATGTGTACTTGACTACCTGGAATATGATGCGGATCATACTAGTGGGGACATGGTAGTCCATAAGTACATCCTTCAAGGTCCCTAGTCGTGGGTGTATCGAGACGGGTCATCGATATACCAAAGTAGACCAGCGTATACCTTCTCGACCCATACAGATGGGCGATGGATGATCCCATATCCATTAGTGTTTGACATCAGAGATGATATACGGGTGCCCAGTGGAGACTGGGTACACTGGACGGACTCGCCGAGAACTCCCAGATGGTATTATACCTTACGTCAGATGGCTGTTCTCTGGTGACACTGGTACAGGTTAGTTTGTAGACCCGAGATCGTCATAGAGTCTTGTGTGATTCCCACTGTGCTTTGATTTCCACCTTACCACGTCCAAGTGGGCGTGCAAAATGGTGGTTTTTGGGTACAGTCCCGAGTCACATGGAGGCAATGAGCGATAGGAGGGGATTCGTCTCTCCCGATATAGGGAGTTGATGTTGCGCTGTGTTCGATTGGCTATAACCGGAAATCCCTGGCCAGGGTTGCTGAGATTTACTGGTAAGTGTTACCAGTAGTTTCTCGAACTGTTATAGACCTCATATCGACATGACTTATTGAGCTACTGGGGTCTGACGTTTACCACCCCTAGGCAAGATATGCGACATATCAGACGGACAGACCGGACTGTACGGTAAGTGTTACTGGTTGGATTCACAGGAGTGTGAGCGGGCTTTCTCATCGATCTTCTGATCGCTCAATACCCGGGTGGCCGTTACGTTTAGCAGACCGCTTGCGGCTTGCGGGTGTTTGATATGATCATCACCTGCTGCCGGCGTATTGACGAGTCTTTAGAGTCCTACACAGAGGTTTCCTGGCTCAAGCGAAATGAAATAGGAGCGCATATGAGATATGTGCGGGACCGAGAATAATACCAGTATGTGATACTGAATTCTATTCTCGCGATTTGTATAATCGGTCGGTTGTATGTGATATAGCCGGGTTATCGAATCAAGTGTTGATTCGATACGTTGATACACTTAATACTAGTCGGTTATGTGCTACATGACCGGATCATTAAATCAAGTGTTGATTTATTGATTTAATGTATAATTATATATATTTGATATATTACTTTACATTAACTAGTATTGGTTCACTCAAGATTGATTTTCTCACTTAAATTGCACAAGTTGTATATGTGATATATTTTTGTGCACTTGTTTGTATCATGTTTGATGATGCATGCAAACTTGGGTGTATGTTTGATTAAACCATGGTTAGTTAATGGTTAGGGTTTCATTTGATTTATTTATTTATTTATTTCATTTTGGCTTAAGATAAAATGGTGGCTTTATTTGGATTTTGTTGAATCTTCATGAAGCTTTGAAAAAGCTTTGACCATTTTGTTTTATTCCTTAAACCTAACCATTAAACCTAACCCTAGTTTATTCTCTACACTTAACCATGGTTGCTATATGATAAGAATGACTTATTTTTTATTTTCCAATAATTCTAATCATATTCTTTTTCTTCTTCCTCTTCTTCTTCAAGAAGAAAAAGCTTGTAAGCTTCAATGGTAACTTGAGAAAAAGAGTGAGAAATCCAATTCTAAAGTGAACCCACTTCCTATTTATTCATCCTCTACCACTTGCCAAGTAGTATAGGGTGTTTTCTTCACAAGTTTCATGACTTGGTGAAGTTGGAGCTTGATCTTGTGTTGCCTCGACGTAGATCATCTTCGGCATCGAAGTCGACGACCTAGCCCGCCCATTTCTCCGATTAATCCGACGCTAGAGCGCAGGATTCGATGATCGCAGTGAGGGGACATCATCACGGAGCTATGGAGGTGGAGGACCGGATCTACAAAGGTTGTATTTCCGTTCACTTATTAGTAAAGCAGTTTACTAGTTGCATGTTTCGCCTAATCTCTAGTCAACGATCCGTATTAGGGTTTCTCGGCACTTATAAAATTTGAAATTGGCATGGTTGATGCCATGTGAGACCTCCTTAGAGTTCCTAGGAACCCTACAAATAGAAGCATTCCTCTTTCCATACTATCGGCCCCCCAACTTTTGCCTTGCCCTTTCCCTGTACCTTACCGACACCACTTTTCGGTTTGGTGGGGGCATTCTTCTTCTTCCCAATGGCTTTCACCTTGGATCTATAGGAAGATAGTTCCCCAACAAGTAGAGTGGGTGTCTCTTTGTATTTCTTCAGGGTACCCTATGCACTCCTCAACATGTTGAGGAGCTCTGCAAGTGTAACATTCTTATACTGTATATTGAAATTCAATATTAACTGGGCATAGGTAGAGGGGAGGGACTGTAGAATCAAGTCTGTATACAACTCATTCTCCAGCGTGGTCCTAAGGTCCAAGAGCTCTTCAATATAGCTGATCATCTTAACGACGTGGTCCCCTACAGATGATGTGATAGCCAACCTCGCCTGAAATAATTTCTTCGAGGTCCCGTATCTTGCCATACGAGATTGCTCTCCATATAAATCTTTGGTATGAAGGAATATGGAAGCAAGGTCTATATTCTCGTGTTGCCTCTGGTGTTCATTATCCACAGAGGCTAACACGAGACACTTGACTACCAGGATTATGATACAGATCATACTAGTAGGGCCTGGTAGCTTATAAGCATATCCTTAAATATCGCTAGTCGTAGGAGTATCAAGACTGGGAATCGGTACTCCAGTTTAGACTAGTGTATACGTTTCATGACCTTGTATGGGGCAATGACTGATCCCATAGCCATTGGTGTTTTACACTGAAGATTGTATACAGGTGCTCATTTGATGAGTTACACTGGATGGACTCGTCGAGAACTCCTAGATGGTATTATATCAATGTCAGATAGCAGTTCTCTGGTGACATGAGTACATGGTAGTCCTTAGACCTGAAATCGCCACAGTGTCTCGTGTGTGTTCCTACTGTACTTAGATTACTACCCTACCATGGCTCAGCTGAGTCGTGCAAACAAGTTTTAGTTGATACAGTCCCGAAGCACATGGAGGCAGTGAGAGGTCGAAGGAATTCGTCACTCCCGGTATTGGGAGTCAATATGGCACTGTGCAGGACACGACTATAGCCAGAAGTCCGTGGCCATGTCAATAGAGATAAACAGGTAAGTGTTACCAGTTGTATCTCTTTGGTTATGAGTCCGACTTATCCTGTAATTGGGGGTCTGACAGATTCAACTCCCTAGACCCGGTATGCGATACTCTTTGACGAAGAGAACGTACTGTGCGGTGACTGTCACTTATAGACTATGTTGGGTCCGGATGAGTTAGCTCGTCGACCTGCCTTTATCTTGCTCATACCTAGATAGCCGTTACGTACAGCTAGTGCCACTAACGAGCTTGTGTGTTAACCCGAAATGGGGTTGAATCTGAAAGTTTTTCAGATTCAATCGGGTACGATCATGTATAACCTACTGCCAGCGTATTGATAGGTCTTTAGAGTCCCGCAACGAAAGTGCCTGCCCGAGCAAAATGCGATGTGACGTACGTATAGGGATACGTACATGAGTTCGGTAAAACATGTATATTGGATATACGCATTTAAATGGACGACTGTTATACTAGCCAATTTAAAAGCCGAAATATCAAGTCAAGTGTTGACTTGATAACCGTATTAACGATACGATTTCTAGTATAGTGTATGATACACACACTTTCTAAGGTACATGATACCGAGAAGATATTGATCGCATTTCGTGTATGTGATACATGATGTGCACGTGTATAGGATACATGTACTAATACTTATTTAATATATATTTAATATATATATTAATTCTCACCATTATAAATTACGTATAAATAAATATACAAATATATATATATATATATATATATATATATATGTAAGTGTGTATATATCCTTATATATATTAATGTGTGTATATAAATTATTTATTTTATATACTTAATTATATGGTGGGGCCCACCCGCTCTTTTGTGTATTGACACACACATTCGAGAGAGTGGGAGAGAAGGGTATGCGTCATGTTTAAACATGACATGGTTGAAAATGAGATGAGACAATTCTTTTTTTATCCAAGTCATCAAAAAGATAATACATCTTCTTCTTCCTCACAAAAGGAGCTTGAGCTCTCTAGTTTAATGGAAAATGTTGCCATGGTGAGGTAGTGTAAAAAGTAGAGAGTAACCATCGTTCGCATCTCCTTCCTCCATGCCCAGCATGCCTCTGGAGGAAGTCTCTCCGTCCGGTGACGGAGATGGAGCTCGGGCAGCCCGCATTCAACGTGGATCATCTACGGTGAGGCGGTCGACGTTCAGACACGTTCAGGAGCTCATGAAGTTTAGACGGGATCTTTCGGGATCAGCCGGACACGCTACAAAGGTTGTAGAAGCTCTTCAATCTTCTTTTTGCTTTTTACATTTAGATAGAAACTAGTGCTTGGACGATTTTTGGCATATTGTCGATCGCGCTCCTACGGAATATTTGTTTTCCATCCAGTCCCGCTTCCACTGCACACACGCACGGAGCACACTCGGCCTTACAGTGGTATCAGAGCCAACCAAGCACTAGAACTAGTTTAGGCGTTGTTTTAGTTTCGATCGACAATTTTCTGATTCAGATTTCCTAGTTTAAACCCCTTCTCTGTTTGAATTTCAATAGTCTTTTAATTTTTTTTAAATTGTTGCAGAATGTCATTTTGAATGTGAAAATGAAGTGGGAGAAAACTGAGGGGGGTTGAGCAAAATGGATGGGTTGTAGCGGGAAACCGACAGCCATTTTTTTTCAAAATGCCCCCAATTTTCTCCGGGGGCTTAAACTTGTAGAAATAGGATTTTTGGTATTGTTTGTTTTTCCCAGTATTGAGATATGGTCTCGAATTTCTTAGGAAAGTTATCGATCAATACTATAACATCGTAGCGTTTCCGTATTGATGATGTTAAAGTGTTTTGTTGGAGATAGTGCCCTCAGAGTCAATTATTAGATCACAGGCACGTGATTGCAATGATTGAGGGAGGACCTATCCCGGTAGGACAGTCTTACTCAAGATGATAGTATGCTATCTGGTTTATCTTTATCATCGTGTACTCCTTTAGGTGACCTGATAGGTCGCTATTACACTTTGATAGAGCCCCTAGGATTCTAGCTTGACTGCCAGCAGCATGAGGGCGATCATATACGTGGGAGTTGGTAGTCTATAAGCACATCCTTAAAAAGTCCCTAGTCGTGGGAGTTTCGAGACAGGGCATCGATACTCCAGAGTAGACTAGTGTATACAGTCGAGACCCTGACGAGGGGCGGTGGCCGGTCTCACAAGCCACTGGTGTCAGTTGGTTCACCTAAGATGTATACAGGTGCTCATTAGGTTATGAGTACACCGGACAGGACTTGCCGGGAATATGCTAGTTGGTCTTATACCTGACGTCAGATAGCAGTTCCCTGGTGACATGTGTACAGGTTAGTTCATCGACCTGAGGATCGTCATTTGTCTCATGTGAGTTCCCACTGTACTTTGATTACTACCCTACCACACTCAAAGAGGACGTGCAAACAGGTTTTAATTGGGTACAGTCCCGAGCCACATGGAGGCAGTGAGCGGATCTTCAGGGGTTCGTCTCTCCCGGTATTGGGGGTGAGGTCGTGCTGTGTCTAGGAGAGCCATTACACGAAGTCCTTGGCCAAGGCAGGAGATTTGCTGGTAGGTATTCCAGTAGTATCTCAGGGTGTTCTGGGCTACACTCCGACACGACTTGTACCGCTTTTGGGGGTTTGACTTTTACCAACCCCCTAGGCCCGCCATGCGATGCTCATAGACGAACGGACCGGACTGTACGCATATTGTCACTGACAGGCTCAGTAGGGTGTCAGGATGAGTTCGCTCAACGACGTCCCTTACGGTCAATAGCTGGTGGCCCGTCAAGTATGGCTAATACCTCTGACGTGCTAGTGGTTAAATCCACAGTCATAGTTTTGACGAGTCTTTAGAGTCCCCCATATTCAGTTACTCAAGTTTCGGGCGAAACGCTGTAGAGGCCGTATGGAAATATGGCAGGGCTCAATCGGATACGTGCGGTATTGCATGGATCAGGATCGGACGGACAATACTAGCAGGCTTTGGTTTAAGCCGGATGCTAGTATAGTACAGTGTAGATTTTATCTCATTGCATTTGTATTTCGGTCGGAATACAAATGCGGGTGTGTATACACAGTAGCTGGGTTTTCCTGTAATTTATTACGGGATCAGTTTTCTGGAGTTGCCAGTTTGTTTTCCGTTTCGGCCATTTTCATTTGTATCTTTCATTGGCCGATGATTGGTGGAGGAGGGCTTATTTGCAATTGTGCAAATAAGCATTTTGGAGGGTTGTTTTTGCAATTTGTTGGATCATCATTGCTTGACATTCTTTAGTCATCATAGCTTGACTTTAGATGTGATGATGGGAGATGGTTGTTGAGTGTTGGACTTTGTTTATAATGATTTCTTTTCATGATCACATATGATTCCCTCTTGCATTATTGGCTCACTCACTCCCTCTCTCATTCTCTCCTCTCCCACCTCATGAGGCCGGCCATTCAAAGGTGGCGGCTGTCCCAAATTTTTCATGGGGATTTTTGGTCTCATTTGCTTGCAAAAATCCCCAAGTTCCCTCTCCGAAAGGTTCACTTCATTTCCTCCACCAAAAGGCGACTTCAAGTAACCCCAAAATGAGACATGAGTTCTAGACACATTCTACAGCAAACCTTGGGCACGTCGGCTCGCCAACTTCATGCCCGAGTTGCCTCGGTCCAGAGGTGGGAGCCCATAAAAGAAGCAGGCGATGTGGTGCCCTTCCGGCGACGTGATGGAGACCGGAGATTCAGAAGGAGATCGGGACGACGACGAGAAGACCTGAGGACACGGATCACTCGGTATATCTGTCTAACCCCTCTCTTGATAGCTAGGACTAGATTAATGGCCCGATCCGGGTTTATAGTGCGCGGTGGTGCCGGTTTGAAAAGTTAAAGAAAATCACCGCTTCCGCATTCCGGCGTCGGTTTGACGGCCGGGGCGCTGCCGTGCACTTACAGTGGTATCAGAGCCTCGCCATTAACATAGTCTAGCTTTGTCTAATGTGTTTTACATTTCCGATCGAACAAAAATCCCAAAACCGCGTTTTCATGTACAATCAGTTTCTGTCGAAATTTTTTTGTCTCCAAAAATTTTTCAGGGTGTTGCAGAATGATGTGCAGAGAATCCTAAGAACACTGTAAAATTTTGGTGACATGATCTCTCCATATGACCGCGGAACCGCGGCCGTAACCCCTCTTTGGCCGCGGTTCCGCCGCAGGAATTTAGCTTCACTTCACCAATTATTTGCAGTGGGCTTTTGGGCTGAAAATAGGGGTTTTGGTATACTTTGTTTGGGTCCAGAATTTCTGTGAGTGCTACAGTATTGCTTGGGGGCCCACTTGGTAAAATTTAATCGATCGGATATTTTAAACACATTTGTTCACAGTATTTACATTATATCTGCGACCGTGAATGTCACTTGATCGGTAAATCCTGTCAACTGCTATAGCCCGGTTAGACGGATTTGCAAACGTGACTTTCACGTTGATGTTCTGTGATTGTGCTGTGATGTTGCGGATTGGTCGTGGGGGATAGCCCGGTTGCAGTGCTAGTACAGTTTTGTTGTATTATGTACATTTGATATTGCGGGGCGAGCGTCCGACATGTAGACTGCCGTCACTGCCTGTTTGTATTATAATTTTGGGGCACGACCAGGTTGCGGTCAATGTACCCGTTGTATGTATATTTTACTTTCTGTACTAGGATTACCCCATGGAGGGGTGCACGGATAGCCGGGTTCTAGAGGGCAGCGGGCCCTCATCTCATGGCATTGAGATGGAGGGGGCTTCACTCTAGAATTGGCGGGCTATTCGCCGCACTCGTAGGGGGTACAGGTTGACCCCGGAGGGGTGCCCAAGTTACCGGATTCCAAGAAGTGCTGGGTGGTCCATTCACGTTGCTGAAGGGGGCTGCCTCGCTTCAGGTTTTGGCGGGTAACTTGCCGCGCCCGTAGGGGTCTAGGGTTTTCATTGCACAGGCTATCCACACGACCAGGGGAACGTCGGGTTTCAGTAGCGGCTCTGTGAAACCCGGGGATCCCAGATATCTGTATTGTTCTGTGATGCTGTACATTTCTGTGATGTTGCATTTTATCACGCCTTGAGCGAAAATTATATACTGATATATATTAGTAAATGTTGTATATGTTTTGCATCCGCGCTAGTCCAGTCCCCGCCCTGTCGTTAGTTAGCTAACCTAACGGGTAATGACGGGACCCAGTGGCGAATGCGGATGGCATATACTTACATCAATATATTTTCGTTCTTTGTGGTGTGATCAATTGATGGGACTGCGTTGATTCGGATCAATGCAAGTTAAAAACAAACCTAATCTGATGTTGTTGGAACACTTTTCAGAAAGCTGTTATTGCAAGGACGTTCTCTTTTGTTTTGCATCGTGGTATTAAGTTGGAATATCCTGCTCCTCAGTCGACGAGGCAAGGGCCGAGATCGCTTCACCGGGAGTGACCCCTTGGACAAAAAGTTTGCGTCAGGGCATTAACTTCACTATAGCCGATTACTTTTGCTTTGCACCGTGGTATTCAGTTGGAATATCCTACACCTCATTCTACGGGGAAAGAGCCGAGATCCCTTCACCGGGAGTGACCTCTTTAGCAAAGGTTTTCGTTACTATATTTTTCTAAAAAGCTATCCGTTCCTTCAACGATATCAAGTTCATTACGTTAAAGGTTTTTCGCCAGAAACCATTCGTAGCCCTCCGTCGTTTCATATGGGTAGCACATAGTATTCATGCTATGTATGTTGGCCTTCGTCAAGGCATAGTGTATGGTAGCTGCTTGTTACCTTTCTGCTGCATAGATAGATGCGTTGATTTGGGACAGTCATACAACTACTTTGGCCTTCGTCATGGGTATGTACGGGTGGGTTCAAATTAACCTGGACAATGACGGGTAGAACTTGACATGTGACTTATGATATGTTGGCCTTCGTCAAGGTCATAAGAGCATGGGGCAAAAATCACATCGGGGGTTTCTAAAGAAACTGAAACTTGCGTGATATGCGCATACCTTCTGGAGTGTGATTGCGTGAGCGGATTACGTCATGTTATCATGCGATGATAGTTGGATCCCGATTCCAACTGATGAGTTGGTTTACTCCTCGGGTGATCCCGACTAATTCTTCTTTCAGGTTTGGAGGAGAATTTGACGGTACAGTGGGAAGTTTCCAGATTAGATAAATGTGTAACCATTCTGATCTAGGTTAGAGTGCACGCTGAGTGTTTCTTTTCTCTCTCTCTTTGGCAGCGACCATTGACCCGACCCTAAGACTATGACTCAGTGACCAAGTTGACCGAACCTTCTTAAACACTGGCTTTTGGATTGTCAGAGTTGCAAACCTCATTGCCACTCCTACTTTTACCCTTTCCTCCAGGACATCCCGTATTACTACGAACGTCCACTTCCATTGGACAAAACCATCGTATGGTTATATACGAACTCGAAGGAATTTATTCGAGGATGGTTTCCGGTTCTGGAGAAAACGGATAGGACTATTCAGTTTTCTTTTCCTTTTACCTTCTCTCAGGTTGCGAGTACTCTTTGGTTTAGGAGATAGTACATCTATTACGCAAATTGGATAGTCTTCTTCCAAACCATAGGCAGGTGCCGACCGGTAGGGAATGAAGAAAACCAATTATCCTAACGATGGTGTACAGAAGGTATTATGTAAAGACAAAGAAAGGGATTAGAAAGAGGGCAAAGTAAGCTGCGAATGCTATTCACGACTAAACCAAGTATTTCTTCGCCAATCCTAAATCACCTTTGTATTTCTCCAGGACACTCCGTATCACTACGAAGATCCATAGTTTATTGGATACTCCATCGTATGGTTGTATACGAACTCGAAAGGAACTTGTTCCAGTTCGGGGATGGATTCTGGTTTAGGAGAAATAGGAATAAGGTTTATTCGGTTGTCTTTTATCTTCACCTTCTCTCGCATTGCGAGTGCTCCTACGATTAGGACAGTACACCCATTATGCTTATTGGATAGTCTTCTTCCAAACCATAGGCTGGTGCCGAACGGTAGGGAAGGAAGAAAACCATTTGGCCTAAAAGGGTGTACAGAAGGTAATGACTAAAGACAGATAAAGGGATTTGGAGAGATGGCAAAGAATTACACGGTTACAGTTGTGAATCTGGATAATGGAAGAGAAATTACCAGGAATACCGGGATACCCCTTCGAAACATTTCAATGTTTCAGTTTCACTATGTACTGTTAAAGGAAAACTGATTTCACAATTAGACATTTGCTCCAGGGTATGTATTTACCAGGTATGATTCTCACATCTGTATGGTTTTACAGATGATGAGTGGGAGTAGGTTAGTGGGAATTAGGTAATCAGCCTCATTATATCGGGATTCGTTGTAATCGGTGATATTTGAGGAAATCACCTGGGCTGTTTGCCGGTCGGCAAATATTTTGTTTTGAATATCCGCTGTTATGCACCAATTTCAAATTGATATATCTGTACGTCTATTTTCATAGAGTGAGATATATCTTTTTGAAATTATGTCTATGACATTTCCCTATATCAGTGGATGGTTAGGTAAGGAGTATTAAACAGCGGTGTAATTCTTCATAACCAAAGGTACAGTTTTCAACCTACGACACACAGGGATTGAGCTATCAGACTCAAAGGACTTGTACAAAGTATTGTATGTTGTCCAGCGTCCATTAGGACAGAGGGGTTGGTCCTCGTACTATATTCGGTTTACTTATGACTTCTCAAAGTTTTTAGACAGGTGTTTCGTAGAAACGCAAGGTCCGAATTTTGAGAAGTTATAGGTATTTGAATAAAGTAGAGAACCAGGTATTGCAAGTATCGGGATTCTTCAAAGTGATCGAAGATGTAGATACTTGTGTATGGTATTCGGTTGATAGTAATGACTAAGAGAACTTGCTTCTTTTTCAGGTTACTCATAAATGGAAGCATTCCTAAGTTGAGTAACGCTGATCGGCCTCCTTCCATTTAGTTGACATGCACTGGAGACAGCTGCATGATTTGAATCTGGTTCAATTAAATCAGTGCCTCTGGTTCTATATTGGATATAGAACAGTTCATATCTTAACAATGTTAAGGTACGGGGAGTTGTCCGGCTTATGCTTAAAACCAGACTCTGGATAACTCAAGGCACGTTTTCTGTAATGGCTGTTTGTGGGTTGACCCAGGCTATGACGAGGGTTGACTTTCTACCATCTGGAAGATCAATAGTGATATTGTTCTAGACTTGCCACAGTTTTAATAAAAATGGATTTTTTCAGAAAACAGTAGTGGGAGTATGGTAGAACTGGAAGTGATTCGAGAACCGCAAACGATTACTGAAGATTTGATAGGAACCTAAAGATTCAATCTGTTAGTTATATGTATGCCCTAGAGAGCATTACTGTACATAGGATGTATACTGTAGTGGATGCTGGGACATATATAGGGAGGACTTTCTTGCTCGACATGATAGTATGCTATCTGGTTACTCTTTACCTTAACGTGTATACTGATTGTCTCTCTGTTACATGTTGGTAAAGCCCTTAGGATGTGTACTTGACTACCTGGACTATGATGCGGATCATACTAGTAGGGACAGGGTAGTCCATAAGTACATCCTTCAAGGTCCCTAGTCGTGGGTATATCGAGACGGGGCATCGATATACCAGAGTAGACTAGCGTATACCTTCTCGACCCATGAGATGGGCAATGGATGATCCCATATCCATTGGTGTTTGACATCAGAGATGGTATACGGGTGCTCAGTGGAGACTGGGTACACTGGACGGACTCGCCGAGAACTCCAAGATGGTATTATACCTCATGTCAGATGGCAGTTCTCAGGTGACACTTGTACAGGTTAGTCTGTAGACCCGAGATCGTCATAGAGTCTTGTGTGATTCCCACTGTGCTTTGATCTCCACCTTACCACGTCCATGAGGGCGTGCAAAATGGTGGTCTTTGGGTACAGTCCCGAGTCACATGGAGGCAATGAGCGATAGGAGGGGTTTCGTCTCTCCCGGTATTGGGGGTTGATGTTGCGCTGTGCTCGATTGGCCGTAACAGGGAAGTCCCTGGCCAGGGCTGATCAGAGATTTGCTGGTAAGTGTTACCAGTAGTTTCTCGACCCGTTATGAGCCTCACATCGGCACGACTTATCGGTTATTGTGGTCTGACGTATACCACCCGTAGACTTGATATGCGACATATCAGACGAACAGACCGGACTGTACGGTAACTGTTACTGGTTGGATTCACAGGAATGTGAGCGGGCTTGCTCGTCGATCTTCTGATCGCTGAATACCAGGATGGCCGTTACGTTTAGCAGACTGCTTGCTGCTTGTGGGTGTTTGATATGATCATCACCTGCTGCCGGCGTATTGACGAGTCTTTAGAGTCCTACACAGAGGTTTCCTGGCTCAAGGGAAACGAAATAGGAGCGCATATAAGATATGTGCGGGACCGAGAATAATGCGTGTATGTGATACCGTATTTCATTCTCGCGATGAATGTATCGAATGGTTGTATGCGATATAACCTAGTTATCGAATCAAGGATTGATTCGATAAGCCGATATATTGAATATTAGTCGGTTATATGCGATATGACCGGATCGTTAAATCAAGTGTTGATTTAATGATTTAATACATAATTATATATTTGATATATTACTTTGCATTAACTAGTATTGGTTCACTTTAAATGGATTTTCTCACTTGTAGTTCACAAGTTGTATATGTGATATACTTTTGTGCACTTGATTGTATCATGTTTGATGATACATTCTTACTTAAGTTTTGTGTAAAGATTAAACCATGGTTATTTAAATTGTTAGGGTTTTGTTTTTCATATCTATTTATTCATTTATTTATTATGGAAAAGATATTGAACAAAATGGTTTCTTTCTTTCATTGTTTCTTTCATGAAGCTTGTTGAAGCTTCATGAAGCTTTGACCAAGAGACCATTTTGTCTTCTTCTTTTAACCCTAACCATTCATATAACCTTAGTTAATTCTCTACACTTGACTATGGTTAAAAAATATGATAAGTATTATTTTCTTTTAACTTATCATGATGATCTTGATCTTCTTCTTCTTCTTGAGTTCAAGAAAAAGCTTGCCACCATTAATGGCATCTTGAGTAAACAAGTGAGAAATCCAATTCTAAAGTGAACCCACTTCCTATTTCTTCATCCTCTACCTCTTGCCAAGTAGTATAGGGTGTTTTCTTCATAAGTTTCATGACTTGGTGAAGTGGGAGCTTGATCTAGTGATGCCTCGACGTAGATCATCTTCGGCTTCGAAGCCGACGACCAAGCCCGCCCATTTCTCCGATGAAGCCGATGCTAGAGTCCGGGATGCGATTTGTACAGCGAGGGGACTTCACCATGGAGCTATGGAGGTGGAGAACCGGATCTACAAAGGTTGTATTTCCGTTCACTTAGTTAAGTTGTTAACTAGTTTCATTGTTTCGACTAAAATTCTAGTTAACGATCCGTATTAGGGTTTCTCGGCACTTGTAAAATTTGAAATTGGCATGGTTGATTCTTTGTGAGACCTCATTAGTGTGCCTAGGAACCCTACAGTGGTATCAGAGCCTAGCTAGAGCCTTAGGCGATGCGTAGACGATGTTAGAAACCCGATCGAATCCCGAAACCCTAACTTTTAACCCTCTCTGGACTTTTTCTGAAAAAGTGGTTTTTTCCAAATTAAAAATGCTTCAAAAATTCAGCAGGAAATTCTAAGAATTACGGTGCAAAAATTACCTAATGATCTTTCTAAAGCGCGGCGGAACCGCGGCATTAGCCGCCTATTGCGGCGGTTCCGCGCCCATTTAGTCTCTTCAGTCAACCATTTTTGCACAGTAACTTCTTTATTTAAATGCTGAGTTTTATGGGAATTTTTAAAATTTACTCAAGAGTTGAGTTTTCTGGGTTGTATTTGTAGGGTTCCTAGGCACACTAGTGAGGTCTCACAAGCCATCAACCATGGAAATTTCAAAAAATATGGTGCCTACAAACCCTAAACTACGGATCGATAACTAGATGTCTAGGCGAAAAAGAAATAGTTAACACTTAACTATTGGGAATACGGAAATACAACCTTTGTAGATCCGGTCCTCCACCTCCACGGCTCCGCAACGAGGTCGTCTCCGCTGTCCAAATCAAATCCGGGCTCTAGAGTTGGCTTCGTCGGAGAATGGGCAAGCTAGGTCGTCGATGTCCATGCCGAAGATGATCTACGTCGAGGCATCGCTAGATCAAGCTCACAACTTCACCAAGTCATGAAACTTGTGAAGTAAACACACTCTACTACTTGGCAAGAGGTAGAGGATGAAGAAATAGGAAGTGGGTAGACTTTAGAATTGGATTTCTCACTCATATGCATCAATCACCATTGATGGAGGTGAAGCTTTTCTTCTTGAAGTCAAGGAAGAAGAAGAAGGAAATATATGATAAGATAATTCTAAAATGAAAAGAATAATACATTCTTATCATCTTAGAACCATGGTTTAGTGTAGAGAATTAATCATGGTTGTGTAGGGTTCCTAGGCACTCTAGTTAAGTCTCACAAGTGATCAAACATGCACAAATAAAATTTTACGGGTGCCTACAAACCCGACTACGGATCGTTTACTAGATATTCAGGCGAAACATGTAAACTAGTTTACAATTTTAACTAAGCGAACAGATATACAACCTTTGTAGATCCGGTCCACCACCTCCACAGCTCTACAACAAAGTCCTCTCGCTGACCAAATCATGTCTTAGGCTCTAGCGTCGGCTTCGTCGAAGAATAAGCGAGCTAGGTCGTCAATATCCATGCCGAAGATGATCTACGTCGAGGCATCGCTAGATCAAGCTCCACCTTCACCAAACCTTGATAATTTGTGAAGGAAACACACTCTACTACTAGGCAAGAGGTAGAGGATGAAGAAATAGGAAGTTGGTAGACTTTAGTTTTGGATTTCTCACTTGATTTGGCTAGTTGCCATTGAAGTAGAAAGCTTTTCTTCATGTTGAAGAAGATGAAGAATAAGAAGAAGATATGATAAGTTCAATTCAAAAATAGAAAATAAAATACAATACTTATCATATCTTTGACCATGGTTTAGTGTAGAGACTTAACTTAGGTTAGATGAGTGGTTAGGGTTAGGCATGAGACAAGAATGGTGACTAAAACAATGCTACATGAATCTTCAACTAAAAACAAAAATAGCCACCATTCATTTCTCATTTTCTTTTTCTTTTGAAATAAATAAAATAAAAAGATAAATGAAAAAGATGAAACCCTAATCACTAACTAACCATGGTTTAATACTTTACACAAAACCAAACAAGAATGTATCATCAAACATGATACAATCATGTGCACAAAGAAATATATCACATATACAACTTGCACAATTCAAGTGAGAAAATCCTTTTAAAGTGAACCAATACTAGTTAATGCAAAGTAATATATCAAATATATAATTATACATTAAATCATTAAATCAACACTTGATTCAATGATCCGGTCATGTCGCATATAACCGGCCAGTATCCTATGTATCGGCTTATCGAATCAATCCTTGATTCGATAACTAGGTTATATCGCATATAACCAATCGATACATAGATCGCGAGAATGGAATACGGTATCACATACACGCATTATTCTCGGTCCCGCACATATCTCATATGCGCTCCTATTTCGTTTCGCTTGAGGCAGGAAACCTCTGTGTAGGACTCTAAAGACTCGTCAATACGCCGGCAGCAGATGATGATCATATCAAACACCCACAAGCCGCAAGCGGTCTGCCAAACGTAACGGCCACCCGGGTATTGAGCGATCAGAAGATCGACGAGCAAGCCCGCTCACACTCCTGTGAATCCGACCAGCAACACTACCGTATAGTCCGGTCTGTTCGTCTGATATGTCGCATATCTCGCCTAGGGGTGGTAAACGTCAGACCCCAATAGCTCGATAAGTCATGCCGACGTAAGGTCCATAACATTCGTGAAACTACTGATAACTCTTACCAGTATATCACTGCAACCCTGGCCAGGGATTTCCTGTTATGGCCAGTCGAGCACAGCACAACATCAACCCCCAATACCGGGAGAGACGAATCCCCTCCTATCGCTCATTGCCTCCATGTGAATCGGGACTGTACCCAAAAACCACCTGTTTGCACGACTCAGTAGAGCCGTGGTAGGGTGGAAATCAAAGCACAGTGGGAGACACACAAGACTCTATGACGATCTCGGGTCAACAGACTAAGCTGTACCAGTGTCACCAGAGAACTGCCATCTGACGTGAGGTATAATACCATCTGGGAGTTCTCGGCGAGTCCGTTCAGTGTACCCAGTCTCCACTGAGCACCCGCATACCATCTTCGATGTCAAACACCAATGGATATGGGATCATCCATCGCCCATCGCATGGGTCGAGAAGATATGCGCTAGTCTACTCTGGAATATCGATGCCCCGTCTCGATATTCCCTCGACTAGGAACAATGAAGGATGTACTCATCGACTACCCAGGCCCCACTAGTATGATCTGCATCATAGTCCTGGAAGTCGAGTACACATCCTAAGGGCTTTATCAACATGTAATCAGAGAGACAGAAAGT
Organism: Agapanthus africanus; assembly: GCA_030015575.1. Classification (NCBI taxonomy): domain Eukaryota; kingdom Viridiplantae; phylum Streptophyta; class Magnoliopsida; order Asparagales; family Amaryllidaceae; genus Agapanthus; species Agapanthus africanus. Next base: position 359,016,334 of record JASDDO010000026.1, read on the forward strand.
ATACATGTTAAGATAAAGAGCAACCAGATAGCGTACTATCATGTCGAGCAAGAAAGTCCTTCCTATATATGTCCCAGCATCCACTACAATATACATCCAATGTACAGTAATGGCCTCTAGGGCATACATATAACTAACAATCTCCCACTTGCACTAGGGCCATCTGTAGCAGTGGTTGCAGTATCACATACTCAACCATCTCCTAAAAGTCTCTCTTTGGGAAAAAGGCCTTCGTGAGTGGATCCGCCGTGTTGTCCTCTGAGTCTACTCTCCTAACCTCGATCAACCTGGAGATCAACTATCTCCATGATCAGGTGATGCTTCCTCAGAATATGTCTGGGTCACTGATGGGACCAGTGTTCCAGGGCCTAAGCCACACTTCCATTGTCATACAATGGCAGGAACCAAGTTCATCTTATGAACCAGTATACACCCAAACTGCCTCTTTGGTAGTATCTTCAATAGCGATGTTACCAGCCTTTATCGTCTAGTTTGCCACGGTATCTAGCTTGGAACTCTTCCAACATACCGTCCCTTTACTGAGGGTAAAGACAGTGCCTGTGACTGACATTCCGTCGTCTTTATCACCCTGGAACACTTCCAGTGATTCTTCCCAGGATCGATTGATACAATCTCACTATACCTAGTGAGAACTCTAATATCCCTTTAGATCTATCTCATAGGTCCAAAAATCAGGATTTAGGAGGTATCATCTTTATCCTATTTGGAGAATCCTTGTGATAATAGGAGATTGATCGATCGTAGTACAGGAAACTCTTTTCCTATCAAGAGTATGTTGTCTACGTACAATACGAAGATGACCACCTTACTCTCTACTACCCTTTTGTATATACAAGGTTCGTCTACCATTTTGATGAAGTCAAACACTTTGACTATCACATCAAAACAGACGTTCCAACTCCGCGATGCCTGCTTCATTATGTAAAGCAACTTGCACACATTTCCGCTGCTCCCACTGTTTACGAAGACCTCTGGCTGTGTTCTTATAGACGTTCTCTTCTAAATCAGTATTTAGAAAAGCAGTCATGGCACCCAACCGCCAGATATCGTAGTCATGGTATGTAGCCGTGGTAAGTAGGATCTGGATGGACTTAAGCATAGTCCCTGGAAAAGGTTTCATCATTATCCGTGCCTGGTTGATGACGAAAACCTTTAACAAGTCTAGCTTTGAAAGTCTCAACTTGTCCATCTACACCAAGTAATCTTCTCAAGATATACTTGCTCCTGATGGGGATTTAACCCTTCAGATATCGCAACCAAAGTCCATACTTTGTTGGTGTATAAGGATTCCATCTCAGATCACTAAGCATCCAGCCATTCTTACAGAGTCCCTACTCTCGATGGCCTGCTCGAAACTGGTTGGGTCATCATCTCATGATGCAATCCTCGCTCCCACTGTCATCGAGAAACCGAGGTATCTCTCAGGTGGATGAGGAACCCTACTAGATCGGCGGAGAGGCTGAGGTTCGTTGGAAACCATTGAATCCTTTGGTTCTACTAAATTATCTGCAGTCCTGTACAGCTGGAACCTTTCCAGTTCTACAGAACTGATCTTGCCTCGATCTTGTCCGGATTTTGCTTTTGACATAGGCCGGACAATCCCAAATCTTAACTTACTTAAGAGATAGGCTCTTCCCATACCATATCTCATATGGAATGGTAGGCACTGATTTGATTCGAACCTAATTCAATAGGTATGCAGCTTCTCAAGTGCATAACTCCCAAAAGGAAATAGGTAACTCAGTAATACTCATCATAGAGCACATGATATCTAATATTGTGTGATTGCTCCGCCCCGATACACCGGTGTGCTGTGGTGTAGTCAGAGGAGTAATACTGAGAGAGAATCTCATTTTCCTTTAGAATAGTCCAAGGATTCCATGCACAAGTATTCTCCTCCCTGATCTCATCATAGGACATAATACTTATACCCGGTTATTGGTTCTCTACTTCTAACTTATATTCTGTGAATACCTCAAAAGGTTAGGACTTATGTTTCAACAAGAACATATGACTGAATCTTGAGAGATTATCAGAGAATATAATGAAGTAAAAAGAACCAGTCCTGGCATGTGTAGACAGGAGACCTTACATACATCATCATGTATCAGTCCCAAGAGTTTTACTAACTCTTTCTCTGTTTCCAGTAAACAGAGCTGGTGTCATTATATCTTTGTGACATGACTGGCAAGTTTCACAAGATGTAAATTCAAACTGATTTAAATATGCATCTAAATGTAACTTCAGCTAGTCGGGTCGCATTGATATGACCTAGTCTACAATACCTCAAGAAGAATTCGTTCATTTCTGAACTCTTCCTCTTGTGTGTGTTCTGTATACAAGGAACTGTAGTTTGATTTAGAACGTCAATGCTTTTAGATAACGTGCCTGAACCGATCAACTTTTGATATAGGAAATGTTCAAAACATTATCCAACAATACAAAATTATATCATTTCTTTACTAATAAAGAGACTGATATGATTTTGTATATCAGGTTCGGTATCTAATAGCATTTGTTCAGAATCAATGTATTCGTAATACAGGGTGACAGTGACCAACAGACTTGGCTGCAACACTTGCCCCATTTTCTGTCTCATGAAACTTATCACCCGTTCTCAGCATTTCTACCTTTTTGTAGCCCTATGTAACAGATTACATATCTGGAATCCTGATCCGGTATCATATACCCAGGATGCAGAGGATACTGAGAAACAGTTCTTTGTAATGAACACACCCGAAGGAGATGCATCATATGCACTTTCTTCGTTTGGGCGGCATAGGAATTCTGGTATTCCCCTATTTCCTGCTCTGTCTTATAACAATTATAAGTTGGAGCGGGACCAACGTTCCTCAGCTCAGTATAACAAGCGGGTTCGGTCAATACATCCGTATTATTATCTTGATTAAGGCGTGATATGGTCGCTACCAGGAGAGAGAGAAGAAAACACTTTGCGTGCGCTCTTGCCAGATCAGACTGGTTATATAATTTATCTAATCAGGATGGCTCCCACTGTTTTTATCAAATCTTCCTTCAAACCTTAAAAGGAAAGACTAGCCGGGATTAATTACACTCTACAAGTTCGCCAATCTTTCAGCCAGGCCAGTGTCGGTACTTTGAGGGAGGTTCCCCGTGCTTTCGCACGGACCTAATTACTGTAAACCTCGTTTTCCCAGAGGCGTAACCCCGTTGACACCTTTCTAGACACCTACTTGACCGGCTAATTGCAAAGTGCAAAACTCTCTCAGGAGTAACAATTACTCGCAGTGGGTATCGGGATCCAACTATCATATAGAAGGTATGCAATCTCATTGCAAGTTTCAACACTTGAAACTCCCGATAATGGTTTTTACCCCTAGCACCTATGACCTTGGCTAAGGTCAACAAATCATAGGTACTAGTCAAGTTCTACCCGTCATTTCATGATTAATTAGACCCACCCACATGACCCTTGGCTAAGGTCAACAAAGTCACATGACTGTCCTAACTAATCGCATCATATGCGGTGTAGGAAGACATCACTTAGCTACCGCACACTACGCCTCGGCTATGGTCGACAAACGTAGCACGAATACTAAGTACTCTACTTCATAAAATGACGGAGGGTTGCGGTTGGTTTTTGTGAAAACCTTTAACGCTTTGAACTTGATCTCGTTACGGAATCAAATGGTTTTTTAAATGGAATATTTTTGAGGCTTTTCTAGTTTTGCTAAAGGGGTCACTCCCGGTGAAGGGATCGTCGGCCCTTTCCTCGTCGAATGAGGTGCGGGATATATCATATATATCACTGTGCAAAGCAGAAACTATAGAAGCGATCAAAGACAAACCGAGTGTGTAGCATCTGCCAGTTATTGCTAAAGGAGTCACTCCCGGTGAAGGGATTTCGGTCCTTTCCTCATCGAATAAGGTGCAGGATGTTCTATAATGAACACCGCGATGCAAAGCAAGAACTGTAGCTACCTGTTTTTATTTTGAAATTCGATTCCACAACATCAATTAGGTTTATTTTCTTTCATTAATCTCATTAATGAATATCCCATCATTTAAGTCCACCTAACCATCACAGATAAATATAACGTACGCTTATGCCATCCACATTCGCCTCGATGTCCCGTCTGCACCGTTAGGTTAGGTAACTAACGCCAGAGCGAGGCAGGGCTAGCGCGGGTGTAATACATAAGCAACGTCTATATAATATATCATATATACTATATATAATATCTGTCATAGAACATCACATGATCACAGATAAAACACAGCAGAAGAAACATATGAAATATTGGATATACTAGGACGTCCGTGTTTTCAATACGAGCCAGTATAAAACACGGATTCCACGGTCGTGATGAATAGCCAATCCCACACCCCTAGACCCCTACGAGAGCGGCAAGCAACCCTGCCAATTCTATGGTTAGGAGACCCGGACTCGACTCCTCGAGTTGGTCTCCCACTGGACCCCAGAACCCGGTTACTTGTGCTCCCCTCCTTGGGTCTATCCTAGTGCAGAAAAGTAAATAATATACAAACGATGACTACTTCCGCAACCTGGAAGTGCCCCAATAAAAGAATATTACATACAAGTTTTTACATGAATGAAAATGAAAAACACTCATCTCACATAAAAACCCCCGGCTATTCAAACACGACGATCCAATATAACATATCCAGCAAAACATAACATCAGATGTCATCAACGTAAGTAAATATGCGCATCCCAATTGTCGTTGACATATAGCAACGAAACCGGCGATATCACATATTACACTTACGGTCACAGAAAAAAAAATGTAAAACTACAACAGTTGGAATCCGCAACCTTCTCAGACATCGCATGCCTGACCAAATGAAATACTTAGACATCGCATGCCTAACAATTATAAACCCCGCATTTTAGTCTCATTATCGAAAACTCTTTTCAATATCAAGTCGGGAAATTCAACAAGATTCCCGACATCCTGATCGAATGCTCATCGCAAACTTTAGTAGGCGGCCGCACCCCCGATGCCGTCGACGAAGTGCACCAAGGCGGAACACCGCTGCCGCGAGCACCCGAATGGATGCTTTCGGCGATGGGGTTCTCCTGCAGTCACTTGGTCGGGGCTATGGAGTGAGGCTGTCTATTAAGTTTACCGGCGAGTATCCGCGTTCACAACGTGATTGCAACGGACTTTTGATCACATCAAAATTCCGTGGCAACCGATCAAGTGAGACTAAACTGCTATGTTTATAATATTCGTTCCGTTATCTTATAACTATTTGTGAATTCCAATTATTGTATCACATTCCGGATAAATAGAAAATGCTAAACTTTTCGATCGAACAATCGAACACCTAAGTTTTCCCGATACAGATCAACACATGAAACAAGTCTAAAAACATTCAGTTCGTGCCTCAGTACCAACGGTCCAGCCGTAGAAGGGTCAAGCCAACGCCTCACATGTGGCACGCCGTACTGCCCCAAACCCGAAGGTTCAAAGGGTAGTTCAAGACGGTCACATAATCGAGTTAAGGTTTGTTGTCTTCTAGAGGGACCATCGTGTTACTTGCACTACTTAGAACGTGATTAAACTACAGAAATATCCAACACTTGGAAATTTCCCGACAGGGGAAAAATTGGGTATTTATATCCGGTCGAACTTTTTAACATATTCAAAAAATTATCCGGAACGACACATAGACAAAGTTTGACAATCCGATCGAATGTATGAACTCCCAATACAACCCAAAATACTCAACTCTTGATTTCAGATTAAAAATTCCCAGGAAAACCAGCACTGAAAAATAGGAGTTACTGTGCAAAATTCAATGGCAGATAAGACAAAAGTGCGGCGGAAGGGCCGCATTAGCATGCTAATGCCGCGGTTCCGCCGCACTTTAGAAAGATCATTAGGTAATTTTTGCATCGTAATTCTTATATTTACCTGCTTGTTTTTCTGCATATTTTTAATTTGCAAAAATCCATATTTTACAAAAATGTCCAGAGAGCATTTTAAAGTCGGGGTTTCGGGTCGATCGGACTTCTAACTCCGTCTACGCATCGCCTAAGGCTCTAGCTAGGCTCTGATACCACTGTAGGGTTCCTAGGCACTCTAGTTAAGTCTCACAAGTGATCAAACATGCACAAATAAAATTTTACGGGTGCCTACAAACCCGACTACGGATCGTTTACTAGATATTTAGGCGAAACATGTAAACTAGTTTACAATTTTAACTAAGCGAATAGATATACAACCTTTGTAGATCCGGTCCACCACCTCCACGGCTCTGCAACGAAGTCCTCTCGCTGACCAAATCATGTCTTAGGCTCTAGCGTCGGCTTCGTCGAAGAATAAGCGAGCTAGGTCGTCAATATCCATGCCGAAGATGATCTACGTCGAGGCATCGCTAGATCAAGCTCCACCTTCACCAAACCTTGATAATTTGTGAAGGAAACACACTCTACTACTAGGAAAGAGGTAGAGGATGAAGAAATAGGAAGTGGGTAGACTTTAGTTTTGGATTTCTCACTTGATTTGGCTAGTTGCCATTGAAGTAGAAAGCTTTTCTTCATGTTGAAGAAGATGAAGAAGAAGAAGAAGATATGATAAGTTCAATTCAAAAATAGAAAATAAAATACAATACTTATCATATCTTTGACCATGGTTTAGTGTAGAGACTTAACTTAGGTTAGATGAGTGGTTAGGGTTAGGCATGAGACAAGAATGGTGACTAAAACAATGCTACATGAATCTTCAACTAAAAACAAAAATAGCCACCATTCATTTCTCATTTTCTTTTTCTTTTGAAATAAATAAAATAAAAAGATAAATGAAAAAGATGAAACCCTAATCACTAACTAACCATGGTTTAATACTTTACACAAAACCAAACAAGAATGTATCATCAAACATGATACAATCATGTGCACAAAGAAATATATCACATATACAACTTGCACAATTCAAGTGAGAAAATCCTTTTAAAGTGAACCAATACTAGTTAATGCAAAGTAATATATCAAATATATAATTATACATTAAATCATTAAATCAACACTTGATTCAATGATCCGGTCATGTCGCATATAACCGGCCAGTATCCTATGTATCGGCTTATCGAATCAATCCTTGATTCGATAACTAGGTTATATCGCATATAACCAATCGATACATAGATCGCGAGAATGGAATACGGTATCACATACACGCATTATTCTCGGTCCCGCACATATCTCATATGCGCTCCTATTTCGTTTCGCTTGAGGCAGGAAACCTCTGTGTAGGACTCTAAAGACTCGTCAATACGCCGGCAGCAGATGATGATCATATCAAACACCCACAAGCCGCAAGCGGTCTGCCAAACGTAACGGCCACCCGGGTATTGAGCGATCAGAAGATCGACGAGCAAGCCCGCTCACACTCCTGTGAATCCGACCAGCAACACTACCGTATAGTCCGGTCTGTTCGTCTGATATGTCGCATATCTCGCCTAGGGGTGGTAAACGTCAGACCCCAATAGCTCGATAAGTCATGCCGACGTAGGGTCCATAACATTCATGAAACTACTGATAACTCTTACCAGTATATCACTGCAACCCTGGCCAGGGATTTCCTGTTATGGCCAGTCGAGCACAGCACAACATCAACCCCCAATACCGAGAGAGACGAATCCCCTCCTATCGCTCATTGCCTCCATGTGAATCGGGACTGTACCCAAAAACCACCTGTTTGCACGACTCAGTAGAGCCGTGGTAGGGTGGAAATCAAAGCACAGTGGGAGACACACAAGACTCTATGACGATCTCGGGTCAACAGACTAAGCTGTACCAGTGTCACCAGAGAACTGCCATCTGACGTGAGGTATAATACCATCTGGGAGTTCTCGGCGAGTCCGTTCAGTATACCCAGTCTCCACTGAGCACCTGCATACCATCTTCGATGTCAAACACCAATGGATATGGGATCATCCATCGCCCATCGCATGGGTCGAGAAGATATGCGCTAGTCTACTCTGGAATATCGATGCCCCGTCTCGATATTCCCTCGACTAGGAACAATGAAGGATGTACTCATCGACTACCCAGGCCCCACTAGTATGATCTGCATCATAGTCCTGGAAGTCGAGTACACATCCTAAGGGCTTTATCAACATGTAATCAGAGAGACAGAAAGTATACATGTTAAGATAAAGAGCAACCAGATAGCGTACTATCATATCGAGCAAGAAAGTCCTTCCTATATATGTCCCAGCATCCACTACAATATACATCCAATGTACAGTAATGGCCTCTAGGGCATACATATAACGAACAGGTTGAGTGGTATGGTTAGGGTTAAGGATGAGATAAGAATAGTGGACTAAGTCAAAGCTTCATGAAGCTTTAACTAAACAACAAAAGAAGCCACCATCCTTTTCTCTTTCTTTTATTCATTTATCAAAAATAAATGGATAACTAAATAAGATAAATGAATAACTAAATGATAAACCCTAACCATTTCATTAACCAAGGTTTAATACTTTACACTTAACCAAAAAGCATGCATCATCAAACATGATACAAGCAAGTGCACAAAATCATATCGCATATGTAATGCGCACACCCGAACGAGAAAATCCATTTAAAGTGAACCAATACTAGTTAATGCAAAGTAATATATCAAATATATAATTATACATTAAATCATTAAATCAACACTTGATTTAATGATCCGGTCATGTCGCACACAACCGACTAGTATAGAATGTATCGGCTTATCGAATCAATCCTTGATTCGATAACTAGGTTATATCGCATACAACCATTCGACACATTCATCGCGAGAATGGAATACGGTATCACATACACGCATTATTCTCGGTCCCGCACATATCTCATATGCGCTCCTATTTCGTTTCGCTTGAGCCAGGAAACCTCTGTGTAGGACTCTAAAGACTCGTCAATACGCCGGCAGCAGATGTTGATTATATCAAACACCCACAAACCGCAAGCGGTCTGCTAAACGTAACGGCCACCCGGGTATTGAGCGATCTGAAGATCGACGAGCAAGCCCGCTCACACTCCTGTGAATCCGACCAGTAACACTACCGTACAGTCCGGTCTGATCGTCTGATCTGTCGCATATCTCGCCTAGGGGTGGTATACGTCAGACCCCAATAGCTCGATAATTCGTGTCGATATGAGGTCTATAACTGTTCGAGAAACTACTGGTAACACTTACCAGTAAATCTCAGCAACCCTGGCCAGGGATTTCCTGTTATAGCCAATCGAACACAGCGCAACATCAACCCCCTATACCGGGAGAGACGAATCCCCTCCTATCGCTCATTGCCTTCATGTGACTCGGGACTGTACCCAAAAACCACCGTTTTGCACGCCCTCTTGGACGTGGTAAGATGGAAATCAAAGCACAGTGGGAACCACACAAGACTCTATGACGATCTCGGGTCAACAGACTACTCTGTACCAGTGTCACCAGAGAACTGCCATCTGACGTGAGGTATAATACCATCTGGGAGTTCTCGGCGAGTCCGTCCAGTGTACCCAGTCTCTACTGAGCACCCGTATATCATCTCTGATGTCAAACACCGATGGATATGGGATCATCCATCGCCCATCTGTATGGGTCGAGAAGGTACACGCTAGTCTACTCTGGTATATCGATGCCCCGTCTCGATACACCCACGACTAGGGACTTTGAAGGATGTACTTATGGACTACCATGTCCCCACTAGTATGATCCTCATCATAGTCCAGGTAGTCAAGTACAGATCCTAAGGGCTTTACCAACATGTAACAGAGAGACAATCAGCATACACGTTAAGGTAAAGTTCAACCAGATAGCATACTATCATGTCGAGCAAGAAAGTCCTCCCTATATATGTCCCAGCATCCACTACAATATACATCCTATGTACAGTAATGGCCTCTAGGGCATACATATAACTAACAATCTCCCACTTGCACTAGGGCCATCTGTAGCAGTGGTTGCAGTATCTCATACTCAACCATCCCATAAAAGTCTCTCTCTGGGAAAAGGCCTTTCGTGAGTGGATCCGCTGTCTTGTCCTCTGAGTCTACTCTCCTAACCTCGATCTCCCTGGAGATCAACTATCTCCATGATCAGGTGATGCGGCCTCAGAATACGCCTGGGTCACTGATGGGACGGGTGTTCCTTGGCATAAGCCACAACTCCATTGTCTCAAAATGGTAGGAACGAAGTTCATCTCATGAACTATTATACACCCAGACTGTTTCTATGGTAGCATCTTAAGTAGCGATGTATTCAGCCTTCATCGTCTAGTACGCCACGGTATCTAGCTTGGAACTCTTCCAACATACCGTCCCTTTATTGAGGGTAAAGGCAATGCCTGCGACTGACATTCAGTCGTCTTTATCACACTGGAACCCTTCCAGCGATTCTCCTTAGGATCGGTTGATACCATCTCACTACATCTAGTGAGTATCCTAACATCCATTTAGATCTATCTCATAGATCCAAAATCCAGGATTTAGAAGGTATCATTTTGATCCTATATGGAGAATCCATGTGATAAGTGGAGATCGACCGAGCGTAGCATAGGAAACTCCTTCCCTATCAAGAGTATGTCATCCACGTACTCTACGAGGATCGTCACCATACTCCCTACTACCTTCTTGTTTATACAAGGTTCATCTACCATTTTGATGATGTCAACTTCTTTGACTAATCCACCAAAACAGATGTTCCAACTCCGCGATGCCTGCTTTATCAGATAAAACATCTTGCACACGTTTCCGCTGCTCCCACTGTTTACGAAGCCCTCTGGCTGTGTACTTACAGACGCACTCTTCTAAATCATCATTTTAGAAAAGCAGTCATGGCACCCAACCGCCAGATATCGTAGTCATGGTATGTAGCCGTGACAAGTAGGATCTGGATGGACTTAAGCATAGCTACTTAGAAAAGGTTTCATCATCATCCACACCTGGTCAATGATGCAGACCCTTAACAAGTCTAGCTTTGAAAGTCTCAACTTTTCCATGTACACCAAGTAATCTTCTCAAGATATACATGCTCCTGATGGAGATTTAACCCTTCAGATATAGCAACCAAAGTCCATACTTTGTTGGTGTATAAGGATTCCATCTCAGATCACTAAGCATCCAGCCATTCTTATAGAGTCTTACTCCTGATGGCCAGCTCGAAACTAGTTGGGTCATCATCTCATGATGCAATCCTCGCTCCCACTGTCATAGAGAAATAGGAGTATCTCTCAGGTGGGTGAGGAACCCTACTAGATCGGCGGAGAGGCTGAGGTACGTTGGAATCTACTGAATCCTTTCGTTCTATCAAATCATCAGCTGTAGTTTGTATGGCTAGAACCTTTCCAGTTCTACATTACAGACCTTGCCTCGAGCTTGTCTGGATTATGCTTTTAGACATAGGTCAGACAACCCAAATCTTAACTAGTTTAAGACATGGTCTCTTCCCTTTCCATATCACATATGAAATAGTAGGCAACTAATTTGATTCGAACCCTATTCAATAGGTATGCAGCTTCTCAAGTGCATAACCCCTAAAAGGAAATAGGTAACTCAGTAATACTCATCATAGAGCACACCTTATCCTATAGGGTGTGATTGCTCCGCCCCGATATACCATCGTGCTATGGTGTATACGGAGGAGTAATGCTGAGAGAGCATCTCATTCTCCTTTAGAATAATCCAGGATTTCCGTGCTCAAGTATTCTCCTCCTTGATCTCATCATAGGACATAATACTTATACCCTTATTTTGGTTCTCTACTTCTAACTTATATTCTGTGAATATCTCAAAAGGTTCGGACTTGTGTTTCAACAGGAACATAGGTCTGAAACTCGAAAGATCATCAGAGAACGTAATGAAGTACAAAGAACCAGTCCTGGCATGTGTAGACAGGGGACCTTACATACATCAACATGTATCATCCCAAGAGTTTACTAACTCTTTCTCTGTTTCCAATAAACGGAGCTATGGTCATCTTATCTTTGTGACATGACTGGCGAGTTTCACAAGATGTAAATTCAAACTAATTTAAATATGCATCTTTATGTAACTCTAGCTAGTCGGGTCACATTGATCTGACCTAGTCTACAATGCCTCAAGAAGAATTCGTTCATTTCTGAACTCTTCCTCTTGTGTGTGTTCCATATACTAAGAACTGTAGTTTGATTTAGAACATCAATGCTTTTAGATAACGTGCCTGAACCGATCAACTATTGATATAGGAAATGTTCAAAACATTATCCAACAATACAAAATTTTATCATTTCTTTACTGATAAAGAGACTGATATGATTTTGTATATCAGGTTCGGTATCTAATAACATTCGTTCAGAATCAATGTATCGGTAATACAGGGTGACAGTGACCGACAGACTTGGCTGCAACTCTTGCCCCGTTTTCTGCCTCACGAAACTTATCACCCGTTCTCAGTTCTCTACCTATCTGTAGCCCTATGTAACAGATTATATATCTGGGATCCTTGATCTGGTATCACATACCCAGGACGTAAAGGATACTGAGAAACAGTTCTGTATAATGAACACACCCGAAGATGATGCATCAGCATGCACTCTCTTCGTTTGGGCGGCACGGGAATTCTGATAATCCCCAATTTCCTGCTCTGTCTTATAACAATTATAAGTTGGAGCGGGACCAACGTTCCCCAGCTCAGTATAACAAGCGGGTTCGGTCAATTATCCGTTTTATTATCTTGATTAAGGCGTGATATGGTCGCTACCTGGAGAGAGAGAGAAGAAAACACTCAGCGTGCGCTCTGTCAAGAATAGATTGGTTTTTAATTTATCTAATCAGGATGGCTCCCACTGCTTTTTATCAAATCTTCCTTCAAACCCTAAAAGGAAAGACTAGCCGGGATTAATTACACACTACAAGTTCGCCAATCTTTCAGCCAGGCAAGTGTCGGTACTTTGAGGGAGGTCCACCGTGCTTTCGCACGAACCTAATTACTGTAAACCTCGTTTTCCCAGAGGCGTAACCCCGTTGACACCTTTCTAGACACCTACTTGATCGGCTAATTGTAATGTATAAAACTCTCCCAGGAGTAACTCTTACTCGCAGCGGGTATCGGGATCCAACTATCTCATAGAAGGTATGCAATCTCATTGCAAATTTCAACACTTGAAATTCCCGATATTATTTTGCCCCTAGCAGCTTATGACCTTGGCTAAGGTCAACAAATCATAAGTGCTAGCCAAGTTCAACACGTCATTTCCCGATTGAATTAAACCCACCCGCACGACCCTTGGCTAAGGTCAACAAAGTCGCACGACTACCCTAACTCAATCGCATCATATGCTTATACAGATAAGCACTAATCAGCTACCGCACACTACGCCTTGGCTAAGGTCAACAAACGTAGCACGAATACTAACCAGTACTTATCTGAAATGACGGAGGGCTACGACAGGTTTTTCTGAAAACCTATTGCGTAATGAACTTGATATCGTTGTAGGATCGAATGAATTTTGAAATGGAGTGCTTTTGAGGCTTTTCTACTTTTGCTAAAGGAGTCACTCCCGGTGAAGGGATCGTCGGTCCTTTCCTCGTCGAATGAGGTGCGGGATATATCATATATATCATTGTGCAAAGCAAAAACACTTAAAAGCGATCAAAAGACAAACCGAGTGTGTAGCATCTGCCAGTTATTGCTAAAGGAGTCACTCCCGGTGAAGGGATCTCGGTCCTTTCCTCATCGAATATGGTGCAGGATATATCGCATATACCGCTGTGCAAAGCAAGAACTGTAGCTACCTGTTTTATTTTGAAATTCGATTCTACAACATCTTAGGTTTCTTTTAATTCATTAATCACATTAATGAAGTCCCATCATTTAAGTACCTAATCATCACAGATAAATACGACGTACACTTATGCCATCCGCATTCGCCTCGATGTCCCCTCGTGCACCGTTAGGTTAGGTAACTAACGGCAGAGCAGGGCAGGGCTAGCGCGGGTGTAAAACATAAGTAACGTCTATATAATATATCATATATACTATATAATGTATCTATCACAGAACATCACATGATCACATCACAGATATCGCAGCAGAAGAAACATATGAAATATTGGATATACTAGGACGTCCGTGTTTTCAATACGAGCCAGTACAAAACACGGATTCCACGATCGTGATGAATAGCCAAACCCACACCCCTAGACCCCTACGAGAGCGGCAAGCAACCCTACCAATTCTAGAGTTAGGAGACCCGGACTCGACTCCTCGAGTTGGTCTCCCACTGGACTCCAGAACCCGGTTACTTGTGCCCTCCTCCTTGGGTCTATCCTAGTGCGGAAAAGTAAATAATATACAAACGGTGACAACTTCCGCAACCTGGAAGCGCCCCAATAAAAGAATATTACATACAAGTTTATACATGAATGAAAATGAAAAACACTCATCTCACATAAAAACCCCCGGCTATTCAAACACGACGATCCAATATAACATATCCAGCAACACATAACATCACATGTCATCAACGTAAGTAAATATGCGCATCCCAATTGTCGTTGACATATAGCAACGAAACCGGCGATATCACATATTACACTTACGGTCACAGAAAAGAAAGTGTAAAACTACAACAGTTGGAATCCGCAATCTGCATAGACATCGCATGCCTAATCAAATGAATACCTTAGACATCACATGCCTAACAATTATAAACCCCGCATTTTAGTCTCAAAATCGAAAACTCTTTTCAATATCAAGTCGGGCAATTCAACAAGATTCCCGACATCCTGATCGAATACTCGTCGCAAACTTCAGTAGACGGCTGCACCCCCGATACCGTCGACGAAGTGCACCAAGGCGGAACACCGCTACCGCGAGCACTCGGACGGATGCTTTCGGCGACGGGGTTCTCCTACAGTCACTTGGTCGGGGCTATGGAGTGAAGCTGTCTATTAAGTTTACCCGGCGAGTATCCGCGTACGCTACGTGATTGCGACGGACTTTTGATCACATCAAAATTCCGTGGCAACCGATCAAGTGAGACTAAACCGCTAGATTTATAACATTCATTCAGTTATCTTATAACTTCTTGTGAATTCCAATTATTGTATCCCATTCCAGATAAATAGAAAATGCTAACTTTTCGATCGAACAATCGAACACCCAATTTTTCCCGATACAGATCAACACATGAAACAAGTCTAACAACATTCCGTTCGTGCCTCAGTACCAACGGTCCAGCCGTAGAAGGGTCAAGCCAACGCCTCACATGTGGCACGCCGTACTGCCCCAAACCCGAAGGTTCAAAGGGCAGTTCAAGACGGTCACATAATCGAGTTAAGGTTTGTGTCTTCTAGAGGGACCATCGCGTTACTTGCACTACTTAGAACGTCGTTAAACTACGGAAAAATCCAACACTTGGAAATTTCCCGACAGGGGAAAAGTTGGGTATTTATATCCGGTCGAACTTTTTAACATATTCTAAAATTTATCCGGAAAGCCACACAGACAAAATTTGATATCCCGATCGAAACACCGAATCCCCAAAACAACTGCAGAAAATTCAACTCTTGAATAAAATTTAAAAACATCCAGAGAACTCAGCACTGAAAACAGTGAATTACTGTGCAACGTTTAAAGGCTGACGTCAGCAATAAGCCGCTGAACCGCCGCCTAACTAAGGAATATGCCGCGGATCCGCGCCTCAGTGCACTGTTCATGAAAAAATAATTACACCGTAATTCTTATAATTTCCCACTGAGTTCTCTGCATATTTTTAATTTGGAAAAATCACTGTTTTTGAAAAAAGTACAGAGAGCATGTTTGAATCGGGGTTTCGGGTTCGTTCGGACTTCAATTTCCGTCTAGACTTCGCCTAAGGCTCTAGCTAGGCTCTGATACCACTGTAGGGTTCCTAGGCACACTAGTGAGGTCTCACAAGCCATCAACCATGGCAATTTCAAAAAATATGGTGCCTACAAACCCTAAACTACGGATCGATAACTAGATGTCTAGGCGAAAAAGAAATAGTTAACACTTAACTATTGGGAATACGGAAATACAACCTTTGTAGATCCGGTCCTCCACCTCCACGGCTCCGCAACGAGGTCGTCTCCGCTGTCCAAATCAAATCCGGGCTCTAGAGTCGGCTTCGTCGGAGAATGGGCAAGCTAGGTCGTCGATGTCCATGCCGAAGATGATCTACGTCGAGGCATCGCTAGATCAAGCTCACAACTTCACCAAGTCATGAAACTTGTGAAGTAAACATACTCTACTACTTGGCAAGAGGTAGAGGATGAAGAAATAGGAAGTGGGTAGACTTTAGAATTGGATTTCTCACTCATATGCATCAATCACCATTGATGGAGGTGAAGCTTTTCTTCTTGAAGTCAAGGAAGAAGAAGAAGGAAATATATGATAAGATAATTCTAAAATGAAAAGAATAATACATTCTTATCATCTTAGAACCATGGTTTAGTGTAGAGAATTAACCATGGTTGAGTGGTATGGTTAGGGTTAAGGATGAGATAAGAATAGTGGACTAAGTCAAAGCTTCATGAAGCTTTAACTAAACAACAAAAGAAGCCACCATCCTTTTCTCTTTCTTTTATTCATTTATCAAAAATAAATGGATAACTAAATAAGATAAATGAATAACTAAATGATAAACCCTAACCATTTCATTAACCAAGGTTTAATACTTTACACTTAACCAAAAAGCATGCATCATCAAACATAATACAAGCAAGTGCACAAAATCATATCGCATATGTAATGCGCACACCCGAGCGAGAAAATCCATTTAAAGTGAACCAATACTAGTTAATGCAAAGTAATATATCAAATATATAATTATACATTAAATCATTAAATCAACACTTGATTTAATGATCCGGTCATGTCGCATACAACCGACTAGTATAGAATGTATCGGCTTATCGAATCAATCCTTGATTCGATAACTAGGTTATATCGCATACAACCATTCGACACATTCATCGCGAGAATGGAATACGGTATCACATACACGCATTATTCTCGGTCCCGCACATATCTCATATGCGCTCCTATTTCGTTTCGCTTGAGCCAGGAAACCTCTGTGTAGGACTCTAAAGACTCGTCAATACGCCGGCAGCAGATGATGATTATATCAAACACCCACAAGCCGCAAGCGGTCTGCTAAACGTAACGGCCACCCGGGTATTGAGCGATCTGAAGATCGACGAGCAAGCCCGCTCACACTCCAGTGAATCCGACCAGTAACACTACCGTACAGTCCGGTCTGATCGTCTGATCTGTCGCATATCTCGCCTAGGGGTGGTATACGTCAGACCCCAATAGCTCGATAAGTCGTGTCGATATGAGGTCTATAACTGTTCGAGAAACTACTGGTAACACTTACCAGTAAATCTCAGCAACCCTGGCCAGGGATTTCCTGTTATAGCCAATCGAACACAGCGCAACATCAACCCCCTATACCGGGAGAGACGAATCCCCTCCTATCGCTCATTGCCTTCATGTGACTCGGGACTGTACCCAAAAACCACCGTTTTGCACGCCCTCTTGGACGTGGTAAGATGAAAATCAAAGCACAGTGGGAACCACACAAGACTCTATGACGATCTCGGGTCAACAGACTACTCTGTACCAGTGTCACCAGAGAACTGCCATCTGACGTGAGGTATAATACCATCTGGGAGTTCTCGGCGAGTCCGTCCAGTGTACCCAGTCTCTACTGAGCACCCGTATATCATCTCTGATGTCAAACACCGATGGATATGGGATCATCCATCGCCCATCTGTATGGGTCGAGAAGGTACACGCTAGTCTACTCTGGTATATCGATGCCCCGTCTCGATACACCCACGACTAGGGACTTTGAAGGATGTACTTATGGACTACCATGTCCCCACTAGTATGATCCTCATCATAGTCCAGGTAGTCAAGTACAGATCCTAAGGGCTTTACCAACATGTAACAGAGAGACAATCAGCATACACGTTAAGGTAAAGTTCAACCAGATAGCATACTATCATGTCGAGCAAGAAAGTCCTCCCTATATATGTCCCAGCATCCACTACAATATACATCCTATGTACAGTAATGGCCTCTAGGGCATACATATAACTAACAGTATTAGGGACTCGGTATTTCGATCGGATTGTCTAATTTTGTCTGTGTGCTTTTCCGGATAATTTTAGAATATGTTAAAAAGTTCGACCGGATATAAATACCCAACTTTTCCCCTGCCGGAAAATTTCCAAGTGTTGGATTTTTCCGAGGTTTAAAGATGTTCTAAGTAGTGCAAGTAACGCGATGGTCCCTCTAGAAGACAACAAACCTTAACTCGATTATGTGACCGTCTTGAACTGCCCTTTGAACCTTCGGGTTTGGGGCAGTACGGCGTGCCACATGTGAGGCGTTGGCTTGACCCTTCTACGGCTGGACCGTTGGTACTGAGGCACGAAGTGAATGTCTTTGAACTTATTTCATGAGTTGAGCTATTTCGGGAAAACTTGGGTGTTCGACTGTTCGATCGGAAAGTTTAACATTTTCTGTTTATCTGGAATGTGATACAACAATTGGAATTCACAAGAAGTTATGAGATAACTGAATGAATGTTATAAACATAGCAGTTTAGTCTCACTTGATCGGTTGCCACGGAATTTTGATGCGATCAAAAGTCCGTCGCAATCACGTAGCGTACGCGGATACTCGCCGGGTAAACTTAATAGACAGCCTCGCTCCATAGCCCCGACCAAGTGACTGTAGGAGATCCCCGTAGCCGAAAGCATCCGTTCGGGTGCTCGCGGCAGCGGTGTTCCACCTTGGTGTATTTTGTCGACGGCGTCGGGGGTGCGGCCGTCCACTAAAGTTTGCGACGAGCATTCGATCAGGATGTCGGGAATCTTGTTGAATTGCCCGACTTGATATTGAAAAGTGTTTTTGTCACGACCCGAAAGTACGGAACGTGACTGGCACTTAGATTACGAGACGTCTAAAGGCGTACCGTAACCTAAGTCAGCCAAAACCCAGAAAATATAAACCAAAATCAAAAGAGAGTGAAGGAAAACCTTAAATGAAAACGTTTTTTTTTTCTTTTTTAAATCAATTGAGTTGCAAAGAATCCCTTTTTAAAACATCAAAAATTTCTGAAAATTTCGGCAGAGTCTCCCCTGTATTTTCTATCCCCAAAAATGGGTACAACAAGATAATACATATGAAATCATAAAAATGGCATCCCCAAGCGGGAGCTAGCTCTTCGCCCAAGGCGGATCACAACCACATGCAATATATATAAGCAATACTAAGAAAAGAGCAGAAGAAACCCAAAATATCAGAAAACGCAACGCCGGCTCAAGTGAGCTCGACCCAAAAGAAACCACAAATATACATAACTCTCATTCTCATCACTAGGTCGCATATACAATACAAGTGGTAGATGGAGAATACTAGATACAATGATAAAGCAAAAAGGAATAAAGTATACTCGCAACCCACCTACGGGCGATGTCGCGAGTCTGAGCAAAAGAAACCGATGACAAGATAGCCCGCCACTACGAGACTGACGGGTCCGACCTGCAAGACTCTGTGGCACAACGGGGGTGAGTTGCCAGCTCGTGAGTAAATATAACATCTAATAAGGCAATCGTAAGAATGCACGCAATGCACCACAACATGTATGTCCATATGTGATATAATAACTCTAGTATGCATGCACAGGTATGCAATATCTTTTCTAACTCTTTAAGTGTTTAGAATTTAAAGTTACTGCATTCTTAACTTTTAGAAAATGAATGTCTGTATAATAGCTAAATATCATCAAGAAATCATCTGGAAACCCGTGTCAAGCATCGACACCAAATAGGAATCATATCTGTCTCAATATCGGGCTCCGTCAGTCCGGATCGGCCCATATCATAAATCTCACGACAACGGTCGGTATCCTCCGGATATCCGCCGCGCCAGACATCACCGGTAGGTAGTCTTCCCCTGCCAGGCTCATCGTCTACAACTCGATCTTCTTGCCCCGGGGTACCA
Source organism: Agapanthus africanus (assembly GCA_030015575.1). Taxonomy (NCBI): domain Eukaryota; kingdom Viridiplantae; phylum Streptophyta; class Magnoliopsida; order Asparagales; family Amaryllidaceae; genus Agapanthus; species Agapanthus africanus. The sequence goes on from JASDDO010000026.1 coordinate 359,036,376, forward strand.
TACCGGGCCCACCATGTACCCGAGACGGTTCATCCACTCCTCGAATCGGGTCTCGAAATCCAACAGAAAACATGAAAACTCATGGTGGACGACACAGACATCACGAGAAAACCGCAACTTTGTTTTGAAAATGATAAATCTAAGGTTTTGTTAAATTCTTGCGGTTTTCCCCAAAAATCCAGAAATCACAGAAAAACTGAAATCATCAAGAAAATCATAGTGTCCACATGTTATATATAATAAATGTCTATGATATCAATGTATATGATGTGAGTTTTAGTAGCAATCTATATAAATATGATGTTAATGCGAGGTATATGCATGCTATGCAATTTCATATATCATGTTTGAATGCAAATAGCGATATTAAGTTAAACAGGTTTTCTAGTGTACGTGGCATGGCAATTACCAAAGGCGTGTGTGTCACATGAATAGTGCGCATGCAATCGATGCCAATGGTAATGTGTTCGTGTCCTACGAAATGATATCGCGTATGTATATATGAACGTCATATGAATGTCCATGCAATCTAGTATAGGGTTAGCTGTGAGGGTATGCCATGTATATAAATGGATAAGCTAGCTAACAATATAATTAATGCATAAAGTAGGGTAATCCTAACTAGGGGGGGCGCCTCACGCCATCCAGACGATTCCCCCGTAGATGAATATATCTACTCACCAGAAATCCCCGCTAATCTGATCCGGCCACCGCTTTGCCCTTTCGCGCCGTATCCGAAGTTTCCCCGACCGATCCTCACAAGTTGAATCCTAACATGCTCAAGCCACCAAATAAGCCTCCTTTCTTCAAGTTTTTAACTAATTTGGGTTGAGGAGAGATAGGATTTGGATTTTGCTTTGAATTGGAGAAAGAATTTATGAATTTTTTATGGATTTTGATAAGAAAAATGTAGCAAAAGAAGTGAGAAAATGGGAGTTGCTACAGTTTGGAGCTCGGCCAGCAGCAAGGAGATGGTAGTGTGGGTTTTGTGTAGATGGTTCTAGGTCAAGAAAACCCCTCAAGTCCTAATTAATGCATTTCACATCAAACTTTTCACAAAAAATCCCATTTTAAGCCATTTTTTCATTAAATTTCCAACCATAACACCAAAATCTTATAAAGTTATGATACAATTTATTAACACTCTATTTTAGTTTATAAAGACTCCTAATTAAGAAATTTACCTAATTAAATTTGTATTTATCCCTAATTAAATGTATTTAAAAAGGCTTAAAATAATTAAAAAAATAATTAATTACGAAAAAAAATTTATTTAACTGGAAAATTATAAATGACATTTTAGTGACAAAATTATAGTAATATCTTATTTAAATTTTGTATAATTAGGTCTACAATGAAAAATATCAATTTTGACTTTTTACGGAAAAAGCCGAAAAATTAGCCGATTACCGAAAAACTGCCTCAACGATTTTCGAAGGGTTACAATCTTCCCCCCTTAAAGAAATTCGGTCCCCGAATTTAGAATTTAACTACGCGTACCTTCAAAAAGATGGGGATATCTCTTCCTCATCTCGACCTCGGTCTCCCAGGTGACCTCCTCGCTGTTCGGGCCACGCCAAAGGACTTTGACAGACGGTATGACCTTCGACCTCAATTTCTTCACCTGCCGATCCAAGATGACAACCGGCTGCTCGGTGAAAGAAAGGTCACTCTCTAACTGGATCGTCTGGTGTTGAATCGCCTGGGAAGGATCATGAAGGTACTTGCGGAGCATCGAGACATGGAATACGGGGTGAACATCGGGGAAGCTGGGCGGAAGAGCTAACCGATAAGCGACTGGACCAACACGCTCTAGGATCTCGAAAGGACCAACATATCTAGGACTCAGTTTCCCTTTCCGCCCAAATCTCATCACACCCTTCATCGGAGAGACCTTCAGGAAAACATGATCGCCCACAGCGAACTCGAGTCGGCGACGGCGCCTGTCAGCATATGATTTCTGCCTGCTCTGTGCCTCTCTCATCCTGTCCCGAATCAGCTGTATCTTCTCGGTCGTCTCCTGTACAATCTGCGGCCCTAAAATACCGCTCTCCCTGAGCTCTGTCCAACATACAGGCGATCGACATCTCCTCCCATATAAAGCCTCGAAAGGTGCCATCTGAATCGTCTCCTGGAAGCTATTATTGTAGGAAAACTCGATCAAAGGCAAATGACGATCCCAGCTACCACCGAAGTCCAAAACACAAGCTCTGAGCATGTCCTCAAGAGTCTGAATCGTACGCTCCGACTGACCATCAGTCTGCGGATGAAAGGCTGTGCTAAAACTCAATCGGGTGCCCAAAGCTTCCTGTAGTTTCTGCCACAATCGGCTGGTAAACTGGGTGCCACGGTCGGACATGATGCAAGTCGGAACGCCATGCAGTCGCACTATCTCATCAATATAAACCTGGGCGTACTGAGAAAATCCAAAAGTGGTCTTCACCGGCAGGAAGTGAGCTGCTTTCGTCAGTCGATCCACAATCACCCAAATAGAGTCATACCCTCGACTGGTCCTGGGTAGACCCACAACGAAGTCCATGGAGACCTGCTCCCACTTCCACTCAGGGATGGGCAAAGGCTGTAACTCGCCGGCTGGCCTCTGGTGCTCGGCCTTGACTTGCTGACAAGTCAGGCATCTCGACACAAAATCTATAATATCCTTCTTCATCCCGTCCCACCAGTAAGTCTCTCTCAAATCACGATACATCTTGGTGGAACCTGGGTGAACACTGTATACTGATCTATGTGCCTCCTCGAGAATATCACGCCTCAGTCCCTCTGAATCTGGCACGCACAGTCGAGTCCCAAATCGAAGTATCCCCTGATCATCAATCACGAACTCGGAAACTCTGCCCTGCCGAATCTGCTCAATAATCTCTAAGATACGGGCGTCGCCGGACTGTGCCTCGCGGATACGGTCAAGTAACTGTGGGCGTGCTCTGAAATGGGCCAGCTGTCCCCCTGAAGAAGTAAACTCGAACTGCACTCTGCTGTCACATAACACCTGCCAATCCGCCGTCGACTGCATCTGTACTGCGCTCAAACAAGATAAGCTACCTCCGGGCCTCCTACTCAAAGCATCTGCCACCACATTCGCCTTGCCCGGATGGTATAAAATCTCGCAGTCATAATCCTTCACCAACTCCATCCAACGGCGCTGTCTCAGGTTCAGGTCTCGCTGCTGGAAAATATACTTCAAACTCTTGTGGTCAGTGAATATCTGGCACGACTCACCGTATAGGTAATGTCTCCAGATCTTGAGTGCAAATACCACTGCAGCCATCTCTAAATCATGGGTGGGGTAGTTCTGCTCGTGTTTCCTCAGCTGCCGAGAAGCATACGCGATAACTCTGTCGTGCTGCATCAATACACATCCCAGCCCCACTCTAGAAGCATCACAATATACCACGAACCCGCCTGATCCTGAAGGCAATGCTAACACTGGAGCAGTAGTCAGACGAGTCTTCAACTGCTGAAAGCTATCCTCACATGCCTGGGTCCAATCAAAAGGAACCCCCTTCCGGGTCAACCCGGTCAACGGTGCAGCAATGCGGGAGAAATCCTGGACGAAACGTCGATAATAGCCGGCCAAACCTAGAAAGCTGCGAACCTCTGTAACTGATACTGGTCTAGGCCAACGCTGAACTGCCTCGATCTTCTTTGGGTCCACGCAAATACCATCTCTCGTCACCACATGACCCAAGAAGTCGACACTGTCTAACCAGAATGCGCACTTGGAGAATTTGGCGAACAGCTGATGCTCCCTCAAAGTCTGCAATGTGATACGTAAGTGCTGCTCATGCTCCTCCCGACTCCGAGAATAAACCAAGATGTCGTCAATGAACACAATGATGAACTGATCGAGATACGGCCTGAATACGCGGTTCATCAAATCCATAAAAGCTGCCGGGGCATTGGTGAGCCCGAACGACATCACCAAGAACTCGTAATGACCATAACGAGTACGGAAGGCAGTCTTCGGAATATCCTCCTTTCGAACCCGCAACTGGTGATAACCTGATCGTAAATCAACCTTCGAGAAAAACCCTGCACCCTGGAGCTGATCAAATAAGTCATCAATGCGGGGTAGGGGATACCTGTTCCGCACAGTAACTCGGTTCAACTGACGATAATCAATGCATAAACGCATACTTCCGTCCTTCTTCTTAACAAACAAGACGGGAGCGCCCCAAGGTGACACACTCGGTCGGATAAGCCCTTTGTCCAGCAAGTCCTGTAACTGATCCTTTAGCTCTCTCAGCTCCGCCGGGGCCATCCGATAAGGCGGTATAGAGATAGGCCCCGTGCCGGGGATCAAGTCAATACAGAACTCAATCTCGCACTCTGGTGGCAGACCAGGCAGCTCGTCAGGGAATACATCAGGAAACTCTCTCACAACAGGGACCTGGTCCAACGGAACCTCTGTGGAGCTAGTATCACAAACATAGGCTAAGAATCCCTGACACCCTTTCCTTAAGAGCTGACCAGCGCGAAGAGAAGAAATCAAGCTGGGAAGGGTAGCGCTACGATCGCCCTGAATAATAAGAACCGGCTCGCCAGGAAAACTGAATCTGACTGCTTTTTCACGGCAGTCCACGGATGCATAACAGGTGGCTAGCCAGTCCATACCAAGAAGAACGTCAAAGTCTAGCATATCGAGGAGAATCAAATCTACTGAAGAATCTCTCTCCCCGATACGAACGGAACAAGATCGGTATACAAAACGGGCAACAAAAGACTCGCCTACCGGGGTAATAACGACAAGCGGCTGATCTAACGGACAAGACTCTCGGCCTAACCTCGGTGCAAAATACGTGGAAACATAGGAATGTGTGGAGCCTGGATCAAATAATACCCGTGCATTAAAAGAACATACTGGCAGAGTACCTGTCACGACGGCATTGGATGCCTGTGCATCCTGAGGAGTCAACGCGAACACTCGGGCCTGTCCACCACTAATAGCTGGCTGTCCTCTGCCTCTACCTCGGCCTCTGCCTCTGCCTCTGTCGCCTCGTCCTCTCTGAACCGGACCGCCACGCCCACGGCCTCTAGAAGCATCTGGCTGGCGTGAAGCATCATCAGAAGGAGGAAGTAAAGCTCTCTGCGAAGGTGGTGAAGGTGGTAAAGTCACATGCGGGACTGTCGCCGCGCCCGGACGTCCCATGGTACAGTCTCTGACACGGTGATACTAACTCCCACACCGAAAACATCCTGGAGACGACTGCTGGGTCTGTGGATATGAACCAAATAACTGACCTCGTCTCAATCCTCTGCCTCCGCCATCCCCTGGAAATAATCTATCACGCTGTCTGCCCATCTGCCGCTGAGCTGGCGTATCAGTACGGATCCTCTTCGGCCCAGAAGCGACCGGAGTCTCAGAAATACGCTCCTCCAAAAGTAAGGCTGCGTCCATCGCGGCTGCGTATGTATCAAAGTGCTGGGTGCCGATGGCAAGGAATAGCTGTGTATCAAGCCCTCGCACAAACCTCTTTATTCTCTTCTCTTCTGTGTCGACTAGGTACGGAGCATATCGAGACAACTGGGTAAACTGTATATCATACTCCGACACTGTCATCCCAGGAGTCTTGCGCAAAGACTCAAAACTACGGGCTCGAGCATCTCGGACACTCTCCGGAAGAAAACGGGCAAGAAATGCAGCTGTAAACTCACCCCAGGTCATAGAAGGCAGACCTGCAGCTCGGCCTCTCTCTACTGAGTCGTACCATGTCTGGGCAAGTCCCTCCAGACGAAAACTCGCAAACTCCACCAATCTATCCTCAGAACACCTCAACGAACGGCCAATCCGTGCCATCCTATCGAGAAATGTCTGTGGGTCCTCTGTCGCATCTGTACCGGTAAAAGTTGGAGGTCTCAATCTCATGAACTCCTGTAGTGAAACAGGAATAGTCTCCGTAGCAACAGCAGGAGTGACCACCTGTGCAGCAGGTACGATCGTGGTCTGTGCGGTGGAAGGAACGTCCTCAGATCTCTGTGCCCGGCTGGACTCAACTAAAGATCCCATCATCTGCCGCAACTCTTGCATGCCGGCATCTAATCTGGCAATACAGTCTGGATGAGGCGGATCAGTGGGACCCTGAGGGGTAGGAGTATCCTCCCGCTCGATCCTCGCCTCAGACGAGCCCGCTCGAATCTCATCCCTAGCGGCAGCCCGCTGAGCTCTCGTAGTCTTTGGCGGCATCGAAGCTGGAATAAGAAACAGGACCGATAAGGACATTGCAATTGAATCAAGGAATGCAAGGAATCAAGAAAGGAAATACAAGCAATTATGTCCTAAGGTTACTTAGGCGGAGTACCATATCGTAAGTATGCCGCGGATCATACCCACGCTACGCCACTCTGCTTAAGTCACCTACTCCATCTACCAAGGTCGTCCTACACTCAGAAAGGTAAAACCTACGCTCTGATACCAACTTTGTCACGACCCGAAAGTACGGAACGTGACTGGCACTTAGATTACGAGACGTCTAAAGGCGTACCGTAACCTAAGTCAGCCAAAACCCAGAAAATATAAACCAAAATCAAAAGAGAGTGAAGGAAAACCTTAAATGAAAACGTTTTTTTTTTCTTTTTTAAATCAATTGAGTTGCAATGAATCCCTTTTTAAAACATCAAAAATTTCTGAAAATTTCGGCAGAGTCTCCCCTGTATTTTCTATCCCCAAAAATGGGTACAACAAGATAATACATATGAAATCATAAAAATGGCATCCCCAAGCGGGAGCTAGCTCTTCGCCCAAGGCGGATCACAACCACATGCAATATATATAAGCAATACTAAGAAAAGAGCAGAAGAAACCCAAAATATCAGAAAACGCAACGCCGGCTCAAGTGAGCTCGACCCAAAAGAAACCACAAATATACATATCTCTCATTCTCATCACTAGGTCGCATATACAATACAAGTGGTAGATGGAGAATACTAGATACAATGATAAAGCAAAAAGGAATAAAGTATACTCGCAACCCACCTACGGGCGATGTCGCGAGTCTGAGCAAAAGAAACCGATGACAAGATAGCCCGCCACTACGAGACTGACGGGTCCGACCTGCAAGACTCTGTGGCACAACGGGGGTGAGTTGCCAGCTCGTGAGTAAATATAACATCTAATAAGGCAATCGTAAGAATGCACGCAATGCACCACAACATGTATGTCCATATGTGATATAATAACTCTAGTATGCATGCACAGGTATGCAATATCTTTTCTAACTCTTTAAGTGTTTAGAATGTTAAAGTTACTGCATTCTTAACTTTTAGAAAATGAATGTCTGTATAATAGCTAAATATCATCAAGAAATCATCTGGAAACCCGTGTCAAGCATCGACACCAAATAGGAATCATATCTGTCTCAATATCGGGCTCCGTCAGTCCGGATCGGCCCATATCATAAATCTCACGACAACGGTCGGTATCCTCCGGATATCCGCCGCGCCAGACATCACCGGTAGGTAGTCTTCCCCTGCCAGGCTCATCGTCTACAACTCGATCTTCTTGCCCCGGGGTACCATACCGGGCCCACCATGTACCCGAGACGGTTCATCCACTCCTCGAATCGGGTCTCGAAATCCAACAGAAAACATGAAAACTCATGGTGGACGACACAGACATCACGAGAAAACCGCAACTTTGTTTTGAAAATGATAAATCTAAGGTTTTGTTAAATTCTTGCGGTTTTCCCCAAAAATCCAGAAATCACAGAAAAACTGAAATCATCAAGAAAATCATAGTGTCCACATGTTATATATAATAAATGTCTATGATATCAATGTATATGATGTGAGTTTTAGTAGCAATCTATATAAATATGATGTTAATGCGAGGTATATGCATGCTATGCAATTTCATATATCATGTTTGAATGCAAATAGCGATATTAAGTTAAACAGGTTTTCTAGTGTACGTGGCATGGCAATTACCAAAGGCGTGTGTGTCACATGAATAGTGCGCATGCAATCGATGCCAATGGTAATGTGTTCGTGTCCTACGAAATGATATCGCGTATGTATATATGAACGTCATATGAATGTCCATGCAATCTAGTATAGGGTTAGCTGTGAGGGTATGCCATGTATATAAATGGATAAGCTAGCTAACAATATAATTAATGCATAAAGTAGGGTAATCCTAACTAGGGGGGGCGCCTCACGCCATCCAGACGATTCCCCCGTAGATGAATATATCTACTCACCAGAAATCCCCGCTAATCTGATCCGGCCACCGCTTTGCCCTTTCGCGCCGTATCCGAAGTTTCCCCGACCGATCCTCACAAGTTGAATCCTAACATGCTCAAGCCACCAAATAAGCCTCCTTTCTTCAAGTTTTTAACTAATTTGGGTTGAGGAGAGATAGGATTTGGATTTTGCTTTGAATTGGAGAAAGAATTTATGAATTTTTTATGGATTTTGATAAGAAAAATGTAGCAAAAGAAGTGAGAAAATGGGAGTTGCTACAGTTTGGAGCTCGGCCAGCAGCAAGGAGATGGTAGTGTGGGTTTTGTGTAGATGGTTCTAGGTCAAGAAAACCCCTCAAGTCCTAATTAATGCATTTCACATCAAACTTTTCACAAAAAATCCCATTTTAAGCCATTTTTTCATTAAATTTCCAACCATAACACCAAAATCTTATAAAGTTATGATACAATTTATTAACACTCTATTTTAGTTTATAAAGACTCCTAATTAAGAAATTTACCTAATTAAATTTGTATTTATCCCTAATTAAATGTATTTAAAAAGGCTTAAAATAATTAAAAAAATAATTAATTACGAAAAAAAATTTATTTAACTGGAAAATTATAAATGACATTTTAGTGACAAAATTATAGTAATATCTTATTTAAATTTTGTATAATTAGGTCTACAATGAAAAATATCAATTTTGACTTTTTACGGAAAAAGCCGAAAAATTAGCCGATTACCGAAAAACTGCCTCAACGATTTTCGAAGGGTTACAGTTTTCGATAATGAGACTAAAATGCGGGGTCTATAATTGTTAGGCATGTGATGTCTAAGTATTTCATTTGATTAGGCATGCGATGTCTAAACAGATTGCGGATTCCAACTGTTGTAGTTTTTCACTTTCTTTTCTGTGACCGTAAGTGTAATATGTGATATCGCCGGTTTCGTTGCTATATGTCAACGACAATTGGGATACGCATGTTTACTTACGTTGATGACATGTGATGTTATGTGTTGCTGGATATGTTATATTGGATCGTCGTGTTTGAATAGCCGGGGGTTTTTATGTGAGATGAGTGTTTTTCATTTTCATTGATGTAAAAACTTGTATGTAATATTCTTTTATTGGGGCACTTCCAGGTTGCGGAAGATGTCACCGTTTGTATATTATTTCCTTTTCCGTATTAGGATAGACCCAAGGAGGAGGGCACAAGTAACCGGGTTCTAGGGTCTAGTGGGAGACCATCTCGAGGAGTCGAGTCCGGGTCTCCTAACTCTAGAATTTGTAGGGTTGCTTGCCGCTCTCGTAGGGGTCTAGGGGTGTGGGATTGGCTATTCATCACGACCGTGGAATCCGTGTTTTATACTGGCTCGTATTGAAAACACGGACGTCCTAGTATATCCAATGTTTCATATGTTTCTTCTACTGCGATATCTGTGATATGATCATGTGATGTTCTATGATAGATACTTTATATAGTATATTTGATATATTATATAGGCATTACTTATGTTTTACACCTGCGCTAGCCCTGCCCCGCTCTGCCGTTAGTTACCTAACCTAACGGTGCACGAGGGGACATCGAGGCGAATGCGGATGGCATAAGTGTACGTCGTATTTATCTGTGATGTTTAGGTACTTTAAATGATGGGACTTCATTAATGTGATTAATGAAATAAAAGAAACCTAAAGATGTTGTAGAATCGAATTTCAAAATTAAAACAGGTAGCTACAGTTCTTGCTTTGCACAGAGGTATATGTGATATATCCTGCACCTTATTCGATGAGGAAAGGACCGAGATCCCTTCACCGGGAGTGACTCCTTTAGCAATAACTGGCAGATGCTACACACTCGGTTTATCTTTTGATTGCTTTTAAGAGTTTTTGCTTTGCATAGTGATATATATGATATATCCCGCACCTCATTCGACGAGGAAAGGACCGACGATCCCTTCACCGGGAGTGACTCCTTTAGCAAAACTAGAAAAGCCTCAAAAAACACTCCATTTTAAAATCATTTGATTCTACAACGATATCAAGTTCATTATGCAATAGGTTTTCAGAAAAACCTGTTCTAGCCCTCCGTCATTTCAGATAAGTAGTAGTTAGTATTCGTGCTGCGTTTGTTGGCCTTTGTCAAGGCGCAGTGTGCGGTAGCTGACTGGTGCTTATCTGCTTATGCATATGATGCAGATTGGGTTGGGATAGTCGTGCGACCTTGTTGGCCTTTGTCAAGGGTCGTGCGGGTGGGTTTAATTCAATCAAGAAATGATGGGTTGAACTTGACTAGCAGCCTATGGTTTGTTGGCCTTTGTCAAGGTCATAGGAGGCTAGGGGCAAAATATTATCGGGAATTTCAAGTGTTGAAATTTGCAATGAGATTGCATACCTTCTATGAGATAGTTGGATCCCGATACCCGCTGTGAGTAAGAGTTACTCCTGGGAGAGTTTTACACATTACAATTAGCCGATCAAGTAGGTGTGTAGAAAGGTGTCAACGGGGTTACGCCTCTGGGAAAATGAGGTTTACATTAATTAGGTTCGTGCGAAAGCACGGGGGACCTCCCTCAAAGTACCGATACTGGCCTGGCTGAAAGATTGGCGAACTTGTAGTGTGTAATTAATCCCGGCTAGTCTTTCCTTTTAGGGTTTGAAGGAAGATTTGATGAAAAGCAGTGGGAGCCATCCTGATTAGATAAAATAATAACCAATCTATTCTTGCAAGAGCGCACGCTGAGTGTTTTCTTCTCTCTCTCTCCAGGTAGCGACCATATCATGCCTTAATCAAGATAATAATACGGATTATTGACCGAACCCGCTTGTTATACTGAGCTGGGGAATGTTGGTCCCGCTCCAACTTATAATTGTTATAAGACAGAGCAGGAAATTGGGGATTACCAGAATTCCCGTGCCGCCCAAACGAAGAGAGTGCATGCTGATGCATCATCTTCGGGTGTGTTCGTTACAGAGAACTGTTTCTCAGTATCCTTTACGTCCTGAGTATGTGATACCAGATCAGGATCCCAGATATGTAATCTGTTACATAGGGCTGCAGAAAGGTAGAGGACTGAGAACGGGTGATAAGTTTCATGAGGCAGAAAACGGGGCAAGAGTTGCAGCCAAGTCTGTTGGTCACTGTCACCCTGTATTACCAATACATTGATTCTGAACGAATGTTATTAGATACCGAACCTGATATACAAAATCATATCAGTCTCTTTATCAGTAAAGAAATGATAAAATTTTGTATTGTTGGATAATGTTTTGAACATTTCCTATATCAAAAGTTGATCGGTTCAGGCACGTTATCTAAAAGCGTTGATGTTCTAAATCAAACTACGGTTCTTAGTATACAGAACACACATAAGAGGAAGAGTTCAGAAATAAACGAATCCTTCTTGAGGCATTGTAGACTAGGTCATATCAATGTGACCCGACTAGCTGAAGTTACATGAAGATGCATATTTAAATCAGTTTGAATCTACAAATTGTGAAACTTGCCAGTCATGTCACAAAGATAAAATGACACCAGCTCTGTTTATTAGAAACAGAGAAAGAGTTAGTAAACTCTTGGGATGATACATGTTGATGTATGAAAGGTCCCCTGTCTACATATGCCAGGACTGGTTCTTTGTACTTCGTTACATTCTCTGATAATCTCTAATGATTCAGACATATGTTCCTGTTGAAACACAAGTCCGAACCTTTTGAGATATTCACAGAATATGATTTAGAAGTAGAAAACCAAAACACGGGTATAAGTATTATGTCCTTTGATGAGATCGAGGAGGAGAATACTTGAGCACGGAAATCCTGGATTATTCAAAAGGAGAATGAGATGCTCTCTCAGCATTACTCCTCCGTATACACCATAGCACGATGGTATATCGGGGCGGAGCAATAACACCCTATGTGATATGGTGTGCTCTATGATGAGTACTACTGAGTTTCCTATTTCCTTTTGGGAGTTATGCACTTGAGAAGCTGCATACCTATTGAATAGGGTTCAAATCAAATCAGTTGCCTACCACTTCAGATTTGATATGATAAGGGAAGAGCCTATGTCTTAAGTTGGTTAAGATTTGGGGTTGTCCGAGCTATGTCTAAAAGCATAATCCGGACAAGCTAGAGGCAAGATCTGTTATGTAGAACTGGAAAGGTTCCAGCTATACAAAACTGCAGCTGACGATTTGACAGAACCAAAGGATTCAATAGTTACCAACGAACCTTAGCCTCTGCGCCGATCTAGTAGGGTTCCTCACCCACCTGAGAGATACTTCGGTTTCTCTACGACAGTGGGAGCGAGGATTGCATCATAAGATGATGACCCAACTAGTTTCGAGCAGGCCATCGAGAGTAGGGACTCTGTAAGAATGGCTGGATGCTTAGCGATCTGAGATGGAATCCATGTACACCAACAAAGTATGGACTTTGGTTGCTATATCTGGAGGGTTAAATCCCCATCAGGAGCAAGTATATCTTGAGAAGATTACTTGGTGTAGATGGAAAAGTTGTGACTTTCAAAGCTAGACTTGTTAAAGCTTTTCGTCATCGACCAGGCGTGGATAATGATGAAACCTTTTCAAGTGGCTATGCTTAAGTCCATCCAGATCCTACTTGCCACGGCTACATACCATGACTACGATATCTGGCGGTTGGGTGCCATGGCTGTTTTTCTAAAATGATGTTTTAGAAGAGAACGTCTATAAGTACACAGCCAGAGGGCTTCGTAGACAGTGGGAGCAGCGGAAACGTGTACAAGATGCTTTATAGAATAAAGCAGGCATCGCGGAGTTGGGACATCTGTTTTGATGTAGTTGTCAAAAAGTTTGACTTCATCAAAATGGTAGATGAACCTTGTATATACAAAAAGGTAGTAGGGAGTATGGTGCTGATCCTCGTAGAGTACGTGGATGACATACTCTTGATAAGAAAAGAGTTTCCTATGCTACGCCCGGTCAATCTCCGCTTATCACAATGATTCTCCATATAGGATCAAAATGATACCTCCTAAATCCTGGATTTTGGATCTATGAGATAGATCTAAATGGATGTTAGGATTCTCACTAGTTGTAGTGAGACGGTATCAATTGATCCTGGGGAAAATCACTGGAAAGGTTCCAGGGTGATAAGGACGACTGAATGTCAGTCACAGGCATTGTTTTTACCCTCAGTAAAGGGACGGTATGTTGGAAGAGTTTTAAGCTAGATACCGTGGCATACTAGACGATTAAGGTTGGATACATCGCTACTTAAGATCCTACCAAAGAGGATGTTTGGGTGTATATTGGTTCATGAGATGAACTACGTTCCAACCATTCTGAGACAATGGAGTTGTGGCTTATGCCAAGGAACGCCGGTCCCATCAGTGATCCAGACATATTCTAAGACAGTATCACCTGATCATGGAGATGGTTGATCTCCAGGGTGATCGAGGTTAGGAGAGTAGACTCAGAGGACAACACGGCGGATCCACTCACAAAGGCCATTTCCCAGAGAGAGACTTTTAAGGGATGGTTGAGTATGAGATACTACAACCACTGCTATCAGATGGCCCTAGTGCAAGTGGGAGATTGTTAGTTATATGTATGCCCTAGAGGCTATTACTGTATATAGGATGTATATTGTAGTGGATGCTGGGACATATATAGGGAGGACTTTCTTGCTCGACATGATAGTATGTATCTGGTTACTCTTTACCTTAACGTGTATACTGATTGTCTCTCTGTTACATGTTGGTAAAGCCCTTAGGATGTGTACTTGACTACCTGGACTATGATGCGGATCATACTAGTGGAGACAGGGTAGTCCATAAGTACATCCTTCAAGGTCCCTAGTCGTGGGTATATCGAGACGGGGCATCGATATACCAGAGTAGACTAGCGTATACCTTCTCGACCAATGAGATGGGCAATGGATGATCCCATATCCATTGGTGTTTGACATCAGAGATGGTATACGGGTGCTCAGTGGAGACTGGGTATACTGGACGGACTCGCCGAGAACTCCCAGATGGTATTATACCTCATGTCAGATGGCAGTTCTCAGGTGACACTTGTACAGGTTAGTCTGTAGACCCGAGATCGTCATAGAGTCTTGTGTGATTCCCACTGTGCTTTGATCTCCACCTTACCATGTCCATGAGGGCGTGCAAAATGGTGGTCTTTGGGTACAGTCCCGAGTCACATGGAGGCAATGAGCGATAGGAGGGGTTTCGTCTCTCCCGGTATTGGGGGTTGATGTTGCGCTGTGCTCGATTGGCCGTAACAGGGAAGTCCCTGGCCAGGGCTGATCAGAGATTTGCTGGTAAGTGTTACCAGTAGTTTCTCGACCCGTTATGAGCCTCACATCGGCACGACTTATCGGTTATTGGGGTCTGACGTATACCACCCCTAGACTTGATATGCGACATATCAGACGAACAGACCGGACTGTACGGTAAGTGTTACTGGTTGGATTCACAGGAGTGTGAGCGGGCTTGCTCGTCGATCTTCTGATCGCTCAATACCCGGGTGGCCGTTACGTTTAGCATACTGCTTGCGGCTTGTGGGTGTTTGATATGATCATCACCTGCTGCCGGCGTATTGACGAGTCTTTAGAGTCCTACACAGAGGTTTCTTGGCTCAAGCGAAACGAAATAGGAGCGCATAAGTGATATGTGCGGGACCGAGAATAATGCGTGTATGTGATACCGTATTTCATTCTCGCGATGAATGTATCGAATGGTTGTATGCGATATAACCTAGTTATCGAATCAAGGATTGATTCGATAAGCCGATACATTGAATATTAGTCGGTTATATGCGATATGACCGGATCGTTAAATCAAGTGTTGATTTAATGATTTAATACATAATTATATATTTGATATATTACTTTGCATTAACTAGTATTGGTTCACTTTAAATGGATTTTCTCACTTGTAGTTCACAAGTTGTATATGTGATATACTTTAGTGCACTTGATTGTATCATGTTTGATGATACATTCTTACTTAAGTTTTGTGTAAAGATTAAACCATGATTATTTAAATTGTTAGGGTTTTGTTTTTCATATCTATTTATTCATTTATTTATTATGGAAAAGATATTGAACAAAATGGTTTCTTTCTTTCTTTGTTTCTTTCATGAAGCTTGTTGAAGCTTCATGAAGCTTTGACCAAGAGACCATTTTGTCTTCTTCTTTTAACCCTAACCATTCATATAACCTTAGTTAATTATCTACACTTGACTATGGTTAAAAAATATGATAAGTATTATTTTCTTTTAACTTATCATGATGATCTTGATCTTCTTCTTCTTCTTGAGTTCAAGAAAAAGCTTGCCACCATTAATGGCATCTTGAGTAAACAAGTGAGAAATCCAATTCTAAAGTGAACCCACTTCCTATTTCTTCATCCTCTACCTCTTGCCAAGTAGTATAGGGTGTTTTCTTCACAAGTTTCATGACTTGGTGAAGTGGGAGCTTGATCTAGTGATGCCTCGACGTAGATCAGCTTCGGCATCGAAGCCGACGACCAAGCCCGCCCATTTCTCCGATGAAGCCGATGCTAGAGTCCGGGATGCGATTTGTACAGCGAGGGGACTTCATCATGGAGCTATGGAGGTGGAGAACCGGATCTACAAAGGTTGTATTTCCGTTCACTTAGTTAACTTGTTAACTAGTTTCATTGTTCGCCTAAAATTCTTGTTAACGATCCGTATTAGGGTTTCTCGGCACTTGTAAAAATTGAAATTGGCATGGTTGATGCCTTGTGAGACCTCATTAGTGTGCCTAAGAACCCTACACAATCTGGTTTGACATTCCATTGGCCACTCCGCAGATAAGGTGGGTAACTTCAGGCACCCGAGAGGTACTCCGGTAGCCTCAAGGACGGTGACAGGGAAGTTCTTGTTTACCCAGACTTGCCATTGCTATTGTTCCAGGCTGCGAGACCCGGCAGGAGGATGAGTATAGCGTCGTTCTAAACTAGCTTTAGAAGTGTACGTGTATATGACTCTGCCAAATGGTTGTCGTAGTTAGTGGGAGCAGCGGAAGCATTGGTGGACAGGTAGCTTATATCTATTTATAGACTAAAGCAGATATAGCGGAGATAGTTCATCAATTTCTGATGTGACAATCATAGGTTTGACTTCATCAGAATAGGAGATGGATCTGTTGAGAAAGTAGTAGGGTGTGATGTCCTGGTATTTGGATAACATACACAGAGTAGGAAAGGAAACTCCTATACTACGATCGGTTACACTTTGGTCGTCACACAGTGGTTTCTCCATATGGGACTTGGACATTATATCAGACATACTGGTTACTAGATCTATGGTTTTAGATCTAGATTTGGGTGGTTTCCCAATCAGGGTACTTAGACAGCATTCTAAGAGTATTTAGAATGGACGACTCCTGGCACGGTAGTGTACCTGCAGGTGATGGAGTCACCCTCTCTAAAGGTGTCTTACAGACTAAAGGGGAGAGGGATGTGCATGATTGGCAGATCACTTGCTCAGGCAATTGAGTCAATCATGAGATGTCAAGTACCACACCAGATGTTGTTCTTGCACTAGATGCAATAAGATGACATTGATCCAATCGTGGAGAAATAGTAGGAAGCATTTTTAGAACATAAGTGGATGTTCTAGGGATATGATAACGACAGCCTCATGCGGGAGACAGTTATCATTCCAGGCTTTCAAGGTGACCTGGACGACAAGGAGGTTGTCAGAGTTATAGTTTTTCCTTCTGACGAGGGGCAGTATTTCGGACAGGTGGTCTAAGGCAATACTGAGGGAGGCATGGCGCAGGATACTGATTAAGTTCAGTTGACGATACAGTCTAAGAAGTTTGGATTTGGAGTTCATTTATGAGCTAGGTCCCATCAGACATCCAGACACATTCTGAGACAGGTATTGCTCATTTCGGGAGATGGCTTTCTGTTAGTGTATATGCCCTAGAGGCCATTACTGTATCATACTAGTTTGTATATTACTTAATGGATGCTTGGGATATTCACCTTGTATATACAATCTTGCTCAAAATAGTAGTTTGCTACTTGGTTTGTTTCTACTTCAATGTGTACTTGTGTTTATTTCAGTATATCACTTATACGCATTAGTGGAGCCCTTAGGATCTTTGCTTGATTACCAGCGTTGTGATGGCAGTCACACTAGTGGGGGCTGGGTAATCTATAAGCACATCCTTATTCAGGTCCCTGGTCGCAGGACTATCGAGACAGGGCATCGATACTCCGGAGTAGACCAGCGCATGCGCTTCTCATCCCAGTGTGGGAGACGGTCTGTCCCACAGCCGTCAGTACGTCGTACTTGAGATAGTATGCGGGTGCTCGTTAGGTTACGGGTACACTGGACAGGACTCGTAGGGAACTGACTAGTTGGTATTATACCTATCGTCAGTTATCAGTTCCCAGGTGACATGAGTACAGCTTAGTCCGCTGACTTGACACTGTCACTTCGCCTCGGGTGTGTTCCCACTGTACTTTGATCACTACCCTACCACGGCTCAAAGGAGTCGTGCAAACAGGTGGTGGTTGGGTGCAGTCCCGAAGCACTTGGAGGCAGTGACGGTTAGACAGGATTCGTCTCTCCCGGTATTGGGGGTTGACATCGCGCTGTGTCTAGGAGAGCCATTACACGAGTAGTCCCTGGCCAGGGCAAACGAGATATACTGGTAGGTTTCCAGTGTTATCTCAGGGTGTATTGGGCTTCACTCCGGCACGACTTGTACCGCTATTGGGGGACTGACGTTTACCGCCCCCTAGGCCCGCCATGCGATGTATCAGACGAACAGACCGGACTGTATGGAGAATGTCACACTCAGGCTCAGTAGGAGTTCAGATGGGTTTCGCCTCGTCGGTCTTCTTGTCGGCATTACCTGGGGACCGTTACGCACAGCTAGTGCCGCTTGCGGTCTGTGGTTAAACCCACTGCCAGCGTAGTGTCGAGTCTTTAGAGTCCCACACAGAAAGCTTTTCGCCTTTAGGCAAAAGAGTGGAGGTCGCATGGTATTGCGACAGGTCGCATGGTTTTGCGACAGGGTTCGGTCACATCCGTGCACTTGTGCACGTACAGTGTCCGGACAGTTTACACTAGCGGGCTTTGGTTTAAGCCAGATCCTAGTGTACCTTATGGGATTGGATTTATCCAGTTTGCATTCGTGTTCCTCGGAACGCGGATGCGGGTGTGTATGCACAGTTGACAGGGAGGCAGAGGCAGCGGATTCTCATTAGGGTTGTTGACAGTTGACCGTTGACTTTTTGACTTTATGCTCAACCCTAATGAGAATATGATATGTGATTAACTATTATATTAATTAAGTATTATGGTGATATGGTTGTTGACTTGTTGACTTTTGTTGACTTGTTGACTTTGGTGACTTGTTGACTTTTGTTGACTTGTTGACCGGTTGACTAGGCTTGACTAGTTGACCATCATGATAACCATGGTTATCATTTCATGCCAAAGACTTTTTCTTGCTTGTTCATTTGAGTAAAATGAGTGCATGACATGATAAGGTTATGGTTACTTCAACCATCACATAAGACTTTTGTTGATATGATGAGTTATCATTGCTTTGGATTATGAGAGGGTGAGAGACAAAATACTTGCTCATTCTTTCTTGCTCATTCTCTCTCTTGTTCTTGAGCTCTCCTCTTGCTCTCATCCTCAACCTCTTGCTCCCTCTCTTGATCTATGGTTCTCTTGTCTCATGAGTTGAGAATCAAGAACCATAGATAAAATCCCATTCTAAATCATCTCTACTCATTCTAGTTCACTAGGTTTAGCAAACCAAGTGAACTAGTTTCTTCAAAGAACGAAGAAGGAGCTAAAGGTTGGAGCTTTCAAGTGGATCTATCTTCGGCGTACGGAGACAACGAGAAGGAGCCATCGAACCACCATCGGAGCTTGAAGAGAAGGAGTTCAAGTTTAGGTATAACCATCTTCATCCGAGTAGCTAACTCTCTTTAGCATTGTTTGCTAGTTTTAGTTTAGACAACGATCCCGACCATAGTTTAGTCCATGTTGCCTCTTGCGATAAAAATTCGTTTTTTATACCGTTTCCGCCTCTCCGTAAGAACCGGGGGTCGCAATATGGACTTACAGTGGTATCAGAGCCTAACTAAACTTAAACTAGCTTGGTAGTGAAGTGTAACGAAGTTCGGAACCGGAAAAATCCAAAAACCAAACTTCACAAAAACTGAGTTTCTGTTGAAATTTTTTCTGCTCAAAATGAAAAACTTTACACTTGTAAATTCGGCTCAGGGTTTTGTGTGAACACCCAAGAAAAACGATACAGTGATTCGCCTAAAGTGCCGCGCTTCCGCCGCGTGATCCTTCTTAGCCGCCGCGGAACCGCCGCGACTTGGTGTCTTCTCTGCATCGTTTTTCGTGCAGTGTGTTTGTGTATTGGTTTTGGGATTTTTAAAATATATTATATGTGCCCAGATTGTCCAGAAAAGAAATTTCCTTTTGGGGTCCTATAATTCCGTATTTTTTCCGAACTTCACTGCACTTTGACTATGATGGTTATATCTGTGATTCTTTCATGTATTGAACGTCGGCTAATCGCTATAAGTCGATTAGTCGGGGTTATACATGATCTGTAATGTGCTGGAATGTGTATATGAATGTGTTGGACTGTCGCGGGTGAATAGCCGGGGTGGATGTGAGATGAGCTTTTGTTTTTCTTTCATTCATTGTAAATGTAAATTGATGTAATAATATTATTTGTTTGGCCGCACAACCGGGTCGGGGTTGTAGCCGTCATTGTATAATTCTTTTTACTGTTTTTGCTCCTAGGATAGACCCATGGAGGGGTGCACAAACTACCAAGTACTTGGCGGGTAGTTTGCCGCACCCGTAGGGGTCTTGGGTGGGGTATTTGGCTATTCACCGCGACCGTGTTATCCGCTTTTCGTTTCAGGCTCGAAAGGATTGCGGATTGCTAGTATATCCAATGCATTCATCTGTGATCTGTAATGTCTATCATTGCTTACTATTTAGGCGTTGCTTATGTTTTACAGACGCGCTAGCCCAGCCCCCGCTCTGTCGTTAGTTAAGTAACCTAACGGGTAATGACGGGGCCCAGTGGCGAATGCGAATGGCATAAGCGTACGTCATATTTTGGTTGTTTTCTGCAATGGTAGGGTTAAATGATGGGACGCATTAAAAGTACTAATGCAAGAATATCACGCATTAAAAGAACTAATGCAAGATAATAAACCAAGTTAAAGTCGTTGGAACACTTTCGAAAAACCACTCGGTTCTTTTCAAAATAACTTTTAAATGCGGAGCTTGAGCCACTCCTTCTAAAAGCTATCTCGTTCCATCGATTAAATCAAGTTCACTACGTTCACGGTTTCGCCAAAACCATTCGTAGCCCTCCGTCGTTTCGTATGAATATTCAATAAGTATTCAAGCTGTGTTTGTTGACCTTCGTCAAAGCATAGTGATTGGTAGCTATTGGGTATTCATATGTAGCATAGATAGATGCGTTGGTTTGGGACATTCGCATTACCTTGTTGACCTTCGTCAAGGGTACATACGGGTGGATTCAAATTAACCTGGATAATGACGGGCAGAACTTGACATGTGACTTATGATTTGTTGACCTTCGTCAAGGTCATAAGAGCATGGGGCAAAAATCCACATCGGGAGTTTCATAAGTACTGAAACTTGCTAGATTTGCATACCATTTGGAGTGTGATGATTCTGGTAGGATTCCTTCAGTTTCGTCACGCGATGATATTTGGATCCCGATCCTACTGTGAGTATATGCTACTCCTCGGGAAATTTCTCACTTAACGATCAATGCTATAAACCTAGTAGGTGCCTAGAAAGGTGTTAGCGGGGCTACGCCCCCAGGGAAAAGAGGTTCTCTAATTAAGGAACTTCGCGAAAGCGTTGGAAAACCTCCCTCGAAGTACCGACACCGGCCTGGCTGAACGGTTAAGCAAGTATTATACGGTGGGATTGATCCTGACTAATTCTTCCTTTATGGTTTGAGGAGGGATTCGAGAAACAGTGGGAGCCATCCTGTTTAGACAAACTAAAAACCACTCTAAACTTGCAAGAGCATCATGCTGAGTGTTTCTTCTTCTCTCTCCTAATTGCAGCGACCAATCAACATGACTGGACTTAAGTTACTCCTAGATAAAAACAAACTGACAGGGCCAAACTACAAAGATTGGCTCAGGAATGTCACGATAGCAATCACTTATGACAAGCTGGGGTATCTTCTTACCACCAAAGCTCCCCCTGTCCCTGGTCCAACTTCCAGTGTCGCGGATAAGGAAATCCGCAAGACTTGGGAGATTGATAGCGCGAAGGCCAAGTGCCTCCTGCTTGCCTCGATGGAGTCCATATTGCTCCATACAAAAGAACTGTATGGAGAGCAATCACGTATCGCAAGATACGAAGCGTCGAAAAAGTTATTTTCGACAAGAATGGCCGTCGGATCATCAGTAGCCGAGCATGTGCTAAAGATGATCGGCTTCATTGAGGAGCTCGCTGACCTAGGGATCACATTGGAGAGTGAGCTATATACGGATATAGTTCTCCAGTCCCTTCCTTCCACTTACGCCCAGTTTATACTGAACTTCAACCTACAAGAAAAAGAGGTTGAACTATCAGAGCTCCTCAACATGCTGAGGAGCGCAGAGGGCACCCTACAGAAAGGTAGGGAAACATCCACTTTGTTTGTAGGAGGATCATCTTCTTCTAGGTCCAAGGCGAAAGCCAAGGGAAAGAAGAAGAAGGCCCCCGCCAAACCAAGGGGCGGTGTTGGTAAAGTGGATACGAAGGGAAAAGGCAAAGCAACAAAGATAGCGGGGAAGCTTGTGGATAAGGAAGAATGCTTCTATTGTCATAAGAAAGGACACTGGAAGAATGATTGCAGGGCCTGGAAAGCCAGAACACAGGAATTGAAGCAGGTTGCAGCTTCAGCTTCAGGTGTGTATGTTATTGAAAACTGTCTTTCAATAAACTCTACTTCCTGGGTATTGGATACCGGATCAGGATCTCATATCTGTAATTCTTTGCAGGCGTTGAGAAACCGTAGTGTTTTGAAGGCAGGTGAAATGACCCTCAAAGTTGCGAACGGAGCTAGCATGGATGCTAAAGCCGTGGGGGACTATCACCTGGGAATGTCAGATGGACATGTTTTGGTTTTGCGTAATTGCTTTTTTGTACCCAACGCAACTTGTAATATCATTTCTGTATCTTTAGTTTCTAAAGAAGGTTATGAATATGCGTTTGTAAGTAATGTTGTAAACATTCACCTTAATCAAGTTTTGATTGGGTCAGGTACATTGAGTAATGGTATATACGTGTTAAACCAACCACAGATTTTCAACGTCCAGAATACACACAAAAGAAAGTCTCTGGAAATGAATCAGACTTTCTTATGGCATTGTAGATTGGGTCACATCAATGAGAGAAGGTTGACTAAGTTACATACAGAAGGATATTTGAATGCGTTCGAATATCAATCGTATGCCACTTGTCAATCTTGTCTCAAAGGAAAGATGACAAAGACTCCGTTTACTGGACAAGGAGTAAGAGCGAGCGAGCTCTTAGGACTTGTACACAGTGACGTGTGCGGTCCAATGTCTACACATGCCCGAAGCGGACATTCTTACTTCATTACTTTTACGGATGACTTCTCAAGGTACGGTTATGTCTTCTTAATGAAACATAAGTCCGAGGCCTTTGGAAAATTCCAGGAGTATAAGAATGAAGTAGAGAAACAGACCGGCAAAAGTATTAAGATTCTAAGATCGGATCGAGGTGGAGAATACTTAAGTGCCGAATTCCTGAATTACTTAAAAGAGAATGGTATTCTCTCTCAGCTTACTCCTCCATACACTCCGCAACATAACGGTGTATCGGAGAGACGGAACCGAACCCTATTGGATATGGTTCGGTCCATGATGAGTAACGCTGAGTTGCCGCGATCATTCTGGGGATATGCACTAGAAGCAGCTGCGTATCTCTTGAACAAGGCTCCTACCAAGACTGTGCCCACCACCCCATATGAGATGTGGACTGGGAAGAAACCCTGTCTTAATTATCTTAAGGTATGGGGATGTCCAGCTTTTGTAAAAAAGCAGCATGCGGACAAGCTTGAGGCACGTTCAGTACAGTGTAAGTTTGTGGGATACCCAAGGAACTCCAGGGGGTATCTTTTCTATTCCGCTGAGGAACAAAAGGTTTTTGTTTCTCAGCATGCCCGCTTCTTGGAAACTGAGTTTTTGGAAACCCAGATAAGTAGGAACACAATAGAACTGGAAGAAATTCCAGAACCACAGACTGTTACTGAAAGCTTAGTGGAACCAGAGGGTTCAACAGAACAGGACATTCCTACGCCGCTCCGCAGGAGTAGTAGGCAGTCTCATCCGCCCGAGAGATACTGCGGTTTTCTCATAGACGGGGATAGAGAGGATTGCATCATAGATTATGATGAGCCTACTAGCTTCCAGCAGGCCGTTCAGAGCGTTGACTCAGTGAAATGGCTGGATGCAATGCGGACCGAAATGGAGTCCATGTACACCAACAAGGTATGGACGTTGGACATTGCTCCAGACGGGGTAAAACCCGTAGGATGCAAGTGGATCTTCAAAAGGAAGATTGGTGTAGATGGACAGGTTGAGACCTATAAAGCTAGGCTGGTAGCAAAGGGTTTTCGTCAAAGACCTGGCTTGGACTACGACGAAACCTTTTCTCCAGTAGCCATGCTGAAATCCATTCGGATCCTTCTTGCCATTGCTGCCTTCCACGATTATGAGATTTGGCAGATGGACGTAAAAACCGCTTTTCTAAATGGAAATTTAGAGGAGTGTGTCTATATGGATCAGCCAGAGGGTTTCATTCAGAGTGGGAGCAGCGGAAAGGTGTGCAAGTTGCTTAAGTCCATCTATGGACTAAAGCAGGCATCGCGGAGTTGGAACATCTGCTTTGATGAGACGGTCAAAGAATTTGGCTTTATCAAAAATCCAGATGAACCATGCATCTATAGTAGATTTGTAGCGAGAACTGTAGTATTCCTCGTTTTATACGTGGATGACATTCTCTTAATAGGAAATGACATTCCTATGCTACAATCTGTCAAGGGGTTCTTGTCACACAGGTTCTCCATGAAAGACCTGGGTGATGCCTCGTACATTCTGGGTATCCGGATCTACCGTGACAGATCCAAGAGGATATTAGGACTTTCACAGTCCAGGTACATCGACACCATACTGAAGAGATTCAGTATGGAAGATTCCAAGCGCGGTAACCTACCGGCTTGTCACGGGATCACCCTCTCTAAAGAGATGTCTTCCAAGACTGATTTGGTGAGGGATCGCATGTCTATTATACCCTACGCTTCTGCGGTAGGCTCTATAATGTATGCGATGTTGTGTACCAGACCGGATGTAGCTTATGCACTGAGTGTGGTAAGCCGGTATCAGTCTAACCCTGGGGAGAAACACTGGATAGCGGTAAAGAACATTCTCAAGTACCTGAGAAGGACTAAGGAGATGTTCTTGGTGTATGGCGGAAAGGACCTCCAGATCGAGGCCTTTGCTGA
Organism: Agapanthus africanus; assembly: GCA_030015575.1. Lineage (NCBI taxonomy): Eukaryota > Viridiplantae > Streptophyta > Magnoliopsida > Asparagales > Amaryllidaceae > Agapanthus > Agapanthus africanus. Next base: position 359,061,154 of record JASDDO010000026.1, read on the forward strand.
CTCCAGCTTCCAGAGTGACAAGGATGATTCCAAGTCCATGTCGGGTTTTGTCTTTACCCTCAATGGAGGGGCGGTGTGTTGGAAGAGTTCCAAACAGGAAACCGTTGCAGACTCGACGATGGAAGCGGAATACATCGCTGCATCTGATGCCGCAAAAGAAGCTGTCTGGATGAGGAAGTTCTTGAAAGAACTTCAGGTGGTTCCGTCCATTGTTGATCCAATACCTCTGTATTGCGACAACAACGGGGCTATAGCTTTAGTGAAGGAACCCAGGTCCCATCAGAAATCCAGGCACATCTTAAGGCGGTATCACCTGATCAGGGAGATCGTAGATCGCCAGGAGATCGAGGTTCGGAGAGTCGCTTCAGAAGACAACACTGCAGATCCATTCACCAAGGCCTTGCCCCAGACTCAGTTCGAGCGGCTGATCGAGATGATAGGTCTTCGATACGCCAGTACATGGCCTTAGTGCAAGTGGGAGATTGTTAGTGTATATGCCCTAGAGGCCATTACTGTATCATACTAGTTTGTATATTACTTAATGGATGCTTGGGATATTCACCTTGTATATACAATCTTGCTCAAAATAGTAGTTTGCTACTTGGTTTGTTTCTACTTCAATGTGTACTTGTGTTTATTTCAGTATATCACTTATACGCATTAGTGGAGCCCTTAGGATCTTTGCTTGATTACCAGCGTTGTGATGGCAGTCACACTAGTGGGGGCTGGGTAATCTATAAGCACATCCTTATTCAGGTCCCTGGTCGCAGGACTATCGAGACAGGGCATCGATACTCCGGAGTAGACCAGCGCATGCGCTTCTCATCCCAGTGTGGGAGACGGTCTGTCCCACAGCCGTCAGTACGTCGTACTTGAGATAGTATGCGGGTGCTCGTTAGGTTACGGGTACACTGGACAGGACTCGTAGGGAACTGACTAGTTGGTATTATACCTATCGTCAGTTATCAGTTCCCAGGTGACATGAGTACAGCTTAGTCCGCTGACTTGACACTGTCACTTCGCCTCGGGTGTGTTCCCACTGTACTTTGATCACTACCCTACCACGGCTCAAAGGAGTCGTGCAAACAGGTGGTGGTTGGGTGCAGTCCCGAAGCACTTGGAGGCAGTAACGGTTAGACAGGATTCGTCTCTCCCGGTATTGGGGGTTGACATCGCGCTGTGTCTAGGAGAGCCATTACACGAGTAGTCCCTGGCCAGGGCAAACGAGATATACTGGTAGGTTTCCAGTGTTATCTCAGGGTGTATTGGGCTTCACTCCGGCACGACTTGTACCGCTATTGGGGGACTGACGTTTACCGCCCCCTAGGCCCGCCATGCGATGTATCAGACGAACAGACCGGACTGTATGGAGAATGTCACACTCAGGCTCAGTAGGAGTTCAGATGGGTTTCGCCTCGTCGGTCTTCTTGTCGGCATTACCTGGGGACCGTTACGCACAGCTAGTGCCGCTTGCGGTCTGTGGTTAAACCCACTGCCAGCGTAGTGTCGAGTCTTTAGAGTCCCACACAGAAAGCTTTTCGCCTTTAGGCAAAAGAGTAGAGGTCGCATGGTATTGCGACAGGTCGCATGGTTTTGCGACAGGGTTCGGTCACATCCGTGCACTTGTGCACGTACAGTGTCCGGACAGTTTACACTAGCGGGCTTTGGTTTAAGCCAGATCCTAGTGTACCTTATGGGATTGGATTTATCCAGTTTGCATTCGTGTTCCTCGGAACGCGGATGCGGGTGTGTATGCACAGTTGACAGGGAGGCAGAGGCAGCGGATTCTCATTAGGGTTGTTGACAGTTGACCGTTGACTTTTTGACTTTATGCTCAACCCTAATGAGAATATGATATGTGATTAACTATTATATTAATTAAGTATTATGGTGATATGGTTGTTGACTTGTTGACTTTTGTTGACTTGTTGACTTTGGTGACTTGTTGACTTTTGTTGACTTGTTGACCGGTTGACTAGGCTTGACTAGTTGACCATCATGATAACCATGGTTATCATTTCATGCCAAAGACTTTTTCTTGCTTGTTCATTTGAGTAAAATGAGTGCATGACATGATAAGGTTATGGTTACTTCAACCATCACATAAGACTTTTGTTGATATGATGAGTTATCATTGCTTTGGATTATGAGAGGGTGAGAGACAAAATACTTGCTCATTCTTTCTTGCTCATTCTCTCTCTTGTTCTTGAGCTCTCCTCTTGCTCTCATCCTCAACCTCTTGCTCCCTCTCTTGATCTATGGTTCTCTTGTCTCATGAGTTGAGAATCAAGAACCATAGATAAAATCCCATTCTAAATCATCTCTACTCATTCTAGTTCACTAGGTTTAGCAAACCAAGTGAACTAGTTTCTTCAAAGAACGAAGAAGGAGCTAAAGGTTGGAGCTTTCAAGTGGATCTATCTTCGGCGTACGGAGACAACGAGAAGGAGCCATCGAACCACCATCGGAGCTTGAAGAGAAGGAGTTCAAGTTTAGGTATAACCATCTTCATCCGAGTAGCTAACTCTCTTTAGCATTGTTTGCTAGTTTTAGTTTAGACAACGATCCCGACCATAGTTTAGTCCATGTTGCCTCTTGCGATAAAAATTCGTTTTTTATACCGTTTCCGCCTCTCCGTAAGAACCGGGGGTCGCAATATGGACTTACACTTTCTCCGCGAACTTGAGATATAGAGAGACATAGAAAGAAACATCGTAGCGGATCCATTCGCTGAGGCTATTCCTCTAACGCAATAGTTTCGCAAACGAGCTTTGTGAGACTGACAAGTAGAGGAGTTGGGTGTTCGGTATCACACGGGCTGTGAGTATGCGACATCGCAATAATTAGCCTTGAGTGCAAGTGGGAGATTGTTGGAGATAGTGCCCTCAGAGTCAATTATTAGATCACAGGCACGTGATTGCAATGATTGAGGGAGGACCTATCCCGGTAGGACAGTCTTACTCAAGATGATAGTATGCTATCTGGTTTATCTTTATCATCGTGTACTGCTTTAAGTGACCTGATAGGTCGCTATTACACGTTGATAGAGCCTCAAGGATTCTTGCTTGACTGCCAGCAGTATGAGGGCGATCATATACGTGGGAGCTGGTAGTCTATAAGCACATCCTTAAAAGGTCCCTAGTCATGGGAGTTTCGAGACTGGGCATCGATACTCCAGAGTAGACTAGTGCATACAGTGGAGACCCCGACGAGGGGCGGTGGCCGGTCTCACAAGACACTGGTGTCAGTTGGTTCACCTAAGATGTATACAGGTGCTCATTGGGTTATGAATACACCGGACAGGACTCGCCGGGAACATGCTAGTTGGTCTTATACCTGACGTCAGATAGCAGTTCCCTGGTGACATGTGTACAGGTTAGTTCATCGACCTGAGGATCGTCATTCGTCTCGTGTGAGTTCCCACAGTACTTTGATTACTACCCTACCATGCTCAAAGAAGACGTGCAAATAAGTTTTAGTTGGGTACAGTCCCGAGCCACATGGAGGCCGTGAGCGGATCTTCAGGGGTTCGTCTCTCCCGGTATTCGGGGTGAGGTCGCGCTGTGTCTAGGAGAGCCATTACACGAAGTCCTTGGCCAAGGCAGGAGATTTACTGGTAGGTATTCCAGTAGTATCTCAGGGTGTTCTGGGCTACACTCCGACATGACTTGTACCGCTTTTGGGGGTCTGACTTTTACCAACCCCTAGGCCCGCCATGCGATGCGTATAGACGAACGGACCGGACTGTACGGATATTGTCACTGACAAGCTCAGTAGGGTGTCAGGATGAGTTCGCTCATCGACGTCCCTTTCGGTCAATAGCTGGTGGCCCGTCAAGTATGGCTAATACCTCTGACGTGCTAGTGGTTAAATCCACAGCCATAGTATTGACGAGTCTTTAGAGTCCCCCACATTCAGTTACTCAAGTTTCGGGCGAAACGCTGTAGAGGCCGTATGGAAATATGGCAGGGTTCGATCAGATACGTGCGGTATTGCACGGATCAGGATCGGACAGACAATACTAGCAGGCTTTGGTTTAAGCCGGATGCTAGTATAGTACAGTATAGATTTTGTCTCATTGCATTCGTATTTCGGTCGGAATACAAATGCGGGTGTGTATACACAGTAGCGGGGTTTTCCTGTAATTTATTTCGGGATCAGTTTTCTGGGGTTGCCAGTTTGTTTTCCGTTTCGGCCATTTTCATTTGTATCTTTCATTGGCCGAAGATTGGTGGAGGAGGGCTTATTTGCAATTGTGCAAATAAGCATTTTGGAGGGTTGTTTTTGCAATTTGTTGGATCATCATTGCTTGACTTTCTTTAGTCATCATAGCTTGACTTTGGATGTGATGATGGGAGATGGTTGTTGAGTGTTGGACTTTGTTTATAATGATTTCTTTTCATGATCACATATGATTCCCTCTTGCATTATTGGCTCACTCACTCCCTCTCTCATTCTCTCCTCTCCCACCTCATGAGGCCGGCCATTCAAAGGTGGGGACTGTCCCAAATTTTTCATGGGGATTTTTGGTCTCATTTGCTTGCAAAAATCCCCAAGTTCCCTCTCCAAAAGGTTCACTTCATTTCCTCCACCAAAAGGCGACTTCAAGTAACCCCAAAATGAGACATGAGTTCTACACACATTCTACAGCAAACCTTGGGCACGTCGGCTCGCCAACTTCGTGCCCGAGTTGCCTCAGTCCAGAGGTGGGAGCCCGTAAAAGAAGCAGGCGATGTGGTGCCCTTCCGGCGACGTGATGGAGACCGGAGATTCCGCAGGAGATCGGGACGACGACGAGAAGACCGGAGGACACGGATCACTCGGTATATCTCTCTAACCCTTCTCTTGATAGCTAGGACTAGATTAATGGCCCGATCCGGGTTTATAGTGCGCGGTGGTGCCGGTTTGAAAAGTTAAAGAAAATCACCGCTTCTGCATTCCGGCGTCGGATTGACGGCCGGTGCGCCGCCGTGCACTTACATGTTTAACTCAGTTAATATGATGATACATACTTATTGATATGTATTTGTGAGTCTGTGATGTTCTATGTTAAAATTATTTGCTGTGGATTGGATCATCGCGAAATGAATAGCCCTGTGCGTAATAGGATGTTATGTGATATGCGTTTCTTTTCATTCATATTGTAGCCAAAATATTTATTCTTTTATTCGGGACGAGCGGTCGACATGTGACCATCATTTCCTCTTATTGTATTATTATTTTTCAGGGCTCGATCAGGTTGCGATCGATGTCACTGTTGTATTAATACAGGTATTAGGATTACCCATGGAGAAGCACACTGGCAGCCGGATTCTAGATTGCAGCGGGTGTCCATCTCATGGAGTTGAGACCGGGTCACTCGATTCTAGAATTGGCAGGTTACTTTTCGTGCTTGTAGGGGGTTAGGATAGACCCGCGGAGGAGTGCAAAAGTCATCGGATTCGAGAATGTGCTGGGTGGCCCCATCATGGTGATGATGACAAGCCTCGTTTCTCGGATTAGCGGATGACTTGCCGCACTCGTAGGGTCTGCTTTTGGCTACGCATGGGTTATTCATGAGACCGGGGAATTGCGTGCTTCGTTTGTGGCTCGAACGAAACGCGCGATTCCTAGGTGATCCGACCATTCCAACTCTGTGATGTTGTTTTTCCTCATGCTGTAATGTGATTAGTTGCGTATGATGATATACTTATATATATGTGATATATAGTATATATATATATATATTTATTAATGCTATATACGTTTTGCATCCACGCAAGCCCTGCCCCCGCTCTGCCGTTAGTTAAGTAACCTAATGGTGCATAACGGGGCCCCGTAGAGAATGCGGATGGCGTATATGTGCATTACATTTTTTCTTTTCATACTTTTCTGTAATGTTTGTGTGAGAAGGTTAATGCTAGATTATGAGATTATCTAAATGATGGGATTTTATTAATTGCATTAATACAAAGTAAAATAAACGTATATATTATAGGAACCAACTTTTTATAATGGGGAAATTTTAGTCGATTCTTTTGCTCTACATTATGGCATTCGGTTAGGAATGTCCTGCACCTTATTCAATGAGGAAAGAGCCTTGATCCCGTCACTGAAAGTTCACTCTTGGGTAAAAGTTTGTCTCACTAAAATTATTTTTGTAGCCATATTCTTTTGTTTTGCGTCGTGATATTCGATTAGGAATATCCCGCACCTCATTCGATGAGGAAAAGAGTCTAGATCCCTTCACGGGGAGTTCACTCTTAAAAAAAAGGTCTACATGACTATAAACTTTCAAAACCATTCGGTTCCTACGATGAGATCATGTTCATTACGTTGCTGGTTTTATTCAAAACTAGCCGTAGCCCTCTTTCATTTCAGGAAGTAGAGTACTCAGTATTCGTGCTATGTTTGTTGGCATCCGTTAAGGCATAGTGTATAGTAGCTAAGTGATGTCTTCCTGCTAGCATTTGATGTGGTTAGCCGGGACAGTCACACAGCCTTGTTGGCTTCCGTCAAGGGCTTGTGCTGATGAGTTCGAGTTAATCATGAAATGACGGGTTGAACTTGACTAGCGGCCTATGATTTTTTGTCATCCGTCAAGGTTATAGGTTGTAAGGGGTAAAAACCAATATCATGAGTTTCAAGTGTTGAAACTTGCAATGAGATTGCATACCTACTATGGAGTGGACTGACTTGTTGGCATCCGTCAAGGTTACCACGCCATGATAGTTTGGGTCTCGATTCTTACTGTGAGTAATAGTTACTCCCGGAAAAATTCCTATACGAAATCCCGGCTAGTTCTCCTTTTAGGGTTTGAAGGAGAATTCGACAGAACAGTGGGAGCCATCCTGATTAGATAAAAATACTGGTCTAATCTAGGTTAGAGTGTACGCTGAGTGTTTCTTTTCTCTCTCTGGTAGCGACCCTGGACTGACCTTAAACTAACACTCATTAACCATATTGACCGACCTTTTTACAATCGACAGCTTTGAAATGTCTGGATTGCCCTAATCCACGACATAGTCATATATGTCCTCACATATCCTACTTCCCCTTCTGCTAACTCCAGAACCCTCTGTATTAGGTACAGAGATCCATATTGTTTGGAAAGCTATCGTATAGTTAGATACGAACTCAATGAAATTGTTTCAGTCTGAGGATGGCCACTTGTTCTGGATTAGATGAATTGTTCGTTTGTCTATCTCTTCTACCTTATCTCAAGATCGAGATCCCCTTACATATAAGGAGTGTATACCAGTTACGCTTATTGGATAGTCTTCTTCCAATCCCGAAGCTGGTGCTGAAGGAATAGAAAGAAAAAAACCAACTAGCATAAGTTCTGTATACAGGAAGGTGAGATAGAGAGACGTCAAAAGGGGTTGAAGTGAGAAAAGGAAATTGCGACAACTGTCATGAACCTGGGCAATGAAAAAGGCAATACTGAGAATACCCGACTAACCCCACTGAAATATTTTTTATGTTTCAGATTTCCCGTGCGTCTGTGTTTTGAGAAACTATTTGTCAATAAACTCTAACTCCTGGGTATATAGATACCATATTAGAATCCCACATATGTAGGACGTTACAGATGCTAAGAAGGAGCAGAGTATTGAGAATGGATGATTTTTCCCTCAATGTTGGTTTTCGGAGAATTTGTTGCTGTTGAGGAAAATCATCAGGTTTTGTCTAAACAGCAAACTTTTGGCTTCTTTTAACCAAAAGAATGTTTTTCAATTAACAACACACGGAAATTGAGTTAGTGAACTCTACGGACTAGTACATATTGATGTATGTCATCCCATCTGCATACGGACAAGGGGTTGGTACAAGGTATTCCATATTGAGAATTTGATTCTCTCTCAGACCGCTCATCCGCGGGTTCACTCCAAGATGAGTAATGTTGAGTTGCCTTCTTTAATTTTGGGGATGCACTGGAAATAGATGCATATCAATTGATACTGGTTCCACCTAAACAAGTGCCTCTGTTTATATATGAGATATAGACTGGTGTTCATCTTAAAGTTGTTAAGATATGGGGTTATCCGGTATATGTTTAAAGCCATAATGCGGATAAACTCGAGGCATGTTTCTGTAATAACAGTCTGTGGGTTATCACAAGATCTCGCGATGTGGTTCTGGAACCATTTTCAATTCTTCCAAGCTCCCAGTAATTTCTTTTGCAAGAAATTCTTTTGCCAAAGAGGTAACTGTTACAGACTTTCGGTAATAACAGTCTGTGGGTTCTACCATTTTCAAGTTCAAAAGAGTTTTGTTCTTGACTCGCCGCCTTTTTGGTAAAAGAATTTCTTGCAAAAGAAATTACTGGGAGCTTGGTAGAATTGGAAATGGTTCCAGAACCACAAACGGTTACCGAAATTTTAGTAGAACCTGATGATCCAATTGACCCTGACAGACCATAGCTTCTCCGCAGATCTAGTAGGTGACCTCAGCCACTCGAGAGATACTTCAGTTTTCTCTTAGACGGTGATGAGGAGGCTTGCATCTTATGATGATGACCCTACTAATTATCAGAAGGCCATAGGAAGTGGTGACTTCTGACTGATGGCTGGAAGCCCACATTATCCAAGTTGGATTCCATGCACTACAACTAAGTATAGACTATGTTGTGTGCTCCTGAAAGGGGGTAAAACCCATAAGGAGCAAGTAGATCTTTCAAGATCAGTGCAAATGGAAAGGTATTAACCTAATAAGGCTAGACTAGTAGTTAACATGTATTCATCAAATACCCGATGAGGATTGTGATGATACTGTTACTTCAAAGTCTGTGCTGTAGTCCATGCGGATAAAATTTTCAACTGTTATTTTCATGACTATGATATCTGGTATGAGTATAATTATAACAACTTTCTAAATTGGATTTAGAAGTGTACATATATATGACTCTACCAGAGGATTATCTTAGTCAGTGGGAGCAACAGATAGTGTGCAAATTGCTTAAGTCTATTTATAGACCAAAGCAGGCATTGCGGAGATGTATCATCTATTTTGATGTTGCAGTCAAAGTGTTTGACTTCATCAAAATTAGAGATGAAGCTGGTATTTGTAAGAAGGCTATGTGGAATACTGTCAGATTCTGCATACTGTTGTGGATGACATACTCTTGATAGGAAGTGATGTTCCTATACTAAGATTGGTCAAACATTGCTTGTCACTGTTTCTCCTTTAAGGATTATATATACATTGATTGTGGTGACTAGGTCTATAGATTTAGATCTAGTAAAGGACTAGGGATTATCCCAATTTAGGTATAATGACACCATTCTAAAGTGGTTTAGAATGGAGGACACCCGGTGAGGTCAATCATATGATGTCATATACCAGACCAGATATTGCTTTCACATTTGGTGTTGTAAGCATATATTAATCCAATCCTGGAGAAACATTGGAAGAAGTGAAGAACATATGAGATGTTCTATGGTGTATGGTAATGGCGGACTCCTTCGGGAGGCAATTACTGATTCCAGCTTCTGTAGTGACAAGGGTGACAAAATATCTGTCGTGAATCATTAGTTTACCCTCTTATGAGGAGCAGTGAATTGGATGAGTTCCAAGCAGGATACTGGGGTAGTCAAGGCGCTAAATACTGATTGTGAATCAGCAGAGGATACATCCTAAGTATTTGTTTGGATAAATACGTTCATTCATGGACATGGTCCTATCAGCTATCCAAACAATATTCTGCGGTAAGTATCGCTCATTTCGGGAGATAGTTGATCTCCGCGAAGTTGAGATTCAAAGAGATACAGTTAGAAACATATTAGTGGATCCACTCACTGAGGCTATTTTTCGAACATAGTTTGCGAAACTCTTAGTACAGAAGTTGGGTATGCTGTATCACATGAGATGTGTGTATACGATACCGCAATAATTGGCTTTAAATTCAAGTGGGAGATTGTTGGATATAGGTGCCCTCAAGGCAATTATCGTATTGCGGGAATGCAATTACTGAATTCGATGAGGGCCTATACCAAGAACAGTCTTACTCAAGATGATAGTTTGTTATCTAGTTTGTCTTTATCTGTCATGTGAATGTGTGATACTAGTTATCATGTATCGCAAATACATGAGATAAAGCCCATAGGATCATAGCTTGACTACCAGGATTAGGATACAGATCTAACTAGTGGGGCCTGGTAGTTTATAAGCACATCCTTAAATGTCCCTAGTCGTAGGAGTATCGAGACTGGGCATCGGTACTCCAGTTTAGACTAGTGTATACGTTTCATGACCTTACATGAGCCAATGGCTGATCCTATAGCTATTGGTGTTTGACACTGATGATTGCATATAGGTGCTCATTTGATGAGTTACACTGGACGGACTCGCCGAGAACTCCTAGATGGTATTATTCTAATGTCAAATAGCAGTTCTCTGGTGACATGAGTACAGGGTAGTCCCTAGACCTGAAATCGCCATAGTGTCTTGTGTGTGTTCCTACTGTACTTAGATTACTTCCCTACCACGGCTCTACTGAGTTATGCAAACAGGTTTTAGTTGGGTACAGTCCAGAAGCATATGGAGGCCGTGAGCGGTCGAAGGAATTCGACACTCCCAGTATTGGGAGTCGATATCGTACTGTGCAGGACACGACTATAGCCAGAAGTTTGTGGCCACGGAAATAGAGATAAACTAGTAAGTGTTACCAGTTGTATCTCTTTGGTTATGAGTCTGACTTATCGAGTTATCGGGGGTCTGACAGATTCCACTCCCTAGACCCGGTATACGATACTCTTTGACGAAGAGACCGTACTGTACGGTGACTGTCACTTATAGACTATGTTGGGTCCGGATGAGTTCGCTCGTCGACCTACCTTTATCTTGCTCACACCTGGGTAGCCATTACGTACAGCTAGTGCCACTGACGATCTTGTGGGTTAACCCGAAAGAGGGTTGAATTTGAAAGTGTTTCAAATTCAATCGGATACGATCCTGTATAACCTACTGCCAGCGTATTGACAGGTCTTTAGAGTCCCGCAACGAAAGTGCTTGCCCGGGAAAAACGCGATGTGATGTACGTATAGGGATACGTATATGAGTTCGGTAAAACATGTATATTGGATATACCCGTTTAATCGGACGACTGTTATACTAGCCAATTTAAAAGCTGGAATATCAAGTCAAGTGTTGACTTGATAGCCGTATTAATGATACAGTTTCTAGTATAGTGTATACACACTCTCTAAGGTATATGTTATCGAGAAGATATTGATGGCATTTCGTGTATGTGATACATGATGTGCACGTGTATAGGATACATGTACTAATACTTATTTAATATATATATTAATTCCCACAATTATAAATTTTGTATAAATAAATATACAAATAAATATATATATGTAAATGTATATATATTCTTATAAATATTAATGTATATATATTATTTAGTTTATATACTTAATTAAATGGTAGGGCTCACCATCTCTCTTGTGTGTTGACACACACATGAGAGAGAGTGGGAGAGAAGGGTATGCGTCATGTCTAAACGTGACATGGTTGAAAATAAGATGAGACAATTCTTTTTTTATCCAAGCTATCAAAAAGATAATACATCTTCTTCTTCACAAAAGGAGCTTGAGCTCTCTGGGTTAATGACAAATGTTGCCATGGCGAGGTAGTGTACAAAGTAGAGAGTACCCATCGTTCGCATCGGCTTCCTCCACGCCCAGCAAGCCTCTGGAGGAACTCTCTCCGTCCGGTGATGGAGATGGAGGTCGGGCAGCCCGCTTTCAACGCGGATCATCTACGGCGAGGCGGTCGGTATTCAAACGCGTTCAGGAGCTCACGAAGCTTAGACAGGGTCTTCCGGGATCAGCCGGACACGCTACAAAGGTTGTAGAACCTCTTCACTCTTCTTTTTGCTCTTTACATTTAGCTAGAAACTAGTGCTTGGAAAAATTTTGCCGCACGCTCGATCGCGCTCTTACAGAATTTCTGTTTTCCGTCCAGTCCCGCTTCCGCTACGCACATACGCGGAGCGTGCCCGGCCTTACAAAAAGAATATTACATCAATTTACAAATTACATGAATGAATGAAAATAGCACTCTTCTCATATCCCCCCGATTATTCAATCATGATGATCTAATATTTCATATCTACAAACCGCAATCATAAGATACTAGATATGTGCAACCCTAACTAATTGACGTATAGCAATTAATCGACGTTTTGAAACACATATACGAACTTAAAGCGAATAAATGATGTTAAAATTTTGACTTAGAAATACTTTGTATTACCCAAGCACAAAGATAACACTAGATAAAATCTGGGCAAAATCAAACAATACCATAAATCCTAAATCTAAGATTACAAAACACCACAAGAAGCACGAGACCAAATGCTAAAGTAAAACCGCCAGAAACGGGATTTTGAGGAAATATGGAAGTTCAATTTTTAAATTATGGTCTCATGCTTCTCTGGTGTTCTAGTTACATCATAAAGAGAACTCTGCAATTGTTTTAAAAAAATTTAGAGGCTCTAAAAAATTTGACAGTAACTTGGATTTAGGTTTTACCGATACGGAGTTATTTCGGTTTTGAAACTCTAGACTTTGTCTAAACCATTAGTTAAGTATTTGGGTAGGCTCTGATACCAGTGTAAGTGTATGTGTGCTCCTTGCCATGAAAACGACGGCTATGCAGAATCAAAAACTTTAACAACTTGAGCACAATACACTAAAATCTAAGAATACAAGCCCCAACATTAAGCTAAACAAACCATAACTAGAGTTTTAGCTACTAGGTTGGGATTACAACCTTTGTAGATGGTCCTTCGGGTCTTGGAAGGTGGACTCCACAAGCTCCTTGGGTTGATGGAACAAGCTCTCGAAGCCGATCTTCCGTGTCAAAAACGATCCACCCGAGGATGTCGATTCAAGCGATAGCTTCGTCCGAAGCAACTAAAGATCAAGTCTTGCTAAGACAAGATACTTAGAGTGGTGTAGTTTGTGAACAAGATGCTCTCTTTTAATCCTCAAAACTCAAGTGGAGAAATTGAGGAAGAAGAAGAAAATGGCTACTTGAGATATTTCCTCACTTGGGAAAAATATTCAACCATGGAAAAAACTATCTCAATATCTCTCACATTCTCATTCTTATCTCTCCACACCCAAAACAAAAGAGTGGGTGGGCTAGTGACTCACTAGGGTGACTCACAAGCCCACACACTTCTTCATTTAAGATGAAGAGATAAGTGAGAGAGTGTAGCCATCTCACATATACATACACTTATAAATAAATAAAAATGCATGTATATAAACAAGTATACTCAAACCCGTATAAATACGTATACCATATTTCTACCAAAATACGAATTCCATATTCGTACTAAAAATAAAAAATACGCCTATTCATATTTACAAAGAAATACATGTATTTGTGTCAAAGCACAAATACCCGTATTTATACAAATACACATATTCGTATAAATATCGTATTCGTGTTAAAATACAAATATCCAAAAAGGAGCAATATAATACTAGCATCAAAACTGGCTGTCTTTGAAACCTGTTAGTTCTACTAAACCGTCCGATTAAAGCACGTGTATAAATACACGTGTTCAATCGAACACCCGTACGTAAAACCTTATGCAATTACACAGTTTCGCCTAAACAGGGAAACCCTCTGTGTGGGACTCTAAAGACTCGACAATACGCTTGCAGTGGGTTTAACCACAAGCACGTTAGTGGCACTAGCTATACGTAATGGCTACTCAGGTATCTGTCGAAGAGAAGATCGACACGATAACTCGTTCGAAAACCCTATTGAGCCTATAGGTGACATTCTCCGTACAGTCCGATCTGTTCATCTAAGAGTATCGCATATCGGGCCTAGGGGATGATAAACGTCAGATCCCTAATAGTGCAATAAGTCATGTTGGTGTGGAACCCAATACACCCTGAGAAACTACTGGTATACCTACTAGTAAATCTCACTTGCCCTGGCCTGGGACTTTATGTATTGGCTAGCCGTACACCGCATGATATCAACTTCCAATACCAGGAGAGAAGAATGCCTTCTAACCCTTACTGCCTCCAAGTGCTTCGGGACTGCACCCAACTACTACCTGTTTGCATGACTCATTTGAACTGTGGTACGGTAGTAATTTAAGTATAGTGGGAACACACTCGGGACGAATAGTATAGTGATGTTAAGTCAACGGACTAACATGTACTCATGTCACCAGGGAACTGCTAACAGATGATAGGTATAATACCAACCAGCAGTTCCCAGTGAGTCCGTCTAGTGTAATTCATAACCCAATGAGCACCTGTATACTATCTTTGGTACCATATACCAATGGCTGCGGGACAAGCCACCTCCCTTGACAGCCACCTCCCATGTCGGGGATAAAAAGTGTATACACTAGTCTACTCTGGAGTATCGATGCCCAGTCTCGATAATCCTATGACTAGGAATAAGTTTAAGAATGTGCTTATAGACTACTCAGTCCCCACTAATGTGACTGCCATCATAACACTGGTAGTCAAGCAAAGATCCTAAGGGCTCTATCAATGTGTATTAGCGATATGTTAAAAGAAACATAAACACATGTTAAGATAGACTCAAACCAGATAGCATACTATTGAAAGTATGTCTTAGCACCTCTACTAGGTTTATAAAAGCATCAAGTATGCAATTTTAAAAATTCTATAGGTCCAAGCTATGCAGGTCCAAGCTATACTAACCAAGAATCAAACTAGAGAATTATGGGTTATGTGGAAGCAAACAAGTTCTACACTAAGTGAAAGAGAATACAACATTTGTAGACCGGTCCTTCACTACTAAAGCTCTAAGTAGTAGTCCCTAGAACTCTTCTAAACTCCACATGGTGAATGGAACGAGCTTGCATTGTGGTTTTCAAAGCCGAAGATGATACACCTCGAAATCTCTCTAACTCAAGCTCACTCTTCACTAATTAAAGTATTAGTGAAGCAAACCACCAAACTAAAGGGCTAGTAAAGTGTAGGTTGATGAAGTAGGACTTTTGCTCACTAATTTTTCTGCTTTTCTTTTCTTTTTCTCACCTCAAGAAAAAGCTATAGAGGAAAGGAAGAAGTAGATGAGAATGAACTTGGATGGAGAGAGAATGAACCATGAAGTGAAGTGATGAGATGGTGTGGTAAAATATATATGAATAAAACAAAGGATAAATGGTGAGTTATGGCTTCTCAAAACTTCCACAAGCATCTCGAGAAAAGTCCAATTTCCCTTTTTCTTTTATTCATAAATCAAACCATTTTCTACTCATCACATTAACTCATGTGTGATTCTCATACATCCTAGTTCTATGTAACATCAACCATGATACAATATTTAATACATACATACATACATACATACATATATATATATATCACATATATATATAAATGTAAAAAAGAGAAGAAAATTTGAAGTGAGCTAATATTAGTTAATATATATAAATATATCAAATATATAAATATATATAAAATTATTAAATCAACACTTGATTCAATAATCCGGTTATATCATATATAACCGACAAATATCTTTTATATATATGTATATCAAATTATTAAATCAACACTTGATTCAATAATCCGTTTATATCACATATAACCATCTATATTCAATACTAGTTAATATATATATATATATATTTATTTATTTATATATCAAATTAGTAATCAACACATGATTCAATAATCCGGCTATATCAAATATAATCCGGCTAATATCTAATATAAACAACACACATATATCATCGAATCAACACTTGATTCAATAATCCGGTCATATCATATATAACCTACTAATATCAAATATCGCTAGATTAGAATACGGTATCACATACTCGTATTTAATCAAGATCCCGCACATATCTCCATATGTGCCTTACTTCGTTTCGCTTGAGCTAGGAAACCTCTGCGTGAGACTCTAAAGACTCGTCAATACGCCAGCAGTAGGTAATGATCACATCAGATACCCACAAGCCGTCAGTGGTATTAGCTAGACGTAACGGCTATCCAGGTATTGAACGAATAGAAGATCAACAAGCAAACTTGTCCAAACTCTCGTAGAGCCTATAAGCAACACTTACCGTAAAGCCCGGTCTCTTCGTCTGATATGTCGCATATCGAGCCTAGGGGTGGAATCGTCAGACCCCAGTAACATGATAAGTCATGCCGATGTGTGGCCTATAACCGTTCGAGAAACTACTAATAACACTTACTAGTAAATCACATCAGCCATGACCAGAGACTTGCTGTTATAACCAATCGAGCATAGCGAAACATCAACTCCTAATACCGGGAGAGACGAAACCCCTCCTATCGCTCTCTGCCTCCATGTGACTCGGGACTGTACCCAAAATCCACCTGTTTGCACGATTCCATTGAGCCGTGGTAGGGAGGAAATCAAAGCATAGTGGGAACCATACAAGACACTATGATGATCTCGGGTCTACAGACTAACCTGTATAAGTGTCACCAAAGAACTTCTATCTGACGATTGGTATGGTACCATCTAGGAGTTCTCGGCGAGTCCTGTTCGGTGTACGCATTCTTTAATGAGCACCTGTGTACAATCTTTGATGTCAAACACCAATGGTTGTGGGATCAACTATTGCCCTATACAGGGTCAAGAAACGTACACACTAGTCTACTCTGGAATATCGATGCCCTGTCTCGATACTCTCTCGAATAGGAACTGTTAAAAGGATGTGCTTATAGACTATACAAGCCCCACTAGTATGATCCGCATCATAGTCCTGGCAGTCAAGCCTACATCCTAAGGGCTTTATCAATATGTAATAGAGAGACGGTATAATAATACAAGTGTACATGTATGATAAAGAGCAACCAGATAGCATACTATCATGTCGAGCAACAAAGTCCTCTATATATATGCCCAAGTATCCACTATATCATACAATAATGACCTCTAGGGCATACATATTCCTAACAATATCCTACTTGCACTAAGGCCAGCTGTTGCAGTATCTCATACCCAACATCCTAAAAAGTCTTTCAAACTGTGTCTGGAGGAGGGCCTTCTTGAGTGGATCCGCTGTGTTGTCCTTCGTATCAACTCTCCTGACCTCGATCTCCCGGTGATCAGGTGATACCGCCTCACAATATGTCTGGATCGCTGATGGGACCGGGGTTCCATGGCCAAAGCCACAGCTCCATTATTATCATAATACAAGGGTACTGGATCTTCAATGGATGGAACCACACCAAGTTCAGTAATGAACTTCTTCATCCAGACAGCCTCTTTGGCAGCATCGTTGGTATGATGTATTCAGCCTCCATCGTCGAGTCTACCACGGTATCTTGCTTGGAACTCTTCCAACATACCGTTCCTCTATTGAGGGTGAAGACAAAACCCGAGACCGACTTGTTGTCGTTCTTATCACTCTGGAAGCTCGAATCGGTAAATGATTCCACTTGGAGTTTTTCGTTACCATACACTAAGAACTTTTCTTTAGTCCTTCTCAAGTACTAAAGAATGTTCTTCACAGCTGTCCGATGATTCTTCCCTAGGTCTGATTGATACTTACTTACCACACTAAGTGCGTAAGCAACATCCGATCTGGTGCATAACATCGCATACATGATAGACCCAACTGCAGAAGCATAGGTATCATTTGCATGCGAGCCCTCTACGAATCAGTCCTGGGAGACATCTCTTTGGAGAGAGTGATTCCTGAGCAAGCGGGTAAATTACCAAGCTTAGAATATTCAATACTAAACATCATTAGTATAGTGTCTATATACCTGGGTTGGGACAATCCCAACATCCTTTTAGATCTATCTCTATAGATCTTTTTCCCCAGGATGTAGGAGGCATCACCTAGATCTTTCATGGAGAACTTTTATGATAGGAAGAGTTTGACCGAGTGCAGCATAGGAACATCATTTCCTATCAAGAGTATGTCATCCACGAACAATACGAGAAAGACAATCTTACTCTCTACAACCTTTTTGTATATACAATATTCATCTACGTTTTTGATAAAGTCAAACTCTTTGACTGTCACATCAAAATAGATCTTCCAGCTCCGCGATGCCTGCTTTAATCCATAGATTGATTTAAACAGCTTGCACACCTTTCTGCTGCTCCCACTGTCTACGAAGCCCTCTGGCTGTGTCATATACACCCTCTCTTCTAAATCACCATTTAGAAAAGCGGTCTTGACCTCCATCTTCCAGATTTCATAGTCATGGTATGCAACAATGGCAAGTAGGATCCTAATGGACATAAGCATAGCCACTGGAGAAAAAAGTCTCATCATAGTCGACACCTGGTCGTTGACGAAAACCTTTTACTACAAGTCTAGCTTTGAAGGTCTCAACCTTTCTATCTACACCAAGTTTCTTCTTAAAGATCCACTTGCTCCCAATGGATTTTACCCCTTCAGGAGCAACTTCCAAAGTCCATACTTTGTTGGTGTTTATGGATTCCATCTCAGAACGCATAGCATTCAACCATTTCACAGAGTCCCCACTTGTGATGGCCTGCTCGAAACTAGTTGGGTCATCATCTTCCATGATGCAATCCTCGCTCCCACCGTCTATGAGAAAACTGCAGTATCTCTCTGGTGGATGAGAACCCTACTAGATCTGCGGAGTGGCTAAGGTTCGTCGGGGACTATTGAATCCTCCGGGTCTACCAAATCATCAGTTGTAGTTTGTGTATCTGGAACTTCTTCCAGCTCTACCTCATAACCGCTAATTTCTTTCATAAGAAATTCATTTTCCAAAAAATGGCATTATGAGAAACAAACACCTTTTGTTCCTCGATGTGGTAGAAGATATACAACAAACTTACATAGAACAGACCTTGCCTCGAGCTTGTCCGAATTTTGCTTTTTAACATAAGCCGGACAACCCCATATCTTAATAAAATTAAGACATGGTCTCTTCTCCTCCCATATCTCATATGGAGTGGTAGGCACTGATTTGGTCGGAACCCTATTAAATAAGTATGCAGCTGTCTCAAGTGCATAACCCCAAAAGGAAATAGGTAAACTCAGCAGTACTCATCATAGAGCGCACCATATCTAATAGGGTGTGATTCCTCCGCTCCGATACTCCATTGTGTTGTGGTGTATACGGAGGAGTAAGCTGAGAGAGAATCCCATTCTCTTTTAGATAATCTTGAAATTCCGTGCTTAAGTATTCTCCTCCTCCAACAGATCGAAGAACTTTAATACTTTTACCCGTCTAGTTCTCTACTTCGCACTTATATTCCTTGAATTTCTCAAAAGCTTCAGATTTGTGTTTCAACAAGAACACGTGTCTGAATCTTGAGAGATCATTGGTGAATGTAATGAAGTACGAGAAACCGTTCCTGGCTTGTGTAGACATAGGACCGCATACATCACTATGTATCAGTCCCAAGTGTTCAGTAGCTCTTTCTCCGTGTCCAGTAAACGGAGTTTTGGTCATCTTGCCTTTGAGACATGACTGGAAAGTTTTATAAGATGTAAATTAAAACGGATTCAAATATCCATTTTTATGCAAATTAGCTAATCTGGTTGCATTGATATGACCAAGTCTACAATGTCACAAGAAGCCTTCGTTCTTTTCCGAACTTTTCCTCTTGTGTGTGTTCTGTATATTTAGAATTATATTTTGATTTAGAACGTATATACCATTACAAAACGTACCAAACCCAATCAACACTTGATTTAGGAAAATGTTCATAACATTTTTCTCTAGTACAAAGTTATATCCTTCTTTATCTAATAAAGAAACGTATATTATGTTGCACATTATCGACGGTATGTAATAACAGTCGTTCAAAATCAATGTATTACCATTTGGTAATACTAGGTGATATTCGCCAAGAGTTTCGGCAGCAAAAATTGCTCTGTTCCCTACTCTGAGAGACATATCACACTTTCCCAGTTCTCTACTTCTCTTTAACCCTTGTAACATATTACAAATGTCGATTCCTGATCTGGTATCTAATACTCAGGACGTTGAGCAGACTGAGAAACAGTTCTCAATAACAAACACACCCGAAGAAGATGCATCAGCATGCTCTTTCTTCGTTCGGGTTGCGTGGTAATCCTTGCATTCCTCTATCCCTTGCTCAGACTTATGACAGTCATAAGATAGAGCGGAACCAAGGTTCCCCAGTTCAGTATAATAAGCGGGTTAGGTCAATGCATCCATATTATTATCTTGATTAAGGCGTGTGAAGGTCGCTACCTGGAGAGTGAGAGTAGAAAAAACTTTAGTGTGCGCTCTTGCAAGTTTAGATTGGTTATTATCTTATCTAATCTGGATGGCTCCCACTATTTTTATCAAATCTTCCTTCAAACCCTAAAAGGTAAGATTAGCCGGGATTAATTACAACCTACAAGTTCGCAAATAGGTCAGCGAGACAGGTATTGGTACTCCAAGGGAGTCTCCCCGTGCTTTCGCATGGAACTAATTAAATAACCTCATTTCCGTAGAGGCATAATCCCGTTAACACCCTTCTTAGACACCTACTGGATCGGCTAATTGTAAGGTGGAAAACTCTCCCAGGAGTAACTCTTACTCGTAGTAGGTATCGGGATCCAACTATATTATAGAAGGTATACAATCTCATTGCAAATTTCAACACTTGAAATCCCCGATATATGGTTTTTACCCCTAACGACCTATGACCTTGACGGAGGCCAAAAACCATAGGCCGCTAGTCAAGTTCAACCCATCATTTCGTGATTGAATTAAACCCACCCGCACGACCCTTGACGGAGGCCAACAAGGTCGAACGACTACCCTAATCCAATCGCATCATATACGGCAGATAAGCACTAATCAGCTATCGCACACTACGCCTTGACGGAGGCCAACAAACGCAAAACGAATACTAAATAGCACTTATCTGAAATGATGGAGGACTGCGACTGGTTTTGAAGAAAAGCTTTAACGTAATGAACTTGATATCGTTGTAGAATCTAGTGATTTGAAAAAGAGTGGTTTAAGCTCCGTTTTAAAAATCGAGTAGTTTTCAAAACAAACCGAGTGGGTTGTAGCATATGCTAGTTTTTCTAAAGAGGTCATTCCCGGTGAAGAGATCTAGGCTCTTTCCTCATCGAATGAGGTACTGGATATTCATAATGGAATACCGCTATGCAAAGCAAGAACTAGAGCTACCTTTTTGAAAAATTTGATTCTACAACATCTTTAGGTTTCTTTTCTTTTCATTATTCTAATTAATGGTGTCCCATCATTTATGTTTCCTAAACATCAGAGAAGAAACGAAAATAAAACACACATATATGCCATCCGCATTCGCCACAGGGACCCGGGTCTTCACCGTAAGGTTACCTAACTTACGGTAGGGCAGGGTCAGGACTAGCATGGATGCAAAACATATATAGTGTCTACCAGTATATCATATATATAAGTAGCATTCATCTCACGCAGTTATATGATTACATAATATCACAGAATCAGCAGAAGCAAAAATATGAAATATAGGATATACTAGGAGGTCCGTGTTTTAGATTAAGCCAGTAATGAAAAACACGGATTCCATGGTCGAGATGAATAGCCAAACCCACATCCCTAGACCTCTATGAGAGTGGAAAGCAACCCTGCCAATTCTAGAGTTAGGCGACCCGGTCTCGACTTCTCGAGATGGCCTCCCGCTGGACTCTTGAACCCGGTTACTTGTTCTCCCCGCCTTGGGTCTATCTTAATGCGGAAAAGTAAATAATATACATCAATGGAGACAACAACCTCAACCCGGAAGTTTCCCAATAAAAGAATATTACATACAAATTTTACATGAATGAAAATTGAAAAACTCTCATTTCAAGCAAAAACCCCCAGTTATTCATTCACGACGATCGAATATAACATATCAACCAGCAATACAATAACATCACATGTCATCAACGTAAGTAAATATGCGTATCCCTAATGTCGTTGACGAATAGCAATGAGATTGGGGATTCCCCACATATTACACATACGGTCGCAGAAAAGAAATGAAAACTACAATAATTAGAATCCGCATCATCATTAGACATCATAAACCCAGAATATCACATACTCCGGATTTCATGCCTAACCCTATAAACCTTCCATTTAAGTCTCGAATTGAAAACACTTTTCAAAAACAAGTCGGGTAATTCAACAAGATTCCTGATTAAATTATCGAATACTCGTCGGGAACTTTAGTAGTTGGCCACACCCCGGATGCCGTCAACGAAGTGCACTTGGGCAGAACACCGCGGCCGCGAGCACCCGAGTGGATGCTTTTGGCCATGGGGTTCTCCTATGGTCATTTGGTCGGGGCTATGGAGTGTGGTTGTCTACTAGTGTCTTCTAGCGATTATTCGCATACGATACGAGATTGCGACGGAGTTTTGATCTGAATCGAAACTCCGTGGCAATCCATCAAGCGAGACTAAAATGCTAGATTTACAAAACACTAACTAGTTTTCACAAAACTAATCAACGTGGATTCCAAAAATTGTATCACATATCCTAACTATCTAGACGATGTTGAATATTTTGATCGATATTTCGAACACCAGAAAATCACAGAGACCTCAACAACTTGAGCATCACTAAAAATACCCAGAAAGTTCAAAATGACATAATGGAGCCGCAGAAGAAATACGAGTCCTAAATTCTTTAAGTCGGGGGCGGAACCGCGGCTAAACCTTAGGTTATGCGGTGGTTTCGCGACCATTTGGTTCAGATAGGCCCTCGTACTTCTTGGGGCTCCATACAAATTACCTGCATGATTTTCTGAGAATTTTTAATTTGTAAAATTCAAACTTTTGAAAATATGGACAGAAACTAAGAAATTAGGGTTTCGAAAATTTCGATCAAACACTTTAACGTCGTCTAGACTACGCATAAGTCTCTAGCTTGGCTATGATACCATGAAAGTATGTCTTAGCACCTCTACTAGATTTATACAAGTATCAAGTATGCTATTTTAAAAATTCTAAAGGTCTAAGCTATACTAACCTAGAATCGAACTAGAGATTAAGGTTTTAGTGTAAGCAAAGAAGTTCTACACTAAGTGAAAAGAGAATACAACCTTTGTAGACCGGTCCTTCACTTCTAAAATACCAAGTAGTAGTCCCTTAAACTCTTCTATGACTCCACTTGGTGAAAGGAACGAGCTTGCTTTGTAGTCTTCGAAGCCGAAGATGATCCACCTCGAAATCTCTCTAACTCAAGCTCATTATTCACTAATCAAAGTATTAGTGAAGCAAACAACCTAAACTAAAGGGCTAGTAATGTGTAGGTTGATGAAGTAGGAATTTTGCTCACTAATTTTTCTTCTTTTCTTTTCTTTTTCTCACCTCAAGAAAAAGCTAAAGTGGAAAGGAAGAAGAAAATGAGAATGAACTTGAATGGAGAGAAAATGAACCATGAAGTGAAGTGATGAGATGGTGTGGTAAAATATCTATGAATAAAACAAAGGTTAAATGGTGAGTCATAGCTTCTCAAAGCTTCCACAAGCATCTTGAGAAATGAACAATTTTCCTTTTTCTTTGATTCATAAATCAAACCATTTTCTACTCATCACTTTAACTCATGTGTGATTCTCATACATTCTAGTTCTTTGTATCATCAACCATGATACAATATTTAATACATATATATATATATATATACATATATATATATATACATATATATATATATATACATATATATATATATATCACACACACAAATATATATATATATGTAAATAAAGAGAAATTTTTTTTAAGTGAGCTAATATTAGTTAATATATATAAATATATCAAATATATAAATATATATAAATATGGTTCCTTCGATTATCAAATATATATAAATATATATATCAAATATATATATATAAATAAGTATCTCAAGAGCTAATATTAGCTAATATCAGGTTCCTTCGATTATATCAAGTTCACTACGTTCACGGTTTCGCCAAAACCAGCCACAGCTCTCCGTCATTTCATGTGAATATTCAATAGTATTCAAGCTATGTTTGTTGGCCTTAGTCAATGCATAGTGATTGGTAGCTGCTGGGTATTCATATGTTGCATATATAGATGCGTTGGTTTTGGACAGTCGTATTACTTTGTTGGCCTTAGTCAAGGGTATGTACGGGTGGGTTCAAATTAACCTGGACAATGACGGGTGGAAATTGACATGTGACTTATAATTTGCTGGCCTTAGTCAAGATCATAAGAGCATGGGGCAAAAATCCACATCGGGAGTTTCTAAAGAAACTGAAACTTGCTAGCTTTGCATACCATTTGGAGTTTGATAATGTTGGTAGGATTCTTTCAGCATTATCACACAATGATATTTGGATCCCGATCCTACTGTGAGTATCCGCTACTCCTCGGGCGATTTTTCCACTTAACGATAAATGCTATAAACCAAGTAGGTGTCTAGAACGGTGTTAGCGGGGCTATGCCTCCAAGGAAAAGAGGTTATTTAATTAAGGAACTTCGCAAAAGTGTCGTAAAACCTCCCTCGAAGTACCGACACTAGCCTGGCCGAACGGTTAAGCAAGAATTGTACGGTGAGATCAATCCTGACTAATTCTACTTTTATGGTTTGAGAAAGGATTCGAGAGACGTGGGAGCCATCCTGTTTAGATAAATTAAAAACCAATCTAAACTTGCAAGAGCATCATGCTAAAGTGTTTTCTTCTCTCTCTTTCTTAATTGCAGTGACCCGGTGACTAAGACTAGGTTACATCCAGATAATAAAATGACTGAATCTGACCATAATGACTGGGAACGGTCTGTCCAGATGTCCATTGCCCATGACAAGCTGGGACACCTCTTTACTACTCAAGCCCTGCCGTCCCAGGTCCAGTTTCCACCGTCACGGATGTTGATATTCGTAAGACATCGGAAAAGGAAAGTATGAATGCCAAGTGCCTCGTGTTGTCCTCAGTAGAGGGTGTAAACCGGAGGCAGCACGAGAAGATGGACTTAGCTTCCATCTTCCTCCATAACAAAGATTTATATGGAGAGCAATATCGTATCGCAAGATATAAGACCTCGAAGGAGTTGCTTCAAGCGAGATTGGCTATCGGGTCATCTGTAGGGGACAACGTCCTTACAATGACTAGCTATATTGATGAGCTCACGGACATGAAGACCATGTTGGAGAACGGGTCACATACTGACTTGATTCTACAGTCCCTACCCTCTACTTACACCCTAAAGGAAACCCGGGAGACACCCTCTCTGCTTATTGGGGAATCTTCTTCTTCTGCATCCAAGGCGAAAGCAAAGGGTGAGAAGAAGAAGTCCTCCACAAAGCCGATATGCGGTGTCAGGGAGGTAGAAGGAAAGGGAAGGGCAAAAGTTTCGGGACTAAAAATAGGGAAGGAGGGACGTTCCTATTGTTACGGGAAAGGGCATTGGTAGAGGGATTGCAGGGCTTGGAAAGCCAGTTGCCAGGATTTGAAGAACGTTGTGGCTTCAGCTTCGGGTGTGTTTGTAATAGAAAACTGTATGTCAATTAACTCTACTTCTTGGGTACTAGATAGCGGATCAGGATCTCATATCTGTAATTCATTACAGGCTTTAAGAAACCGTAGAGTTATCAGGGTAGGTGATATGACTCTCAGAGTTGCGAACAGAATGAGCGTGGATGCTGAATCCATAGAGGAATATCATCTAGGATTCACAAGTTGGCAGATTTTGATTCTACGTAACTGTTGTATGTACCTAGTCTTGCTTGTAATATCATATCTATATCCTTACTTTCTAAGAAAGGATATGATTTTTCATTTGTAAGTGATGTAGTCCACATCCACCTAAATCAAGCTTTGATTGGGTCAGGTATATTAGATAACGGTATATACGTATTAAATCAAGCTCAGGTTTTCAATATCCAGAACACACTTAAAAAAAGTCTCCGGAATTAAATCAGGCTTTCTTATGGCATTGTAGACTGGGTCACATCAATGAAACACGATTAACGAATTTACATAGAGAGGGATATTTGGATCCGTTCGAATATCAGTCTTATGCTACTTGTGAATCTTGTCTGATGGGAAAGATGACAAAGACTCCGTTCACTGGACATGGAGTAAGAGCAAGCGAGCTCTTGGAATTCATACACAGTGATGTATGCGGTCCAATGTCTACACATGCGCGAAGTGGTTATTCCTATTTCATTACTTTTACGAATGATTTCTCAAAGTATGGACATGTCTTCTTAATGAAGCATAAATCCTTGGCCTTTGAGAAATTCCGGGAATACAAGAATGAAGTGGAAAAACAAACAGGCAAAAGTATCAAGACACTGAGATCTGATCGAGGTGGTGAATACTTAAGTGCCGAGTTCCTGGGCTACTTAAAAGAGAATGTAATTCTCTCACAGCTTACTCCTCCATACACCCCACAACACAATGGTGTATCGGAAAGGCGGAATCAACCCTATTTGATATGGTTCGTTCCATGATGAGTAAGGCTGAGTTACCGCGATCCTTCTGGGGTTATGCACTAGAATCAGCTGCATATCTTTTTAACTAGGTTCCAACTAAGTCGGTGCCTACCACACCATATCAGATGTGGAGTGGGAAGAAACCCTTTCTTAAACACTTTAAGACATGAGGATGTCCAGCTTTTGTTAAAAAGCAGCATGTGGACAAGCTCGAGGCACGCTCAGTACAGTGTAAGTTTGTGAGATACCCAAAGAACTCCAAGAGTATCTTTTCTATTACGCAGTGGAGTAAAAGGTCTTTGTTTCTCGTCATGCCCGCTTCTTGGAAACTGAATTTTTAGAAAATCGGATAAGTGGGAGCGCAATAGAACTGGAAAAAATTCCAGAACCATATGTTATTACTGAAAGCTTGGTAGAACCAGAGTTTTCAGAACTAGACATCCCAGCTGTTAGTGTATATGCCCTAGAGGCCATTACTGTATCATACTAGCTTGTATATTACTTAATGGAAGCTTGGGATATTCACAGTTGTATAGACAATCTTGCTCAAAATGGCATTATGCTACTTGGTTTGTTTCTACTTCAATATGTGCATGTGTTTCTTTTAACATATCGCTTATACATATTAGTATAGACCTTAGGATCTTTGCTTGATTACCAGCGTTATGATGGCAGTCACACTCTTGGGGGCTGGGTGATTTATAAGCACATCCTTATACAGGTCCCTAGTCGTAGGACTATCGAGACAGTGCATCGATACTCCGGAGTAGACTAGCGTATGCGCTTCTCATCCCAGCAGGGGAGATGGTCTGTCCCACAGCCATCAGTACGTCGTACTGGAGATAGTATGCGGGTGCTCGTTAGGTTACGAGTACACTGGACAGGACTCGTCGGGAACTGATGGTTGGTATTATACCTATCGTCAGTTATCAGTTCCCAGGTGACATGAGTACAGCTTAGTCCGCTGACTTGACACTGTCACTTCGCCTCGAGTGTGTTCCCACTGTACTTAGATTACTACCCTACCACGGCTTAAAGGAGTCGTGCAAACAGGTAGTAGTTGGGTGCATTCGCGAAGCACTTGGAGGCAGTGACGGTTAGACAGGATTCGTCTCTCCCGGTATTGGGGGTTGACATCGCGCTGTGTCTAGAAGAGCCATTACTGGAGTAGTCCCTGGCCAAGGCAAGCGAGATATACTGGTAGGTTTCCAGTGTTATCTCAGGGTGTTCTGGGCTACACTCCGACACGACTTGTACCGCTATTAGGGGACTGATGTTCACCACCCCCTAGGCCCGCCATGCAATGTATCAGACGAACGGACCGGACTGTACGGAGAATGTCACATACAGGCTCAGTAGGAGTTCGGATGTGTTTACCTCATCGGCCTTCTTATCGACATCTACCTGGGGACCGTTACGTACCGCTAGTGCCGCTTGCGGTCTGTGGTTAAACCCACTGCCAGCACAGTGTCGAGTCTTTAGAGTCCCACACAGAGAGTTTCCCTGCACTGAGCGAAACGTGTAGAGGCCGTATGGTTTTACGACAGGGCTACGATCACTTACGTGCACTTGTGTGCGTATGCTGTTCGGGCAGGCAATACTAGTGGGCTTTGGTTTAAGCCAGATCCTAGTATTGCACGGATGGATTTGTTTTGTCTTCTGTGCATTCGCATTCTACGGAATGCGGATGCGGGTGCATATGTACAGTTTTGAGGAGCGATAAAGGAGGAGGTGCCCCATTAGGGTTTTGGCAGTTGGTTCGGCCAAAACCGTTATGTGGCAGACTCATTAGGGTTTTGACAATTCATTTGGTCAAAACCATTATGAGCCCGAGACATTGTTTACTAATCCTTTTTGTGATAGTTTAGTGATGGCTAATTGCATTGACCATTTGACCACCATGACCTCTCTTGACTTTGTTGACCCGTTGACCATTGACCTTCATGAGAGGTCTACACTCTTCTTTGGATTTCTTTTTCTTTTATGGATTATGAAAATGGTCAATTCAATTAGTAGCCATCAACTTTATCATGAAAGGATTTGTAATGATGATAGTTTTGCATTATTGCAACCATGGTTCATTTCTTTAGCTGATAATTCATTTTCATTTCTCTCTCTTGTTCTTGTGAGAAGAAAAGAAAAGCTCTCAAGGTTGCTAGCTCCTCCTTCTTCCTCCTCTTGTTAAATTCTTTTGATCTCATGTGTTGAGAGAGAAAGAATCCACATAGACAAACACTTCCATCTTTCTCTTCTACACAACCTAGGGCATCTAGACTAGCGATCTCGTTGCCCTAGTTGCCTCGGCTTGAGGTGGAGCTCGGTGTAGAACTCTCGGGTGGATTGTCTTCGACTCAAGGAGGCCGCGGAGGTGACCAAGATCCGGATCGTACCTTGGAGCTTGGACGGACGAGCGGGATAGCGGAATGAAGACCTGAAGGACTGGTTTCGTGAGGTATAATTTCTATGGCATAGTAGTTAAAGCCTCTAGTAGTTTGTTAGTTTCTAGTTTAGCAAAGATCCGGCTTTTAGTCCATGTTGCCTTTGCGCTAATTTTATTGTTTTTCGCCATTTCCGCCTCCCCGTAATAGCCGGGGTGAGCAACGTGGACTTACACCAGTGCCACTGCGCAGGAGTAGTAGACAGTCTCATCCGCCCGAGAGATACTATGGTTTTCTCATAGACGGGGATCGAGAGGATTGCATCATTAAAAATGATGAGCCTACTAGCATCCAGCAAGCCATTCAGAGCGGCGACTCGGTAAAATGGCTGGATGCAATGCGGACCGAAATGGGGTCCATGTACACCAACAAAGTTTGGACTTTGGACATTGCTCCAAAAGGGGTAAAACCCGTAGGCTGCAAATGGATATTCAGAAAGAAGATTCGTGTAGATGGACAGGTTGAAACCTATAAGGCTAGACTTGTTGCAAAGGGTTTTCGTCAAAGACCTGGTTTGGACTATGACAAAACCTTTTCTTTAGTGGCTATGCTCAAATCCATTCGGATCCCTCTTGCCATTGCTGCCTTCCACGATTATGAGATTTGGCAGATGGACGTAAAGACGGCTTTTCTAAATGGTAATTTGGTAGAGTGCGTCTATATGGATCAGCCAGAGGGTTTCTTTCAGAGTGGGAGCAGCTGAAAAGTGTGCAAGTTGCTTAAGTCCATTTATGGACTAAAGCAGGCATCGCGGAGTTGGAACATCTGTTTTGATGATGTTAGTTATATGTATGCCCTAGAGGCCATTACTGTACATGAGATGTATATTGTAGTGGATGCTTGGACATATATAGGGAGGACTTTCTTGCTCAACATGATAGTATGCTATCTAGTTGCACTTTATCTTAACATGTACACTGATTGTCTCTCTGTTACATGTTGATAAAGCCCTTAGGATGTGTACTTGACTACCTGGATTATGATGCAGATCATACTAGTGGGACAAAGGTAGTTGGTAAGTACATCCTTTAATGTCCCTAGTCGTGGGTGTATCGAGACGGGGCAACGATATACCAGAGTAGACTAGCGTATAGCTTCTCGACCAATGTAGATGGGCGATGGATCATCCCATATCCATAGTTGTTTGACATCAGAGATGGTATACGGGTGCTCAGTGGAGACTGGGTACACTGGACGGACTCGCCGAGAACTCCCAGATGGTATTATACCTCACGTCAGATGGCGGTTCTATGGTGACACTGGTACAGGTTAGTCTGTCGACCCGAGATCGTCATAGAGTCTTGTGTGATTCCCACTGTGCTTTGATTTCCACCATACCACGGTCAAGAGATCGTGCAAAAACGTGGTTTTTGAGTAAAGTCCCGAGTCACATAGAGGCAATGAGCGATAGGAGGGGATTCGTCTCTCCCGGTATAGGGAGTTAATGTTGCGCTGTGCTCGATTGGCTATAACAGGAAGTCCTTGGCCAGGGCTGATTTGGAGATATACTGGTAAGTGTTATCAGTAGTTTCTCGACCCGTTATGAGCCTCACATCGGCACGACTTATCGAGTTATTGGGGTCTGACGTTTACCATCCCTAGACGAGATATGCGACATATCAGAAGAAGAGACCGGATTGTACGGTAGTGTTACTGATTGGATTCGTAGGAGTATGAGCAGGCATGCTTGTTGATCTTCTGATCGCTCATTACCCGGATGGCCGTTACGTTTAGCAGACCTCTTGCGGCTTGTGGGTGTTTGATATGATCATCACCTACTGCCGGCGTATTGACGAGTCTTTAGAGTCTTACACAGAGGTTTCGTGGTTCATGCGAAACAGAGTTGGAGCACATATATGATATGTGCGGGACCGAGATTAATGCGCGTATGTGATACCGCATTCTATTCTCACGATATGTGTCATCGATCGGATATATGTGAATAGCAGGGTCATCGGATCAAGTGTTGATTCGATAAGATGTTACATTAGATATTAGTCGGTTATATGTGATATAGCCGGATTATTAAATCAAGTACTGATTTAAAAATTTAATGCATAATTATATATTTGATATATTAATTTACATTATCTAGTATTCGCTCACTTAAGTTTTCTTTTCTCACTTGATTTTGTGCATATAATATATATGTGATATATATTTGTGTACATGTTTTGTGTCATGCTTGATGACACATGTGATTTGGGTGTATGAGACTCACACCATGCTAGATTAATGAAGGGTTTTATTTATTTTAAGTTAAACAAAATTAGGTGGAAATTGGATTGATGGTTGAAGCTTGGAGAAGCTTGTGGAACCATTGACCAAGTCCACTAATTTTGTCATACTTGAGATATTTATTAACCCAACCATTAGATTAGCCATGGTTAAGTCTCTACAGGGGTTAATATGTGATATTAACTCACCCATGGTTCACATTCTTAACTTGGTTAATTCCATGAGAGAATTCTTCATCTTCTTTCTCAAGCTCACTAGCTTTTGTGAAGTGATGAAAATATTGTGAGAAAAATAAAACTAAAGAGAGCCCATTTCCTACTTCATCATCCTCTACTATTAGCCATTTAGTTTAGGGTGTTTACTTCACTAATTTCACCATTAGTGAAGAGATAGCATGAGCTTGAGTCTCCTCGACGTAGATCATTTTCGGTCTCGAAGACTTCGAGCAAGCTTGTTCATTTCTCTAGGAGAACCCTTTCTAGAGTTCGGTTGTTCATGACTTGCAGCGAAGGGACTACTACACGGAGCATTAGAAGTGAAGGACCGGTCTACAAAGGTTGTATTCCTCATTCACTTATATGTAAAGTTGTTTACATATCGTTTCGTCGCATTTTCTAGAAAAGATTTTAGGGTTAGGGTTAGCTAGAACGGAATTTTTTTTTAAATTGGCATGGACGATACCTCTTGAAACCTTGCTGCCGTGCTAGGCAGCCCTTCAGTGGTATCAGAGACATGCTAGAAAATTAGACGATATTTGTTAGATTACGAAACCGAAACGACTCCGAAACTTGAAACAAAACAACCCAGTTTCTGTCGAATTTATAAAGTCTTCAAATTTTTTTTTAAACAAGTACAGAATAGTGTATGAGATACAACATGAGCACTACAAGAATTTGGTCCAATTTCACCTCAAAGTGGCCGGCCACATCATGGTTAAAGCCGGCGATCTCGGGTCAATTTTGGCTTTTTGGCTTCAAATTTTGGTGGTGTTCCAGTCTCTGGGTTTTGGTGTTTCAGGTGTTGTTTTTTTTTTCCTAAATTTGCATGTGATGTTCACTTTCTGCAAAGGCAACTCGGAGTATTTCGCAGTCGTAATTCTAACTTGTTTTCTGGTTATTTAGACGATGTTAAAATGTTTGAACGGATATCAATAACCCATATTTTCCCTCACTGAAATTTTCCAAGAGTTGGATTATTCCGAGTTTAAAATTTTCAGAAAATCATGCAAGCGATTCTTTGGACCCTCCAGAAGAACGATACCCAAACTCGACTTTTTGGATCATGGAACCACGGTCATACCCTAAGGTTTGCCGCAGTTACGTGGCGACATGAGTGAGGCATGGATCGGCCCTACTATGGATGGTTCATAGGAGCTGTGGCAGTTTCTGGGAACTTTTTGAACTCCGCTCAAGTGTTGAGCTTGTTGGGAAATTTTGGGTGCTTGCTTATTCGATCAAAAAGTTTAACTTCGTCTAGTTATCTGTAATTGTGATACAATAATTGGAATCTATTTAGTTGCGTGCAAGTTTAACATTTCGGTCTCGGGTGAAATCGGGAATCTTGTTGAATTACCCGACTTCCTTTGAAAAGTGTTTTCATAATTGAGACCTAAATGTAAGATTTGCGTTGGTAGGCATGAAATCCAGAATATGTGATATTCCGGGTTTATGATGTCTAAGGGCAGTGACGATTCCAATTGTTGTAGTTTTTCATTTTCTTTTCTGCGACCGTAAGTGTAATATGTGGTGTATCGCCGGTTTCGTAACTATATGTCAACAACAATTAGGATACGCATACTTACTTACGTTGATGACATGTGATGTTATGTGTTGCCGTGATATGTTATATTGGATCGTCGTGTTTGAATAGCCGGGGGTTTTATGTGAGATGAGAGTTTTTCATTTTCATTCATGTAAAAACTTGTATATAATATTCTTTTATTGTGGCACTTACGGGTTGAGGATGATGTCACAATTGATGTATATAATTTTCTTTTCCACATTAGGATAGACCCAAGGAGGAGAGCACAAGTAACCGGGTTCTAGGGTCCAGTGGGAGACCATCTCGAGGAGTCGAGACCGGGTCTCCTAACTCTAGAATTGGTAGGGTTGCTTGCCGCTCTCGTAGGGGTCTAGGGATTTGGGTTTGGCTATTCACCGCGACTGTGGAATCCGTGTTTTATACAAGCTTAATATAAAACCCGGAAATCATAGTATATCCAATATTTCATATGTTGATTTTTGCTGCGATATTCTGTGATGTGATCACTATATATGATGAGATAGATACTGTATATAGTATATGTGATATATTATATAAACGTTGCTTATGTTTTACACCAGCGCTAGCCCTGCCCCGCTCTGCCCTTAGTTACCTAACCTAACGGTGCATGACGGGACATCGAGGCGAATGCGGATGACATAAGCGTATGTTGTATTTATCTGTGATGATTTGGTAACTTAAATGATGGGACATTCATTAATGAGATTAATGAAAGAAAACAAACCTAAAGATATTGTGGAATCGAATTTTCAAAAACAGGTAGCTCTAGTTGTTGCTATGCATAGCGGTATTCCTTGTAGAATATCCAGCACCTTATTCGATAAGGAAAGAGCTGATATCCCTTCACCGGGAGTGACCTCTTTAGCAATAACTGGCAGATGCTACCACCCTCGGTTTCGTATTTTGATTGCTTTTCTTGTTCTTGCTTTGCTTAGTGGTATTGTGAATATCCTGTACCTCATTCGACGTGGAAAGAGCCGAGATCCCTTCACCGGGAGTGACCTCTTTAGCGAAACAAGTAAAAGCCTAAAAAACAGTCCATTTAAATCATTTGATTCTACAACGATATCAAGTTCATTACACAAAAGGTTTGCTTAAAAACCTGTCGTAGCCCTCCGTCATTTCAGATAAGTAGTATTTAGTATTCGTGCTACGTTTGTTGATCTTGTCAAGGCGTAGTGTGCGGTAGCTGATTAGTGCTTATCTGCTAGCATATGTTGCGATTGGATTAGGGTAGTCGTACGACCTTGTTGACCTTGTCAAGGGTCGTGCGGGGGGGTTTAATTCAATCGAGAAATGACGGGTTGAACTTCACCTGCGGTCTATGGTTTGTTGACCTTGTCAAGGTCATAGATCGCTTAGGGCAAAATATTATCGGGAATTTCAAGTGTTGAAATTTTCAATGAGATTGCATACCTTCTATGAGATAGTTGGATCCCGATACCCACTGCGTGTAAGGGTTACTCCTGGGAGAGTTTTGTACATTACAATTAGCCGATCAAGTAGGTGTCTAGAAAGGTGTTAACGGGGTTACGCCCCTGGGAAAATGAGGTTTATTTTAATTAGGTCCGTGCGAAAGCACGGGGAACCTCCCTCAAAGTACCGGCACTGGCCTGGCTGAAAGATTGTCGAACTTGCAGGGTGTAATTAATCCCGGCTAGTCTTTCCTTTTAGGGTTTGAAGGAAGATTTGATAAAAACAGTAGGAGCCATCCTGATTAGATAAAATAATAACCAATCTAATCTTGTAAGAGCGCACGGAGAGTGTTTTCTTTTCTCTCTCTCCAGGTAAAGACCGTGTCACAACTTAATCAAGATAATAATATGGATGTATTGACCGAACCCGCTTGAAATTGGCATGGATGATGCCTCCCGAAACCTTGCTGCCGTGCTAGGCAACCCTTCAGATGAGACAGCCAAAGAATTCGACTTTATCAAAAATCCAGATGAACCATGCATTTACAGTAAGATTGTAGGGGGAACTGTTGTATTCCTCGTCTTATACGTGGATGAAATTCTCTTGACAGGAAATGACATTCCTACGCTACAGTCAGTCAAAGGATTCTTGTCACAGAGGTTCTCCATGAAGGACCTGGGTGATGCCTCTACATTCTGGGGATCCAGATCTATCGTGATACATCTAAACGGATAGTGGGACTTTCACAGTCGAGGTATATCGACACCATACTGAAAAGATTTATTATGGATGATTCAAAGCGCGGGTAATCTACCGGTTTGTCACGGAATCACCCTCTCCAAAGAGATGTCTCCAAAGACTGATTTAGAAAGGGCTCGCATGTCAACTATACCCTACGCATCTACGGTAGGCTCTATAATGTATGCGATGTTGTATACCACACCAGATGTAGTATACGCATTGAGCGTTGTAAGCCGGTATCAGTCAAACCCAGGGGAGAAGTACTGGATAGCAGTAAAGAACATTCTCAAGTACCTGAGAAGGACTAAGGAGATGTTCTTGATGTATGGCGGAAAAGACCTCCAGATCGAGGCCTTTGCTGACTCCAGCTTCTAGAGTGACAAGGATGACTCATGTCCATGTCGGGTTATGTCTTTACCCTCAATGGATGGACGGTCTGTTAAAAGAGCTCCAAGCAGGACACCGTTGCTGACTGGACGATGGAAGCGGAGTACATAGCTGCTTGCGATGACGCAAAATAAGAAGTCTTGATGAAGAAGTTCCTCACAGAACTTCAGGTGGTTCCAACCATTGTTGATCCAATACCGCTGTATTGCGACAACAACGGCGCTATAGCTTTAGCAAAGGAACCCAGGTCCCATCCGAAGTCCAGACACATTTTGAGGCGGTACCACCTGATCAGGGAGATCGTAGATCGCCAGGAGATCGAGCTGAGGAGAGTAGATACAGAGAATAACACTGCAGATCCTCTCACGAAGGCCATCCCTCAGACACAGTTCGAGAGGCTGATCGAGATGATAGGTCTGCGATACGCCTGTACATAGACCTAGTGCAAGTGGGAGATTGTTAGTGATGTATACCCTAGAGGCCATTATTGTATCATACTGGTTTGTGTATTACTTAATGGAAGCTTGGGATATTCACAGTTGTTTTGACAGTCTTTCTCAAAATGGTAGAATGCTATTTGGTTTGTCTCTACTTTAATATGTGCATGTGTTTTTAGCATATCGCTTATACATATTAGTAGAGCCTAGGATCTTTTCATGATTACCAGCGTTGTGATGGCAGTCACACTAGTGGGGTCTGAGTAGTCTACAAGCACATCCTTATACAGATCCCTAGTCGTAGGGTTATCGAGATGGGGATCGATACTCTAGAGTAGACTAGTGTATACGCTTCTCATCACAGCAGGGGAGATAGTCTGTCCCAAAGCCATTAGTACATCGTACTGGAGATAGTATTCAGGTGCTCATTAGGTTATATGAGTACACAGGAGAAGACTCATCGGGAACTGCTGGTGGGTATTATACCTATCGTCGGGTAGTAGTTCCCAGGTGATATGAGTACAGCTTAGTCCGACGACTTGACACTGGTACTTTGCCTCGAGTGTGTTCGTACTGTACTTTGATTACTACCCTACCACGGCTCAAAGGAGTCGTGCAAACAAGTAGTAGTTGGGTGCAGTCCCGAAGCACTTGGAGGCAGTGGCGGTTAGATAGGATTCGTCTCTCCCGGTATTGGGGGTTGATATCACGCTGTGTTTGGAGAGCCATTACACAAAGTCCCTAGCAAGGGCAAGTGAGATTTTCTGGTAGGTATTCCACTAGTTTCTCAGGGTGTTCTGGGATACACTCCGACACGACTTATACCGCTTTTAGGGGTCTGACGTTTACCATCCCCCTAGGCCCGATATGCGATACTCTTTGATGAACAGACCGGACTGTACGGAGATTGTCACATGCAGGCTCAGTAGGAGTTCGGATGGGTTTGCTCATCGGCCTTCTTATCGACAGATACCTCGGTAGCCGTTACGTGCAGCTAGTACTGCTTACGGTTTGTGGTTAAACCCACTGCCAGCGTACTGTCGAGTCTTTAGAGTCCCACACAGAGGGTTTCCCTGCATCGGGAAAAATACGTAGAGGTCGTATGGTTTTACGACATGGCTTCGATCACGTACGTGCAGTTGTGTGCGTATGATGTTCGAGCGGACGATACTTGTGGGCTTTGGTTTATGCCGAATCCTAGTAGTGTATTAATGGATTGTTTCGTCTCTTTGTATTCGTATTCTTCGGAATGCGGATGCGGGTATGTATATACGGATGGGGGGAGTTCTCGTAATTTTTCGGATTTGCTTCTAGAAGAAAGGACACCTAATAGGGTTTATTCTTTATGGATTAAACATAATAGGTGGAGGAAATGAGGTGGATTGAGCATTGAACCTAGCATGGCTACTTGGTGACTCATGGTCATGAGTCACCACATGATATTTGTGGGGGTTTCTTGATATTTTGGTGGGATATTTATCGCACAAAATATGTAAAAAACCTTACAATATCCAAAGAGGACTGCCAAGCCAAGTCTTCAAGCAACACTTTCCTTTCTCTTTTTCCTCAAGCCTTTTCTTCTTCCCTCAAACCCTAGAGCTCTCATAAGTTGAGAAAATTAGGGTTACAAGATACAAAGCACTCCATCTACTCTCTTTACACAACCTAGGCCATCTAGTCTAGCAAGCTACTTGCCCTAGTTACCTTGGAGTTGAGGTTGGAGCTCGGACTATAGACTCTCGGGTGGATCGTCTTTGACTCGAGGAAGCCACGATCCTTTTCGATCCTCGGAGCCTACGATGACGAGGATGACAGCGACTAAAAGACCCGAATGACTTGGTTTCGTGAGGTATAACTTTCATCAGAGTAGTTAATCCTCACACAGTATTTGCTAGTTAGGGTTTAGACATGATCCAGGAGCTCGAGTCCGTGTTGCTGTCACGACCCGAAAGTACGGAACGTGACTGGCACTTAGATTACGAGACGTCTAAAGGCGTACCGTAACCTAAGTCAGCCAAAGCCCAGAAATCTAACCCAAAATCAAAAGAGAGTGAAGGAAAACCTTAAATGAAAACGGTTTTGAAATCAATTAAGTTGCATAGAATCCAAAAAAAAATATCAAAAATTCCCGAAAATTTCGGCAGAGTCTCCCCTGTATTTTCTATCCCCCAAAATGGGTACAACAAGATAATAAACCTGTAATTATAAAAATGGCATCCCCAAGCGGGAGCTAGCTCTTCGCCCAAGGCGGATCACAACCACATGCAATATAATAGTAATATCAAGAAAAAGAGCATAAAAGAGATGCAAATACCAGAAAATACACGTCGGCTCAAGTGAGCTCGACCCAAAAGAAACCACAAATATACAAATCTCTCAGTCTCATCACTAGGTCGCATATACAATACAAGTGGTAGATGGAGAATACTAGATACAATGATAAAGCAAAAAGAAATAAAGTATACTCGCAACCCACCTACGGGCGATGTCGCGAGTCTGAGCAAAAGGAACTGATGACAAGATAGCCCGCCGCTACAAGACTGACGGGTCCGACCTGCAAGACACTGTGGCACAACGGGGGTGAGTTGCCAGC
Organism: Agapanthus africanus; assembly: GCA_030015575.1. Classification (NCBI taxonomy): domain Eukaryota; kingdom Viridiplantae; phylum Streptophyta; class Magnoliopsida; order Asparagales; family Amaryllidaceae; genus Agapanthus; species Agapanthus africanus. The sequence goes on from JASDDO010000026.1 coordinate 359,099,579, forward strand.
TCGTGAGTAAATATAACATCTAATAAGGCAATCGTAAGAATGCACACAATGCACCACAACATGCATGTCCATATGTGCTATGATATCTCTAGTATGCATGCACAGGTATGCAATGTCATTATTAAGTCTTTAAGTGTTTTAACTGCTAAGGTTATTGAATTCTTAACTTTAGAACATGAATATCTGTATAATGGCTAAATATCATCAAGAAATCATCTGAAAACCCATGTCAAGCATCGACACCAAAAAGGAATCATATCTGTCTCAATATCGGGCTCCGTCAGTCCGGATCGGCCCATATCATAAATCTCACGACAACGGTCGGTATCCTCCGGATATCCGCCGTTCCAGACATCACCGGTAGGTAGTCTTCCCCTGCCAGGCTCATCGTCTACAACTCGATCTTCTTGCCCCGGGGTACCATACCGGGCCCACCATGTACCCGAGACGGTTCATCCACTCCTCGAATCGGGTCTCGAAATCCAACAGAAAACATGAAAACTCATGGTGGACGACACATACGTCACGAGAAAACCGCAACTTTGTTTAAAAAAATGATAAATATAAGCTTTGTTAAATTCTTGCGGTTTTCCCCAAAAAATCCAGAAATCGCAGCAAACTGAAATCCTCAAGAAATCATAATGTCCACATGTTATATATGATAAGTGTCTATGACATCAATGTATATGATGTGAGTGTTTGGCTAGAAATCTATGTAAATATGATAGTAATGCGAGGTATATGCATGCGATACAATCTCAAATATCATGCATGAATGAAATGGCGTTACTAAGCTAAACAGGTTTTATAGTGCACGTGGCATGGCAAATACCAAAGGCGTGTGTGTCACATGAATAGTGCGCGTGCAATAGATGCCAATGGTAAGGTGTTCGTGTCCTACGAAATGATATCGCATATGTATATATGAATGTCCATGCAATCTAGTATAGGGTTAGCTGTGAGGGTATGCCATGTACATAAATGGATAAGCTAGCTAACAATATAATTATTGCATAAAGTAGGGTAATCCTAACTAGCGAGGGGGGGCCTCACGCCATCCAGACGATTCCCCCATAGATGAATATATCTACTCACCAGAAATCCCCGCTAATCTGATCCGGCCACCGCTTTGCCTTTGCGCGCCGTGTCCGATGTTTCTTCGACCGATCCTAAATTTGCACAATACCAAGCATAAGATTACAACACCTAAAACGATGCAAGTCACTATATACAATTATCAACGCTCTCAAATTAATCATAGCATGCACTCGGTGCGCGGAAAAACGCACGAAAATCGCTAATTTTTAGCTAAAATCGTCATTTCGGGGAAATCGACAAAACTACAACCCGACTAGACGAAACCCCGCGTTCGCGCACTCTAATAATCCTATACGAAGCTAATAATATTGCTAACCTAACGTAATTTGAACGCATACTATTTTTCGTAAAAATCTAGTAAGCGATTTTCAAACCAAATCGATACAAACATTGAAATTTGTCGTTTTAGCGAGCATACCAATACACAATTAACCACTCCAATCACCTAGATAACCATCCCTAACATAATCCAACCATTATGCTACAAACCCTAATTTCTAAAATCAAAACCTTCTCTTGATTTTTCCTAATCAAACATTTACTACTAAACTAATATTTAGAATTGAAATTCTAGCACAATTAAACCACAAGTAAGCAAACTAGTTTAGAATTTTTACCTCCCCAATTGAATCCTAGCATGATCAAGTCACTAAGAAGCCTCCTTTCATCAAGTTTTTAAACTAATTTGGGTTGAAGAGGGCATGGATTAGGGATTGGCTTTGAAAGGAGATGGAAAAATGTGAATTTTTGTTGATTTTTAGCAAGAAAAAAGGAGCAAGAATGGAGTGGGAAGTGGGGAATTGCTGCTGGAAGGGGTCGGCTGCAGCAATGAAGAGGAGTTTGGGATTTTTGGGAGAAGTTTCTAGGACCAAAACACCCCCATGTTATCATTTAATGCATTTCTTTTCAACATTTTACAAAAAAACCCTTATTTTACCTCATTTTTCATTAAATTTCCTTCCTTAAAACTAAAAGTTTGCAAGCCATGATATAATTTTATTAACACCATATTTTAGCTTATAAAGACTCCTAATTAAGAAATTTACCTAATTAAATTTGTATTTATCCCTAATTAAATGTATTTAAAAAGGCTTAAAATAATAAAAAAATTAATTAATTACGAATTTTTTTTTATTTAACTAGAAAATTATAAGTAACATTTTAGTGACAAAATTATAGTAATATCTTATCTAAATTTTGTATAATTAGATCTACAATGAAAAATACCTATTTCGACTTTTTACGGAAAAAGCCGAAAAATTAGCCGATTACCGAAAAACTGCCTTAACGATTTTCGAAAGGTTACAGTTGCGATGCTTTGATAATCGTTTTTCTTAACTTCCGCCTCCCCGCTGTCACGCGGAGTGTGTGACACGGACTTACAATTAAATCAAGTGTTGATTTAATAATGTGATATATATTATATGTGATATAATTATATCTTAACTAATATCATTAGCTCACTAATTATTCTTCGTTATATATATATTAATAAATATGATATATATATATATATATAATGAAGCATGGCATGATTTCTATTTTTGAGAAAAATAGAAACGAGGTGGAAAATGAGAGCATGGTTGCCAGCATCGGCTTTATTCATAATTTATTCACCTTGACTCACTATTCAAGCATGGTTGCAATTTTATATTGCAAAATTCCATGCTTGAATGAGTGGGGGTCAAGAGTTGCCATTCATTCTAGTCTCATTCTCAACACTTAGCCATTTTTCTTGAGTTGCTCCCATGGTTGCTCTCTAGCTTCCTCTTCCTCCTCAAATGTCATTGTTCAAGCTTCAACCCTCACATGAGATATGAATCATGAAGCTTGAACACAAATAAGTGAGCAAAATAAACCCCTACTTCACCATCTCACATTAGATTAGCAATTTGATGTGGAGTGTTGCCTTCACTAATGAGATTAGTAAAGGATTAGCTTGAGCTAGTGGACTTCGGGTGGATCGTCTTTGGCGCGAAGATCATGAAGGAGGTTCGTCCAACTCGAAGAGGAGCCTAGTGGAGTCGCGTGGACCACAACCCAGAGCTATTGAAGAGAAGGATTCGAACTACAAAGGTTGTATGCTTTTTTCTTCTCTTTAAGTTAATCACATCACAAAGGAAAACCCGAATAATCTAGTAATGATCTTGTTAGTCTAACTTAGCACCTAATAAAAATTAAAATGTGGCATGCTTCATGCCTCTAGAACCTCATAGTGGTGTTAAGGTCGACTTTCATCTTTGATGTCAAACACCAATGGATGTGGGATCATCCATCGCCCATAAAATGGGTCAAGAAACGTATATGCTAGTCTACTCTGGAATATCGATTCCCTGTCTTAATACTCCCATGACTAGGAACAATTAAAGGATGGACTTATGGACTACCCTGGCCCCACTAGTATAATCTCCATCATAGTCCTGGTAGTCAAGTCCACATCCTAAGGGCTTTATCAACATGTAACAGAGAACATACAGAGAGCATACTAACCAGATAGCATACTATCATGTCGAGCAAGAATGTCCTCCCTATATATGTCCAAGCATCCACTATAATATACAATCATGTACAATAATAGCCTCTAGAGCATACATACAAATAACAGTGTGTACGTTTCTTCACCCTGTATGGGGCGATGGTTGATCCCACAACCATTGGTTTGTGACATCAAAGATTGTACACAGGTTCTCATTAAAGAATGGGTACACCGAACAGGACTCGCAGAGAACTCCTAGTTGGTACTATACCTATCGTCAGATAGCAATTCTCTGGTGACACTGGTACAGGTTAGTCAGTAGACCCGAGATCGTCATAGAGTCTTGTGTGGCTCCTACTGTGCTTTGATTTCCTCCCTACCACGGCTCAAAGGAGTCGTGCAAACGGATGGATTTTGGGTACAGTCCCGAGTCAAAGGGAAGCAATGAGCGATAGGAGGGGGTTTCGTCTCTCCCGGTATTGGGAGTTGATGTTGCGCTATGCTTGATTGGCTATAACTGGAAGTCCCTCGCCAGGGCTGTTGAAGAGATTTACTAGTAAGTGTTATCAGTAGTTTCTCGAACCGTTAAGAGCCATACATCGGCATGACTTATCAAGTTACTGGCGTATGTCGTTACTACCCCTAGACTCGATATACGCATATGAGACGAAGAGACTGGATTGTACGGTAAGTGTTACTTATAGGCTTCATGGAGAGCATGGACAAGCTTGCTTGTTGATCTTGTAATCGCTCAATACCTGGGTAGCCGTTACGTCCAGCTAGTACCGCTGACGGCTTGTGGGTGACTGATGTGATCGGCACCTACTGCCGGCGTATTGACGAATCTTTAGAGTCCCATACAGAGGTTTCCTAGTTCAAGCGAAACGAAGTAAGACACATATGTTGATATGTGCGTAGGCCTGATTAAATACGAGTATGAGATACCGTATTCTAATATGGCAGTAATCTGATATCGATTAGGTTATATATGATATAACCGGATTATCGAATCAAGTGTTGATTTGATAATTTGATATACAGATAAATGATATTAGTCGGTTATATGTGATATAACCGGATTATTGAATCAAGTGTTGATTTAATAGTGTGATATATATTTATATTTGATATAGTTATATATTAACTAATATTATAGCGCACTAATTATTTACTTATCTTTATATATATATATATATGTTGGATGTAGTGCCTTCAAGTCAATTATTGGATCGCAGGCACGTGATTGCAATGATTGAGAGATGACCTATACCGGTAGAACAGTCTTACTCAAGATGATAGTATGCTATCTGGTTTGTCTTTATCATCGTGTACATGCTTCAGGTGACATTACAGATCACTATTACATGTTGATAGAGCCCATAAGATTCTTGCTTGACTACCAGCAGTATGATGGCGATAATATACGTGAGAGTTGGGCGGTCTATAAGCACATCCTTAAAGTGTCCTTAGTCATGGGAGTTTCAAGACTGGGCATCGATACTCCATGAGTAGACTAGTGTATACGGATCGATACCCCGATGAGGGCCGGTGGCCGGTCTCACAAGCCATTGGTGTTAGTTGGTATACCTAAGATATATACATGTGCTCATTGGGTTATGAGTATACCGGACGGACTCGCCGGTAACATGCTTGTTGGTATTATACCTATTGTGAGATAGCAGTTCCCTGGTGACATGCGTAAATGTTAGTTTATCGACCTGAGATCATCATTTGTCTCGTGTGAGTTTCCACTGTGCTTTGATTACTACCCTACCACGACTCAAAGGAGGCGTGCAAACAGGTTTTAGTTGGGTACAGTCCCGATCCACATGGAAGCAGTGAGCGGATCGTCAGGGATTCGTCTCTCCCGGTATATTGGGGGTAGATGTCACAGAGTGCACGGGTGGCCATCACAAGAAATCCTCGGCCGCGGTAGACAAGAATTACTGATTCGGATCAGTAGTTTATCAGTTGGTGATAGGCTTCATACCGACACTAAATGTCGCGTTATTAAGGGTTTGACTTTATCCACCCCCTAGACTCGATATGCGATACTCATAGACGAACGGACCGAACTGTATGGATATTGTCACTGTTAGGCTCAGTAGGGTTTCAGGATGAGTTCGCTCGTCGGCCTCCCTTTCGCTCAATACCTAGGTAGCCGTTACGTACAGCTAGTGCCACTGAAATGCTTGTGGTTAAACCCACTTCCAGCGTATTGACGAGTCTTTAGAGTCCCACAAAGAGAGTTTCCATGGTTCGGGCGAAACGTTGTATAGGCCGTACGGTTTTACGGCATGGTTCGATCATATACGTGCACTTGTGCACGGATCATGATCGGACGGATAATACTAGCGGGCTTTGGTTTAAGCCGGATCCTAGTATTATATTGTTGGAATATTTTCGTCTCGTTGTATTCGTATTCAGTCGGAATACGGATGCAGGTATATATATATACAGATGAGGGGTATTCTTGTAATTCCATTACGAGTTTACTTTTGAAGTTGCCATTTCTTTTATTTTCTTAAACATTTAGTTTAATGATTAATTGGTTGAAAATGTGAGTCATAGTTTTTTGATTAATTCATGGAAATTTTGGGCATGGGCAATTCGTGAGCATTGGTAGTGCTGGCAATTTCGTGAGTCATGTTATGTGCATTGATTGGGTTTTGTTTGTTGCTAGATATTTTTTTGTGTGAGATATTTTTGAAGTGGCATTAATGGAGTGGCTGTTGTTTTTTTTTTGTGATGGGTAAAATTTTCTTAAGTTGCTTGATTAATCACATACACCTCACCACTCCCAAAAATAAACAGAGAACCATTTTTTTTTGCCGAGCAAAATTTTTTCCATCAAGCTTATTTTTCCACTTAGCCAAAACCTATGCTCACTTCACCTCTTGGCAACTTCATTCACCTCCACCCAAATCCTTGGGTGCTTTGAGATAAAATATTCACACACTATCTCTACTTCATCTTGGGTATCTAGGCTAGCAAACTGGATGGCCGAGTTGCTTCGGTTTTGGAGCGGGAGCCCGTATTACTAATCCTCGACGTTGATCGTCTTCGACGAGGGAGACCGGAGACCGAACTTGATCGAGGAAGCCACGGGGAGCTTAGGGCAGAGGTTGAAGACCGAAGGACACTGATCAATCGGTATAACCTCTCTAAACTCCTTTTATAGTTTACTAGTATAGGGTTAATGGTTCGATCTTGGAATCGGGTTCCGTTAGCGCCGGGTTTTAAAAGTTTTTATTCCGTGTTTGGTCACGGATTGATGGTCGGGGCGCTGGCGTAGCCTTACATTGTATCAGAGCCAACCCATTAATCGTATACTAGTTGTTTAGACGTTGTTAAAATATCGAAACCGAAACAACCCCAAAACAAGACCAACGATATTCCATTCTCTGTCGAAATTTTATTGGTCTTCTAAAATTATTTTAGCAACTGCAGAAGACTATTTAGGTGACAACTAGAAGACACACCAAACACGAGCCCCTAATTCCACCACTTGGCCGGCGAGACTTGGTGAAAATCCGGCCGTGCCGGTTTTGTAGTTGAGTTGGGACTTGATTTTTGGCATGCATCTAGTCTCTGGAATTTAGTTCAGTGGTATTGCTTGTTTAGCTCAGTTTGGATATAGTTTTATCTAGTTGTTTGGGAGCTATTCGGGGTTATTTCGAATTCGATATTTCTAACATTGTTTAAAGTTTACAGTACATGCATTAATATCTGCGACCGTGAATGTCACTAGAGCGGTACAACTTGTCTAATTGCTATAGTTCTTTTAGACGGGTTTGCGAACGTGACATCACGTTGATGTTCTGTGATGTGATGTGTTTATTGTGGATTCGTCGTGGTGGATAGCTTGGATGCAATGTTAGTACATTTTAGTTTCATTTGTACATTTGATATCGCGGGGCGAGCGTCCGACATGTGGACTGTCGTCACTGCCTGTTTGTATATTATTTGTTTGAGGCACGACCGAGTTGAGGTCAATGTTACCGTTGTATATATTTTTCTTTTGTGTATAAGGATTACCCCGCGATGTAGTGCACGGATAGCTGGGTTCTGGAGGGAAACGGGCCCGCATCTCATGATGTTGAGAAGGAAGGGCCTCATTTTAGAATTGGCGGGCTATTCACCGCACTCGTAGGGGGTACAGGTTGACCCAAGGAGGGGTGCCGGGTGGCCCATTCACTTTGCTGAAGGGGGCTGCCTCACTTCTGGTTTTGGCGGGTAACTTACCGCGCTCGTAGGGGTCTAGGTTTTCATTGCACAGGCTATCCACACGACCAGGGGAACGTCGGGTTTCACTTGTGGCTGAAATGAAACCCAGGGCTCCCAGATTATCTGTATTGATCTGTGATGTTGCATTTATCACGCCTGGAGCGATTATTATATATTGCTATATATATACTAGTAGATATTGTATATGTTTTACACCTGCGCTGGTCCAGTCCCCGCTCTGCCGTTAGTTAAGTAACCTAATGGGTGATGACGGGACACAGTGGCGAATGCGGATGGCATATACGTACATCATATTTTCGTTCTTTTGTGGTGTGATTAATTGAAGGGACTGCGTTGATTCAGATCAATATAAGGAAATTAGACCTATTCGATGTTGTTGGAACAATTTTCAAAAGGTTATTATTACAAGGACGTTTTCTTTTGTTTTGCACAGCGGTATTCGGTTTAGAATATCCAGCACCTCATTCGACGAGGCTTCGACGAGGCGAGGGCCGAGATCCCTTCACCGGGAGTGACCCCTTAGGCAGAAGTTTGCATCAGGGTAATAACTTCACTATAGTCGATTGCTTTCTTCTTTGCATCGTGGTATTCAGTGGGAATACCCTGCATCTTATTCCACGAGGAAAGAGCCAAGATCCCTTCACCAGGAGTGACCTCTTTAGCAAAGGTTTTCGCCACTATATATTTGTAAAAAGCAATCTGGTTCCTTCAACGATATCAAGTTCATTACGTTAAAGGTTTTTCGCCAAAAACCATTCGTATCCCTCCGTCATTTCAGATGGGTAGCACTTAGTATTCATGCTATGTTTGTTGGCCTTCGTCATGGCATAGTGTATAGTAGCTATTTGTTACTTTTCTGTTGCATAGATAGATGCGTTGGTTTGGGACAGTCGTACTACTATTTTGGCCTTCTTCAAGGGTATGTACGAGTGGGTTCAAATTAACCTGGACAATGACGGGTAGAACTTGACATGTCACTTATGATATGTTGGCCTTCGTCAAGATCATAAGTGCATGGGGTAGAAATCACATTGGGAGTTTCAAACATACAGGAAACTTGCCAGCCATGTTCATACCTTCTAGAGTGTGATAACGTGAGTGGATTCTATCAGGTTATCATGCGATGATAGTTGGATCCCTGTCACGACTCAAAATTAGGCACGTGACCGTCACTTAAACCACGTGACGTCAACAGGCGTAACGCAATTTAAGTAAGCCGAAAACCCAGAAATCTAAACCATCAAAAGTAGTAAGTGATAAAAACATTGTTAAAAACAATTGGAAATCTCAAGTAAAATCTTTAGACTTAAGTTTATTTTCTAAAAAATTTTGGCAGCACCTCCTTTGTAAAAACTAGCCCTGAAACGGGTAAAAAAATATAATATAAGTAAAGCATCCCCAAACGGGAGATAATCCTCATAGTATCAATATGCTAATATGGATATGCAACAATCATGAAAGGTACTCTATCAGGTACTACAAATACATGAAGCAATGCATATCAATGAATTGGGATAAAACATATCATCATCAATAAATCATCGTCGTGGAAAACCCGGTGTCCATCAACGACACCCCAAATCCCAATACCTCAGACGCCGTCACTCTGATCGGCCCTCATATCCTGTAATATCATGGAACCTGTGTGCCCAACATCGGCACTTGAAAACATCATGAAATACTCGTGTCCAATATTGACACGCAAATCTACATAACTCGGGCTCTGTCAGTCTGGATCGGCCCACGGGCTCCTTCAGTCCGGATCGGCCCATATCCATCTCTCGACTCCGGTCAGTATCCTCCGGATAACCGCCAGATCCAACCAATCACTGGTAGGTAGTAGTCCCTCTGCCAGGCTTATCGTCTACTGCACAACATCCCTTTCTTGCTCCGGGGTACCATACCGGGTCCACCATGAACCCGAAAAGGGATTATCCAGCTCCTCGAATCGGGTTTCGATCATAAGTTTCAGAACCGAGAAAACTCATGGTGGACGCTCTGAAATATCATATCAAGAGAAACCGGGTTTTCAAAACAATGCATATTTTCTTGAAATAATACCACGGTTCTCAAATCCATAAATCACATGAAATCCGTATCTCAATGCCTAAATCCATGAAATATGATATATGCAACATAAAACCGTAATATGAGCATATCAAGGGAAAACCGCTCTTTTAAACGAATCCAGTTTTTAAATATAACATGCGGTTCCCATTTTCTCTAAAAATCAAATGCTACATCATATAAAGGTGTACACGTAGCTATGTATGCACGATGCATTTCATATGCACAATAGAACAAGATTCAATGTATCAATATGAATAACAACACAATACTGCATATGTGTATAGGTTGTGCGTGTCATGGCAACTACCGACGGTGTGGGTGTAACATAAAAGTTAGTGGTCGTGCAACATGAACCGTCAGTAATGGTGCAGTGTCCACTAGGTACTAAGTCAAGGCACAACAAGTAATGGTATGCAATGATGCACAATCCATATATATTTATATAAACATGCGGCTATAATATCATATCTAGCCCTGACGCATAACGCCATACGGGCGATTTCCCCGTAGATGTTAAATCTACTCACCGGTGATCTCGAGCTAAGTAAATTCGACCACCTGCTTCCTTTTCTTCGCTACGTCCGGAGTCCCCTCCTGCGATCCTATTAACACAAAACACAATAAGGCGTGGATTTAGCAATCTACGCAATAATAACGAACACAATGCCAATTTAACGAATTGGTTCCCTTAGGCTACAAAAGGGTTCGCTTAGTGGTTAACGTGTGTGGCGACATCACCAAAACAAACCCACGACAGCAAGCTATCCGAAACACTAAAATTGCATCAGATCAATCGTATCGCACTTAGTCGAAACACTGAAAACTAGCAATTTGATCCCATATTTTACCTACTGTCAAAACATAAAAACCCAACAGTACCAAAAACCCCAGAACACCCACTGATAGCTACCTTAAAAATCCCAACTTCCCAGTCTCCAGGAAAGCCGAGCTCGTCGGAAAATCCCCTCATGTCACCGGCCAAACGAGGTTGTGTTGGGTTCGTGCTTCAGGTGAACACTTAGGGCAACAAGTACAACACTACTACACTGCTAGTTTTTCTAGTAAACACTCGTAGTCACAGCATGTCACAGACACTCCAAAACTACACTAAAAATACGATATTGTGCTCAACACTACATCTTTATCATTCTAAACAGCGATTACTAAGCTACACAACAATAATAAACTCTTAATTAACAGTTTAGAGTCATTACCTATCCACACTTGCTCAAAACCCTAGCTTTCCATGCTCCAAGTGATCCTAGTGGCTTGATCTTGACTTGTGAAGGATTTAAGTGAAGTATAGTGAAGATTTTGTTTGGGTTTGTGAGGGTTGGGTTAGGGTTTCAGTTGAGGGATGAGGGAAGAGATGAGGTGAAGAAAAATATGAGAATGAGAGAGTGAGGGAAATGAGGGTGTATGTGTAAGTGAGGGATGAGGGAATGAGGGGTGAGAGTAGTATAAGTTATGCCTCCCCATCTCTCCTCATTTAATGCATGCCATATTGCCCCTCCGTCATCATGCCCTCTCTCTCTCTCTTCCTCAAGTCAACAAATTCAAACCTCCTTTTATTTTAAAACCAACTAATTTAATTAATTTCTTACAACAAAATGGCTTGACATTAGGTTAGGGTGCCATGGCTACTTAAGCATGGTTAACCCTAATTTACCCTAGGTTAAGTTGCACATGTGTGTGCAAGCCCAAAATAAATATTAATTAATTTTTATAAAATATTTAAAAACTATTTTGGTAATCTTTTTATTAAAACACCGCAATATCGCTTAATTAACACTAATCGCATTCTAAGGTGTTACAATCTTCCCCCTTTAAAGAAATTTATCCCCGAATTTAAAAATCTTACTATGCGTACTTTCAAAGAGCTGAGGGAATTTCTGCCGCATCTCGCTCTTGGCCTCCCTAGTGACCTCTTCACTATTCGGGCCACGCCAAAGAACCTTCACAGATGGCAAGACCTTTGACCGAAGTTTCTTCACCTGCCGATCTAATATAACTACCGGCTGCTCGGTGAACGAAAGATCGCGCTCTAGCTGAACGGTCTGGTGCTGAATCATGTGAGAAGCATTATGAAGGTACTTGCGAAGTATTGATACATGGAATACGGGGTGAACATCCGGAAAACTGGGCGGAAGTGCCAAACAATAGGCAATGGTACCAACTCGCTCAAGGATCTCAAAAGGACCTACAAATCTGGGACTAAGCTTCCCTTTCTTCCCAAATCTCGTCACGCCCTTCATCAGAGAAATCCGTAGGAATACATGATCTCCCACTGCGAACTCGAGCCTGCGACGACGACGGTCGGCATAAGACTTCTGTCTGTACTGGGCCGCTCTCATCTTATCCTGATTCAACTGGATCTTCTCCGTAGTCTCTTGAACTAGCTAGGGTCCCAAAATCCTGCTCTCGCTGAGTTCGGTCCAACAGACTGGCGATCGACACTTTTTACCATATAAAGCCTCAAAAGGTGACATCAGAATCGTCTCCTGATAACTGTTATTGTAGGAGAACTCTATCAACGGCAAGTGAAGATCTCCACTGCCACTAAAATCATGCACGCACGCACGAAGCGTATCCTCCAGAGTCTGTATAGTCCGCTCTGACTGACTATCGGTCTGCGGATGGAAAGTGGTGCTAAAGCTCAAATGGGTACCCAAAGCTTCCTGTAGCTTCTGCCAAAGACGGCTAATGAACCGAGTGCCCCAGTCGGATATGATGCATGTGGGAACGCCGTGCAAACCCACAATCTCATCAATGTACAACTGAGCATACTGAGCATAACCGAAAGTGGTCTTCACTGGAAGGATTTGAGCCGCTTTCGTCAACTGGTCAACAATCACCCAAATGGAGTCATACCCTCGACTGGACCTGGGTAGACCCACAACGAAATCCATAGAGATTTGTTCCCATTTCCACTTCGGAACGGTTAAAGGCTGCAACTCTCCTGCCAGTCTCTGATGCTCAGCCTTGACTTGCTGACAAGTCAGGCACCTCGAAACGAAATCCGAAACATCACTCTTCATCCCTGCACACCAGTAGATATCTCTCAAGTCACGGTACATTTTGGTGGAACCTGGGTGAACACTAAAAGCTGACTGATGTGCCTGCTCAAGGATCTCGCGTCTCAACCCATCAGTATCAGGTACACACAAACGAGTCCCGAAACGTAGCACACCCTGGTCATCAATCAAGAACTCTGAATCTCTACCCTGCCGAACCTACTCAAGAATCTCAGACAAACGGGCATCGGCGGGCCGTGCCTCACGAGTACAATCAAGTAGAAGTGGACGGGTGCGGACATAAGAAAGCTGTCCCCCAGTGGAAGTGAACTCAAATTGTACTCTGCTGTCGCACAAGATTTGCCAATCTACAGAAAACTGTCTCTGGACTGCACTCAACTGGGACAAGATACCCCCGGGCCTACGACTCAAACCATCGGCTACCACATTCGTCTTGCCCGGGTGGTAAAGGATCTCACAATCATAATCCTTCATAAGCTCCATCCAATGGCGCTGTCTCAAATTCAGATCCCGCTGCTGGAAGATGTACTTTAAGCTCTGGTGGTCTGTAAAAATCTAGCACGACTCCCCGTACAAGTAGTGTCTCCAAATCATAAGCGCAAAGACCACCGCGACCATTTCAAGATCATGAATGGGATAATTCTGCTCGTACTTCTTCAACTGCCGAGAAGCATAAGAGATAACTCTATCATGCTGAATCCATACACAACCGACCCCACTCGAGAAGCATCACAGTAAACGATAAATCCGCCCGATCCAGAAAGCAAAGATAAAAATGGTGCAGTCGTCAAACGAGTCTTCAACTGCTGAAAACTCAGCTCGCATGCCTCAGTCCAAAGAAAAGGAACCCCCTTCATGGTCAGTCCAATCAGCGGTGCAGCGATACTCGAGAAGTCCTGCACGAAACGGTGGTAATAACCGGCTAAGCCCGAAAAGCTGCGAACCTCTGTCACTGATACAGGTTTGGGCCAAAACTGTACAGCCTCGACCTTCCTCGGGTCCACACGAATACCGTCTCCCATAACCACATGACCTAGGAAGTCAACACTATCAAGTCAGAAGGCACACTTCGAGAATTTAGGTAACAGCTGGTGCTCTCTCAATGTCTGCAAAGAAATCCTCAAGTGCTGCTCATGCTCCTCTCGACTCTTGGAATAAACCAGAATGTCATCAATAAACACAATAATAATCAGGTCGAGGAACGGCCTGAAAATCCGGTTCATCAAATCCATGAACGCTGCTGGGGCCTTGGTGAGTCCGAACGACATCACCAAAAACTCATAATGCCCGTAGCACGTATGAAAAGCAGTCTTCGGAATGTCATCATTCCGAACCTGCAACTGATGATAACCATCGCAAGAAACACCGTCACGAACTCAGCCCGGGTCATAGGAGAAAGACCTGCGGCTCTGCCCCTCTCTAAAGACTCGCACTAGGTCTGGGCAAGACCCTCCAGACGAAAACTCGCGAACTCTACCCATCTCGCGTCCGAGCATCTCAGCGAACGACAGATCCTGGCCATCTGATCGATAAACGACTGCGGATTCTCAACTGCATCAGTGCCGGTGAAAACCAGAGGCTACAGCCTGATGAACTGAGATAATGATACGGTGATCACCTCCGTAGCTGCAGGTACGACTGCCTGAACCGTTGGTACCATCGGGGTCTTCGTAACAGGTGGGACAACCTCCTGTCGCTGCGCTCGACTGGCCTCAACTAATGATCCCATCATCTGGCGCAAATCCAACATACCGGCCTCTAGCCTAGTAATACGATCAAGAAAAGGTGGATCAATCTGCTCCTAAACAATGGACGTACTGCCCTGGTCAGTCCTCGTCTCAGACGAGCCAACTCTGACGTCGGCTCTCGCGGCCACTCTCTGCGCCCTCCTAGTCTTCGGCGGCATAATGGCTGGAAATGAAAACAGGATTCGATAAGAATACGGAAATCGAATCACGAGGATGTATATAATCATGGAAGGAATTTCAACCAACAAGTCCTAAGGTCACTTAGGCGGAGTACCGTGTCGTAAGTATGCCGCGGAACATACACACGCTACGTCACTCTGCTTAAGCTACCTACTCCATCATACCAAGGTCATCATACACTCCGAAAGGTAAAACCTAGCGCTCTGATACCAACTTTGTCACGACGCAAAATTAGGCACATGACCGGCACTTAAATCACGTGACGTCAACAGGCGTAACGCAATTTATGTAAGCCGAAAACCTAGAAATCTAAACCATCAAAAGTAGTAAGTGATAAAAACACTGTTAAGAACATTTGGAAATCTCAAGTAAAATCTTTAAACTTAAGTTTATTTTCTTAAAAATTTCGGCAGCACCACCTTTGTAAAAATTAGCCCCGAAATGGGTACAAACATATAATATAAGTAAAGCATCCCCAAACGAGAGCAAATCACGCCCATGGTGGAAAAAACCACTACAAGCATAATATACGACGCCGTAGCGAAGAAATAGACAATATAAAGTGAAAACAGCATAAGAGATAAAACTGCATAATAAAAGCCGGCTCACACGAGCTCGACACACAGAGTCACAAAATATACAATATCGTCCTCACAACTCGTCTCTAAGTCGGTACAAATAGGTGGTAGATGGAGAGTATTAGATACGATGAAATATACAATGGATATAAAATCGGATAACCGCAACCCACCTACAGAAAAACGACTCACAGCCAACCGTAGCGGTATCCGCTGCAAAAGATACAATAAGAAGCCCTGCCGCGACTACTCTGAGGGTCAAACCTGCAAAACACTGTGGTACAACGGGGGTGAGTTGCCAACTCGTGAATAGTAAGTAACACTATACAGATAATCACAGGTATGCACGTACAGCGATAATCTATCGCAAGCAATCTGATAGTATCAATATGCCAATATGGATATGCAACAATCATGAAAGGTACTCTATCTGGTACTACAAAAACATGAAGCAATACATATCAATGAATGCTGAGTATGGGATAAAACATATCATCATCGTGGAAAACCCGGTGTCCATCAACGAAACCCGAAATCCCAATACCCAAGGCACCGTCACTCTGATCGGCCCTCATAACCTGTAAATCTCATGGAACCTGACTGCCCAACATCGGCACTCTAAAACATCAAGAAATACTCATGTCCAACATTGACACGCAAAGCCACATAACTCGGGCTCCGTCAGTCCGGATCGGCCCACTGGCTCCATCAGCCCGGATCGGCCCATATCCATCTCTCGACTCCGGTCGGTATCCTCCGGATATGTAAGTGCACGGCGGCGCCCCGGCCGTCAATCCGACGCCGGAATGCGGAAGCGATGCTAAACTTTAACTTTTCAAACCGGCACCACCGCGCACTATAAACCCGGATCGTGCCATTAAACTAGTCCTAGCTAACTACAAGATGGGGAAAGAGATATACCGAGCGATCCGTGTCCTCCGGTCTTCTCGCCGTCGTCCCGATCTCCCGCGGAATGTCTGGTCTCCACCTCCTCACCGGAAGGGCACCATGTCGTCTGCTTCTTTTACGGGCTCCCACCTCTATACCAAGGCAACTCGGGCACGAAGTTGGCGAGCCGACGTGCCTAAGGTTTGCTGTAGAATGTGTGTAGAACTCATGTCTCATTTTGGGGTAGAGGGAGTTGCCATATGGTGGAGGAAATGATATAAGTTTATGGAGATGGAGTTGTGAGGATTTTTCCAAGCTAAAGATACAAAAATCCCACACCAAATAAAAATGGGCAGCCCCTCCCCAATGTGGCCGACCATGCATGAATGGAGAGGAGAGAGTGAATAAGGGAGTGTATGGATCAATAATGCAAGAAGAGTAAGGAATGATCATGAAAAGAAATCATAAGAAACAAAGTCCAACACTAAACAACCATCTCCCATCATCACAGCCAAAGTCAAGCTATGATGACTAAAGAAAGTCAAGCAATGATGATCCAACAATTTGCAAAAACAACCCTCCAAAATGCTTACTTGCACAAATGCAAATAAGCCCTCCTCCACCAATCTTCAGCCAATGAATGATACAAAGAAATATGGCTGAAACGGAAAACAAACTGGCAACTCCAAAAACCTGATCCTGTAATAAATTACAGAAAAACCCCGATACTGTGTATACACACCCGCATTTGTATTCCGACCGAAATACAAATGCAATGAGACAAAATCTACACTGTACTATACTAGAATTCGGCTTAAACCAAAGCCGGCTAGTATTATCCGTCCGATCCTGATCCGTGCAATACTGCACGTATCTGATCGAACACTGCCATATATCCATACGGCCTCTAGTACTAACCGTCCGATCCCGATCCGTGCAATACCGCACGTATCTGATCGAACCCTGCCATATATCCATAGGCCTCTAGTACTAACCGTCCGATCCTGATCCGTGCAATACCGCACGTATCTGATCGAACCGTGCCATATCTCCAAACGGCCTCTACAGCGTTACGCCCGAAACTTGAGAACTGTTTTGTGGGGGACTCTAAAGACTCGTCAATACTATGGCTGTGGATTTAACCACTAGCACGTCAGATTATTAGCCATACGTGACAGGCTACCAGCTATTGACCAAAAGGGACGTCGATGAGCGAACTCATCCTGACACCCTACTGAGCCTGTCAGTGACAATATCCGTACAGTCCGGTCCGTTCGTCTATGAGCATCGCATAGCGGGCCTAGGGGGTTGGTAAAAGTCAGACTCCCAAAAGCGGTACAAGTCGTGTCGGAGTGTAGCCCAGAACACCCTGAGATACTACTGGAATACCTACCAGTAAATCTCCTGCCTTGGCCAAGGACATCGTGTAATGGCTCTCCTAGACACAGCGCGACCTCACCCCCAATACCGGGAGAGACAAACCCCTGAAGATCCGCTCACTGCCTCCATGTGGCTCGGGACTGTACCCAACTAAAACCTGTTTGCACGTCTCCTTTGAGCGTGGTAGGGTAGTAATCAAAGTACAGTGGGAACTCACATGAGACAAATGACGATCCTCAGGTCGACGAACTAACCTGTATACATGTCATCAGGGAACTGATATCTGACGTCAGGTATAAGACTAACTAGCATGTTCCCGGCGAGTCCTGTCCGGTGTACTCATAACCCAATGAGCACCTGTATACTTCTTAGGTGAACCAACTGACACCAGTGGCTTGTGAGACCGGCCACCGCCTCTCGTCGGGGTCTCGACTGTATACACTAGTCTAATCTGGAGTATCGATGCCCTGTCTGGAAACTCCCACGACTAGGGACCTTTTAAGGATGTGCTTATAGACTACCAGCTCCCACATATATGATCGCCCTCATACTGCTGGCAGCCAAGCAAGAATCCTAGGGGCTCTATCAACGTGCAATAGTGATCTGTAAGGTCAACTAAAGCAGCACACGATGATAAAGGTAAACCAGATAGCATACTATCATCTTGAGTAAGACTGTCCTCTTGGGATAGGTCCTCCCTCAATCATTGCAATCACGTGCTTGTGATCCAATAATTGACTCTGAGGGTACTATCTCCAACAGGATAACCGCCGGGTCTAACCAATCACCGATAGGTAGTAATCCCTCTGCCAGGCTCAACGTCTACTGCACAACATCCCTTTCTTGCACCTGGGTACCATACCGGGTCCTCCATGAACCTGCAAACGGATCATCCAGCTCCTCGAATCAGGTTTCTATCACAAGTCTAAGAACCGAGAAAACTCATGGTGGACGCACTGAAATATCATATCAAGAGAAACCGGGTTTTCAAAACAATGCATAATTTCTTGAAATAATACCACGGTTCTCAAATCCATAAATCACATGAAATCCGTATCTCAATGTGTAAATCCATGAAACATGCTATATGGAACATAAAACCGTAATATGAGCATATCAAGGGAAAACCACTCTTTTAAACGAATCTAGTTTTTAAATATATCATGCGGTTCCCATTTTCTCCAAAAATCAAATGCAACATCATATAAAGGTGTACATGTAGCTATGTATACACGATACATTTCATATGCGCAATAGAACAAGAATCAATGTATGAATATGAATAACAACACAATACTGCATATGTGTATAGGTTGTGCGTGTCATGGCAATTACCGAAGGTGTGGGTGTAGCATAAAATTTAGTGCTCGTGCAACATGAACCGTCAGTAATGGTGCAGTGTCCACTAGGTACTAAGTCAAGGCACAACAAGTAATGGTATACAATGATGCATAATCCATATATATGCATATAAACATGCGTCTATGATATCATATCTAGCCCTGACGCATAACGCCATACGGGAAATTTCCCCATAGATGTTAAATCTACTCACCGGTGATCTCGAGCTAAGTAAATCCGACCACCTGCTTCCCTTTCTTCGCAGCGTCCGAAGTCCCCGCCTGTGATCCTATTAACACAAAACATAATAACGCGTGGATTTACTAAACAACGCAATAATAACGAACACAACGCCAATTTAACGAATTGGTTCCCTTAGGCTACAAAAGGGTTCGCTTAGCGGCTAACGTGTGTGGCGACATCTCCAAAACAAACCCACGACAGCAAGCTACCCAAAACACTAAAACTACGTCTGATCAATCATATCGCACTTAGTCGAAACACTAAAAACTAGCAATTTAATCCCAAATTTAACCTACTGTCAAAACATAAAAATCCAGCAGTACCAAATAGCCCAGAACACCCACAGACGACTACCCTAAAAATCCTAACTTCCCAGTCTCCAGGAAAGCCGAGCTCACCGGAAAATCCCCTCATGTCACCGGCCAAACGAGGTTGGGTTGGGTTCGTGCTTCAGGTGAACACTCAGGGCAACTAGTACAACACTACTACACTGCTAGTTTTTCTAGTAAACACTCATAGTCACAGCAGGTCACAGACACTCCAAAACGACACTAGATATTTACTCAACAATACATCTTTATCGTTCTAAACAGCGACTACTAAGCTACACAACAATAATAAACTCATAGTTAATAGTTTAGAGTCATTACTTATCCACACTTGCTCAAAACCCTAGCTTTCCATACTCCAAGTGATCCTAGTGGCTTGATCTTGACTTGTGAAGGGTTTAAATGAAGTTTAGTGGAGATTTTGTTTGGGTTTGTGAGGGTTGGGTTAGGGTTTCAGTTGAGGGATGAGGGAAGAGATGAGGTGAAGAAAAATATGAGAATGAGAGTTGTGAATGAGAGAGGGGGAAATGATGGTGTATGTGTGAGTGAGGGATGAGGGAATGAGGGGGTGAGAGTAGTATGAGCCATGCCTCCCTCTTCTCTCTCCTCATTTAATGCATGTCATGCTTGCCTCTCCCTCATCATGCCCTATCTCTCTCTTCCTCAAGTAAACAAATTCAAACCTCCTTTTATTTTAAAACCAACTAATTTAATTAATTACTTAAAACAAAATGGCATGACATTAGGTTAGGGTGTCATGGCTACTTAAGCATGGTTAATCCTAATTAACCCTAGGTTAACATGCACATATGTGTGCAAGCCCAAAATAAATATTAATTAATTTTTATAAAATATTTGAAAACTATTTTGGTAAACTTTTTATTAAAAACCCGCATTATCGCTTAATTAACACTAATCGCATTCTAAAATATTACAATCCTGATACCCACTGATGAGTTGGTTTACTCCTCGGGTGATTTTAGATGATCCCGAATAATAATTCTTTCAGGTTTGGAGAAGAATTTGAGGATACAGTGGGAGACATTCTGATTAGATAAAGTGATTGACATTTCTGATCTAGGTTAGAGTGCACGCTGAGTGTTTCTTTTCTCTCTCTCTCTTTGGCAGCGACCATGGCCCGACCTTAGACTATAACTCAGTAACCAAGTTGATCGGACCTTCTTAAAACATTGACTTTTGGATTGTCAAAGTTGCATATATCATTGCCACTCCTACTTTTACCCTTTACTTCTTCTCCGGAACATTCCGTATCATTACAAAGATCCACATTTATTAGATATGACCACCGTATAGTGACATACGAACTCGAAGAAACTTGTTACAAGTTCGGGGATGGATTCTGGTTCAGGAGAAATAGAATAAAGTTTATTCAGTTGTCTTTTATCTTTACCTTCTTTCAAGTTGCGAGTACTCCTAGGATTAGGAGAGTACACCTATTATGCTTATTGGATAGTCTTCATCCAAACCATAGGCTGGTGCCGAACGGTATGGAAGTAAGAAAACCATTTAGCCTAAGGGTGGTGTACAGAAGGTAAAAAGTAAAGACAAATAAAGGGATCAAAAAGAGGGCAAAGTAAATTGCAACTGCAATCATTCAAGACCAAACCACATATTTCATCGCCAATCCTACTTCACTTTTGAATTTCTCCAGAACACCCTGTATCACTACGAAGATCCACATTTATTGGATAAGCCATCGTATAGTTACATACGAACTCGAAAGAACTTGTTCCGGTTCGAGGATGGATTTGTAAGTCCGCGGCGGCGCCCCGGCCGTCTAACAGACGCCGATATGCAGAAAAAAACTTTTACGACTGGCGCTATCGCGTACTTTATCTCGGATCGTCCATTAAAGCTAAACTAACAAGTTTAAAAGAGGGTAGAATTGTTATACCGAATGATCCGAGTCCTTCGGTCTTCAACCATCATCCCACGCTATGTTGCAACTGATCCGAACTTGCTCGATCTCCGGTCTCGTCGTCCAGGCGGCACCACGTCGACGGATCTTTAAACGGGCTCCCGCCTCTGAACCGAGGCAACTCGATCGTCAAGTTTGCCAAAAGAGACGACCAAGATGAAGTAGAGAATGAGTAGAATACTTTGTCTCGTTACGTCCAAGGTCACGGACGAACGGTTATAGAAGTTGCCATTTGGAATCGGGTAAATGGAAATCGGGTAAATGAAATTTCCATATACTAAACTATCATAATCTTTTCTCACTCAAATGAAATGAATCAAAAAAAATCCTCTCTCTACAATGAAGTGGCCGGCCATTATATGAAGAGGGGAGGAGGGTGAGTGTAGGAGCAAGGAGAAGGGTGACCATATCCCTTCATGCTTATCACAAAGAATGAATCATCAAAAGACATTAAATGCTAACCTATCAGAATTAACCTAGTCATGCTTTATCATTAATGAACCATTAATGACAAAGCCACCTCACTATCCTAGTCACCATCCTAGTCATCTCTTCTAGAAGTTTCCACACAAATCCCAAGAAAAGATAAATCCGCATTTAACCGAATGTCAAAATACGGCTGATAGAAAACTAGAAACTGGCAACTTCCAAAAATCATCCCGAAACGAATTTCAGGATAACCCCGTATCGGTATAAACAAACCCGCATTTGTATTACGTCCGAATACAAATACAACTGAGACAAAGATATTATATCTACACAGTATAATACTGGGTTCCGGCTTAAACCAAAGCCTACCAGTATTATCTGCCCAAAAACTGACACGTGCGAAAATGCACGTGCATTTTCCGAACCTTACCATAAACCCATACGGCATCTACAACGTTTCGCCCGAACTTGGGAAAGTGTCTGTGGGGGACTCTAATGACTCATCAGTACACTGCCACTGGGTATAACCACTAGCACGTCAGTGGTACTAACTGTACGTAACGTTTTGCCTATGTATTGATTGGAAGGGAAGCTGACCAGGGAACTCATCTATAAACCCTACTGAGCCTGACAGTGACAATACCCGTACAGTCCGGAACATTCGTCTATGAGTATCGCATATACGGCCTAGGGGGCCAGTAAACGTCAGACCCCCAACAGCGATATAAGTCGTGTCAGAGAGCAGCCCAGAACACCCTGAGATTCTGCTGGTATACCTACCAGTATATCTCGATCACCCTGGCCAGGGATTTCGTATAATGGCTCTCCTAAACACAGCACGATCTTACCCCCAATACCGGGAGAGACGAATCCCCGAAGATCCGCTCACTTGCCTCCAATGTGGCTCGGGACTGTACCCAAAATATACCTGTTTGCACGACTCCTTTGACCCGTGGTAGGGTATAAATCAAAGCACAGTGGGAACTCACACGAGACAAATGACGACCTCAGGTCAATGAACTAACCTGTACACATGTCACCAGGGAACTGCTATCTGACGATATGTATAATACCAACTAGCATGTTCCCGGCGAGACCTGTCCGGTGTACTCAAAACCTAATGAGCACCTGTATACATCTTAGGTGATCCAACTGACACCAGTGGCTTGTGAGACTGGCCACCGCCCCTCGTCGGGGTCTCGACTGTATACACTAGTCTACTCTGGAGTATCGATGCCCTGTCTCGAAACTCCCACGACTAGGGACACTTTAAGGATGTGCTTATAGACCCCAGCTCCCACATATATGATCGCCATCATACTGCTGGTAGTCAAACAAGAATCCTATGGGCTCTATCATGATGATAAAGACAAACCAGATAGCATACTATCATCTCGAGTAAGACTGTTTTATCGGTGTAGGTCCTCCCTCAATCATTGCAATCACGTACCTGCGATCCAATAATTGACTTAGAGGGCACTATATCCAACAATCTCCCACTTGCACTTAAGGCTAATTATTGCGATGTCGAGTACTCACAGCTCGTGTGATACCGAACATCCAACTCCTCTACTAATCAGTTTCACAATGCCTGTTTGCAAAACTAATGTGTTCGAGAAATAGCCTAAGTGAGTGGATCCGCCATGATGTTTCTTTCTATGTCTCTCTTAATCTTAAGTTCGCGGAGAAAACCATCTCCCGAATTGAGTAATACGTGTCTTAGAATATGTCTGGATATCTGATGGGACCTAGTTCATAAATGAACTCCAAATCCAAACTTCTTAGACTGTATCGATCACTGAAACTAATCAGTGTCCAGCACCATGCCTCCCACAGTATCCTTTTTGGACCGCCTGTCCATAATACTGTCCCTCGTCTGAGGAAAAACTATAACTCTGACAATCCATGTTACCTTTGAAGCCTGGAATGATAACCGTCTCCCGAAGGAGGCCGCCGTCATCTTATCCGTAGAACATTCACTTATGTTCTCAAACTGCTTCCTAATGTTTCTCCAGGATTGGATTAATATAAACTTATTGCA
Source organism: Agapanthus africanus (assembly GCA_030015575.1). Classification (NCBI taxonomy): domain Eukaryota; kingdom Viridiplantae; phylum Streptophyta; class Magnoliopsida; order Asparagales; family Amaryllidaceae; genus Agapanthus; species Agapanthus africanus. The sequence goes on from JASDDO010000026.1 coordinate 359,123,602, forward strand.
TCTAGTGCAATAACAATATCTGGTGTGGTACTTGACATCTCACGATTGACTCAATTGCCTAAGCAAGTGATCTGTCAATCATGCACACCCCTCTCCCCTTTAGTCTGTAAGACACCTTTAGAGAGGGTGACTCCATCACCTGCAGGTACACCACCATGCTTGGAGTCATCTATTCTAAAATACTATTAGAATATTGTCAAAGTACCCAAATTGGGAAAATACCCAAATCTAGATCTAAAACCATAGATCTAGTTAGCAGAATGTTTTATATTATATCCATATCCTTTGTGGAGAAACAACTGTGTGACGACCAAAGTACAACCTGATCGTAGTATAGGAATTTTACTTCCTATTCTGTGCATGTCATCCAAATACCAGGACATCACACCTTACTACTTTCTTAACAGATTCATCCCTTATTCTGATGAAGTCAAACCCATGACTTTTACATCAAGAATAGATGATCTATCTCCGCTATTCCTGCTCAAGTCTGTAAATAGACATAAGCTTCTTGCCCACTATACTTCCGCTGCTCCCACTGACTACGACAACTCTCTGGCAGAATAATATATACGTATACTTCTAAAACTAGTTTAGAACGACGCTATACATTTCCTCCTGCCCGGTCTCATAGTCTGGAACAACAGTAGTGTCAAGTCTGGGTAAGCAAGAACCTCCCTGTCACCGTCCTTGAAGCTACCGGAGTACCTCTCGGGTGTCTGAGGTTACCCACCATATCTGTGGAGTGGCTATTGGAATGTCAAACCTGATTGAATATATAGGTCCTATTAAAACCTTCCGTAATCGTTTGCGGTTCTGGAATCACTTCCAGTTCTACCATGCTCCCACTACTATTTTTCTGAAAAAATCCATTTTAATAAAACTGTGGCGAGTCAAGAACAATATCACTATTGATCTTCCAGATGGTAGAAAATCAACCCTTGTCTATGTAGGGTTCCTAGACACACTATAGAGGTCTCATAAGGCATCAACCATGCCAATTTCAAATTTTATGGGTGCCGAGAAACCCTAATACGGATCGTCGACTAGAAATTTAGGCGAAACAGTAAACTAGTTAACATCTTAACTAAAGGAGAGAGGCTACAACCTTTGTAGATCCGGTTCTCCACTTCCTTAGCTCCACATAGGCGTCCTCTCGCTGTCCATCTCAAATCCCGAACATAAACATCGGCTTCATCGGAGAATTGGGCGGACTAGGTCGTCGGCTTCGTGCCAAAGATGATCTACGTCGAGGTATCACAAGTTCAAGATCCGACTTCACAAATTTGTGAAACTTGTGAAGAAAACACCCAAAACAACTTGGCAAGAGGTAGAGGGTGAAGAAATAGGAGGTGGGTTCACTTTAGAATTGGATTTCCCACACTTTAGCTCAAGTTGCCATTGATGGCATCAAGCTTTCTTTCTTGAAGATGAAGATGAAGAAGAAAAAAGAATATGATAAGTGTTTTTTAAAAATGAAAAATAATTCAATACTTATCATAAGCAAACCATAGTTGAGTGTAGAGAATAGACCATGGTTACTTGGATGGGTTAGGGTTAAGCATGAAGACAAGAATGGTTAAGAAGTCAAAGCTTCATGAAGCTTCAACTAAAAACAAACATAGTCACCATTCTTATCTAAATCTTTTCCAAATAAATAAATGAACAAATAAATAAATAAATGAATATGCAAAACCCTAATTATCAAATTAACCATGGTTTAATTCTATACACTTAACTAAATTATCAAGTATCATCAAACATGATACAAATATGTGCACAAAAGTATATCACATATACTTCTTGCACATCATGTGAGAAAATCCGTTTAAAGTGAACCAATACTAGCTAATGCAAAGTAATATATCAAATATATAATTATACATTAAATCATTAAATTAACATTTGATTCAATGATCCGGTCATGTCGCACATAACCGACTAGTATCCAATGTATCGATTTATCGAATCAATGATTCGATAACTAGGTCATATCGAATACAACCAATCGATACATCCATCGTGAGAATGAAACACGGTATCACATACACGCATTATTCTCAGTCCTGCAAATATCTCATATGCGCTCCTATTTCGTTTCGCCTGAGCCAGGAAACCTCTGTGTAGGACTCTAAAGACTCGTCAATACGCCGGTAGCAGATGATGATCATATCAAGCACCCACAAGCCGCAAGCGGTCTGCTAAATGTAACGGCCATCCAGGTATTGAGCGATCAGAAGATCGACGAGCTAGCCCGCTCACACTCCTGTGAATCCAACCAGTAACACTTACCGTACAGTCCAGTCTGTTCGTCTGATATGTCGCATATCAAGTCTAGGGGTGGTAAACGTCAAACCCCAATAACCGATAAGTCGTGCCGATGTGAGGCTCATAACGGGTCGAGAAACTACTGGTAACACTTACCAGCAAATCTCTGATCAGCCCTGGCCAGGGACTTCCCTGTTACGGCCAATCGAGCACAGCGCAACATCAACCCCCAATACCGGGAGAGACGAAACCCCTCCTATCGTTCATTTCCTCCATGTGACTCGGGACTGTACCCAAAGACCACCGTTTTGCACGCCCTCATGGACGTGGTAAAGTGGAGATCAAAGCACAGTAGGAATCACACAAGACTCCATGACGATCTCGGGTCTACAGACTAACCTGCACAAGTGTCACCTGAGAACTGCCATCTGACGTGAGGTATAATACCATCTGGGAGTTCTCGGTGAGTCCGTCCAGTGTACCCAGTCTCCACTGAGCACCCGTATACCATCTCTGATGTCAAACACCAATGGATATGGGATCATCCATCGCCCATCTCATGGGTCGAGAAGCGTATACGCTAGTCTACACTGATATATCGATGCCCCGTCTCGATACACCCACGACTAGGGACCTTGAAGGATGTACTTATGGACTACCATGTCCCCACTAGTATGATCTGCATCATAGTCCAGGTAGTCAAGTACACATCCTAAGGGCTTTATCAACATGTAACTATAAGACAGTTTAAAGAGACAAGTGTACATGTTAAGATAAAGAGTAACCAGATAGCATACTATCATATCGAGCAAGAAAGTCATCTCTATATATGTCCAAGCATCCAATATAATATACATCATCTGTACAATACTGGCCTCTAGGGCATACATACAACTAACAATCTCCCACTTGCACTAGGGCCAGCTGCTGTAGTATCGCATACCGAGCATCCCGAAGAGTCTCTCAAACTGTATCTGGGGAATGGCCTTCGTGAGTGGATCCGCCGTGTTGTTCTTCGTGTCAACCCTCCTGACCTCGATCTCCCGGCGATCAACTATCTCCCGGATCAGGTGATACCGCCTCAGAATATGCGTGGATCGCTGATGGGACCTGGGTTCCTTGGCCAAAGCCACCGCTCCATTGTTATCGCAATACAAAGGTATTGGATGCTCAATGGATGGAACCACTCCAAGTTCAGTAATGAACTTCTTGATCCAGACAGCCTCTTTGGCAGCATCGTTGGCAGCGATGTATTCAGCCTCCATCGTCGAGTCTGCCACGGTTTCCTGCTTGGAACTCTTCCAGCTAACCGCCCCTCCGTAAAGGGTAAAGACAAATCCCGACTGCGACTTAGAGTCGTCCTTATCACTCTGGAAGCTCGAATCGGTAAAGGACTCCACTTGGAGTTCTCCGTTACCATACACCAAGAGCATCTCTTTAGTCCTTCGCAAGTACTTGAGAATGCTCTTCACAGCTGTCCAGTGATTCTCTCCAGGATCAGCTTGATACCTGCTCACTATACTTAGTGAGTATGCTACATCGGGTCTGGTACATAGCATCGCATACATGATAGAGCCTACAGCCGAAGCATAGGGTATCCCTTGCATGCGAGCTCTCTCCAAATCAGTCTTGGGAGACATCTCTTTGGAGAGAGTGACTCCAGAGATCGTGGGAAAATTCCCACGCTTGGATTCTTCCATACTAAACCTCTTTAGTATGGTGTCAATGTACCTGGATTGGGACAATCCCAAAATCCGTTTGGATCTATCTCTATAGATCCTAATTCCCAATATGCATAAGGCATCACCAAGATCTTTCATTGAGAATCTTTGTGATAAGAAGAGCTTGACTGATTGCAGCATAGGAATATCATTTCCTTTCAAGAGTATGTCGTCCACGTACAATACAAGGAAGACAACCTTACTCTCTGCCACCGTCTTGTAAATACAAGGTTCATCTGGGTTTTTGACGAAATCAAACTCTTTGATAACGACGTCAAAGCAGATGTTCCAACTCCGCGATGCTTGCTTTAATCCATAAATGGATTTAAGCAGCTTGCACACCTTCCCGCTGCTCCCACTGTCTACGAAGCCCTCTGGCTGAGTCATGTACACGCACTCTTCTAAATCACCATTTAGAAAGGCGGTCTTAACATCTATTTGCCAGATTTCGTAGTCATGATATGCAGCGATGGCAAGCATGATCCGGATGGATTTAAGCATAGCCACTGGAGAAAAGGTTTCGTCATAGTCCACACCTGGTCTTTGACGAAAACCTTTGCTACAAGTCTAGCTTTGAAAGTCTCCACTTTCCCATCTACACCAAGTTTTTTCTTGAAGATCCACTTGCTCCCGATGGGTTTTACCCCTTCAGGAGCAACTTCCAAAGTCCATACTTTGTTGGTGTACATGGATTCCATCTCGGACCGCATAGCATCCAGCCATTTCACCGAGTCCCTACTCGTGATGGCCTGCTCGAAGCTAGTTGGGTCATCATCCTCCATGATGCAATCCTCGCTTCCACCATCCATGAGAAAACCGTAGTATCTCTCAAGTTGGCGAGGAACCCTACTAGATCGGCGGAGAGGCTGAGGTTCATTGTGAGCTGCTGAATCCTCTGGTTCCACTAAATCTTCAGTTTGAGTTTGTGTAGCCGGAATTTCTTCCAGTTCTACCATATCCCCACTAATTTCTTTTGCAAGAAATTCCTTTTCTAAAAAGGTGGCATGTCGAGAAACAAACACTTTTTGTTCCTCTGTATGGTAGAAAAGATATCCATGTGAATGTTTGGGATATCTCACAAACTTACATAGAACTGACCGTGCCTCGAGCTTGTCCGGATTTTGCCTTTTGACATAGGCCGAGCAACCCCATATCCTAACTCGTTTAAGACATGGTCTCTTCCCACTCCATATTGTTAGTGTATATGCCCTAGAGGCCATTACTGTATCATACTAGTATGTATATTACTTGATGGAAGCTTGGGATATCCACAGTTGTACAGACAATCTTGCTCAATATAGTAGTATGCTACTTGGTTTGTCTCTGCTTTAATGTGTAGATGTGTGTTTATTTATTATATCACCTATACGCATTAGTAGAGCCCTTAGGATCTTTGCTTGATTACCGGCGTTGTGATGGCGATCACACTCGTGGGGGCTGGGTAATCTACAAGCACATCCTTATACACGTCCCTAGTCGTGGGAGTATCGAGATAGGGCATCGATACTCCGGAGTAGACTAGCGTATGCGCTTCTCATCCCAGCACGGGAGACGGTCTGTCCCACAGCCGTCGGTACATCGTACTTGAGATAGTATGCTGGTGCTCGTTGGGTTACGAGTACACTGGACAGGACTCGTCGGGAACTGATGGTTGGTATTATACCTATCGTCAGTTATCAGTTCCCAGGTGACATGAGTACAGCTTAGTCCGCTGACTTGACACTGTCACTTCGCCTCGAGTGTGTTCCCACTGTTCTTTGATTACTACCCTACCACGGCTCTACTGAGGCGTGCAAACAGGTAGTAGTTGGGAGCAGTTCCGAAGCACTTGGAGGCAGTGACGGTTAGACAGGATTCGTCTCTCCCGGTATTGGGGGTTGACATCGCGCTGTGTCTAGGAGAGCCATTACACGAGTAGTCCCTGGCCAGGGCAAGCGAGATATACTGGTAGGTTTCCAGTGTTATCTCAGGGTGTATTGGGCTTCACTCCGACACGACTTGTACCGCTATAAGGGGACTGACGTTTACCGCCCCCCTAGGCCCGCCATGCGATGTCAGACGAACAGACCGGACTGTACGGAGATTGTCACATACAGACTCAGTCGGAGTTCGGATGGGTTTACCTCATCGGCCTTCTTATCGACATCTACCTGGGGACCGTTACGTACAGCTAGTGCCGCTTGCGGTCTGTGGTTAAACCCACTGCCAGCGTAGTGTCGAGTCTTTAGAGTCCCGCACAGAGAGTTTCCCTGCACTGAGCGAAACGTGTAGAGGCCGTATGGTTTTACGGCAGGGCTGCGATCACTTACGTACACTTGTGTGCGTGTAGTGTTCGGGCAGGCAATACTATTGGGCTTTGGTTTAAGCCGGATCCTAGTATTGCATGGATGGATTTGTTTTGTCTTCTGCGCATCCGCATTCTACGGAATACGGATGCAGGTGTGTATGCACAGTTTTCCGGAGCGATGAATGAGGAGGTGCCTCATTAGGGTTTTGGCAGTTGGTTCGGCCAAAACCGCTATGTGGCAGGCTCATTAGGGTTTTGACAGTTGATTCGGTCAAAACCATTTTGAGGCGGACTCATTAGGGTTCAAAACCATTATGAGCCGCGAACATCATTTACTAATCCTATTAGTGATAATCTTATGATGGCTAATTGCATTGACCATTTGACCCCGTTGACCTCTCTTGACTTTGTTTACCGGTTGACCGGGTTGACCATTGACTTTCAAGAGGGTTCCACACTTTTCTTTTCTTTTCCTTTTTCTTTTGGATTATGATAATGGTCATTTAAAAAGTAGCCATCAACTTTATCTTGATGGGATTAGTAATGATGTTGTTTTGCATTATTTGCAACCATGGTTGTTTTTCTTTTGATCATAATATTATTCTCATTCTCTCTCTTGAAATGAGAAGCTCCATGGTTGCTAACCTTCCTCCTTCTTCTTCCTCCTCTTGATTTTCTCCTTTGATCTCATGTGTTGAGAGAAAAAGGATTCCACTTGACAAACACATCCATACATCTCCTCTACACTTCCTAGGGCTTCTAGATTAGCAATCTCCTTGCCATAGTTACCTCGGCTTGAGGTGGAGCTCGGTGTACATCTCTCGGGTGGATCGTCTTCGACTCAAAGAGGCCGCGGAGGTGACCAAAGTCCGGATCAACCATTGAGCAAGCAAAGAGAAGAACGATAAGAAGAAAAGAACAACAAGAAGAGAAGAACAACAAAGAAGAAGAACAACAAGAAGAGAAGGAGTTCAAGTTGAGGTATAACCCCTAACCGAGTAGATACATCTCTTGTTAGGATGCTAGTGTATTGTTTAGCAAAGATCCGGCTTTTACGGTCCATGTTACAAAGTTTAGAAAAATTTTTGTTTTACCGTTTCCGCAACCCCGAAAGTACCGGGAGAGGTAACGTGGAGCTAACAGTGGTATCAGAGCCTAACTAAACATAAACTAGCTTGGTAGTGAAGTGTATCGAAGTTCGAAACGGAAAAATCGATAAAACCAAGTTGCGAAAACCTGAGTTTCTGTTAAATTTTTTTCTGGTCAAAACAAAATTTGTCATGCACCTAAAATCATCTCAGGGTTTTCTAAAGATAACCACCAAAAACGAGCCAGAGATCTGACCAAACGAGTGCGTTTCCGCGGCGACAGCAAGTTATGTCGCCGCGGATCCGCGGCCGTATTGTCTCCTCTCTACCTCGATTTTGGTGCAGTGTATCTCTGTATTGGTTTTAGGATTTTTGAGATATATTATATGTGCCCAGATTTTCCAGAATAGAAATTTGTTTTTGGAGGCCTATAATTCCGTATTTTTTCCGAACTTCACTACACTTTGACTGTGTTGGTTATATCTGTGATGTTCTTATGTATTGAACGTCGGCTAATCGCTATATGTCGATTAGTCGGGGTTATACATATCTGTGATCTGTGTTGATGATGGTTTGTGTATATGAACTCGTTGGATTGTCGCGGATGAATAGTCGGGGTGGATGTGAGATGAGAGTTTCCTTTTCTTTCATTCATGTAATAAATTTGTAAATTGATGTAATATTATTTGTATGGCCGCACAACCGGGTCGGGGTTGTAGCCATCATTGTATAATTCTTTTTACTGTTTTTGCTCCTAGGATAGACCCATAGAGGGGGTGCACAAACTACCGGGTATCTCGAAGTGCCGAGTGGCCTACTCATGGCATTGAGGGAGGTTGCTTCGCTTCGGGTACTTGGCGGGTAGTTTGCCGCACCCGTAGGGGTCTTGGGTGGGGTATTGGCTATTCATCGCGACCGTGTAATCAGCTTTTTGTTGCAGGTTCGAACGAATTGCGGGTTCCTAGTATGTCCAAAGTGTTCATCTGTGATCTGGATTGGCTATCATTGCTATATTGTTATATATAATAACTATTTAGGCGTTGCTTATGTTTTTCAGCCGCGCTAGCCCAGCCCCCGCTCTGTCGTTAGATAAGTAACCTAACGGGTGATGGCGGGGCCCCGTGGCGAATGCGAATGGCATAAGCGTACGTCATATTTTGGTTGTTTTCTGCAACGGTAGGATTTAAATGATGGGACGCATTAAAAGAACTAATGCAAGAAAATAAACCTAAAAGACGTTGTTGGAACAATTTTTTCAAAAGCTGTTATTGCAAGGACGTTCAATTTTTGTTTTGCATCGAGGTATTCGGTTATGAATGCCCAGCACCTCAGTCGACGAGGCAAGGGCCGAGATCCCTTCATCGGGAGTGACCCCTTGGACAAAAGTTTGCGTCAGGGTAATAACTTCACTATAGTCGATTATTCTTGCTTTGCATCGAGGTATTCAGTTTGGAATATCCTGCACCTCATTCGACGAGGAAAGAGCCGAGATCCCTTCACAGGGAGTGACCTCTTTAGCAAAAGTTTTCGCCACTATATTTACCAAAAAAAAAAAGGATTACCAGGTTCCTTCAACGATATCAAGTTCATTACGTTAACGGGTTTTTCGCCAAAAACCCAGCCGTAGCCCTCCGTCATTTCTTACAAGTAACACTTAGTATTCGTGTTGCGTTTGTTGACTCCGTCAAGGCGTAGTGTACGGTAGCTAAGTGCTACTTGTTTGTATTGGTATATGGGATTGATTAAGACAGTCGTATAACCTTGTTGACTCCGTCAAGGGTTATGCGGGTGGGTTTAATGCAATCCAGATAATGACAGGTTGAACTTGACTAGGACTCTTTGATTTGTTGACTCCGTCAAGATCACTTGGGTCCTAGGGGCAAAACCACATCGGGAGTTTCAAAAGAACTGAAACTTGCATATTTAGCATACCTTCTGGAGTGTGGTGACTAGAGTGGATTCCATCTAGGTTATCACACAATGACAGTTGGATTCCGATCCCACTGATGAGTTGGTTTACTCTCGGGAGATTATTTCACTTAACGATCAATGCTATAAACCTAGTAGGTGTCTAGAAAGGTGTTAGCGGGGCTACGCCCCCAGGGAAAAGAGGTTCTTGAATTAAGGAACTTCGCGAAAGCGTTGGAAAACCTCCCTCGAAGTACCGACACTAGCCTGGCTGAAAGGTTAAGCAAGTATTGTGACGTGAGTTAAAACCCGGCTAGTTCTTCTTTTAAAAAGGTTTTAAGAAGAATTTTGAGGAAACAGTGGGAGACATCCTGGTTAGATAAATTAATAAACCAATCTAATCTTGCAAGAGCATACGCTGAGTGTTTCTTTTTCTCTCTCTCCAGGCAGCAACCTTTTCACGCCCTAATCAAGATAATAAAATGTATCGCTTGACCGATCCGAATTCTTATTCGGGACTGGGGAAAGTTGGTTCAGCTCTAACTTGTGACAACAGTCATGAGTATGAGAAAGGGAAAGGGGATTGTATGGATTTCCAGGATACCCAGTTGAAGAAGAAGCATGGCTTTGCATCTACTTCAGGTGTTCTTGTAATTGAGAACTGTTTTACGGTCAGCCCTACCTCCTGGGTACTTGATACCGGATCAGGATCTCATATCTGTAATTTATTGCAGGGACTGAGAAAAAGTAGGAAAGTTGCATCGGGTGATATGTCGCTCAGAGTAGCGAACGGAGCACAAGTTAATGCGGCAGCCGTCGGTGAATATCACCTAGTATTGCCAAATGGCAAGACTATGATTTTGAACGATTGCTACTATGTACCCTCTATGGTTTGCAACATCATATCAGTTTCTTTACTCGATAAAGATGGATATAACTTTGTTCTTGAAAACAATATCATGAACATTTACCTTCATAAGGTACTGGTTGCAGAGGGTACACTGTGTAATGGTATCTACGTTCTAAATCAGAATACAGTTCTCAATATACAAAACACACGCAAGAGGAAGAATTCAGATACGAATGAATCCTACTTGTGGCATTGTAGACTTGGTCATGTCGGAGAGAAAAGACTGAGTAAGTTGCATAAAGATGGACTCTTGGATGCGTTCGAGTTTTCATCTTATGAAACTTGTCAGTCTTGTCTCAAAGGGAAGATGACCAAATCTCCGTTCATCGGACATGGAGAAAGAGCAAGAGAGCTCTTGGGACTCATACACAGTGATGTGTGTGGTCCGATGTCTATACATGCAAGGGGCGGGTTCTCCTACTTCATCACATTCACTGACGATCTCTCTAGGTTCGGATATGTGTATCTGATGAAACACAAATCTGAAGCTTTTGAGAAATTCAAGGAATTTAGAAAGGAAGTAGAGAACCAGATTGGCAAAAGTATCAAGATCCTCCGGTCTGATAGAGGAGGGGAGTACTTAAGCACAGAATTCCTAGATTACTTAAAAGAGAATGGTATTCTCTCTCAGCTTACTCCTCCTTATACACCACAGCACAACGGTGTTTCGGAGCGGAGGAATCGTACCCTATTGGATATGGTTCGCTCCATGATGAGTAGTGCTGAGTTGCCTCTTTCATTTTGGGGACATGCGCTTCAGACAGCAGCGTACCTATTGAACTATGTTCCATCCAAATCAGTGCCTAAGACTCCATATGAAATATGGAGTGGAAGAAATCCGTATCTTAAGCGATTTAAGATATGGGGTTGTCCGGCCTATGTGAAAACACAGAAACCAGACAAGTTAGAGGCACGGTCAGTTCTCTGTAAATTTGTGGGATATCCTAAAGACTCACTAGGATATCTGTTCTACTACACTGAGGAACAGAAGGTGTTTGTATCTCGCCATGCTACCTTCTTAGAAAGGGAGTTTCTTGCAAAAGAAACTAGTGGGAGTTCGGTAGAACTGGAAGAAATTCAGCGACCACAAAATGTAACTGAAAATTTGGAGGAACCACTAGATTCAATAACCCCAAACGAACCTCAGCCACTCCGCAGATCTGGTAGGATTTCTCATCCGCCCGAGAGATACTACGGTTTCTCATTGACGGGGATCGAGAGGATTGCATCTTGGAAGAAGATGACCCTACCAGTTTCAGGCAGGCCATTATCAGTAGGGACTCTGATAAGTGGCAGGAAGCAATGCAATCCGAAATGGATTCCATGTACGCCAATAAAGTGTGGACCTTGGATATTGCTCCACCTGGGGTAAAACCCGTTGGATGCAAATGGATCTACAAAAAGAAACTTGGTGTAGATGGACAGGTGGAAACCTATAAAGCTAGACTCGTTGCGAAAGGTTTTCGTCAAAGACCTGGTTTGGACTATGACGAGACTTTTTCTCCGGTGGCTATGCTCAAATCCATTCGGATCCTGCTTGCCATTGCTGCCTTCCATGACTATGAAATCTGGCAGATGGATGTTAAAACGGCTTTCCTAAACGGTTGTTTGGAAGAGTGCGTTTACATGGATCAACCAGAAGGTTTCGTCGACAGTGGGAGCAGCGGGAAGGTGTGCAAGTTGCTTAAATCCATTTATGGATTAAAGCAGGCATCGCGGAGCTAGAACATCTGTTTTGATGAGGCAATCAAGGAATTTGATTTCATCAAGAACGAAGATGAACCCTGTGTGTATAAGAAGATTGTAGGACGAACTGTCGTATTCCTAGTCTTGTACGTGGACGACATTCTTTTGATAGGAAATGATATTCCTATGCTACAATCGGTTAAGCTATTTTTGTCACAAAGGTTCTCCATGAAAGACCTGGGTGATGCCTCGTACATTCTGGGGATCAAGATCTATAGAGATAGACCCAAGAAACTATTGGGACTTTCGCAGTCCAGGTACATAGAGACCGTACTAAAGAGATTTAGTATGGAGGGTTCCAAGCGCGGTAACATACCCGCATTGCACGGAATTACCCTCTCCAAGAAGATGTCTCCTAAGACTGACGAGGAGAGGGTTCGCATGAGCACTATACCCTACGCTTCGGCGGTAGGATCTATAATGTATGCGATGCTATGTACAAGACCAGATGTAGCTTACGCGCTGAGCGCGGTAAGCCGGTATCAGTCAGACCCAGGGGAGGACCACTGGACAGCAGTGAAGAACATTCTCAAATACCTGAGAAGGACTAAGGAGATGTTCCTGGTTTACGGTAATGGAGACCTTAGGGTCGAGTCCTTTACCGATTCAAGCTTCCAGAGTGACAAAGATGACAGCAAGTCTGTCTCGGGTTTTGTGTTTACCCTCAACGGAGGGGCGGTATGTTGGAGGAGTTCCAAGCAGGATACCGTCGCAGACTCGACGATGGAGGCTGAATACACTGCTGCAAGCGATGCCGCAAAAGAGGCGGTCTGGATTAAGAAGTTCATTAGTGAACTTCAGGTGGTTCCGTCCATTGTTGACCCAATACCTTTGTATTGCGATAACAATGGGGCTATAGCTTTAGCGAAGGAACCAAGGTCCCATCAGAAATCCAGGCACATCTTAAAGCGGTATCACCTGATCAGGGAGATCATCGATCGCCAGGAGATCGAGGTGCGGAGAGTGGACACAAAGGACAACACTGCGGACCCATTCACGAAGGCTTTGCCCCAGACTCAGTTCGAGCGGCTGATTGAGATGATAGGTCTTCGATACGCCAGTACATGGCCTTAGTGCAAGTGGGAGATTGTTAGTGTATATGCCCTAGAGGCCATTACTGTATCATACTAGTATGTATATTACTTGATGGAAGCTTGGGATATCCACAGTTGTACAGACAATCTTCCTCAATATAGTAGTATGCTACTTGGTTTGTCTCTGCTTTAATGTGTAGATGTGTGTTTATTTATTATATCACCTATACGCATTAGTAGAGCCCTTAGGATCTTTGCTTGATTACCGGCGTTGTGATGGCGATCACACTCGTGGGGGCTGGGTAATCTACAAGCACATCCTTATACACGTCCCTAGTCGTGGGAGTATCGAGATAGGGCATCGATACTCTGGAGTAGACTAGCGTATGCGCTTCTCATCCCAGCACGGGAGACGGTCTGTCCCACAGCCGTCGGTACGTCGTACTTGAGATAGTATGCGGGTGCTCGTTGGGTTACGAGTACACTGGACAGGACTCGTCGGGAACTGATGGTTGGTATTATACCTATCGTCAGTTATCAGTTCCCAGGTGACATGAGTACAGCTTAGTCCGCTGACTTGACACTGTCACTTCGCCTCGAGTGTGTTCCCACTGTTCTTTGATTACTACCCTACCACGGCTCTACTGAGGCGTGCAAACAGGTAGTAGTTGGGAGCAGTCCCGAAGCACTTGGAGGCAGTGACGGTTAGACAGGATTCGTCTCTCCCGGTATTGGGGGTTGACATCGCGCTGTGTCTAGGAGAGCCATTACACGAGTAGTCCCTAGCCAGGGCAAGCGAGATATACTGGTAGGTTTCCAGTTTTATCTCAGGGTGTATTGGGCTTCACTCCGACACGACTTGTACCGCTATTAGGGGACTGACGTTTACCGCCCCCTAGGCCCGCCATGCGATGTATCAGACGAACAGACCGGACTGTACGTAGATTGTCACATACAGACTCAGTAGGAGTTCGGATGGGTTTACCTCATCGGCCTTCTTATCGACATCTACCTGGGGACCGTTACGTACAGCTAGTGCCGCTTGCGGTCTGTGGTTAAACCCACTGCCAGCGTAGTGTCGAGTCTTTAGAGTCCCACACAGAGAGTTTCCCTGCACTGAGCGAAACCTGTAGAGGCCGTATGGTTTTACGGCAGGGCTGCGATCACTTACGTACACTTGTGTGCGTGTAGTGTTCGGGCAGGCAATACTAGTGGGCTTTGGTTTAAGCCGGATCCTAGTATTGCATGGATGGATTTGTTTTGTCTTCTACGCATCCGCATTCTACGGAATACGGATGCAGGTGTGTATGCACAGTTTTCCGGAGCGATGAAGGAGGAGGTGCCTCATTAGGGTTTTGGCAGTTGGTTCGGCCAAAACCGCTATGTGGCAGGCTCATTAGGGTTTTGACAGTTGATTCGGTCAAAACCATTTTGAGGCGGACTCATTAGGGTTTTGACAATTCGTATTGGTCAAAACCATTATGAGCCGCGAACATCATTTACTAATCCTATTAGTGATAATCTTATGATGGCTAATTGCATTGACCATTTGACCCCGTTGACCTCTCTTGACTTTGTTGACCGGTTGACCGGGTTGACCATTGACTTTCAAGAGGGTTCCACACTTTTCTTTTCTTTTCCTTTTTCTTTTGGATTATGATAATGGTCATTTCAAAAGTAGCTATCAACTTTATCTTGATGGGATTAGTAATGATGTTGTTTTGCATTATTTGCAACCATGGTTGTTTTTCTTTTGATCATAATATTATTCTCATTCTCTCTCTTGAAATGAGAAGCTCCATGGTTGCTAACCTTCCTCCTTCTTCTTCCTCCTCTTGATTTTCTCCTTTGATCTCATGTGTTGAGAGAAAAAGGATTCCACTTGACAAACACATCCATACATCTCCTCTACACTTCCTAGGGCTTCTAGATTAGCAATCTCCTTGCCCTAGTTACCTCGGCTTGAGGTGGAGCTCGGTGTACATCTCTCGGGTGGATCGTCTTCGACTCAAAGAGGCCGCGGAGGTGACCAAAGTCCGGATCAACCATTGAGCAAGCAAAGAGAAGAACGATAAGAAGAAAAGAACAACAAGAAGAGAAGAACAACAAAGAAGAAGAACAACAAGAAGAGAAGGAGTTCAAGTTGAGGTATAACCCCTAACCGAGTAGATACATCTCTTGTTAGGATGCTAGTGCATTGTTTAGCAAAGATCCGGCTTTTACGGTCCATGTTATAAAGTTTAGAAAAAATTTTGTTTTACCGTTTCCGCAACCCCGAAAGTACCGGGAGAGGTAACGTGGACCTAACACATATCTCATATGGTGTGGTAGGTACAGATTTAGTTGGAACTTGATTTAATAGGTATGCTGCTGTTTCCAGCGCATATCCCCAGAAGGAAATAGGTAACTCAGCTGTGCTCATCATAGAGCGCACCATATCTAATAGGGTGCGGTTCCTCCGTTCTGATACACCGTTGTGCTGTGGTGTATATGGAGGAGTCAGCTGAGAGAGAATCCCATTCTCTTTTAGGAAGTCCAGGAATTCATTGCTCAAGTATTCACCTCCTCGATCAGATCGAAGGATTTTAATACTTTTTCCGGTTTGGTTCTCAACTTCTTGTTTATATTCTCTAAATTTCTCAAAAGCTTCTGATTTGTGTTTCATCAGGAACACATACCCGAACCTAGAGAGATCGTCCGTGAATGTAATGAAGTATGAAGAACCATCCCTGGCATGTGTAGACATAGGACCGCATACATCACTATGTATCAGTCCTAAGAGTTCATTAACTCTTTCTCCGTGTCCCGTAAACGGAGTTTTGGTCATCTTGCCTTTGAGACATGACTGGCAAGTGTCATAAGATGAAAATTCAAACGGATTTAAATATCCATCCTTATGCAACTTAGCTAGTCGTGTCGCATTGATGTGACCCAGTCTACAATGCCACAAGAAGGATTCGTTCAGTTCAGAACTCTTCCTCTTGTGTGTGTTTGTTATACTCAGAACTGTTGATTGATTTAGAACATAAATGCCATTACACAACGTGCCTGATCCAACCAACTTTTGGTTACGGAAAATGTTCATAACATTGTCCTGTAATACAAAATTATATCCCTATATACTTAATAAAGAAACTGATATAATGTTGCATATCAGGTTCGGCATGTAATAGCATTCGTTCAGAACCATTGTATTACCAGTTGGTAACACAAGGTGATATTCCCCGACAGTCTTAGCTGCAACAATTGCACCATTTCCAACTCTAATGTCTTTATCACCTTCTCCAAGTTCTCTACCTTTTCTAAGCCCATGTAACTGATTACATATATGGGATCCTGACCCGGTATCTAATACCCAGGACGTAGGGCAAATGGAGAAACAGTTCTCTGTAACGAACACACCCGAAGAAAATGCATCATCATGTACTTTCTTCATTCGGGTGGCATGGGAATCCTGGTATTCCCCTATATCCTGTTCAGTCCTATAACTCTTATAGGTAAGAACGGAACCAACATTCCCCAGCACAGTATAACATGCGGGTTCGGTCAATACATCCATATTATTATCTTTATTAGGGCATGAAATGGTCGCTACCTGGAGAGAGAGAGAAGAAAACACTTTAGCGTATGCTCTTGCAAGATCAGATTGGTTTTTATCTTATCTAATCAGGATGGCTCCCACTGTTTTTATCAAATCTTCCTTCAAACCCTAAAAGGAAAGACTAGCCGGGATTAATTACACACTACAAGTTCGCCAATCTTTCAGCCAGGCCAGTGTTGGTACTTTGAGGGAGGTCCCCCATGCTTTCGCACGAACCTAATTATTGTAAACCTCGTTTTCCCAGAGGCGTAACCTCGTTAACACCTTTCTAGACACCTACTTGATCGGCTAATTGTAATGTGTAAAACTCTCCCAGGAGTAACTCTTACTCGCAGTGGGTATCGGGATCCAACTATCTCATAGAAGGTATGCAATCTCATTGCAAATTTCAACACTTGAAATTCCCGATAATATTTTGCCCCTAGCGTCCTATGACCTTGACAAAGGCCAACAAATCATAGCATGCTAGTCTAGTTCAACCCGTCATTTCTTGATTGAATCAAACCCACCCGCACGGCCCTTGACAAAGGCCAACAAGGTCGCACGACTACCCTGAAACAATCTGCTTCATATGCATAAGCAGATAATCACTATTCAGCTACCGCATACTACGCCTTGACAAAGGCCAACAAACGCAGCACGAATACTAAACAGTTCTTATCTGAAATGACGGAGGGCTACGACAGGTTTTTCTGAAAACCTATTGCGTAATGAACTTGATATCGTTCTAGAATCAAATGAAGTTTTAAAATGGAGTGATTTTGAGGCTTTTCTAGTTTTGCTAAAGGGGTCACTCCCGGTGAAGGGACCGTCGGCCCTTTCCTCGTCGAATGAGGTGCAGGATATATCATATATATCACTGTGCAAAGCAGAAACTATAGAAGCAATCAAAAGTCAAACCGAGTGTGTAGCATCTGCCAGTTATTGCTAAAGGAGTCACTCCCGGTGAAGGGATCTCGGTCCTTTCCTCATCGAATAAGGCGCAGGGTATATCATATATACCGCTATGCAAAGCAAGAACTGTAGCTACCTGTTTTATTTGAAATTTGATTCTACAACATCTTAGGTTTCTTTTCTTTCATTAATCACATTAATGAAGTCCCATCATTTAAATACCTAAACATCACAGATAAATACGACGTACACTTATGCCATCCGCATTCGCCTCGATGTCCCCTCGTGCACCGTTAGGTTAGGTAACTAACGACAGAGCAGGGCAGGGCTAGTGCGGGTGCAAAACATAAGTAACGTCTATATATATAATATATCATATATACTATATACTGTATCTATCACAGAACATCACATGATCACATCACAGATATCGCAGCAGAAGAAACATATGAAACATTGGATATACTAGGACGTCCGTGTTTTCAATACGAGCCAGTATAAAACACGGATTCCACGGTCGTGATGAATAGCCAATCCCACACCCCTAGACCCCTACGAGAGCAGCAAGCAACCCTGCCAATTCTGGGGTTAGGAGACCCGGACTCGACTCCTCGAGTTGGTCTCCCACTGGACCCCAGAACCCGGTTACTTGTGCTCCCCTCCTTAGGTCTATCCTAATGCGGAAAAGTAAATAATATACAAAAGGTGACAACTTCCGCAACCTGGAAGTGCCCCAAATAAAAGAATATTATATACAAGTTTTTACATGAATGAAAATGAAAAACACTCTTCTCACATAAAAACCCCCGTCTATTCAAACGCGACAATCCAATATAACATATCCAGCAACACATAACATCACATGTCATCAACGTAAGTAAGTATGCATACCCCAATTGTCGTTGACGTATAGCAACGAAACCGGCGATATGAACATACTACACTTACGGTCACAGAAAAGAAAGTGTAAAACTACAACAGTTGGAATCCGCAACCTCTTTAGACATCACATGCCTAATCAAATGAAATACTTAGACATCACATGCCTAACTGTTATAAACCCCGCATTCTAGTCTCATTATCGAAAACTCTTTTCAATATGAAGTGAAACTAAACCGCTAGATTTATAACATTCATTCAGTTATCTCATAACTGTTTGTGAATTCCAATTATTGTATCACATTCCAGATAAACAGAAAATGTTAAACTTTCCGATCGACCAGTCGAATACCCAAGTTTTCCCGATACAGCTCAACACATGAAATAAGTCTAACAACATTCAGTTCGTGCCTCAGTACCAACGGTCCAGCCGTAGAAGGGTCAAGCCAACGCCTCACATGTGGCACGCCGTACTGCCCCAAACCCGAAGGTTCAAAGGGCAGTTCAAGACGGTCATATAATCGAGTTAAGGTTTGTTGTCTTCTAGAGGGACCATCGCGTTACTTGCACAACTTAGAACGTCGTTAAACTACGGAAAAATCCAACACTTGGAAATTTCCCGACAGGGGAAAAATTGGGTATTTATATCCGGTCGAACTTTTTAACATATTCTAAAATTTATCCGGAAACCACATAGACAAAATCTGATAATCCGATCGAATCATCTGTTAGTGTATATGCCCTAGAGGCCATTACTGTATCATACTAGTATGTATATTACTTAATGGAAGCTTGGGATATTCACCTTGTATTGACAATCTTGCTCAAAATAGTAGTATGCTACTTGGTTTGTTTCTACTTCAATGTGTACTTGTGTTTATTTCAGTATATCACTTATACGCATTAGTGGAGCCCTTAGGATCTTTGCTTGATTACCAGCGTTGTGATGGCAGTCACACTAGTGGGGGCTGGGTAATCTATAAGCACATCCTTATTCAGGTCCCTGGTCGCAGGACTATCGAGACAGGGCATCGATACTCCGGAGTAGACCAGCGCATGCGCTTCTCATCCCAGTGTGGGAGACGGTCTGTCCCACAGCCGTCAGTACGTCGTACTTGAGATAGTATGCGGGTGCTCGTTAGGTTACGGGTACACTGGACAGGACTCGTCGGGAACTGACTAGTTGGTATTATACCTATCGTCAGTTATCAGTTCCCAGGTGACATGAGTACAGCTTAGTCCGCTGACTTGACACTGTCACTTCGCCCCGGGTGTGTTCCCACTGTACTTTGATCACTACCCTACCACGGCTCAAAGGAGTCGTGCAAACAGGTGGTGGTTGGGTGCAGTCCCGAAGCACTTGGAGGCAGTGACGGTTAGACAGGATTCGTCTCTCCCGGTATTGGGGGTTGACATCGCGCTGTGTCTAGGAGAGCCATTACACGAGTAGTCCCTGGCCAGGGCAAACGAGATATACTGGTAGGTTTCCAGTGTTATCTCAGGGTGTTTTGGGCTTCGCTCCGGCACGACTTGTACCGCTATTGGGGGACTGACGTTTACCGCCCCCTAGGCCCGCCATGCGATGTATCAGACGAACAGACCGGACTGTACGGAGAATGTCACACTCAGGCTCAGTAGGAGTTCAGATGGGTTTCGCCTCGTCGGTCTTCTTGTCGGCATTACCTGGGGACCGTTACGCACAGCTAGTGCCGCTTGCGGTCTGTGGTTAAACCCACTGCCAGCATAGTGTCGAGTCTTTAGAGTCCCACACAGAAAGCTTTTCGCCTTTAGGCAAAAGAGTAGAGGTCGCATGGTATTGCGACAGGTCGCATGGTTTTGCGACAGGGTTCGGTCACATCCGTGCACTTGTGCACGTACAGTGTCCGGACAGTTTACACTAGCGGGCTTTGGTTTAAGCCAGATCCTAGTGTACCTTATGGGATTGGATTTATCCAGTTTGCATTCGTGTTCCTCGGAACGCGGATGCGGGTGTGTATGCACAGTTGACAGGGAGGCACAGACAGCGGATTCTCATTAGGGTTGTTGACAGTTGACCGTTGACTTTTTGACTTTTTACTCAACCCTAATGAGAATATGATATGTGATTAACTATTATATTAATTAAGTATTATGGTGATATGGTTGTTGACTTGTTGACTTTTGTTGACTTGTTGACTTTGGTGACTTGTTGACTTTTGTTGACTTGTTGACCGGTTGACTAGGTTTGACTAGTTGACCATCATGATAACCATGGTTATCATTTCATGCCAAAGACTTTTTCTTGCTTGCTCATTTGAGTAAAATGAGTGCATGACATGATAAGCTTATGGTTGCTTCTAACCATCACATAAGACTTTTTTGATATGATGAGTTATGATCACTTTGGATTATGAGAGGGTGAAAGACAAAAGAGAGTTGCTCATTCTTTCTTGCTCATTCTCTCTCTTGTTCTTGAGCTCTCCATTTTTTGCTCTCACCCTCAACCTCTTGCTCCCTCTCTTGATCTATGGTTCCCTTGTCTCATGAGTTGAGAATCAAGAACCATAGATAAAATCCCATTCTATTTCTTCTCTACTCATTCTAGTTCACTAGGTTTAGCAAACCAAGTGAACTAGTTTCTTCAAAGAACGAAGAAGGAGCTAAAGGTTGGAGCTTTCAGGTGGATCTATCTTCGGCGTACGGAGACGACGAGAAGAAGCCATCGGACCACCATCGGAGCTTTGAAGACGAAGGAGTTCAAGACAAGCAAGGTATAACCCCCTAACCGAGTAGCTAAAACTCATAGTTAGGATGTTAGATAGAAGTTTAACCAAGATCCGGGTTTTAGGTCCATGTTACCATCTTTAAGAAAATCGTTTTTTACCAAATTCCGCATTCCCGAAAGTACCGGGAGAGGTAGCATGGACTTACAGTGGTATCAGAGCCAGGTTAAACTCTATCTAACATGTTAGCAAGTAACTAGAAGATCGATCAACGAAAAAGTCCCGAAACGAACCCCGGAATTTTAAACTTTCTGTCGATTTTAAAAGTGCTGGAAAATCCTTTTAAAATACACGTAAAATCGGCTCAGGCTTTTCTGTAAACACAGAAGAAATTTCATCCCATGATTCATTTAAACGGCCGCGGAAGGGCGGCGGGAGCACGCTCCCGCCGCGGTTCCGCGGCGGCGTTGACTCTGTATGGGACAATTTTTCTTCAGAGTGTTTACTGGGTTGTTTTGGGATTTTTCATATATATATTTTCTGCCCAGACTTTCCAGAACGAAAAATTTATTTTGGGGTCCCGAAAATCCGTATTTTTTATCGAACTTCTAAAAGACTTGAGCTAACGGGTTTTTCTGTAATGTGATGTTTGCATGTATTGAACGTCGGCTAATCGCTATAAGTCGATTGGTCGGGGTTATACATGATCTGTAATGTGCTGGAATGTGTATATAAATATGTTGGATTGTCGCGGGTGAATAGCCGGGGGTTGTGAGACGAGAGTTTTCTTTTCTTGCAATTCATGTAAATTTGTAAATTGATGTAATAATTATTTGTATGGACGCACAACCGGGTCGGGGTTGTAGCCGTCATTGTATAATTTCTTTTTACTGTTTTTGCTCCTAGGATAGACCCATGGAGGGGGTGCACAAACTACCGGGTATGCCGAAGTGTCGAGTGGCCTACTCATGGAGATGAGGGAGGTTGCTACGCTTCGGGTACTTGGCGGGTAGTTTGCCGCACCCGTAGGGGTCTTGGGTGGGGTGTTGGCTATTCACCGCGACCGTGTTATCTGTTTTTGTTACAGGCTCATACAAATTACAGATTGCTAGTATATCCAATGTATTTATCTGTGATCTGAAATGTTTATCATTGCAGTATATCTATATATGATATTATTTAGGCGTTGCTTATGTTTTACAGACGCGCTAGCCCAGCCCCCGCTCTGTCGTTAGTTAAGTAACCTAACGGGTAATGACGGGGCCCCGTGGCGAATGCGAATGGCATAAGCGTACGTCATATTTTGGTTGTTTTCTGCAATGGTAGGATTAAATGATGGGACGCATTAAAAGAACTAATGCAAGAATATCACGCATTAAAAGAACTAATGCAAGCAAAACATGCATTAAAAGAACTAATGCAAGAAAATAAACCAAGTATAAGTCGTTGGAACATTTTCGAAAAACCACTCGGTTCTTTTCAAAACAAACTTTTAAAATGCGGAGTTTGAGCCACTCCATTTAAAAGCTATCTCGTTCCATCGACTAAATCAAGTTCACTACGTTCACGGTTTCGCCAAAACCATTCGTAGCCCTCCGTCGTTTCATATGAATATTCAACAGTATTCAAGCTGTGTTTGTTGGCCTTAGTCAAGGCACAGTGTTTGGTAGCTGGTGGGTATTCATATGTTGCATAGATAGAATGCGTTGGTTTGGGACAGTCGTATTACCTTGTTGGCCTTAGTCAAGGGTATATACGGGTGGATTCAAATTAACCTGGACAACGACGGGTAGAACTTGACATGTGACTTATGATTTGTTGGCCTTAGTCAAGGTCATAAGAGCATGGGGCAAAAATATACATCGGGAGTTTCATAAGTACTGAAACTTGCTAGATTTGCATACCATTTGGAGTGTGATGATTCTGGTAGGATTCCTTCAGTTTCGTCGCGCGATGATATTTGGATCCCGATCCTACTGTGAGTATATGCTACTCCTCGGGAAATTTCTCACTTAACGATCAATGCTATAAACCTAGTAGGTGCCTAGAAAGGTGTTAGCGGGGCTACGCCCCCAGGGAAAAGAGGTTCTTTAATTAAGGAACTTCGCGAAAGCGTTGGAAAACCTCCCTCGAAGTACCGACACCGGCCTGGCTGAACGGTTAAGCAAGTATTGTACGGTGGGATTGATCCTGACTAATTCTTCCTTTCTGGTTTGAGGAGGGATTCGAGAAACAGTGGGAGCCATCCTGTTTAGACAAACTAAAAACCACTCTAAACTTGCAAGAGCATCATGCTGAGTGTTTCTTCTTCTCTCTCTTAATTGCAGCGACCCTGTGACCACGCCTAGGTTACATCTAGATAAAAATATGACTGAACCTGACTGTTATGACTGGCAAAGGTCTGTCCAGATGTCCATTGCCCATGGCAAGCTGGGACACCTCTTAACTAATCAAATCCCTGCTGTCTCAGGTCCAGTTTCCCCTGTCACGGATGTTCACATCCGCAGGACACCGGAAAAGGATTGTGCGAAAGCCAAGTGCCTCGTGTTAGCCTCAGTTAATGGTGCAAACCAGAGGCAGCACGAGAAGATGGACTCAGTTTCTATCTTCCTCCATAACAAAGTTTTATATGGAGAGCAATCTCGTATCGCAAGATATGAGACCTCGAACGAATTGCTTCAAGCGAGGTTGGCTGTCGGGTCATCTGTAGGGGGCAACGTCCTTACAGAGACCAGCTATTTTAAGCTCACGGACCTGGAGACCACGTTGGAGAATGGGTCAAGTACTGACCTAATTCTACAGTCCCTGCCCTCTGCTTATACCCTGAAAGAAACCAGGGAAGAAAAAGGAAAAACAAGGGCAAAAGTTTCAGGACTGGATATAGTAAAAGAGGGATGTTCCTATTGTAACGGGAATGAACTATGGCAGAGAGATTGCAGGGCTTGTAAAGCCAGTAGCCAGAATTCGAAGCATGTTGTGGCTTCGACTTCGAGTGTGTTAGTAATTGAGAACTGTTTGTCAGTTAACCCTACTTCCTGGGTATTGGATACCGGATCAGGATCTCATATCTGTAATTCGTTACAGGGTCTGAGAAACCGTAGGGTTATCAGGAAAGGTGATATGACTCTCAGGGTTGCTAACGGAATGAGCATGGATGCTGTATCCGTAGGGGAATATCACCTAGGACTGACAACTGGGCAAATATTGATTCTGCGTGACTGTTTGTATGTACCAGGTGCGACTTGCAATATCATATCTGTATCCTTACTTTCTAAGGAAGGATATGATTTTGCTTTTGTAAGCGATGTAGTAAACATCCACCTAAATCAAGCACTGATTGGGTCAGGTACATTAAATAACGGTATATACGTATTGAATCAAGCTCAGATATTCAGTGTCCAGAACACACTTAAAAGAAAGTCTCCAGAATTAAATCAGGCTTTCTTATGGCATTGTAGACTGGGTCACATCAATGAGACACGGTTGACTAAGTTACATAAAGAAGGATACTTGGATCCGTTCGAGTACCAGTCTTATGCCACTTGTGAATCTTGTCTCATGGGAAAGATGACAAAGACTCCGTTCACTGGACACGGAGTAAGAGCGAGCGAGCTCTTGGGACTTATACACAGTGACGTGTGTGGTCCAATGTCTACACATGCGCGAAGCGGTTATTCATACTTCATTACTTTCACAGATGATTTCTCTAGGTTTGGACATGTCTTCTTAATGAAGCACAAATCCGAAGCCTTTGAGAAATTTCGAGAATATAAGAATGAAGTAGAAAAACAAACAGGCAAAAGTATCAAGATCCTAAGATCGGATCGAGGTGGTGAATACTTGAGTGCCGAGTTTCTGGACTACTTAAAAGAGAATGGAATTCTCTCTCAGCGTACTCCTCCATACACACCACAACACAACGGTGTATCGGAAAGAAGGAATCGAACCCTATTAGATATGGTTCGTTCCATGATGAGTAAGGCTGAGTTACCGCGATCTTTCTGGGGTTATGCACTGGAAACAGCTGCACATCTCTTGAACCAAGTTCCTACTAAGACAGTGCCTACCACACCATACCAGATGTGGAGTGGGAAGAAACCCTGTCTTAAATCCTTTAAGACATGGGGATGTCCGGCTTTTGTAAAAAAGCAGCATGCGGACAAGCTCGAGGCACGCTCAGTACAGTGCAAGTTTGTGGGATACCCAAAGAACTCCAAGGGGTATCTTTTCTATTACGCAGAGGAGCAAAAAGTCCTTGTTTCTCGTCATGCCCGCTTCTTGGAAACTGAGTTTTTAGAAAATCAGATAAGTGGGAGCGCAATAGAACAGGAAGAAATTCCAGAACCACAAGCTATTACTGAAACCTTAGTAGAACCAGAAGGTTCAGGGGAACCGGACATTCCTACGCCGCTCCGCAGGAGTAGTAGGCAGTCTCATCCGCCCGAGAGATACTACGGTTTTCTCATAGACGGGGATAGAGAGGATTGCATCATAGATTATGATGAGCCTACTAGCTTCCAGCAAGCCATTCAGAGCGGTGACTCGGTAAAATGGCTGGATGCAATGCGGACCGAGATGGAGTCCATGTACACCAACAAAGTTTGGACTTTGGACTTTGCTCCAGAAGGGGTAAAACCCGTAGGCTGCAAATGGATCTTCAGAAAGAAGATTGGTGTAGATGGGCAGGTTGAAACCTATAAAGCTAGGCTCGTTGCAAAGGGTTTTCGTCAAAGACCTGGTTTGGACTATGACGAGACTTTTTCTCCGGTAGCCATGCTTAAATCCATTCGGATCCTTCTTGCCATTGCTGCCTTCCACGATTATGAGATCTGGCAGATGGACGTTAAGACGGCTTTCCTAAATGGAAATTTAGAAGAGTGCGTCTTTATGGATCAGCCAGAAGGATTCAATCAGAGTGGGAGCAGCGGTAAAGTGTGCAAGTTGCTTAAGTCCATCTATGGACTTAAGCAGGCATTGCGGAGTTGGAACATCTGCTTTGATGATACTGTCAAAGAATTCGACTTTGTCAAAAACCCAGATGAACCATGCATTTACAGTAAGATTGTAGGGAGAAATGTGGTATTCCTCGTCTTGTACGTCGATGACATTCTCCTAATAGGAAATGATATTCCTATGCTACAGTCAGTCAAAGGATTCTTGTCACAGAGGTTCTCCATGAAGGACCTGGGCGATGCCAACTACATTCTGGGGATCCAGATCTATCGTGATAGATCTAAAAGGATGTTGGGACTTTCACAGTCAAGGTACATCGACACCATACTGAAACGATTCAGTATGGAAGATTCCAAGCACGGTAATCTACCGGCTTGTCACGGAATCACCCTCTCCAAAGAGATGTCTCCCAAGACTGATTTGGAAAGGGCTCGCATGTCATCAATACCCTACGCATCTGCGGTAGGCTCTATTATGTATGCGATGTTATGTACCAGACCAGATGTAGCATACGCATTGAGCGTTGTAAGCCGGTATTAGTCGGACCCAGGGGAGAAACACTGGATAGCAGTAAAGAACATTCTCAAGTACCTGAGAAGGACTAAGGAGATGTTCTTGGTGTATGGCGGAAAAGACCTCCAGATTGAGGCCTTTGCTGACTCCAGCTTCCAGAGTGACAAGGATGACTCCAAGTCCATGTCGGGTTATGTCTTTACCCTCAATGGAGGGGCGGTTTGCTGGAAGAGTTCCAAGCAGGAAACCGTTGCTGACTCAACCATGGAAGCGGAGTACATAGCTGCTTGCGATGCCGCAAAGGAAGCTGTCTGGATGAAGAAGTTCCTCACGGAACTTCAGGTGGTTCCTACCAGTGTTGATCCAATACCGCTGTATTGTGACAACAACGGCGCTATAGCTTTAGCGAAGGAACCAAGGTCCCATCAGAAGTCCAGGCACATTTTGAGGCGGTTCCACCTGATCAGGGAGATCATTGATCGCCAGGAGATCGAGGTAAAGAGAGTAAAATCAGAAGATAACACTGCAGATCCATTCACCAAGGCCTTGCCCCAGACTCAGTTCGAGCGGCTGATCGAGATGATAGGTCTTCGATACGCCAGTACATGGCCTTAGTGCAAGTGGGAGATTGTTAGTGTATATGCCCTAGAGGCCATTACTGTATCATACTAGTATGTATATTACTTAATGGAAGCTTGGGATATTCACCTTGTATTGACAATCTTGCTCAAAATAGTAGTATGCTACTTGGTTTGTTTCTACTTCAATGTGTACTTGTGTTTATTTCAGTATATCACTTATACGCATTAGTGGAGCCCTTAGGATCTTTGCTTGATTACCAGCGTTGTGATGGCAGTCACACTAGTGGGGGCTGGGTAATCTATAAGCACATCCTTATTCAGGTCCCTGGTCGCAGGACTATCGAGACAGGGCATCGATACTCCGGAGTAGACCAGCGCATGCGCTTCTCATCCCAGTGTGGGAGACGGTCTGTCCCACAGCCGTCAGTACGTCGTACTTGAGATAGTATGCGGGTGCTCGTTAGGTTACGGGTACACTGGACAGGACTCGTCGGGAACTGACTAGTTGGTATTATACCTATCGTCAGTTATCAGTTCCCAGGTGACATGAGTACAGCTTAGTCCGCTGACTTGACACTGTCACTTCGCCTCGGGTGTGTTCCCACTGTACTTTGATCACTACCCTACCACGGCTCAAAGGAGTCGTGCAAACAGGTGGTGGTTGGGTGCAGTCCCGAAGCACTTGGAGGCAGTGACGGTTAGACAGGATTCGTCTCTCCCGGTATTAGGGGTTGACATCGCGCTGTGTCTAGGAGAGCCATTACACGAGTAGTCCCTGGCCAGGGCAAACGAGATATACTGGGAGGTTTCCAGTGTTATCTCAGGGTGTTTTGGGCTTCGCTCCGGCACGACTTGTACCGCTATTGGGGGACTGACGTTTACCGCCCCCTAGGCCCGCCATGCGATGTATCAGACGAACAGACCGGACTGTACGGAGAATGTCACACTCAGGCTCAGTAGGAGTTCAGATGGGTTTCGCCTCGTCGGTCTTCTTGTCGGCATTACCTGGGGACCGTTACGCACAGCTAGTGCCGCTTGCGGTCTGTGGTTAAACCCACTGCCAGCGTAGTGTCGAGTCTTTAGAGTCCCACACAGAAAGCTTTTCGCCTTTAGGCAAAAGAGTAGAGGTCGCATGGTATTGCGACAGGTCGCATGGTTTTGCGACAGGGTTCGGTCACATCCGTGCACTTGTGCACGTACAGTGTCCGGACAGTTTACACTAGCGGGCTTTGGTTTAAGCCAGATCCTAGTGTACCTTATGGGATTGGATTTATCCAGTTTGCATTCGTGTTCCTCGGAACGCGGATGCGTGTGTGTATGCACAGTTGACAGGGAGGCACAGACAGCGGATTCTCATTAGGGTTGTTGACAGTTGACCGTTGACTTTTTGACTTTTTACTCAACCCTAATGAGAATATGATATGTGATTAACTATTATATTAATTAAGTATTATGGTGATATGGTTGTTGACTTGTTGACTTTTGTTGACTTGTTGACTTTGGTGACTTGTTGACTTTTGTTGACTTGTTGACCGGTTGACTAGGTTTGACTAGTTGACCATCATGATAACCATGGTTATCATTTCATGCCAAAGACTTTTTCTTGCTTGCTCATTTGAGTAAAATGAGTGCATGACATGATAAGCTTATGGTTGCTTCTAACCATAACATAAGACTTTTTTGATATGATGAGTTATGATCACTTTGGATTATGAGAGGGTGAAAGACAAAAGAGAGTTGCTCATTCTTTCTTGCTCATTCTCTCTCTTGTTCTTGAGCTCTCCATTTTTTGCTCTCACCCTCAACCTCTTGCTCCCTCTCTTGATCTATGGTTCCCTTGTCTCATGAGTTGAGAATCAAGAACCATAGATAAAATCCCATTCTATTTCTTCTCTACTCATTCTAGTTCACTAGGTTTAGCAAACCAAGTGAACTAGTTTCTTCAAAGAACGAAGAAGGAGCTAAAGGTTGGAGCTTTCAGGTGGATCTATCTTCGGCGTACGGAGACGACGAGAAGAAGCCATCGGACCACCATCGGAGCTTTGAAGACGAAGGAGTTCAAGACAAGCAAGGTATAACCCCCTAACCGAGTAGCTAAAACTCATAGTTAGGATGTTAGATAGAAGTTTAACCAAGATCCGGGTTTTAGGTCCATGTTACCATCTTTAAGAAAATCGTTTTTTACCAAATTCCGCATTCCCGAAAGTACCGGGAGAGGTAGCATGGACTTACATCATCGAATCCCCAAAACAACCTGGAATATTCAACTCTTGAATAAATTTTAAAAATTCCCAGAAAATCCAACCCCAGAATCAATCAGTTACTGTGCAAAAATTATTTTATAATTCAATAAATTTGCCGCGGAACCGCCGCAGAAGCAAGGCTTCTGTCGCGGTTCCGCCGCACTGTAGACTCTTCAGTAAGTTATTTTTGCACCGTAATTCATAGATTGCCCTGCTGAATTTTTTAGCTATTTTTAATCTGGAAAAATCCCAGTTTTTAGAAAAAGTCCAGAGAGCATCAAAAAGTTAGGTTTTCGGGTTCGATCGGGTTTCAAACATCGTCTAGACTTCGCCTAAGGCTCTAGCTAGGCTCTGATACCACTGTAGGTCAGGCAGCCACCCCATCCAATGGGGTCGCCATGGCACCAACGGGTCCCTCAGCCGCTACTTTTTACGCATGCCCCCTCGCGAGGACTACAACCCGCCGGAACACCTTCCGGTCTCGGGACACCCTAGGGGTAAGAGCCTATGCTTCGCCACACTGTCACACAGTGAGAACCCCCCATAGGTCGACATCCAATGTCTAGTAGCTCTGATACCATTTCTGTAGGGTTCCTAGGCACACTATAGAGGTCTCATAAGGCATCAACCATGCCAATTTCAAATTTTATGGGTGCCGAGAAACCCTAATACGGATCGTCGACTAGAAATTTAGGCGAAACAGTAAACTAGTTAACATCTTAACTAAAGGAGAGAGGCTACAACCTTTGTAGATCCGGTTCTACACTTCCTTAGCTCCACGTAGGCGTCCTCTCGCTTTCCATCTCGAATCCCGAACTCAAACGTCGGCTTCATCGGAGAATTGGGCGGACTAGGTCGTCGGCTTCGTGCCGAAGATGATCTACGTCGAGGCATCACAAGTTCAAGCTCCGACTTCACAAATTTGTGAAACTTTTGAAGAAAACACCCAAAACAACTTGGCAAGAGGTAGAGGGTGAAGAAATAGGAGGTGGGTTCACTTTAGAATTGGATTTCTTACACTTTAGCTCAAGTTGCCATTGATGGCATCAAGCTTTCTTTCTTGAAGATGAAGAAGAAGAAGAAGAAAGAATATGATAAGTGTTTTTTTAAAATGAAAAATAATTCAATACTTATCATAAGCAAACCATAGTTGAGTGTAGAGAATAGACCATGGTTATTTGGATGGGTTAGGGTTAAGCATGAAGACAAGAATGGTTAAGAAGTCAAAGCTTCATGAAGCTTCAACTAAAAACAAACATAGTCACCATTCTTATCTAAATCTTTTCCAAATAAATAAATGAACAAATAAATAAATAAATGAATATGCAAAACCCTAATTATCAAATTAACCATGGTTTAATTCTATACACTTAACTAAATTATCAAGTATCATCAAACATGATACAAATATGTGCACAAAAGTATATCACATATACTTCTTGCACATCAAGTGAGAAAATCCATTTAAAGTGAACCAATACTAGCTAATGCAAAGTAATATATCAAATACATAATTATACATTAAATCATTAAATCAACATTTGATTCAATGATCCGGTCATGTCGCACATAACCGACTAGTATCCAATGTATCGATTTATCGAATCAATGATTCGATAACTAGGTCATATCGAATACAACCAATCGATACTTCCATCGCGAGAATGAAACACGGTATCACATACACGCATTATTCTCGGTCCTGCACATATCTCATATGCGCTCCTATTTCGTTTCGCCTGAGCCAGGAAACCTCTGTGTAGGACTCTAAAGACTCGTCAATACGCCGGTAGCAGATGATGATCATATCAAGCACCCACAAGCCGCAAGCGGTCTGCTAAACGTAACGGCCATCCAGGTATTGAGCGATCAGAAGATCGACGAGCTAGCCCGCTCATACTCTTGTGAATCCAACCGGTAACACTTACCGTACAGTCCGGTCTGTTCGTCTGATATGTCGCATATCAAGTCTAGGGGTGGTAAACGTCAGACCCCAATAACCGATAAGTCGTGCCGATGTGAGGCTCATAACGGGTCGAGAAACTACTGGTAACACTTACCAGCAAATCTCTGATCAGCCCTGGCCAGGGACTTCCCTGTTACGGCCAATCGAGCACAGCGCAACATCAACCCCCAATACCGGGAGAGACGAAACCCCTCCTATCGCTCATTGCCTCCGTGTGACTCGGGACTGTCCCCAAAGACCACCGTTTTGCATGCCCTCATGGACGTGGTAAGGTGGAGATCAAAGCACACTAGGAATCACACAAGACTCTATGACGATCTCGGGTCTACAGACTAACCTGCACAAGTGTCACCTGAGAACTGCCATCTGACGTGAGGTATAATACCATCTGGGAGTTCTCGGTGAGTCCGTCCAGTGTACCTAGTCTCCACTGAGCACCCGTATACCATCTCTGATGTCAAACACCAATGGATATGGGATCATCCATCGCCCATCTCATGGGTCGAGAAGCGTATACGCTAGTCTACACTGGTATATCGATGCCCCGTCTCGATACACCCACGACTAGGGACCTTGAAGGATGTACTTATGGACTACCATGTCCCCACTAGTATGATCTGCATCATAGTCCAGGTAGTCAAGTACACATCCTAAAGGCTTTATCAACATGTAACTATAAGACAGTTTAAAGAGACAAGTGTACATGTTAAGATAAAGAGTAACCAGATAGCATACTATCATATCGAGCAAGAAAGTCATCTCTATATATGTCCAAGCATCCAATATAATATACATCATCTGTACAATACTGGCCTCTAGGGCATACATACAACTAACAGTCTAAGCTAGGGTCAACCCACAAACTGTCATTACAGAAACGTGCCTTGAGTTTTCCAGTGTCTGTTTTAAAGCATAAGCTGGACAACTCCCCTTTACCTTAACATCGTTAAGATATGAAGCAATCTATATCCAATATAGTAACAAAGGCACTTATTTTAATTTGGAACTAAATTCTAATCATGCAGCTGTCTCCAGTGCATATCAACTTAATGGAGAGAGGCTAATCAGTATTATTCAACTTAGGAATCCATCCAATTACGAGTAACCTGAAAGAGAAACAAGTTTCTCAAAACCATTACTATCAACTGAATACTAATCACAAGAATCTACATCTTCGATTTCTTTGAAGAATTCCGATACTAGCGATGCATGGTTCTCTACTTTATTCCTATACCCACAACTTCTCAGAACTTAGACATTGTATTTCTACGAACCACTTGTCTAAAAACTAGAGAAGTTACAAGTAAATAGAATATAGTATGAGGACCAACCCCTTTGTCCTGATGGACACTGGACAACATACATTACTCTGTATAAGTCCGCTGAGTTGAATAACTCAAAACATGTGCATCGTAGGTTGAAAAATGTACCCAGGTGATTTCCTCAAATATCACCAATTACAACGAATTCCGATATAATGAGGATGATCACCTAATTCCTAATAACTTCCTCCCACTCAACATCTGTAGAACCATGCAGATGTGAGTATCATTCCTGGTAAATACATACCCTGGAGTAAGTACCCAATCAGGAAATCGGTTTTCTATTAACAATGCACAGTGAATATGAAACATAAATATGTTTTGTAGGGGTTTCCTGGTATTCCTAGTAATGCCTCTTCCATAATCCAAATCATGACTTTAACCGTATATTTCCCTGCCATCTTTCTAATTCCCTTTAGTTTGTCTTTAGTCGTTACCTTCTGTACACCAACATTAGGCTAAATGGTTTTCTTCCTTCCCTACCATTCGGCACCAGCCTATGGTTTGGAAGAAGACTATCCAGTAAGCATAATAGGTGTACTGTCCTAATCCTAGGAGTACTCGTAACTTGAGAGAAGGTGATGATAAAAGACAACTGAATAAACCTTAATCTTATTTCTCCTGAACCGGAATCCATCCTCGAAAAAAGATCCTTCGAGTTCGTATATAACCATACGATGGATTTATCCAATGGAATTGGATGTTCGTAGTGATACGGGTTGTTCTGGAGAAATTAAAGGTGATGTAGGAGTGGCGATGAAATACGTGGTTTGGTTGTGAATGTAAATAGTCGCAATTTACTTTGCCCTCTTTCTAATTCCTTTATCTTGTCTTTACATATTACCTTTTGCATACCCCACTTAGGCTTAATTGGTTTTCTTCATTCCCTACCTTTCGGCACCAGCCTATGGTTTGGAAGAAGACTATCCAATAAGCGTAATAGGTGTACTCTCCTAAACCAAGAAGCCCTCGCAACCTGAGAGAAGGAGATAATAAAAGACAACTGAATAAACCAATTCTATTTCTCCTGAACTTGGATGCATCCTCGAAGATGTCCCTTCGAGTTCGTATATAACCAGACGATGGATCTATCCAATAGAAGTGGACGTCCGTAGTAATACGGGGTGTTCTGAGAAATACAAAAGGTAAAAGAAGGAGCGGTAATGACTCATGCAACTATAGACAATCCAAAATCCAGTATTTTAAGAAGATTCGGTCAACTTTGGTTACTGAGTTATAGTCTAGGGTCGGTCAAAAGTCGCTGCCATAAGAGAGAGAATATACAATAATCGCTCCAGGCATGATAAATGCAACATTACAGAAAAGTAATAAGCATCACATAATAATACAGATAATCTGGGATCCCCGGGTTTCATAGAGCCGCTGCTGAAACTCGACGTTCCCCTGGTCGTGTGGATAGCCTGTGCAATGAAACCTAGACCCCTTTGGGTGCGGCAAGTTACCCGCCAAAACCTGAAGCGAGGTGGTCCCCACAACATAGTGAATGGAACACCCGGCACTTCACGAAATCCGGTAAATTGAGCACCCCTTTTTTGGGTCAACCTGTACCCCCTACGAGTGTGGCGAATAGTCTGCCAATTCTAGAGTGTGGTCCCTTTGCCTCTAAATGCCATGAGATACGAACCCGTTGCCCTCCAGAACCCGGTTATTCGTGCACCCCACCGCGAGGTAAAGTTAGTACAGAAATAAAAATAGTACAATAAGTACATCGACCGCAACCTGGTCGTGCCCCAAAAGAATATTATACAAACAGGAAGTGACGGCAGTCCATAAGTCGGACGCTCGCCCCGCAATATCAAATGTACAAATAAATTTAAACAGCACTATCATTGCACCCTGCTATCCACCACGACAAATCCGCAACATTACAGCACAACACAGAACATCAACGCGAATGTCACGTTTGCAAACCCGTCTAAAAGAACTATAGCAATCAGACGCGGTTTACCGATCAAATGACATTCCCGGTCGGAGATATAATGAAAGTACTGAAAAACTAACAAGTTTAAAATTTCGATCGACTAAATTTTCCAAAGTGGGCCCCACATACATCTGGCGTACAGTAACAAAATTTAGGCCCAAAAAACATATACCAAAAACCACCATTTCCCATGAGAAACCCACTGAAAAAATTTGGCGCACTGTTCCCACAAAAGCGCGGCGGATCAGCGGCCAAACCATGGTTTGGGCCGTGGATCCGCGGTCGTTTTGTGGGATCACGTGCCCAAATTTCACCAGTATTCTTAAAAAACCCTGCATGATTTTCTGAAATGCTCAAAATGAATTTTAGAACATTTTAAAAATCGACAGAAACATCATGTACAGAAAATTGTGATTTCGCGAAATCCGTTCGATCGATCTTTTAAACGCGTTAGCACAAGTTAGTATAGCTTAATGGTGAGGCTCTGATACCACTGTAAGTCCGCGGCGGCGCCCCGGCCGTTTAACAGACGCCGATATGCGGAACAAAACTTTTACGACTGGCGCTATCGCGTACTTTATCCCGGATCGTCCATTAAAGCTAAACTAACAAGTTTAAAAGAGGGTACAATTGTTATACCGAATGATCCGAGTCCTTCGGTCTTCAACCATCATACCACGCTATGTTGCAACTGATCCGAACTTGCTCGATCTCCGGTCTCGTCGTCCAGGCGGCACCACGTCGACGGATCTTTAAACGGGCTCCCGCCTCTGAACCGAGGCAACTCGATCGTCAAGTTTGCCAAAAGAGACGACCAAGATGAAGTAGAGAATGAGTAGAATACTTTGTCTCGTTACGTCCAAGGTCACGGGCGAACGGTTATAGAAGTTGCCATTTGGAATCGGGTAAATGGAAATCGGGTAAATGAAATTTCCATATACTAAACTATCATAATCTTTTCTCACTCAAATGAAATGAATCAAAAAAAATCCTCTCTCTACAATGAAGTGGCCGGCCATTATATGAAGAGGGGAGGAGGGTGAGTGTAGGAGCAAGGAGGAGGGTGACCATATCCCTTCATGCTTATCACAAAGAATGAATCATCAAAAGACATTAAATGCTAACCTATCACAATTAACCTAGTCATGCTTTATCATTAATGAACCATTAATGACAAAGCCACCTCACTATCCTAGTCACCATCCTAGTCATCTCTTCTAGAAGTTTCCACACAAATCCCAAGAAAAGATAAATCCGCATTTAACCGAATGTCAAAATACGGCTGATAGAAAACTAGAAACTGGCAACTTCCAAAAATCATCCCGAAACGAATTTCAGGATAACCCCGTATCGGTATAAACATACCCGCATTTGTATTACGACCGAATACAAATGCAACTGAGACAAAGATATTATATCTACACAGTATAATACTGGGTTCCGGCTTAAACCAAAGCCTACCAGTATTATCTGCCCGAAAACTGACACGTGCGAAAATACACGTGCATTTTCCGAACCTTGCCATAAACCCATACGGCATCTACAACGTTTCGCCCGAACTTGGGAAAGTGTCTGTTGGGGACTCTAATGACTCATCAGTACACTGGTACTGGGTATAACCACTAGCACGTCAGAGGTACTAACTGTACGTAACGTTTTGCCTATGTATTGATTGGAAGGGAAGCTGACGAGCGAATTCATCTATAAACCCTACTGAGCCAGACAGTGATAATACCCGTACAGTCCGGAACATTCGTTTATGAGTATCGCATATACGGCCTAGGGGGCCAGTAAACGTCAGACCCCCAACAGCGATATAAGTCGTGTCAGAGAGCAGCCCAGAACACCCTGAGATTCTGCTGGTATACCTACCAGTATATCTCGATTACCCTGGCCAGGGATTTCGTGTAATGGCTCTCCTAAACACAACGCGGTCTCACCCCCAATACCGGGAGAGACGAATCCCCGAAGATCTGCTCACTTGCCTCCAATGTGGCTCGGGACTGTACCCAAAATATACCTGTTTGCATGACTCCTTTGACCCGTGGTAGGGTATAAATCAAAGCACAGTGGGAACTCACACGAGACAAATGAGGACCTCAGGTTAATGAACTAACCTGTACACATGTCACCAGGGAACTGCTATCTGACGATATGTATAATACCAACTAGCATGTTCCCGGCGAGTCCTGTCCGGTGTACTCATAATCTAATGAGCACCTGTATACATCTTAGGTGATCCAACTGACACCAGTGGCTTGTGAGACCGGCCACCGCCCCTTGTTGGGGTCTCGACTGTATACACTAGTCTACTCTGGAGTATCGATGCCCTGTCTCGAAACTCCCACGACTAGGGACACTTTAAGGATGTGCTTATAGACACCCAGCTCCCACATATATGATCGCCATCATACTGCTGGTAGTCAAACAAGAATCCTATGGGCTCTATCATGATGATAAAGACAAACCAGACAGCATACTATCATCTCGAGTAAGACTGTTTTATCGGTATAGGTCCTCCCTCAATCATTGCAATCACGTACCTGCGATCCAATAATTGACTTAGAGGGCACTATATCCAACAGGATTCTGGTTCAGGAGAAATAGAATAAGGTCTATTCAATTGTCTTTTATCTTTACCTTCTCTCAAGTTGCGAGTACTCCTAGGATTATGAGCGTACACCTATTACGCTTATTAGATAGTCTTCTTCCAACCTATAGGCTGGTGCCGAACGGTAGGGAAGGAAAAAAACCATTTAGCCTAAGAGTGGTGTACAGAAGGTAATGAGAAAAGAGAAATAAAGAGATTTGGAGAGATGGCAAAGAAATATACGGTTACAGTCTTGAATATGGAAAGTGGAAGAGGCATTACTAGGAATACCCGGATACCCCTTCGAAACATTTTCTTGTTTCAGTTTCACTGTCTGTTGTTAATTGAAAATTGATTTCCTAATTAGATACTTACTCCAGGGTATGTATTTACTAGGTTTGATTCTCACATCTGTATGGTTTTACAGATGATGGGTGGGAGTAAGTTATTGGGAATTATGTGATTACATCCTACTTATATCGTAATTCGTTGTAATTGGTGATATTTGAGGAAATCACCTGGGGTTTTTCCTGACGGAAAATATTTGGTTTTGAATATCCGTTGTTATGTACAAATTTCAAACTGATATACCTGTAAGTTTATTTTATAAAGTGAAATATAAATTTTTGAAATTATGTCCATGACATTTACCTATATCAGTTGATGGTTAGGTAAGGAGCATTAAACAGCGGTGTAATTCTTCTTAACCATAGTACAGTTTTCAACCTATGACGCACAGGGTTTGAGTTTCTGAACTCAGGGGACTTATACAAAATATTGTATGTTTTCCAGTGTCCATTAAGACAAATGGGTTGGTCCACGTACTATATTCTGTTTACCTGTGACTTCTCTTGTTTTAGACAAGTGTTTCGTAGAAATACAAGGTCCAAGTTTTGAGAAGTTATAGGTACAAGAATAAAGTAGAGAACTACATGATGCAAGCATCAGGATTCTTCAAGGTGATCGAAGATGTAGATACTTGTGTTTGGTATTCAGCTGATTGTAATGGTTTTTGAGAAACTTGTTTCTCTTTCAGGTCTGGATGCATTCCTAGTTGAGTAATGCTGATTGGCCTCTCTCCATTTGGTTGACATGCACTAGAGACAGCAGCATGATTTGAATCTGGTTCCAATTAAATCAGTGCATCTGTTTCTATATTCTATATAGAATGGTTCATATCTTAACGATGTTAAGGTATATGGAGTTGTCCAGCTTATGCTTAAAACCAGACTCTGGATAACTCAAGGAACGTTTCTGTAATGGCAGTTTGTGGGTTATCCCAGGCTATGAGGAGGGTTAACTTTCGACCATCTAAAAGATCAATAGTGATATTGATCTTAACTCGCCACGGTTTTAGCAAAATAGATTTTTTCAGAAAACAGTAGTGGGACTATGGTAGAACTTGAAGTGATTCCAGAACCACAAACGACTACTAAAAATTTAATAGAACCTAAAGATTCAATCAGGTTTGACATTCCATTAGCCACTCCGCAGATATGGTGGGTAACCACAGGCGCGCGAGAGGTACTTCGGTATTCTCAAAGACCGTGACAGGGAGGTTCTTGTTTACCCAGACTTGCCATTACTGTTGTTCTAGACTATGAGACCCGGCAGGAGGATAAGTATAGCGTCGTTCTAAACTAGCTTTAAAAGTGCACGTGTATATAACTCTGCCAGAGGGTTGTTGTGATCAGTAGGAGCAGCAGAAGCGTAGTGGACAAGTAGCTTGTGTCTGTTTATAGACTAAAGCAGATATAACGGAGATAGATCATCTATTTTTGATGTGACAGTCATAGGCTTTGACATCATCAAAATAGGAGATGGATCTGTTAAGAAGGTAATAGGGTGGTATGTCCTGGTATTTGGATGACATACACCTTGTAGGAAGTGAAATTCCTACACTACGATCGGTTATACTGTGGTTGTCACACAGTGGTTTCTGTACATAGGATTTGGATATTATATCTGGCATTCTGCTTATTGGATCTATGGTTTTCGATCTAGATTTGGGTAGTTTCCCAATCCGGTTACTTAGACAGTATTCTAAAGGTATTTTAGAATGGACGACTCCTGGCATGGTGGTGTACCTGCAGGTGATGGAGTCGCCCTCTCTAAAGGTGTCATAAAGACTAAAGGGGAGAGGGATGTGCATGATTGGCATATCACTTGCTTAGGCAATTGAGTCAATCATGAGATGTCAAGTACCACCCCATATGTTGTTTTTGCACTAGATGAAATAAGTTGATATATTAATCCAATCCTGGAGAAACGTTCGGAAGCAGTTTTAGAACATACATGGATGTTCTAGGGATTTGATAACGGCAGCCTACTTCAGGAGACGGTTATCATTCCAGGCTTCCAAGGTGACCTGGATGACAGAGTAACTGTCAGAGTTATAATTTTCCCTCTTTTGAGGGGCAGTAGTTTGGACAGGTGGTCCAAGCGGATACCGAGGGAGGCATGGCGCATGATACTGATTAAATTCAGTTGACGATAAAGTCTAAGAATTTTACTGGATTTGGAGTTCATTTGTCAACTGGGTCCCATCAGATATCCAGACATATTCTAAAACAGGTATTGCTCATTTCGGGAGATGGCTTTCTCCGCGAACTTATGATAAAGAGAGACATAGAAAGAAACATTGGAGCGGATCCACTCACTGAGGCTATTTCTCGAACGTAATAGTTTTACAAACGAGTTTTGTGAAACTGATTAGTAGAGAAATTGGGTGTTCGGTATCACACGGGCTGTGAGTAGAGAAATCGCAATAATTAGCCTTAAGTGCAAGTGGGAGATTGTTGGCTGTAGTGCCCTCAAGTCAATTATTGGATCGTAGGCACATGATTGCAATGATTGAGGGAGGACCTATACCAGTAGAACAGTCTTACTCAAGATGATAGTATGCTATCTGGTTTGTCTTTATCATCGTGTACATGCTTCAGGTGACATTACAGATCACTATTACATGTTGATAGAGCCCATAGGATTCTTGCTTGACTACCAGTAGTATGATGGCGATCATATACGTGAGAGTTGGGTGGTCTATAAGCACATCCTCAAAGTGTCTCTAGTCGTAGGAGTTTCGAGACTGGGCATCGATACTCCACGAGTAGACTAGTGTTAACGGATCGAGACCCCGACGAGGGGCGGTGGCCGGCCTCACAAGCCATTGGTGTTAGTTGGTACACTTAAGATGTATACAGGTGCTCATTGGGTTATGAGTACACCGGACAGACTCGCCGGGAAAATGCTAGTTGGTATTATACCTATTGTCAGATAGCAGTTCCTTGGTGACATGTGTATAGGTTAGTCTATCGACCATAGATCGTCATTTGTCTCGTGTGAGTTTCCACTGTGCTTCGATTACTACCCTACCACGGCTTAAAGGTGTCGTGCAAACAAGTTTTAGTTGGGTACAATCCCGATCCACATGGAGGCAGTGAGAGGATCGTCAGGGGATTCGTCTCTCCCGATATATTGGGGGTAGATGTCGCGGAGTGCACAGGTGGCCATCACCAGAAATCCTCGGCCGGGGTAGACGAGAATTACTGTTTCGGATCAGTAGTTTCTCAGTTGGTGATAGGTTTCATACCGATACTAAATGTCGCGTTATTAGGGGTCTGACTTTATCCACCCCCCTAGACTCGATATGCGATACTTATAGACGAACGGACCTGACTGTACGGATATTGTCACTGTCAGGCTCAGTAGGATTTCAGGATGAGTTCGCTCGTCGGCCTCCCTTTCGCTCAATACCTGGGTAGTCATTACGTACAGCTAGTGCCACTGACGTACTTGTGGTTAAATCCACTGCCAATGTATTGACGAGTCTTTAGAGTCCCACACAGAGGGTTTCCCTGGTTCGGGAGAAACGTTGTAGAGGACGAATGGTTATATGGCAGGGTTCGATCATATACGTGCACTTGTGCACGGATCATGATCGGACGGATAATACTAGCGGGCTTTGGTTTAAGCCGGATCCTAGTATTATATTGTTCGAATATTTTCGTCTCGTTGTATTCGTATTCATTCGGAATACGGATGCGGGTATGTATATACAGATGAGTGGTATTCATGTAATTCTGTTACGAGTTTACTTTTGAAGTTGCCATTTTTTTTATTGTCTTAAACATTTAGTTTAATGTTTAATTGGTTGAAAATGTGAGTCATAGTTTTTTTATTAATTCATGGAAATTTTGGGCATGGCAATTCGTGAGCATTGGCAGTGCTGGCAATTTCGTGAGTCATGTTTTGTGCATTGATTGGGTTTTGTTTGTTGCTAGATATTTTCTTATGTGAGATATTTTTGAAGTGGCATTAATGGAGAGGTTGTTCTTTTTTTTGTGATGGGCAAAATTTTCTTGAGTTGCTTGATTAATCACATACACCTCACCACTCACAAAAATAAACAGAGAACCATTTTATTTGGCCGAGCCCAATTTTTTCAATCAAGCTTATTTTTCCTCTTAGCCAAAACCTATGCTCACTTCTTCACCACCAGGCAACTTCATTCACCTCCACCCAAATCCTTGGGTGCTTTGAGATAAAGTATTCACGCACTATCTCTACTTCATTTTGGGTATCTAAGCTAGCAAACTGGATGCTCGAGTTGCTTCGGTTTTGAAGCGGGAGGCCGTATTACTAATCCTCGACGTGGATCTTCTTCGACAAGGGAGACCGGAGACAGAACTTGATCGAGGAATCCACGAGGTGCTTAGGCCAGAGGTTGAAGACCGATGGACACGGATCGATCGGTATAACCTCTATAAACTCCTTTTACAGTTTACTAGTATAGGGTTAATGGTTCGATCTGGGAATCGGGTTCCGTTAACGCCGGATTTTAAAAGTTTTTGTTCCGCATTTTGCCACGGATTGATGGCCGGGGAGCTGGCGTAGCCTTACAATATATATATATATATATATATAAAGAATTCTTGATTTTCTATTTATTGGAAATGGAAATGATGAGATGGAAAATGAAGAGAAATGGAGGGTATGGGTGAAGCATGGTTCAAATGATATTTTATTTCATTTGGCTACACTATTGAGGCATGGATGAAAAAATCTATGTGGATTTATTCCATGCTTCAATAAGTGAGTTAGAGAGCCATTCTTCACTAGTTTTTTGCCTTAGCCATTTTTCCTCTCTTGAGTTCTCTAGCTCTCTTCTCCTTATTCCTTTTCATGCTTCAAGCCCCAACCCCTCACAAGTGATGTGAACCATGGGACTTGGATAAAATCTAGTGAGCAAACAAAACCCCTACTTCACCATCCCACATTAGATTAGCACTTTGGTGCGGTGTGTTTCCTTCACTAAAGATTTTAGTGAAGAGGTTGCTTGATCAAGTGGAGCTTCGGGTGGATCATTTTCGGTACGAAGATCATGAAGGAGGCTCGTTCAAACTCTCAAGTGGAGCCTTGTGCAGTCGTAGGGACTACAACCCGGAGCATTTGAAAAGAAGGACTTGATCTACGAAAGTCGTATACTCCTTCCCTTCTTATAGTTTATATTATATCATCATAGAAACCCTAAACTTCTAGTTAGATTCTAGGTAAGTGTTAATTAGCACCTCTAAAATTTGAAAATTGCATGTGTGATGCCCGTTTTAACCCTATCTTGGTGCTAGTAAACACTTTCATGGTATCAGACCCAAGCTAGAACATTTAGGTAGATCTTTGTGACGTTAAAGTGTTCGATCGAATTTTCGAGACCGGCTTTTGTGAAGTTTTTGTCGATTTTTCAAATGTTGAAATTTTGGTGATTAAAAATATGCAGAAATTCGTGCAGGCTTTTTAATGGAGCCCCAAGAAATTCGAAACCCTGACTCCTCAAAAGCGCCGCAGAACCGCTGCCCTAACCCATGTTTGGCCGTGGTTCCGCCGCAGTTTGGGGGGTTTTGGGTGTTGTTTTTCTT
Organism: Agapanthus africanus; assembly: GCA_030015575.1. Taxonomy (NCBI): domain Eukaryota; kingdom Viridiplantae; phylum Streptophyta; class Magnoliopsida; order Asparagales; family Amaryllidaceae; genus Agapanthus; species Agapanthus africanus. The sequence continues at coordinate 359,166,665 of JASDDO010000026.1, forward strand.
GTGCTGCTCCACTATGTTATTTTGCACTCTCTAGGTATTTTTGATGAGACTCAAGTTGTTGAGGTCGCTGGATTTTGCGAGAGTTCGATAAATCGATCGAAATGTTTAACGTTGTATAGATCTGGATGATATGTGATACAATTTTTGGAATCGACAATAATTAGTTTTGTGAAAACTAATTTGTAATTATAAATCTAGCCGTTTAGTCTCGTTCGATCGATTGCCATGGAGTTTTGATTCGGATCAAAACTTCATCGCAATCGCGTATAGTACGCGATCACTTAGTCGGGAATGTTGTTGAATTAACCGACAACTTATTGAAAAGTGTTTTCAATTTGAGACTTAAATACTACGTTTATTTGTTAGGCATGAAATTCGGAATATAAGATATTCCGTGTTTATGATGTCTAAGGAAAATGCGGATTCTAAACATTGTTGTTTTTCATTTGTTTCTGCGACCGTAAGTGTAATATGTGGGGTATCCCAGATCTCGTTGCTATATATCAACGGAATTTGGGATACACATATTTGCTTATGATGATGACATGTGATGTTATGTGTTGCTGATATGTTATATTGGATTGTCGTGATTGAATAGTCGGGGGTTTTTGCGTGAGATGAGAGTTTTTCATTTTCATTCAAGTAAAAATGTATGTAATATTCTTTTATTGGGACACTTCCGGGTTGAGGATGATGTCACCACTGATGTATATTATTTACTTTTCCTCATTAAGATAGACCCAAGGCGGGGAGCACAATGTTGGGTTTTGCCGGTGCCCGGCCATCAAATCGTGGCCAAATACGGAACAAAAATTTCAAAACTTTGGCGCAAACAAAACCCGCACAAGATCGAACCAAAAACCTATACTAGCAAGCAATATAAAGAAGTTAGAATGGTTATACCAAAAGAGCCAAGTCCTTCGGTCTTCCATCTTCCTCCTTAGCTCCTTGAGGTATGTCCGGTTGAGCTTGGCCGCCGGTCTCCCTTCGTCGAAGACGATCCACCCGAGGGATGTAGTAATAGCTCTAGCTACACATCAAGGATGCAAGTGAAGCAACTAGGGTTTCTAGGTTGCTAATCTAGAAAACCTAGGATGTAGTGAGTGTTCTAAAGTGTTTGGCTATCTCATCTCACCTCCTCTCATGATTCTCAACACATGAGATGGTTGAGAGGAGGTGAAAGATGAAGGTGGAGGCAACTCAAGAAAGCTCATGGAGAGTGAAGCTAATGGTGAGGGAGATGAAGAAAAACTTATGCTAAAAAATAATGAGCCATCCTTGGAGAGAGAAAATACAATGCTTGGTTTTGTAAAACCATTCCTTTTAATTTTAAAAACAAGCCATACTTGAATAGTATGCACAAATGAATTAAAAATTCATTTGTTCAATCTATGCAAGCATGGTTCTCACCAAACTCCCCATTTGCTAATATCCACCTCATTTACCATTTTCAAATAAATGGTCAAATCCCAAAAATGTGGTGTCCACCTTCTAGAATGTTATCTGTAAAAAATACGGATTATATTCTACTGTATATATATACCTGCATTCGTACCGAAATAAGAATACCCAAAGAGATAGAATAACACAAAGAACATAATACTAGAATATACATATCGAAATACATATACGTAAATTATTAAATCAACACTTGATTTAATAATCCGGCTCAAACCCAAGCTGGCTAGTATTATCAACTGTCCGATCGAAAGTCCGGGTACATAGTATAATCGATCGATCGGAACCCTGCACGTATCCAATACGGCTACCATATCATTTCGCCAGAACCAGGGAAACCATTTGTGTGGGACTCTAAAGACTCGTCAATATGCTGGCAGTGGGTTTAACCACAAGCACGTCAACGACACTAGCTGTACGTAACGGTTACCCAGGTATTGAGCGAAAGGAAGGCCGACGAGCAAACTCATCCGAACCCCTACTGATCCTGTCCGTGACAATCTCCATACAGTCCGGTCTGTTCGTCTAAGAGTATCGCATATCGAGTCTAGGGGGTGGATAATGTCAGACCCCTAATAACGCGATAATTCGTGTCGGTATGAAGCCTATCACTAACTGAAAAACTACCGATCGGAATCAGTAATTCTCGTCTACCCCGGCCGAGGATTTTTGGTGATGGCCACCCGTGCACTCCGCGACATCTACCCCTAATATACCGGGAGAGACGAATCCCTTGACGATCCGCTCACTGCCTCCATGTGGATCGGGACTGTACCCAACTAAAACCTGTTTGCATGACTCCTTTGAGCCGTGGTACGATAGTAATCAAAGCACAGTGGGAACTCACACGAGACAAATAACGATCTTAGGTCGACAGACTAACCTGTACTCATGTCACCTGGGAACTGCTATCTGACAAAAGGTATAATACCAACTAGCATGTTCCAGGCGAGTCTGTACAGTGTACTCATAACCCAATGATCACATGTATACTATCTTAGCTGACTAACTGACACCAATTGCTTGTGAGACTGGCCACCACCCCTCGTCGGGGTCTCGATAAGTATACACTATCTACTCTAGAGTATCGATGCCCAGTCTCGATACTCCCATGACTAGGGACATTTAAGGATGTGCTTATAAACCACCCAGCTCCCACTTATTTGATCGTCATCATAATGCTGGTAGTCAAGCAAGAATCCTATGGACTCTATCAACATGTAATAGTGATATGTAATTCCACCTAATTTTGTACATGATGATAAAGACAAACCATATAGCAGATTATCATCTCGAGTAAGACTGTTCTACAGGTATAGGTCCTCCCTCAATCTGTAAGTGCACGGCGGCGCCCCGGCCGTCAATCCGACGCCGGAATGCGGAAGCGGTGATTTACTTTAACTTTTCAAACCGGCACCACCGCACACTATAAACCCGGATCGTGCCATTAATCTAGTCCTAGCTATCTAGAGAGGGGAAGAGAGATATACCGAGCGATCCGTATCCTTTGGTCTTCTCGTCGTCGTCCCGATCTCCCCGCGCAATCTCCGGTGTCCACCTCGTCGCCGGAAGGGCACCACGTCGCCGGCTTCTTTTACGGGCTCTCACCTCTGGACCGAGGCAACTCGGGTACGAGGTTGGCGAGCCGACGTGCCCAAGGTTTGCTGTAGAATACGTGTAGTGCTCTGTCTCATTTGGGGTTGTAGGAGGTTGCCATTTTGTTGGAGGAAAGGAACATAGACTTTTGGAGATGAAACTTGGGATTTTTGTGAAGCCAAAAGACCAAAAATCCCACTTGCAAAATTTGAACAGCCCCACCCTCTTCTTTGGCCGGCCAACTCTAGAGGAGGAGAAAAAGAGAGGAGTGTGTATAGATCAAAAATGAGAGTGTGCCTATAATGCAAGAGAGAGAGGTCAAATGATATCATGAAAGGAAATGATCACACACTCAAACCCACACTCGACCAACCATCATCATTACTCCAAAGTCAAGCAATGAGCACAAACTAAAACCAATACTCCATCAACTAATCATCAACAACCATGATGAAATGAAGAAGAAGTCAAATGGTGGAGGAATTATCATGATACAAAGATATGCAAAGACAACCCTCCGAAATACTTATTTGCACAAATGCAAATAAGCCCTCCTCCACCAATCTTCACCCAATGAAAGATACAAAGAAATATGGCTGAAACGGAAAACAAACTGGCAACTCCAAAAAACCGATCCCATAATAAATTACAGGAAAACCCAGCTACTGTATATACATACCCGCATTTGTATTCCGACCGAAATACAAATGCAATGAGACAAAATCTACACTGTACTATCCTAGGATCCGGCTTAAACCAAATCCGGCTAGTATTATCCGTCCGATCCTGATCCGTTCAATACCGCACGTATCTGATCGAACCCTGCCATATATCCATGCGGCCTTTACTACTAACCGTCCGATCCTGATCTGTGCAATACCGCACGTATCTGATCGAACCCTGCCATATCTCCATACGGCCTCTGCAGCATTTCGCCCGAAACTTGAGTAACCGAATGTGGGGGACTTTAAAGACTCGTCAATACTATGGCTGTGGATTTAACCACTAGCACGTCAGAGGTATTAACCATACGTGACGGGCTACAAGCTATTGATCAAAAGGGACGTCGATGAGCGAACTCATCCTGACACCCTACTGAGCCTGTCAGTGACAATATCCGTACAGTCCGGTCCGTTCATCTATGAGCATCGCATGGCGGGCCTAGGGGGTTGGTAAAAGTCAGACCCCCAAAAGCGGTACAAGTCGTGTCGGAGTGTAGCCCAGAACACCCTGAGATACTACTGGAATACCTACCAGTAAATCTCCTGCCTTGGCCAAGGATTTCGTGTAATGGCTCTCCTAGACACAGCGCGGCCTCACTCCCAATACCGGGAGAGACGAACCCGTGAAGATCCGCTCACTGCCTCCTTGTGGCTCGGGACTGTACCCAACTAAAACCTGTTTGCACGTCTCTTTTGAGCGTGGTAGGGTAATAATCAAAGTACAGTGGGAACTCACACGAGACAAATGACGATCCTCAGGTCGATGAACTAACCTGTACACATGTCACCAGGGAACTGCTATCTGACGTCAGGTATAAGACCAACTAGCATGTTCCCGGCAAGTCCTGTCCGGTGTACTCATAACCCAAGGAGCACCTGTATACATCTTAGGTGAACCAACTGACACCAGTGGCTTGTAAGACCGGCCACCGTCCCTCGTCGGGGTCTCGACTGTATACACTAGTCTACTCTGGAGTATCGATGCCCTGTCTCGAAACTCCCATGACTAGGGACCTTTTAAGGATGTGCTTATAGACTACCAGCTCCCACGTATATGATCGCCCTCATACTGCCGGCAGTCAAGCATGAATCCTAGGGGCTCTATCAACGTGTAATAGTGACATGTAAGGTCACCTAAAGCAGTACACGATGATAAAGGTAAACCAGATAGCATACTATCATCTTGAGTAAGACTGTCCTACCGGGATAGGTCCTCCCTCAATCATTGCAATCATGTGCCTGTGATCCAATAATTGACTCTGAGGGCACTATCTCCAACAATCTCCCACTTGCACTCAAGGCTAATTATTGCGATGTCGCATACTCACAGCCCGTGTGATACCGAACACCCAACTCCTCTACTAGTTAGTCTCACATAGCTCGTTTGCGAAACTATTGCGTTCGAGGATTAGCCTCAGTGAGTGGATCCGCTTTGATGTTTCTTTCTATGTCTCTCTATATCTCAAGTTCGCGGAGAATGCCATCTCCCGAAATGAGCAATACCTGTCTTAGAATGTGTCTGGATGTCTGATGGGACCTAGCTCATAAATGAACTCCAAATCCAAACTTCTTAGACTGTATCGTCAACTGAATTTAATCAGTATCCTGCGCCATGCCTCCCTCAGTATTGCCTTGGACCACCTGTCCAAAATACCGCCCCTCGTCAGAAGGAAAAAACTATAACTCCGACAACCTCTTTGTCGTCCAGGTCATCTTGGAAGCCTGGAATGATAACTATCTCCCGAATGAGGCTGTCGTTATCATATCCCTAGAACATCCACTTATGTTCTAAAACTGCTTCCGACTGTTTCTCTAGGATAAGATCAATGTCAACTTATTGCATGTAGTGCAAGAACAACATCTGGTGTGGTTCTTGACAACTCATGATTGACTCAATTGCCTGAGCAAGTGATCTGCCAATCATGCACATCCCTCTCCCCTTTAGTCTGTAAGACACCTGTAGAGAGGGTGACTCCATCACCGGCAGGTACAATACCGTGCCAGGAGTCGTCCATTCTAAATACTCTTAGAATGCTGTCTAAGTACCCTGATTGGGAAACCACCCAAATTTAGATCTAAAACCATAGATCTAGTAACCAGTATGTATGATATAATATCCAAGTCCCATGTGGAGAAACCACTGTGTGATGACCAAAGTATAACAGATCGTAGTATATGAATATCATTTCCTACTCTGTGTATGCCATCCAAATACCATGACATCACACCCTACTACCTTCTCAACAGATCCATCCCCTATTCTGATGAAGTCAAACCTATGACTGTCACGTCAGAAATAGATGATCTATCTCCGCTATATCTCCTTTAGTCTATAAATAGACATAAGCCACCTGTCCACCAATGCTTCCGCTGCTCCCACTGACCACGACAACCCTCTGGCAGAGTCATATGACGTACACTTCTAAAGCCAGTTTAGAACGACGCTATACTCATCCTCCTGCCGGGTCTCACAGTCTGGAACAACAGCTATGGCAAGTGTAGGTAAACAAGAACCTCTCTGTCACCGTCGATGAGGCTACCGGAGTACCCCTCGGATGCCTGAGGTTACCCACCGTATCTGCAGACTGGCCAATGGAATGTCAAACCAGATTGAATCTTTAGGTTCCTATCAAATCTTCAGTAATCATTTGTGGTTCTGGAATCACTTCCAGTTCTACCATACTCCCACTACTGTTTTCTAAAAAAATCCATTTTTAATAAAACTGTGGCGAGTCTAGAACAATATCACTATTGATCTTCCAGATGGTAGAAAGTCAACCCTCGTCATAGCCCGGGTCAACCCACAAACAGCCATTACAGAAACGTGCCTTGAGTTATCCAGAGTCTGGTTTTAAGCATAAGCCGGACAACTCCCCGTACCTTAACATCGTTAAGATATGAACTGTTCTATATCCAATACAGAAACAGAGGCACTGATTTAATTGAACCAGATTCAAATCATGCAGCTGTCTCCAGTGCATGTGAACTAAATGGAAAGAGGCCGATCAGCGTTACTCAACTTAGGAATGCTTCCAATTATGAGTAACCTGAAAGAGAAGCAAGTTCTCTTAGTCATTACTATCAACTGAATACCATACACAAGTATCTACATCTTCGATCACTTTGAAGAATCCCGATACTTGTAATACCTGGTTCTCTACTTTATTCAAATACCCATAACATCTCAAAATTCGGACACTGTGTTTCCACGAAAACACCTGTCTAAAAACTAGAGAAGTCATAAGTAAACCGATAGTACGAGGACCAACCCCTCTGTCCTGATGGTCCCTGGACAACATACAATACTCAGTATAAGGCCCTTGAGTCTGATAACTCATTCACTGTGTGTCGTAGGTTGAAAACTGTATTTATGGTTAAGAAAAATTACACCGCTGTTTAATGCTCCTTACCTAACCATCCACTGATATAGGTAAATGTCACAGACATAATTTCAAAAAGATATATCTCACTCTATAAAAATAGACGTATAGATATATCAATTTGAAATTGGTGCATAACAGCGGATATTCAAAACCAAATATTTGCCGACCGGCAAACAACCCAGGCGACTTCCTCAAATATCACCGATTACAACGAATCCCGATATAATGAGGATGATCACCCAATTCCCAATAACTTACTCCCACTCATCATCTGTAAAACCATACAGATGTGAGAATCATACCTGGTAAATACATACCCTGGAATAAGGACTAATTGGAAAATCAGTTTTCCTTTAACAGTACACAGTGAAACTGAAGCATTGTAAATGTTTCGTAGGGGTATCCTGGTATTCCTAGTAATGCCTCTTCTATTATCCAGATTCACAACTGTAACCGTGTAATTCTTTGCCATCTTTCCAAATCCCTTTCTATGTCTTTAGTCATTACCTTCTGTACACCCTTTTAGGCCAAATGGTTTTCTTCCTTCCCTACCATTCGTCACCAGCCTATGGTTTGGGAGAAAACTATACAATAAGCATAATGGGTGTACTGTCCTAATCCTAGGAGCACTCGCAATGCGAGAGAAGGTGAAGATAAAAGACAACCGAATAAACCTTATTCCTATTTCTCCTGGATCAGAATCCATCCCCGAACTGGAACAAGTTCCTTTCGAGTTCGTATATAACCATACGATGGAGTATCCAATAAACTGTGGATCTTCGTTATGATACGGAGTGTCCTGGAGAAAATACAAAGGTGATTTAGGATTGGCGAAGAAATACTTGGTTTGGTCGTGAATAGCAGTCGCAATTTACTTTGCCCTCTTACTAATCCCTTGTTATGTCTTTACTTAATACCTTCTGTACACCATCGTTAGGCTAATTGGTTTTCTTCATTCCCCACCGGTCGGCACCAGCCTAAGGTTTGGAAGAAGACTATCCAATTTGCGTAATAGGTGTACTATCTCCTAAACCAAGGAGTACTCGCAACCTGAGAGAAGGTAAAAGGAAAAGACAACTGAATAGTCCGATCCGTTTTCTCCAGAACCGGAAACCATTCTCGAATAAATTCTTTCGAGTTCGTATATAACCATACGATGGTTTTGTCCAATGGAAGTGGACGTTCGTAACTCTGACAATCCAAAAGCCAGTGTTTAAGAAGGTTCGGTCAACTTGGTCACTGAGTCATAGTCTTAGGGTCGGGTCACTGGTCGCTACCAAAGAGAGAGAGAAAAGAAACACTCAGCGTGCACTCTAACCTAGATCAAAATGGTTACCAATTTATTTAATCTGAAAACCTCCCACTGTACCGTCAAATTCTCCTCCAAACCTGAAAGAAGAATTAGTCGGGTTCACCCGAGGAGTAAACCAACTCATCAGTGGGAATCGGGATCCAACTATCATTACATGATAATGTGACAGAATCCGCTCACATCATCACACTCCAGAAGGTATGCGCATATCTGGCAAGTTTCAGTTTCTTTAGAAACTCCCGATGTGGATTTTTGCCCCATGCTCTTATGACCTTGACTTTGGCCAACAAATCATAAGTCACATGTCAAGTTCTACCCGTCATTCTCCAGGTTAATTTGAGCCCACCCGCACAAGCCCTTGACTTTGGCCAACAAGGCTATACGACTGCCCCAAACCAACGCATCTATCTATGCTGCATATGAATACCCAACAGCTACCAAACACTGTGCCTTGACTTTGGCCAACAAACACAACTTGAATACTATTGACCACACATATGAAACGACGGAGGGCTACGAATGGTTTCTGGCGAAAACCTTTAACCTAATGAACTTGATATCGTTGAAGGAACTGGATAGCTTTTATGAAAATATAGTGACGAAAACCATTGCTAAAGAGGTCACTCCCGGTGAAGGGATCTCGGCTCTTTCCCCTTAGAATGAGGTGCAGGATATTCCAACTGAATACCACGGTGCAAAGCAAAAGTAATCGGCTATAGTGAAGTTATTGCTCTGACGAAAACTTTTTGTCCAAGGGGTCACTCCCGGTGAAGGGATCTCGGCCCTTGCCTCGTCGACTGAGGAGCAGGATATTCCAACTGAATACCACGATGCAAAACAAAAGAGAACGTCCTTGCAATAACAGCTTTTTGAAAAGTGTTCCAACAACATCAGATTAGGTTTGTGTTTTTAACTTGCATTGATCCGAATCAACGCAGTCCCATCAATTGATCACACCACAAAGAACGAAATATAATGATGTACGTATATGCCATCCGCATTCGCCACTGGGTCCCGTCATTACCAGTTAGGTTAGCTAAGTAACGACAGAGCGGGGACTGGACTAGCGCGGATGCAAAACATATACAACATCTACTAGTATATATATCAATATATAATATTTCGCTCAAGGCGTGATAAAACGCAACATCACAGAAATGTACAACATCACAGAACAATACAGATATCTGGGATCCCCGGGTTTCACAGAGCCACTACTGAAACCCGACGTTCCCCTGGTCGTGTGGATAGCCTGTGCAATGAAATCCTAGACCCCTATGGACGCGGCAAGTTACCCGCCAAAACCTGAAGCGAGGCAGCCCCCTTCAGCAACGTGAATGGACCACCCAGCACTTCACGGAATCCGATAACTTGGGCACCCCTCCTTGGTCAACCTGTACCCCCTACGAGTGCGGCGAATAGCCTGCCAATTCTAGAGTGAAGCCCCCTCCGTCTCAATGCCACGAGATGCGGGCTTGTTGCCCTCTAGAACCCGGCTATCCGTGCACCCCACCTTGGGGTAATCGTAGTACAGAAAGTAAAATATACATACAACGGGTACATCGACCTCGACCCCGTCGTGCCCCAAAAGAATAATATACAATCAGGCAGTGACGGCAGTCCACATGTCGGACGCTCTCCCCGCAATATCAAATGTACATAATACAACAAAAACTGTACTAGCATTGCATCCAGGCTATCCCCCACTACCAATCCGCAACATCACAGCAATACACAGAACATCAACGTGAATGTCACGTTCGCAAATCCGTCTAACCGGGCTATAGCTGTTAGACAGGATTTACAGATCAAGTGACATTCACGGTCGCAGATATAATGTAAATACTGTGAACTAATGTGTTTAAAATATCCGATCGATCAAAATTTACCAAGTGGGCCCCAAGCATTACTGTAGCAGTTAAAGAAATTCTGGGCCCAAAAATAATATTCCAAAACCCCAATTTCACTGTTTAAAGATCGCTGTGCAAAATTGGTGCACTTAAGGCACTGTACTGCGGCGGAACCGCGGCTAGAAGGGGGGTTTGGCCGCGGTTCCACGGTCATCCTACAGCATCAGTTCACCAAATTTTCACAGAAGTCTTATCTTTCCCTGCACATCATTCTGCAACGACCTAAAAAATTTTCGAGCTAAAAAAAATTTCGACAGAAAACTGATGTTTTGAAAAACGCGGTTTTGGAACATTTGTCCGATCGGATGTGTAAGCACATTAGACCAACCTAGACTAGGTTAATGGCGAGGCTCTGATACCACTGTAAGTGCCCGGCGGCGCCCCGGCCGTCAATCCGACGCCGTAATGCGGAAGCGGTGATTTACTTTAACTTTTCAAACCGGCACCACCACGCACTATAAACCCGGATCGTGCCATTAATCAAGTCCTAGCTATCTAGAGAGGGGAAGAGAGATATACCGAGCGATCCGTATCCTTCGGTCTTCTCGTCGTCGTCCCGATCTCCCCGCGGAATCTCCGGTGTCCACCTCGTCGCCGGAAGGGCACCACGTCGCCGGCTTCTTTTACGGGCTCCCACCTCTGGACCGAGGCAACTCGGGCACGAAGTTGGCGAGCCGACGTGCCCAAGGTTTGCTGTAGAATACGTGTAGTGCTCTGTCTCATTTAGGGTTGTAGGAGGTTGCCATTTTGGTGGAGGAAAGGAACTTAGACTTTTGGAGATGAAACTTGGGATTTTTGTGAAGCCAAAAGACCAAAAATCCCACTTGCAAAATTTGGACAGCCCCACCCTCTTCTTTAGCCGGCCAACTCTAGAGGAGGAGAAAAAGAGAGGAGTGTGTATAGATCAAAAATGAGAGTGTGCCCATAATGAAAGAGAGTGAGGTCAAATGATATCATGAAAGGAAATGATCACACACTCAAACCCACACTCAACCAACCATCATCATTACTCCAAAGTCAAGCAATGATCACAAACTAAAACCAATACTCCATCAACTAATCATCAACAACCATGATGAAAAGTAGAAGAAGTCAAATGGTGGAGGAATTATCATGATACAAAGATATGCAAAGAGAACCCTCCAAAATACTTATTTGCACAAATGCCAATAAGCCCTCCTCCACCAATCTTCAGCCAATGAAAGATACAAAGAAATATGGCTGAAACGGAAAACAAACTGGCAACTCCAAAAAACTGATCCTGTAATAAATTACAGGAAAACCCCGCTACTGTATATACATACCCTCATTTGTATCCCAACCGAAATACAAATGCAATGAGACAAAATCTACACTGTACTATACTAGGATCCGGCTTAAACCAAAGCCGGCTAGTATTATCCGTCCGATCCTGATCCGTGCAATACCGCACGTATCTGATCGAACCCTGCCATATATCCATACGGCCTCTAGTACTAACCGTCCGATCCTGATCTGTGCAATACCGCACGTATCTGATCGAACCCTGCCATATCTCCATACGGCCTCTACAGCGTTTCGCCCGAAACATGAGTAACTGAATGTGGGGGACTCTAAAGACTCGTCAATACTATGGCTGTGGATTTAACCACTAGCACGTTAAAGGTATTAGCCATATGTGACGGGCTACCAGCTATTGACCAAAAGGGACGTCGATGAGCGAACTCATCCTGACACCCTACTGAGCCTGTCAGTGACAATATCCGTACGGTCCGGTCCATTCATCTATGAGCATCGCATAGCGGGCCTAGGGGGTTGGTAAAAGTCAGACCCGCAAAAGCGGTACAAGTCGTGTCGGAGTGTAGCCCAGAACACCCTGAGATACTACTGGAATACCTACCAGTAAATCTCCTGCCTTGGCCAAGGACTTCGTGTAATGGCTCTCCTAGACACAGCGCGACCTCACCCCCAATACCGGGAGTGACGAACCCCTGAAGATCCGGTCACTGCCTCCATGTGGCTCGGGACTGTACCCAACTAAAACCTGTTTGCACGTTTCCTTTGAGCGTGGTAGGGTAGTAATCAAAGTACAGTAGGAACTCACACGAGACAAATGACGATCCTCAGGTCGATGAACTAACCTGTACACATGTCACCAGGGAACTGCTATCTGACGTCAGGTTTAAGACCAACTAGCATGTTCTCGGCGAGTCCTGTCCGGTGTACTAATAACCCAATGAGCACCTGTATACATCTTAGGTGAACCAACTGACACCAGTGGCTTGTGAGACCGGCCACCGCCCCTCATCGGGGTCTCGACTGTATACACTAGTCTACTCTGGAGTATCGATGCCCTGTCTCGAAACTCCCACGACTTGGGACCTTTTAAGGATGTGCTTATAGACTACCAGCTCCCACGTATATGATCGCCCTCATACTGCTGGCAGTCAAGCATGAATCCTAGGGGCTCTATCAACGTGTAATAGTGACATGTAAGGTCACCTAAAGCAGTACACGATGATAAAGGTAAACAAGATAGCATACTATCATCTTGAGTAAGACTGTCCTACCGGGATAGGTCCTCCCTCAATCATTGCAATCACGTGCCTGTGATCCAATAATTGACTCTGAGGGCACTATCTCCAACACAATCATCATAATCACTTGCCAGTGACTATGATAATTGCCTTGAGGACACTATAGCCAACAATCTCCCACTTGCACTTAAGGCCAATTATTGCAGTGTCGCATACTCACAGCCCGTGTGATACCGAACACCCAACTTCTCTGCTAATCAGTTTTGCAAAGCTCGTTTATGAAATTATTGTGTTCGAGAAATAGCCCCAATGAGTAGATCGGCTCCAATGTTTCTTTCTGTATCTCTCTATATCTCAACATCGCGGAGATTAACCATCTCCCGAAATGAGCAATACCTGTCTTAGAATTTGTTTGGATATCTGATGGGACCCAGTTCACAAATGAACTCCAAATCCAGCAAACTTCTTAGACTGTATCATCTACTAAATTTAATCAGTAGTCTGCGCTATGCCTTCCTCAGTATCTGCTTGGACCACCTGTCCAACATACTGCCCCTCAAAAAGAAGGAAAACTATAACTCTGATAGTCACTCTGTCATCCAGGTCACCTTCGAAGCCTCAAATGATAACCGCCTCTTGAAGGAGGCTGCCATTACCATATACCAAGAACATTCACTTTTGTTCATAACTGCTTCCCAACGTTTCTCCAGGATTTGATAAATATATTTGCTTAATGCAGCTAGTGCAAAAGCAATATCTGGTGTGGTACTTGACATTTCATGATTGACTCAATTGCCTAAGTAAGTGATACGTCAATCATGCAAATCCCTCTCCTCATCAGTTTAAAAGACATCTCTTTAGAGAGGGTAGCTCTATCATCTCCGGGTGCACCACCACGCCAGGAGTCGTCCATTCTAAAATACTTTAGAATAGTGTCAAAGTACCCAAAATTGGGACACTTCCCAAATCTAGATCTAAAACCATAGATCTAGTGACCAGAAAAACTGATATTTATCCAGATCCTATGTGGAGAAATACCTTGTGACAACCACAGTATAACCGATCTAGTATAGGAATATCACTTCTTATCAAGAGCATGCCATCCACATACCAGGACATTACTCCATACTACCTTCTTACCAGATCCATCTACTATTCTGATGAAGTCAAACTCTATGACTGTCACATCAAAAATAGATGATCTATTTCCGCTATACTTGCTTTAGTCTATAAATAGACATAAGCTACTTGCTCACTATGCTTCCGCTGCTCCCACTAACTACAACAACCCTCTGGCAAAGTCATATACACGTGCACATCTAAAATAATTTAGAACGATGTTATACTCATCCTTCTGCCGGGTTTGATAGTCTAGAACATCAGCACTGGCAAGTCTGGGTAAACAAGAACCTCCCTGTCACCGTCTTTGAGAAGACCAAAGTACCTCTCGGGTGCCTGAGGTTACCCACCAAATCTGCAGAGTGGCTAATGGATTGTCGAATCCAATTGAACCTTTAGGTCTTACTAAATTCTCAGTAATCGTATGTGGTTCTGGAATAACTTCCAGTTCTACCATACTCCCACTATTGTTTTCTGAAAAAGAATCCATTTTACTAAAACCGGTGGCAAGTCAAGAACAATATAACTATTGATCTTCCAAAATGGTAGAATGTTAACCCTCGTCAAAGCCCGAGATAACCCACAAACTGCTATTACTGAAACGTGCCTTGAGGTTTTAAGCACAAGCCGGACAACTCCATATACCTTAACATCGTTATGATATGAATCCATTCTATATTCACTATAGAAACAAAGGCGCTAATTTAGTTGGAACGAGATTCGAATCATGCAGCTGTCTCCAGTGCATGTCAACTAAGTGGAATGAGGCGAAGCAGCATTACTCATCTAGGAGTACATCCACATATGAGTAACCTAAAAGTGAAGCAAGTTCTCAAAACCATTACTATCAACGGAATACCTAGCACAAGTATCTACATCTTCGATCACCTTGAAGAATCCTGATACTTGCAACATGTGGTTCTCTACTTTATTCATATACCTATAACTTCTCAAAATTTGGACCACATATCTAAAAACTAGAGAAGTCACAAGTTGACAGAATATAGTACGAGTATCAACCCCTTTGTCTTAGTGGACATTAGACACCATACAATAAATTCTATAAGTCCCCTGAGTTAAATAACTCATACCCTGTGCGTCGTAGGTTGAAAACTGAGCTATGGTTAAGAAGAATTACACCGCTGTTGAATGCACCTTACCTAATCATCAACTGATATAGGTAAATGTCATGGACATAATTTCAAAAAGTTATATCTCACTTTATAAAATAAACGTACAGATATATCAGTTTGAAATTGGTGCATAATGACGGATATTCAAAACCAAATATTTGCCGTCAGGCAAAAACCCAGGTGATTTCCTAAAATATCACCAATTACAACGAATTCCGATATATTGAGGATATAATCACCTAATTCCCAATATTTTACTCCCGCTCACCATCTGTAACATTATACAGATGTGAGAAACGAATCTGGTAAATACATACCCTGGAGTTAGAATCCAATTGGGAAAACGGTTTTCATTTAACATCGCACAGTGAAACTGAAACATGAAAATGTTTCAAAGGGGTAGCCGAGTATTCCTAGTAATGCCTCTTCCATTATCCAGATTCATGACAGTAACCGTATATTTCCTTGCCATCTCTCCAATCCCTTTATTTGTCTTTACTTATTACCTTCTGTACACCACCAATAGCAACTGAGCCTTTTATCCCAAGCATATGGGGGTAGGCTACATAGACCAACATGAGAATCATGCCGGGTCCAGCACATGAATCCTCCGCCTCCACTCACTCCTATGGAACAATATACTTTCATTGAGTCCTTTGGCAACCATATTGTTTCGTATCACCTCCATCCATGTTTTCCTCGGTCTCCCTTTTGCCCTTTTGCCATGGCCCCATATCGAGAGTATCAATTCGTCGAACCGGTGCTTCCATAGGTCTGCGTCGCACACGACCAAACCATCTTAGCCGGTTTTCCGGCTTCTTCTCCTCCACAGGTGCTACACCAACTTTTGCACGAATATCCACATTTCGCACCTTATCTTTTCTAGTGTTACCGCACATCCAACGATGCATGCGCATCTCCGCTACGTGCATCTTCTGTGTATGATGCTTCTTAGGAGCCCAGCATTCTGTACCATATAATAAGGCAGGCCGAATAGCTCTTCGATAAAACTTCCCTTTCAATTTTAACGGAAAGTTACGATCACACAAAATCCATGTTGCACTCCTCCATTTCAACCAACCAGCTTGGATCCTTTGATTAACATCACTATCGATCTCCCCATTCTTTTGGATGATGGAACCTAGATATCTAAACTGGTCGCTCGGTGATCTCTCTTGCCCTTCCAATGTTATACCAATATGGTTTTGACTTCTCTGGTTACTAAATTTGCAATGCATATATGCTGTCTTGGACCTGCTCAATCTGAATCCCTGAGATTCTAATGTTTGCCTCCATAATTCCAATTTAGCATTAACCCCTGCTTTCGTCTCATTTACTAGAACAATATCATCAGCGAATAGCATACACCAAGGTACCACATCTTGGATAGTTCTACTAAGCTCATCCATCACGATGGTAAACAGGAATGGACTTAATGCAGATCCTTGATGTAAACCAATTGTAATCGGAAAATCACTCGTTAAGCCACCGCAAGTTCTGACACTTGCTACTAGTCCATCGTACATATCCTTGATTATGTCAATATACTTGACGGGGACCCCCTTCTTCATCATTGTCCCTCATAATACCTCTCTAGGTACCTTGTCGTACGCTTTTGATAAATCAATAAATATCATATGCAAATCTCTTCTTCTCTCTCGAAAACGCTCGACAAGTTGATGAAGCAAATGAATAGCCTCTGTCGTCGATCGTACCCCATAAACCTTCTGTACACCATCTTTAGGCTAAATGGTTTTCTTCCTTCCCTACCTTTCGGCACAAGCCTCTGGTTTGGAAGAAGACTATCCAAAAGTTCCTTCTGGATAATCCTTATTCAATTTCTCCTGAACTGGAAACCATCCTCGAATCTAGAACAAGTTCCTTCGAGTTCGTATGTTACTATATGATGGCGTATCCAATAAATGTGGATCTTCGTAGTGATACGGAACGTTCCGGAGAAAAGCAAAGGTGAACTAGGAGCGGCAGGGGTATACGCGGTTTCGTCGTGAATGATAGTAATCGCAATGTCCTTTGCCCTCAATTTAATCCCTTTATATATTTTTACTTATCAGCTTCTGTACACCACACTTAGGCTTAATTGGTTTTCTTCCTTCCCTACTTTTCGGCACCAGCCTGAGGTTTGGAAGAAGACCATCTAATAAGCGCAATATGTGTACTCTCCTAATACCGGGAGCTCTCGCAACCTGAGAGAAGGTAAAAGGAAAAGGCAACCGAATAATCCTATTCCATTTCTCCTGAACCACAATCCATCCTCGAATCTGGAACAAGTTCCTTCGAGTTCGTATGTAACTATACGATGGAATATCCAAGAAATATGGATCTTCGTAGTGATATGGAATGTTCTGGAGAAATGCAAAGGGAAAGAAGGAGCGGCAATGATTTATGCGACTAAATGATAATCCAAAAGCCAAAGTGTTTTAAGAAGGTTCGGTTAACTTGGTTCATGAGTTTTAGTTTAGGGTCGGGCCATGGTCGGTGCCAAAGAGAGAGAGAAAAAAGTAACACTCAGCGTGCACTCTAACCTAGATCAGAATGGTTAATCACTTTATCTAATCAGGATGTCTCTCACTATTTTATCGAATTCTCCTCCAAACCCAAAAGGAGAATTAGTCGGGATCATCAAAAATCACCCGAGGAGTAATCCTACTCATCAGTGGGAATCGGGATCCAACTATCATCGCATGATAACTTGATGGAAGCCACTCAAGTTATCACACTCCAGAAGGTATGCGCATGCCTGGAAAGTTTCCTATATGTTTGAACTCCCGATGTGATTTTTACCCCTAGGACCCAAGTGACCTTGACGAATAATCAACAAATCAAAAGGTCCTAGTCAAGCTCAACCCATCATTATCTTGATTGCGTTAAACCCACCCGCACGACCCTTGACGAATAATCAACAAAGTCGTACGAACGTCCTAAGCAATCCACATGTCCATGCGACAGAAAAGCATTACAGAGCTACCGCACACTACGCCTCGGCGAATAGCAACGACAAACGTAGCACGAACACTAAGCAATACTAATCTGAAATGACGGAAGGCTACGGCCGGTTTTTGGCAAAAAAACTTTAACGTAATGAACTAGATATCGTTGAAGGAACCGAGTGGGTTTACAAATGTATAGTAGCGAAAACTTTTGCTAAGGAGGCCACTCCCAGTGAAGGGATCTCGGCTCTTTCCTCGTCGAATGAGATGCATGATATTCCAAACTGAACACCACGATGCAAAGCAAAAGAATAGACTATAGTGATGTTATTACGCCGACGCAAGCTTCTGCCCCAAGGGTCACTCCCGATGAAGGGATCTCGACCCTTGCCTCGTCGAATGAGGTGCTGGATATTCATAACCGAATACCACTGTGCAAAGCAAAAGGAAACGTCTGTAATGTCAGTTTTTAAAAACGCGGTTCCAACAACATCATATAGGTTTGTTTTATCTTGCATTAATCAGAATTAACGCAGTCCCATCAATTAAACATATCACACCACAGAAAGGAACGAAAATAAAATGTACGTATATGCTATCCGCATTCGCCACTGTGCCCCGTCATCACCCGTTAGGTTACTTAACTAATGACAGAGCGGGGGCTGGACTAGCGTGGGTGCAAAACATATACAACATCTACTAGTGTGTGTGTGTGTGTATATATATATATATATATAACATTCGTCCCAGGCATGATATAAGCAACATCACAGAGTAAGCATCGCAGAACAAACGGATAATCTGGGAGCCCCGGGTTTCCTTTGATCCACAAGTGAAACTCGACGTTCCCCTGATCGTGTGGATAGCCTGTGCAATGAAAACCTAGACCCCTACGAGTGTGGAAAGTTACCCGCCAAAACCATAAGTGAGGCAACCCCCCTTCATCAACATGAATGGGCCACCCAGCACTTCACGGAATCCGGTAACTTGGACGCCCCTCCGTGGGTCATACCTATACCCCCTACGAGTGCGGAGAATAGCTCGCCAATTCTAGATTAAGGCCCCCTCCATCTCAACGCCATGAGATGCGGGCCCGTTTCCCTCTAGAACCCGGCTATTCGTGCACTCCACCGCGGGGTAATCCTAGTACAGAAAAGAAAATAATATGTACAAGGGTGACATCGACCTCAACCAGGTCGTGCCCTAAACAAATAATATACAATCTGGTAGTGATGGTAGTCCACATGTCGGACGCTCTCCCCGCAATATCAGATATACAAATGAAACTAAACTGCACTACCATTGCACCTAAGGTTATCCATCACGACAATCCGCACAAACCATAACTAGATATATATCCACAGAAACAAGTAACCGAAACAAGTGTGTAACCCCGTCTAAATGAGAATATAGCAATTAGACAACCTTACCAACACATCTACGCATGCAAACGAAGTCACGACATTAGAATTCCAAAACACAATTAGCGCACAACCCAAATATACTAAGGATCAAAAAACAAATGCACTAAACATCCAAAAAAGTCAAGTTTTGAGCCAATTCGGAGGTCCGAATCAAAACGAAACGCGCCCGAACCTTCACGAAGAGTTAGAGCATGAATTAACTTTGAGTCGGGGGGCTTAAAGTGGGGTATCCCACCCCCGAGGCCACCACGAGGTGGCCAGAAGGTGAGGCAGACCCGAAACTGCCCATGCAGGGGCAGTTTCGGGTCCCCACCCCCAAGACCACCTTGTGGTGGTCTTGGGGAGTGGGCCCAACCGTTCGCCCCCCCACCCGGGGTCTCCCCGGGGTGCCCATGTAGCACTCCGCGGCTTCTCGGTTCAAACCGAGAGCCCGCGGGGTGTTCAAACATCTCAAAACTCAAAATTGGGGACTGTTTTTTCGACAGTTTTCGATGCCCGAAAAAATGTGAATTGTAATGTCGTAACTAGCTAGTTTAAGGTGTTTGGTTGGCTCTGATACCATGTTGGGTTTTGCCGGCGCCTCGGCCATCAAACCGTGGCCAAATGTGGAATAAAAATTTCAAAACATTGGCGCAAATAAAACCCGCACAAGATCGAACCAAAAACCTATACTAGCAAGCAATATAAAGAAGTTAGAATGGTTATACCAAAAGAGCCAAGTCCTTCGTTCTTCCATCTTCCTCCTTAGCTCCTTGAGGCATGTCCGGTTGAGCTTGGCCGCCGGTCTCCCTTCGTCGAAGACGATCCACCCGAGTGATGTAGTAATGGCTCTAGCTTCACATCAAGTATGCAAGTGAAGCAACTAGGGTTTCTAGGTTGCTAATCTAGAAAGCCTAGGATGTAGTTAGTGATCTAAAGTGTTTGCCTATCTCATCTCACCTACTCTCATGATTCTCAACACATGAGATGGTTCAGAGGAGGTGAAAGATTAAGGTGGAGGCAACTCAAGAAAGCTCATGGAGAGTGGAGCTAATGGTGAGGGAGATGAAGAAAAACTCATGCTCAAAATAATAAGCCATTCTTGGAGAGAGAAAATCCAATGCTTGGTTTTGTAAAACCATTCTTTTTAATTTTAATAACAAGCCATACTTGAACAGTATGCACAAATGAATTCAAAATTCATTTATGCAAACTATGCAAGCATGGTTCTCACCATACTCCCCATTTGCTAACATCCACCTCATTTACCATTTTCAAATAAATGGTCAAATCCCAAAAATGAGGTGTCCACCTTCTAGAATGTTATCTATAAAAAATACAGATTATATTCTGTTGTATGTAGTGCCCTCAAAGTCAATTATTGGATCGCAGGTACGTGATTGAAATGATTGAGAGAGGACCTATACCGGCAGGACAGTCTTACTCAAGATGATAGTATGCTATCTGGTTTGACTTTACCAGTCGTGTACAGCTTTAGGTGACATTACTGATCACTATTACACGTTGATAGAGCCCTTAGGATCTTGCTTGACTACCAACAATATGATGGCGATCATATACGTGATTGTTGGGTAGTCTATAAGCACATCCTTAAAAGTGGTCCCTAGTCGTGGGAGTTTCGAGACAGGGCATCGATACTCCGGAGTAGACTAGTGTATACAGTCGAGACCCCGACGAGGGGCGGTGGCCGGTCTCACAAGCCATTTGTGTCAGTTGGATCACCTAAAATGTATACATGTGCTTATTGGGTTATGAGTACACCGAACAGGACTCGCCGGGAATCTGCTAGTTGGTATTATACCTAGCGTCAGATAGCAGTTCCCTGGTGACATGTGTATAGGTTAGTTCATCGACCTGAGCTCGTCATTTGTCTCGTGTGAGTTCCCACTGTGCTTTGATTACTTCCCAACCACGGCTCAAAGGAGTCGTGCAAACAGGTTTTAGTTGGGTACAGTCCCGAGCCATATGGAGGCAAGTGAGCGGATAGGCAGGGGATTCGTCTCTCCCGGTATTGGGGGTGAGATTGCTCTGTGTCTGGGAGAGCCATTACATAAAGCCCTCGGCCGAGGCAGGAGATTTACAGCTAGGTACTCCAGTAGTATCTCAGGGTGTTCTGGGCTACACTCTGACACGACTTATACCGCTATTGGGGGTCTGACGTTACCAGCCCCCTAGGCCCGATATGCGATACTCATAGACGAACGGACCGGACTTTATGTATACTATCACTGATAGGGTCAATAGGGTTCCAGGATGAGTTGGCTCATCAGGCTTCCCTTTCGGTCAGTATATGGGCAGCCGTTACGCATAGCTAGTGCCGCTGACGTGCTTGTGGTTAAACCCACCGCCAGGGTACTGACGAGTCTTTAGAGTCCCCCACAGATAGTTTTCCAAGTTCGGGAGAAACGTTGTAGAGGCCGTATGGTTTTATGGCAGGATTCGAACATGCACGTGCATTTGTACACGTGTCATATTTCGGATAGATAATACTCGTGGGCTTTGGTTTAAGCCGGATCCATGTATTATATTGAGTCGGAATATTTTAGTCTCTCGTATTCGTATTCGGTCGGAATACGGATACAGATATGTATATACAGGTGAGGGGTATTTTCGTAATCCGTTACGAGAATACTTTAGAAGATGCATTTCTTTTGGTTAATCATTTTGGTTTAAATGATTAAATGGATTTTGGAATGGATGACTCATTTTGGTGACACATTTCTTCTTGCATGTTCATTAGTGACTCATGCTAATGAGTCACTAAGTGAGTCATGATAGAATTAATTGTAGTTTGTTTTGTGAATAGATATTTTAGGGTTTTGTGGAGATATTTTTCGGAGATATTTTTTGAGATATTTTGTTTACACAAACCATATATATCTAATTACAAAAGAAATGATCAGAAGTTTATTATGCTTGAGTTCTTGCTCTCTTGAGATAGTTTTTCTTGAGTTCACCATTTCCAATTCTAAGCATCTTCTTCAACCTCAACCCTAACCCTCTCATGTGATGAGAACCCTAGGATGATTGAGACAAAGTATTCTACTCATTCTCTACTTCATCTTGGTCATCTCTTTTAGCAGACTTGATGACCGAGTTGCCTCAGTATAGAGGCGGGAGCCCGTTTAAAGATCCGTTGACGTGGTGCTACCTCGATGAGGAGACGAGAGATCGGAGTTGCCGCGAGGAGCATGGGATGATGGCTAAAGACCGAAGGACTCGGATCGATCGGTATAGCCTTTCTACCTCTTTACAGTTTGTTAGTTTAGCGTTAATCGCAAGATCCGGGTTATTGTATGCGATAGCGCCAGTTATAAAAGTTTTTGTTCCGCGTTTGGCGTCAGATTGACGGCCAGGGCGCTACCGTAGACTTACATGGTATCAGAGCCACGCCATTAACTTTTATTAACTTGTTCTAACGTGTTTAAAATATCGATCGAACGAAATTTCCGAAACCGCATTTTCTTGTGTAAAGTTTCTGTCGAATTTTATCTATGGTCTAAAAATTATTTTGAGCATCTCAGAAAATCGAGCAGGCTTTTTTAAGAATACTGTAGAAATTTGGTAGGCTGAACCTTCCAAAGCGCCGCAGAACCGCCGCATAAACCATGGTTTGGCCGCGGTTCCGCCGCCGTTTTGGAGCAACAGTGAACCATTTTTCTACAGTAATGTCTTTCATGAAAAATTGTGGTTTCTGGAATATTTTGTTTGGGCCCAGATTTTGTTTGTGTACTGCAGTTGTACGTGGGGCCCACTTCGGGAAGTTTTGTCGATCGGAATTTTAAACTTGTTAGTTTACATTACTTACATTATATCTTCGACCGTGAATGTCATTCGAGCGGTAAATTGCGTCTAATTGATGTAGTCCTTTTAGACGGGTTTGCGAACGTGACATTCCCGTTGATATTCTGTGTTGTGCTGTAATGTTGCCGATTTGTCGTGGTGGATAGCAGTATGCAATGGTAGTGCAGTTTGGATTTATTTGTACATTTGATATTGCGGGGCGAGCATCCAACATTTGGACTGCCGTCACTGCCTGTTTGTATAATATTCTTTTGGGGCACGACCGGGCTGAGGTCGATGTACCCGTTGTACATATTTTTCATTTCTGTACTAGGTTTACCCCGCGACGGAGTGCACGAATAGACGGGTTCTAGGGGGCAACGGGTCCGCATCTCATGGCTTTGAGAGGCAGAGGGGCCTCACTATAGAATTGGCAGACTATTCGCCGCACTCGTAGGGGGTACAGGTTGACCCAAGGAGGGGTGCTCAAGTTACCGGATTACGTGAAGTGTACGGTGGTCCATTCACTTTGCTGCAGGGGCTGCCTCGCTTCAGGTTTTGGCGGGTAGCATGCCGCACCCGTAGGGGTCTAGGTTTCATTACACAGGCTATCCACACGACCTGGGGAACGCCGGGTTTCAGCAGCGGCTCTGTGAAACCCGGGGATCCCAGATTATCTGTATTGTTCTGTGATACTTATTACTTTTCTGTAATGTTGCATTTATCACGCCTGGAGCGATTATTGTATATTGGTATATATACTAGTAGATGTTGTATATGTTTTACACTCGCGCTAGTCCAGTCCCCGCTCTGTCGTTAGTTAAGTAACCTAACGGGTGATGACGGGACCTAGTGGCGAATGCGGATGGCATATACGTAAATTTTATTTTCGTTCTTTTCTGGTGTGATTAATTGCTGGGATTGCGTTGATTTTCATCAATGCAAGGAAAACAAACCTGTTTGGACGTTGTTGGAACAGTTTTAAAAGTGTTATTACAAAAACGTTTTCTTTTGTTTTGCATAGCGGTATTCAGTTGGAATATCCTGCACCTCATTCGACGAGGCAAAGGCCGAGATCCCTTCACCGGGAGTGACCCCTTAGGCAGAAGTTTTCGTCAGGGTAATAATTTCACTATAGTCGATTACTTGTTGCTTTGCATCGCGGTATTCAGTTGGAATATCCCGCACCTCATTCCATGGGGAAAGAGCCAAGATCCCTTCACCGGGAGTGACCTCTTTAGCAAAGGTTTTCGCCACTATATTTTTGTAAAAAGCTATCAGGTTCCTTCAGCGAGATCAAGTTCATAACGTTAAAGGTTTTTCGCCAAAAACCAGCCGTACCACCCCCCCCCCGTCATTTCATATGAATGGCTAGTAGTATTCAAGCTATGTTGGTTTGGCCCTTAGTCAAGTCATAGTGATTGGTAGCTGCTGGGGTGCTCACATGTTGCATAGATAGATGCGTTGGTTTGGGACAGTCGTATTACTTTGTTGGCCCTTAGTCAAGAGTATGTACGGGTGGGTTCAAATTAACAAGATAATGATGGGAAGAACTTGACATGTGACTTATGATTTGTTGGCCCTTAGTCAAGGTCATAAGAGCATGGGGTAAAAATCATATCGGGAGTTCCTAAAGAAACTGAAACTTGCCAGGCATGCGCATACTTTCTGGAGTGTGATAACATGAGTGGATACCTTCACGTTATCATGCAATGAGAGTTAGATTCCGATTCCCACTGCTGAGTTGGTTTACTCTTCTGGTGATCCCGATTGATTCTTCTTTCAGGTTTGGAGGAGAATTTGACAGTACAGTGGGAGGTTTCCTGATTAGATAAAGTGATAACCATTCTGATCTAGGTTAGAGTGCACGCAGAGTGTTTCTTTTCTCTCTCTCTTTGGCAGCGACCTTTTGACCGACCCTAGACTATGACTCAGTGACCAAGTTGACCGAACTTTCTTAAAATACTGGCTTTTGGATTGTATAAGTTGCATTGGTCATTGCCGCTCCTTCTTTTACCCTTTGCATTTCTCAGAACACCTCGTATCTCTACGAACATCCACTTCCATTGGATAGATCCATCGTATGGTTATATACGAACTCAAAGGGACTTCTTCGAGGATGGATTCAGGTTCAGGAGAAATTGAATTGGTTTATTCAGTTGTCTTTTATTATCACCTTCTCTCAGGTTGTGAGGTCTCCTAAGTTTAGCAGAGTGCACATATTACGCTTATTGGATAGTCTTCTTTCAAACCATAGGCAGGTGCCAAAAGATAGGGAATGAAGAAAACCAATTAGCCTAAGTAGGGTGTACAGAAGGTAATAAGTAAAGACAAAATAAAGGGATTAGAAAGAGGACAGAGTAAATTGCGACTGCTATCATTCTCGACTAAACCGCGTAGTTCATCGCCACTCCTTTTTCACCTTTGCTTTTTTCCCCAGTTCGGAACAAATTGAATAAGGTATTATTCAGTTGTCTTTTATCATCACCTTCTCTCAGGTTTCGAGTACTCCTTGGTTTAGGGGTATACACCTATTATGCTTACTGGATAGTCTTCTTCCAAACCATAGGCAGGTGCCGAACGGTAGGGAAGGAAGAAAACCACTTAGCCTGAAGGGGGTGTACACAAGGTAATGAATAAAGACAAATAAAAGGATTTGGAGAGATGGCAAAGAAATATACTGTTATATTCATGAATTGGATTA
Source organism: Agapanthus africanus (assembly GCA_030015575.1). Lineage (NCBI taxonomy): Eukaryota > Viridiplantae > Streptophyta > Magnoliopsida > Asparagales > Amaryllidaceae > Agapanthus > Agapanthus africanus. The sequence continues at coordinate 359,192,673 of JASDDO010000026.1, forward strand.
TGGAAGAGGCATTACTAGGAATACCAGGATACCCCTACGAAACAATTTCATGTTTCAGTTTCACTGTGCATTATTAAAGGAAAACTGATTTCCCGATTAGATACTTACTCCAGGGTATGTATTTACCAGGTATAATTCTCACATCTGTATGGTTTTACAGATGATGAGTGGGAGTATGTTATTGGGAATTAGGTGATCATCCTCATTATATCGGAATTCGTTGTAATTGGTGATATTTGAGGAAATCGCCTGGGTTTTTGCCGGACGGCATGTATTTGGTTTTGAGTATCCGTTGTGCACCAATTTCAAACTGATATATCTGTACGTTTATTTTTTTATAAAGTGAGATATAACTTTTTGAAATTATGTCCGTGAAATTTACCTATATCAGTTGACGATTGGGTAAGGAGCATTGAGCAACGGAGTAGTTCTTAACCATAAGTACAGTTTTCAACCTACGATGCACAGGTTTTGAGTTATCCAACTCAGCGGACTTATACAGAGTATTGTATGTTGTCCAGTGTCCATCAGGACAAAGGGGTTGGTCCTCGTACTATGTTCTGTTTACTTGTGACTTCTCTAGATTTTAGACAAGTGTTTCATAGAAATACAAGGTCTAAGTTTTGAGAAGTTATAGGTACAAGAATAACGTAGAGAATCAGGTATCGCATGTATCGGGATTCTTCAAAGGGATCGAAGATGTAGATACTTGTGATAGGTATTCAGTTTATAGTAATGGTTTTGAGAAACTTGTTTCTTTTTCAGGTTACTCATAATTGGATGGACTCCTAAGTTGAGTAATGCTGATTAGCCTCTTTCCATTAAGTTGATATGCACTGGAGATAGCTGCATGATTAGAATCTGGTTCCAATTAAATAGGTGCCAAAGTTTCTATATTGGATATAGAATGGTTCATATCTTAAAGATGTTAAGGTATGGGGAGTTGTCCGGCTTATGCTTAAGACCAAACTTTGGAAAACTCTAGGCATGTTTCTGTAATGGCAGTTTGTGGGTTGGCCCAGGCTATGACGAGGGTTGACTTTCTACCATCTGGAAGATCAATGGTGATATTGTTCTTGACTCGCCACAGTTTTAGTAAAATGGATTTTTTCAGAAAACAGTAGTAGGAGTATGGTAGAACTGGAAGTAATTCCAGAACCGCAAACGGTTATGGAAAATTTAATAGGGCCTAAAGATTCAATCAGGTTTGACATTCCATTATCCACTCCGCAGATATGGTGGGTAACCTCATGCACTCGAGAGCTACTTTGGTTGCCTCAAGGACGGTGACAGGGAGGTTCTTATTAACCCAGACTTGACAATACTGTTGTTCCAGGCTATCAGACCCGGCAGGAGGTTATGTATAGCGTCGTTCTATAGCGTCGTTCTAAACTAGCTTTAGAAGTGCACATATATATTATTCTGCCAAAGGGTTGTTGTGGTCAGTGGGAGCAGCGGAAGCATAGTGGGCAAGTAGCTTATGTCTATTTATAGACTAGAGCAGATATAGCGGAGATAGATCATCTAGTTTTGATGTGACAGTCATGGGTTTGACTCCATCAGAATAGGGGATGGATCTGTTAAGAAGATAGTAGGGTGTGATGTCCTGGTATTTGGATGACATACACAGAGTAGGAAGTAAAATTCCTATCCTACGATCGGTTGTACTGTGGTTGTCACACAGTTGTTTCTCCGCACAGGATATGGATATAATATCTGACATTCTGGTTACTAGATCTATGGTTTTAGATCTAGATTTGGGTAGTTTACCAATGTGGGTACTTTGACAGTATTCTAATAGTATTTAGGAATGGACGACTTCTGGCATGGTGGTGTACCTGCAAGTGATGGAGTCTCCCTCTCTAAAGGTGTCTTATAGACTAAAGGGGAGAGGGATGTGCATGATTGGCAAATCACTTGCTTAGGCAATTGAGTCAATCGTGAGATCTCAAGTACAACACCAGATGTTGTTTTTGCACAAGATGCAATAAGTTTATATTAATCCAATCCTGGAGAAACATTCGGAAGCAGTTTTAGAACATAAGTGGATGTTCTACAGATATGATGACGGCGGCCTCCTTCGAGAGACGGTTATCATTCCAGGCTTCCAAAGGTGACATGGATGACAGAGTGATTGTCAGAGTTATAGTTTTCCCTCTGTAGAAAGGGGGCAGTATTATGGACAGGTGGTCCAAGAAGATACTGTGGGAGGCAAGGTGCTGGACACTGATTAGTTTCAGTTGACGATACAGTCGAAAAAGTTTGGATTTGGAGTTCATTTATGAACCAGGTCCCATCAGATATCCAGACATATTCAAAGACAGGTATTACTCAATTCGGGAGATATTTTTCTCCGTGAACTTGAGATTAAGAGAGACATAGAAAGATACATCAGGGCGGATCTGTTGGAGATAGTGCCCTCAGAGTCAATTATTGGATCAAAGGCACGTGATTGCAATGATTGAGGGAGGACCTGTCCCAGTAGGACAGTCTTACTCAAGATGATAGTATGCTATCTGGTATATCTTTATCATCGTGTACTGCTTTAGATGACCTTACGAGTCGCTATTACACGTTGATAGAGCCCCTAGGATTCTTGCTTGACTACCAGCAGTATGAGGGCGATCATATACGTGGGAGCTGGGGTCTATAAGCACATCCTTAAAAGGTCCCTAGTCATGCGAGTTTCGAGACAGGGCATCGATACTCCGGAGTAGACTAGTGTATACAGTCGAGACCCCGACGAGGGGTGGTGGCCGGTCTCACAAGCCACTGGTGTCTGTTGGTTCACCTAAGATGTATACCGGTGCTCATTGGGTTATGAGTACACCGGACAGGACTCGCTGGGAACATGCTAGTTGGTATTATACCTGACGTCAGATAGCAGTTTCCTAGTGACATGTGTACAGGTTAGTTCATCAACCTGAGATCATCATTTGTCTCGTGTGAGTTCCCACTGTGCTTTGATTACTACCCTACCACGCTCAAAGGAGACGTGCAAACAGGTTTTAGTTGGGTATAGTCCCGAATCATATGGAGGTAGTGAGCGGATATGTAGGGGTTCGTCTCTCCCGGTATTGGGGGTGAGGTCACGCTGTGTCTAGGAGAGCCAGTACATGAAAAGCCCTTGGCCAAGGCAGGAGATTTACTGGTAGGTTTTCCAGTAGTATCTCAGGGTGTTCCGGGCTACACTCCGACACGACTTGTACCGCTTTTGGGGGTCTGACTTTTACCAACCCCCTAGGCCCGCCATGCGATGCTCATAGACGAACGGACCGGACAGTACGGATATTGTCACGGACAGGCTCAGTAGGGTGTCAGGATGAGTTCGCTCATCGACGTCCCTTTTGGTCAATAGCTGATAGCCCGTCACGTATGGCTTATACCTCTGACGTGCTAGTAGTTAAATCCACAGCCATAGTATTGACGAGTCTTTAGAGTCCACCACACACAGTTACTCAGGTTTCGGGCAAAATGCAGTAGAGGTCGTATGGAGAAATGGCAGGGTTCGATCAGATACGTGCGGTATTGCACGGATCGTGATCGGACGGTTTTTACTAGCCGGCTTTGGCTTAAACCGGATCCTAGTATTAGATAGTGTAGTTTTATCTCTTTGCATTTGTGTTCAGTGGGAATACAAATGCGGACATGTATATGCAGTGGAGGGGTTTTCCTGTAATTTATTACGGGATTAGTTTTCTGAAGTTGCCAGTTTGCATTCCGTTCCGGCCGGTTTTCCTTCGTTCCTTCACGGCCGGACTTTATCGTTGGAGGGTGTTATTTGCAGTTTGCAAATAACATTTTGTGGTGGGGGTTTATTGTGATTCTGGCTTCCTCATGATGAGATTCCTTTTGCATCATATGTCTTGCATTAAATGGGAAAGGGATTGAGTTGGATTTGTTTTTGACCTTGCTGTGACATTAATCCTTTTATTTGATCATACATATTCTTTCTTGCTAAGTTTCTTTTTTTTCCCTCCTCCACCATTTTCTTTATAGGAGGCCGGCCACTTTGAGAGGGTGAGGATGAGAGAGGTTTCATTATGTGTGGGAATTGATTCATCTCATTTCATTCTTGGCTTGCAAAAGTTCCAAACCTCTCTCCATTGTTCTTTCTCTATTCCTCCATCATGGCAACATAAACCCTAGAGAGACAACCCACTACACTATATCTATAGCAAATCTTGGACGCGTCGGCTAGCCAACTTCGCGCCCGAGTTGCCTCGGTCAAGAGGTGGGAGCCCGTAAAAGAATCCGGCTACGTGGTGCCCTTTCCGACGAGGAGGTGACGGACGGAGATTCCGCGGGAGATCGGAGTGGAGACGAAGACCGAAGGACACGGATCGCTTGGTATAACTCTCTACCCGTATTTCAGTTTGCTAGTAGCTAGGTTAATGGCCCGATCCGGGTTAAAAGTGTGCGGTGGTGCCGGTTTGCTAGTTCGCAAAGTTTTTCATTTCCGCGTTTCCGGCGTCGGATCGACGGCCGGGGCGCCGCCGCGAACTTACAATGGTATCAGAGCCACGCCGTTAACCTAGTCTAGCTTGCTCTAGTATGTTTAGAACTAGATCGAACAAAAATCCCAAAATCCGTATTTTTAGTGCATTGTGTTTCTGTCGAAATTTTTTCAGCTCCAAAATTTTTTCAGGTAGATGCAGAAACAGAAGCTGGCAATTCTAAGAATTATGGTAAAATTCGATGCTGTGATACTTCAGTACGACCGCGGAAACGCGGCCAAACCCCTGGTTTGGCCGCGGTTCCGCGGTGGGAAAGTGTCCTCATTGCACCAATTTTTTCCAGAGGGCTTTTGAATAGGAAATAGGGCTTTTGGGATATTCTTTTTAGGCCCAGATTTTCTGTAAGTGTTACAGTACTGCTAGGGGCCCACTTCGATAAATTTGTTCGATCGGATGTTCTAAACATGCTAGTTCACAGTATTTACATTATATCTGCGACCGTGAATGTCACTCGATCGGTAAATCCTGTCTAACTGCTATAGCCCTTTTAGACGGATTTGCGAACATGACATTCACGTTGATATTCTGTGTTGTGCTGTGATGTTGCGTATTGGTCGTGGGGGATAGCCTGGATGCAAGTTTAGTACAGTTTTGTTTTATATGTACATTTGATATTGCGGGGCGAGCGTCCCACATGTGGACTGCCGTCACTGCCTGTTTGTATTATTTTTTTAGGGCACGACCGGGTCGAGGTCGATGTACCCATTGTATGTATATTTTACTTTCTGTACTAGGATTACCCAGCAGAGGGGTGCACGGATAGCCGGGTTCTAGAGGGCAACGAGCCCGCATCTCATGGCTTTGAGACGGAGGGGGCTTTACTCTAGAATTGGCGGGCTATTCGCCGCACTCGTAGGGGGTACAGGTTGACCCAGGAGGGGTACCCAAGTTACCGGATTCCGTGAAGTGCTGGGTGGTCCATTCACGTTGCTGAAGGGGGCTGCCTCGCTTCAGGTTTTGGCGGGTAACTTGCCGCGCCCGTAGGGGTCTAGGTTTTCATTGCACAGGCTATCCACACGACCAGGGAAACGTCGGGTTTCAGTAGCGGCTCTATGAAACCCGGGCATCCCAGATATCTGTATTGTTCTGTGATGCTGTACATTTCTGTGATGTTGCATTTTATCACGCCTTGAGCGAAATATTATATATTAATATATATACTAGTAGATGTTGTATATGTTTTGCATCCGCGCTAGTCCAGTCCCCGCTCTGTCGTTAGTTAAGTAACCTAACGTGTGATGACGGGACCCAGTGGCGAATGCGGATGGCATATACGTACATCATTATTTTCGTTCATTATTAGTGTGATCAATTGATGGGAATGCGTTGATTCGGATCAATGCAAGATAAACAAACCTATTCTGATGTTGTTGGAACACTTTTTCAAAAAGCTGTTATTGCAAGGACGTTCACTTTTGTTTTGCACAGTGGTATTCAGTTGGAATATCCTGCTCCTCAGTCGACGAGGCAAGGGCCGAGATCCCTTCACCAGGAGTGACCCCTTGGACAAAAGTTTGCGTCAAGGCAATAACTTCACTATAGCCGATTACTTTTGCTTTGCATCGTGGTATTCAGTTGGAATATCCTGCACCTCATTCCACGGGGAAAGAGCCGAGATCCCTTCACCGGGAGTGACCTCTTTAGCAAAGGTTTTCGTCAGTATATTTTTAAAAGCTATCCGGTTCCTTCAACGATATCAAGTTCATTACGTTAAAGGTTTTCGCTAGAAACCATTCGTAGCCCTCCGTCGTTTCAGATGGGTAGCACGTAGTATTCATGCTCTGTTTGTTGACCTTCGTCAAGGCATAGTGTATGGTAGCTGTTTGTTTCCTTTCTGCAGCATAGATAGATGCGTTGGTTTGGGACAGTCGTATAGCCTTGTTGGCCTTCGTCAAGGGCTTGTACGGGTGCGTTCAAATCAACCTGGAGATTGACGGGTAGAACTTGACATGTGACTTATGATTTGTTGGACTTCGTCAAGGTCATAAGAGCATGGGGCAAAAATCCACATCGGGAGTTTCTAAAGAAACTGAAACTTGCCAGATATGAGCATACCTTCTGGAGTGTGATAACGTGAGCGGATTCCGCCACGTTATCATGCATTGATAGTTGGATCCCGATTCCCACTGATGAGTTGGTTTACTCATCGGGTGATCCCGGCTAATTCTTCTTTCAGGTTTGGGGAAGAATTTGACGTTACAGTGGGAGGTTTCCAGATTAGATAAAGTGATAACCATTCTGATCTAGGTTAGAGTGCACGCTGAGTGTTTCTTTTCTCTCTCTCTTTGGCAGCGACCATTGACCCGACCCTAGACTATGACTCAGTGACCAAGTTGACCGAACCTTCTTAACGCTGGCTTTTGGATTGTCAGAGTTGCAATCCTCATTGCCACTCCTACTTTTACCCTTTTCTCCAGGACACCCCGTATTACTACGAACGTCCACTTCCATTGGACAAAACCATCGTATGGTTATATACGAACTCGAAAGAATTCGAGGATGGTTTCTGGTCCTGGAGAAAACGAATAGGACTATTCGGTTGTCTTTTCCTTTTACCTTCTCTCAGGTTGCGAGT